>CM045455.1:1504647-2180064 GCA_024666655.1 Dascyllus trimaculatus | reverse complement strand
GTCCCACCAGTAGCGTGATCACGGATGTGTCCAGGCAACAGGAGGACCTCTGCCTCACAATCAGCCTTAAGACCATCTATAGAGATAAACATAGATATTATCATCAACTTACTGCGTTTGTTTAACTGCTATGTAATGGATGCTAGCGTAGTGGTTTTACGATGACCCAATGGCTCCAACTTGGCTCCAAACAGGTTCTTAGGAGGAACCTGATT
The DNA here is from genome assembly GCA_024666655.1 of Dascyllus trimaculatus. NCBI lineage: Eukaryota > Metazoa > Chordata > Actinopteri > Pomacentridae > Dascyllus > Dascyllus trimaculatus. The sequence continues at coordinate 2,179,849 of CM045455.1, read as the reverse complement.
AGAACCAACTAAACACCAGATCTAGTACCTGGTTCTTCTTGGTGGAAAAGGGGTAGGAGTCATACATTTGGAGCACCAACCACCGTTAGTCACTGCTGGTCTTTGCAAACACCTCCACAGAGGTTAAATACCTGGGTTTCCCACTGGTGAGTTAGACCAGTGTAGTTTTTACACACATGAACTGATGAAGCCACTTGGATGAGAGGCGAAACGTCTTCACAGGCATATCACTGCCCAGAATCACGATTATATGTCTCATTTCAGTCTGAATCTTCTGATATTACCACCACAACGAAAAGCACTCGTAAACAGATATAGATGGAGGGTTGACAGTTGGGTCTTTGTGCCTTAAGTAGAGGTGTTGAGGGACCCAGCTGTGTTTTTAGACTGTATGGACGAAGAGGCCCAGGTTACGTAAAATTCTAATCCTAAACACAACACTACATTAAACTCCTTAAACTATATATACAATGCAGCATACATGGACCTCACACGGTAATGAAACTAGGCGGATCTTTTCAGTGTGTTCTGCTGACTCCATTTTTTATCTAAGTGATGTCTTCCTACCTGTTCGTCTCTTTCTGTTTCCAGTGTGGCTGAGGTTATCCGCACACTCCCTCTGAGTCGGATCGGGGGGGTGTTTGTGTTTGTCGTGCGCCTAGACACGGGGTGGAAATGTTATTTAAATGGTAATGATTCCTTTGCTGTTTGGTTAGGTTCGTCTGATCCCGCCACCTGTAGTTTCCTGAATATTTAGTTTAATATAATGAAGACATGCGCGCGCACGCACCGGGGAAAAACGTGCGCACAAACATTCGGCGTGATCCCAAGCATGCCGCCACATGAAACACTGGTTAATTAAAAACCAATAAAGTTAATAAAACGCCGAGCAGACATCGCACACGCTGCTGAGCAACTGATACGACGACAGGAAGGGTTTCATTTCTTCCTCTCCCGTCTCTTTTTCTTCCTTTGTGTTCTTTCATTTTCCATCTCCGCTTCTTTTTCCTCGTGCTCCTCCTGCCTCTCCTCTCGAACTCTTCTCGATTTTTCCTCCGCGGTGATGTATTGCTCTTGTCTGAGGGGTGAAAAATAATCAACTTGAAGTGAAGAGTTTGTGTGTGTGCATGTGTGTGTGTGTGTGTGTGTGTGTGACAGAAGAAAGTGATGAAGTAGCTTTTAATCCAAATCCTGAATTTTCTGCTGAAAACCTCTTGGTCATGGCAGGTTAGACACACACACACACACACACACACACAAGAGACACACAGTTCAAGCGAGTCGCAGTATTTCCCCCTCGTGTTGCACAAACTCAGCATCAGTTGGATTTGTGGAAGAATAGAATGACAAAACACACATTTCCCGACACACAGATGTTGTACACACACAATACACCATGTGGGCTTCTTTGTATATGTGAACACGGACACACACACACACACACACACACACACACTCACAGTCAGCAGTCCAACGCTTAAAGGGTCGGGCCCTTGAAAGAGCAGCCATAAGGGTTTACAGTCGCCGTCGGTTTTTCAGTGACGTTTTGTGATTTACAGCAAATTTTAGTGGTTTAAATAAAGGCCGCCTATTTGCAAGGGTCAGTTTTGCATTGATGAACGTCATCTAAGAAGATGTTTTGAGCAGTTCCATTTAAAGATATGAAAAATTAACGAAAATGCTATGTTGTACACATTTAACGTACAATAAAATAGAGTAATGAGCTGCTGTGGCTGTGGCCTAAATGGTGCTAAAACCTTTAATTACACCAAACCTCATCCATCCATCTATCATATATACACCGCTTAATCCTCTGTAGGGCTGTGGGGATGCTGGAGCCTATCCCAGCCGACCCTGGACAGGTCACCAGCCTATCAGTCTCAGTTTATTTGCCATTTGCAGTTAAAAACACCACATTGGAAAAGAGGTGCAAGCAGCTCAAGTGCCCTGTCAAATCATTCATACAAAACACAGACTCACAAACAGCTGCCAGTCATCAATATATGATAAAAGTCACAGTAAAAATGCTAATATATGACAAATATCGAGCAAAACGGAAACGCCCTGTCAAGATGCATTGTTTAAAGACGCTACAGCTTGGAAAAAACTTTTCCTGTGGCGAGACGAACCACATTTAATGGCACGACAGCGCCGACCTGATGGTCGAAGCTCAAACAAAAGTCTCTGTTTGTAAATGTCCTCTAAGCTGGACAGTTCAATGCCGATGCTCTCACTGGGAGAGCGGACCGCTCTGTTTAAAGCTTCTGTGGTTTTCCCAAACCACACAGTGATTGCATTGAAATCGTTTTCTCGTTATAACGACTTGATTTTCCGGTGAGGTACGAAGCCAAACCAACCCTCCAGACCAGAAGGAGCTCTGCCACCGCTGCACACCACCGACTGAGAGTTCGTTAAAGTTGGAAAGATGTTCACAGATTCAGACTTCCAGCATCAATAACTCATTAGTGATTGAATTCTGCGATCTTTGTCTTGAAGCTCCGCCCAGTCATGTGACCCCTCCCTATATATAGGAGTATATACATGGGCGGCCATCTTGTATCAGCCCTGAAGAAGGTCAGTCATAGTTTTAACTCTTTTGGCTGTGCTGAAATAAAGGCTTTTTTTGGTATTTATATTAATTTATATTAATTTTCCAGCTTTAAAATAAACAAACAGTAGTACAATTAACAATAATATACAAATTTTCTCTTGGGCCCATACCTCATAAAAAAAAAAAAAATAAGAATAAGAATAAATAAATAAAAATAAGAACTAAAACAAAATACAGGATGCCTGTGCATATATAAAGTAAAATAGAGGCGCACCTTATTTTAGACTTTTTTGCATGTTCACTTACATCAGATACATGTATGAAGAGGAAGTCAACTGCCAAAATGACAGAAGACCTCCAAAACCCTCCTCCCAGTCTGTCAATGATGAGAACCCCAAGTTGATGTAACCTCATGACTCCAAAGTTTGTCCCCAAGATTCATTAAAGTTATCCATATCATCATGAATTCTGGCCAATAGTTTTAACATATTTTCTTTCCATTTGTTTAATACTGGGGGAGAAGGGTCCTTCCACACACTCAAAATGACCCTTGCGGCTGTAATTACTCCAACCTTTAGCACTACAAACTTCGATTTTGTTATCCCTAGCATCACTGACTTATCCCCCAACAAACATAACCTTGGAGATTTTGGTATGTCCATGCCAACCCATGTCCCTGTTTGTTCTAAGACTCTTTCCCAAAATGGGTATTGCATTCCCAAATAGCATGCAGAAAGTGGCTGACTGACATTTCCAACAGATGTCAGTTGTCATAATTCCCATTCTTTTAAGTTTAGAAGGAGTCAAATACCATCTATGTATCAGGTTATACTGTAAAAATTTTCCTCGTGCTTCTTTTACAAATTTACCAGAGTGCAATAAGATCTCATCCCGTTCCTTCTTACTTATGGTACATCCCAAATCCCTTTGCCAAACATTCCTCAGGTTCTCGCATATACCTTTTCTTAAATTGTTAAACATTTTATATAATACAGCTGCTTTCTGTATCCCCTGTGGCAGTTTACAAAAGTTCACTACTGGATTTGGTTCTCGTGTAACTTTACTTTTGATGATGCAGTCCCGTAATTACCCTTCTTTTCCAATGTATATTTTTGGATTACCTGAAATAGAGGCTTTTTAATCTCAGCCAAAGAACGGTTTAGGTCCAGAATACATCTGTGATATGTTCAAAGAATATAAACCCAGCAGGGCCCTCAGATCCAAGAACTCAGGTCAGCTAGTCCAGACCAGAGTCCAGACTAAACGTGGAGAAGCAGCATTTAGCTTTTATGCTGCAAAAAAGTGGAACAAACTGCCACTGGAGATGAAACTTTCACAAAATGTAGAAACTTTTAAAGCCAGGTTAAAAACATTTCTTTTCTTATGCGCCTATGCATGAAATCTGCACGGTATCTTTTAACTTATCTTGCTTTTAATCATTTTAATATAATTATTCTACATTATTTTAATTTTTGCAATGTCTTAATTATGTTTTATTTCTGTTTCTGTAATGCTTTTAATGTTTTATGTAAAGCACTTTGAATTGTCTTGTACATGAAATGTGCTATACAAATAAATTTGCCTTGCCTTGCCAAATTCTGAGGGCCTCAGTTCCTACAAGTAGCTAGATATAAAGGACATTTGCTGTTGTACAAAGCAAATGTCCTTTATAATTATAATTTGTATTATTAAAGTCTTCAGGTTTTGTCTTTTTCAGCCACGTCTTCCTCAGATCTTAAAAATACCTCTCAGTGAATCCTTTCTCACTTCTTTATACGTTTGCTTTCAGTTGTTTGTCATTTTACTCGTGCATTTCTGTGTAATTATCACGCTTAAGGCCTGTTTAAATTAAATTTTCATCCACCTCTACCCCCTGCCCTGTACGGATCGTGCTTTTAGGCTCTAAATGTCTTGGTTGCCGGTTTCATAATTAGCCTCTCGCAAATCAGGATCAGGTTTCACGTGACTCGCAAATGCAAATTGAAAACACGGCGCAGCGCAAATTAAAACATTTTATGTACTTAAATCTGGCCCACAAAGAGGCAGATAGACGCAGGAAGAAATTAGAGCGAGAGACAGAAAGACTGGATGGAGTTTCATTTGTCGTCCTCATGACAGTGGAAGGATTACCAGGAACTAATTGGACAGATTAACTCGGATTTAGCCGCATCTCCTGTCAACCTTTTCTGTTGCACCCCCTCCTCTCCTTTCCCCTTTCCACTTTTTTTTTTTTTATCCTCTGCTTTTTCTTAAGCTTCCTTCTCTTCCCTCCGTGGTTTTACAGCATGTATTCGTCGGCTCTTCCAAATGCTTTCTGTTGGAGGGGGGGGGCACGGTTTCGGCGCAGTTCTGTTTCATTTAGTTTCATTTCCTCTTGCTTTTGTTTTCCCGTTCCTTAATTCTAACCTCTGGATTTCGCTGATATGAAGCTTCCCGTCCTCGGTGTTATTGTTGGTGTTTATTGGTATTGTTGTTGTTTTCAAAGCTCCATCTGTGGAGAACAAAGCCTTTTAGTTCCAACATGAATCCAGCCGTTTGTCTGCCTACTGAAGGAGGGGAGGGGGACAAGGCGGCCTCTGTGGTTTGCCGTTGGACTTGGTCCTGCTCGGCTCTGGCTGCATTCCAAACTAGTTATCGTCTCTCCCTGTTCCACCTCTCTGTCTTTCTTTCTTTCTCTCCCTCCCTCATCTTCCTCCTCTCCCTCTCTATTCCCTTTATCTGTCTCTCTCGCTCCCCCCAGACCCAGTTTTATTTTTCCACACATTGCTTTGCTTTTGCGCTCGTCTTCATTCAATTTCGCCCTCGTGACTCTGTCTTTCTCTTCCTTCCTTTTAATTTGTTCCATCACTTGTGTTTCCATCTACCTTGCTCTCTATGTGTTTTCATTACCTACTGCAAATAGACAAAGATAAGCAGCAATGCATCATGGGTCAGGAGGGAAGCGTGTGAGGGAGGGATACATAAATCTCTATACTCAGTCAAGTTATGAGGATCCACCTCCCATTTTTGGGGCGTCAAATCTTGTGGTTAAGGTGAGCATCCAGGAGATTAATGCAAAGTCCTCTAAACACTGTAAAAACTCCACATCTCACCAAATTTATTCGTCTTATTTTTAGTCCAAATTGTCTCAACCCACTTGATTTAAGATAAATTTACTTTCCAGGTAACATTTCAGCAGATGGAGGGACGTGTTTTAAGACAACGCATCTTAAATATCTTGTTAAGTCAAACAATCTTGAAATGATCTTGTTTTAGTTGTATTTTACCAGAAACAAGGTTCATTTCATTTCATCCATGTTTCAAGCTGAGCTGTTGTTTGTATCAGATAAATAATCTGGATTTAAGGAATAAAGTAAATGCATTTTATTGGAAAATCACCAATTCATATCAGAAAACAGCTGCATGTGGAAAATGTGTAAAAAAACAAAGCAAATGTCTGCTTTTGAGTTCAAACACCTCCTTTTGGGCGTAGCTGGCTTCACCTAAAACACAACACCTTCAAATGCTGTCAAACACCTCTAAATATTAGGATTTCTAGCCAACTGTGAGAAGACATTATATCTCAGAATGCTTCAATTAATCTGTGTGATCTGATTTCAAGTACAAGATGGTCTTAAATCTAGAGAAGAGCCACGATAATACAACTAAAATAAGTTGAATACATCTCAAATTAAGAAGCTGACATTAAACTTATTAAAGCTAAAATCTATTTAATTCTTTAGCATGTCTGGTTTATTCTAAGACACCTCAGCTTGACAATGCTGCTAAAATATAGCTTCAAATAAGTTTTCCCTGCTAATTTTAAGACCTCAATATTCTAAATATCATGTCTTATTTCAAGAAATCTGACCAAGCAAATGTTCACTTGTTCTACTGGCAGATTTTTACACTTATTTCAAAATAAAAGTGCCTTGAAATAAGTTTATTTATCTTGTTTTGGGAGGGGCATTTGATGGAAAACAGCGGTAGCTAGTCGTATATTTTATTTTAATACAGTGTTGAAGACCATCTCCTCGCTGCAGTGTTAGCATCAGGAGAACCCAGAATCAATGCAAACTATTGCCCCGTGTGTGTGTGTGTGTGTGTGTGCGTGTGTGTGTGTGTGTGTGTGTGTGTGTGTGTGTGTTTGGGGGGGGTTGGGATCGTAATAGATGGGTTTATGGTGGGGATCACAGGTATTGATTGAGAAGGGACTCAGACGGAGGAAGCGGCGGCTCTTCCTCTTGCTCGATTTAAATGTCAGCCATCCAATAACGGGTTGAGGTAAAAATGAAATGCTCTGACCCCTCAGCTGTTAACACACACACACACTCACACGTCTCGGCAATAATATTTGCTCTGTCGACAATTACCTGAACGGCCTCCCTCCCTTCCTCTCTCTCTTTCTTCTTTCTTCCTGCTTGTCCCTTTATTAGCAGGGTATTTATATCTGAACAACTTAGCAAATCTTGACATGTTTGCCTTTTGCTTAAGCGTGCATGAGAACTGCCTTCGCCCTTGACAGTGAATTCTTATTACGAGACATTTTTTTAGAGATGAGCTACCATGTACACACACACACAGCCGTGCATGCTCAGCCCAGATTTAATCTCGATTCTGTCACGACCTAAAGCGCATGTGCGTATTCGGGTAATAACCAGGCGTGAGAGTGCATGTGACTTTCTGTGCACGTGCGTGTGAGAGTGACAGGCAGATAATGGGTTGTCAGGAGAAGCAACAAGTTTGTGTCCTTGTGTTGTCTCCTCTGAGAGAGGAAGTAGAAAAGCAGGCCGAGACAAAGAGGGGTGAGGAAGACATTATCCAAGTCTGCATTTAAGGTGAGCTGTTTTTATTTAAACACCCTGAGAGGACGTGAGGAAGCAAATGGGCAAGACCAGGATTAAAAGAAGAAGAGATGCCAGCAGAGGACAGACTGATCATCAAGTCAAATAGCAGCGCCTATACTGGGCTCCAGACTAACTTTTTACTGGTAGCACTGGTTTCTCAGTTGGTTGCAGCAGCACATGACTTGGTCGCCCCCTCTTCACCCCCCACACCCTGATTTTGGCACAGCATCGCCACGACTGTTAATCAAACGTGCATGCTGATGAGTAGTTGTCTTTCAGAATGAAGTTTTGCGTTGGTGTAAAGATTGTCAGTAACAGTACAGAAAAATCACGTCTCTGTACGGAACCCTCTGGAGTCGACGGACACGCCGGCGCGTCAAAAATGACCTGACTGATTTAAGATGACGTAGCAGCAAGACGCCTCGCTGAGTCTCCGTTCCAACTCGTGTCCAAAGTGTGGATTTCTAACTATCCACCAGTCTTTGAATCGTGTTGATCGGCCAAGTAAAACCAGAGTTATGACAGATAATAAACACCATACTTTCTCCACGTTTGGAGCTCCTTACAGCTTTGGTCTGGTCCACTTGTTTTACTCCTTTTTCATGCTTTACCAGGAAACCCAAGTGATCCCAGACGGATGGTTTTAACCACGGCGGAGCGTCTTTTAGCCGTTAGCATTAGCCATCCCATTAGCATTAGCCATACGTCACAGAAGGAGAACAAACGGTCCGTCACATCCTGTGTTCCCCTGGAAACTCCTACGTGTTTTTAGTTCCGCAACACTTTGCAACTGTGAGACGGAGAAGGTCCAACACAACTACGAGGTTCACAATTTTGAAGCTTTTTGAAGTCACTGAATATCTCTTGGAGTACAGTTAAATTAAGAAATAGAACTAATAAGTGAGGGAGGAAATCAGGACACCCATGACTCCTGTTTTTTATATATAAGCGCTTAATGGCAAGGAATAGTAAACAAAACTGTATATTACATTTCTGTTAAATAATTCTGCCAATGAACGTTCAAGAAGCAGTAGCTGTGTAGCTGCTATATGCTGGTAGATCAAGACGCCACTGCTGTGTGGGTTGTAGAGGCTTTTCATTAGAGCTGTACGTCCTCTGGAGTAATGGCATACGTCTTGATTGAGCGATATCTTCCTGAAGGTATCAGCTTTCCTGTGGACAAACGCAGCTTTTCCCTGTCTGCGAGTAGCCACAGCAGCTTAGCGGTGTTTCCTAAATGCGTTGAACGACTGGGGAAGCAGCAGAAGTGAATAAACATTAGTGTAAATGCACTGGTTGGCATATAGTGGACTTTATGAGCAGGCAGAAAGCAGACGAGGAAGAGCCTGGTTTAGTGTTTGCAGTGTTTCCTGTGATTGTATATGTGTGTGTGTGTGTGTGTGTGTGTGTGTAGGGACTGGGGGTTATTGATCCGGTTAAATGAGCCAGTTAAGGTAATTAAAGCCCCGGGCAGCAAGGAGGGAAAGTAGATTATATTGACAATAATAGTCTGAACACTCATAAAAGATGGAAACCAAAGATGTGACTTGCAGAATTTATTGCACTTCAGAAATGGTTGAACGGCATCGTGGAACAGAAATGGCTGTTTGTAAAAGCCAGTTGTTTTATTCAGGGGAGGTGCTGACTCAGCACGGTCGCTTCTGGCGGCACAAAGTACATTTTCTTAAACTTTGTGCGAAGAAATCCTGACGCTTTAGACACTTTTGCAATTCACTTTTGACTAATTGTTGTTTTCCTCTACCTGCATTTGTACGGTTACAGTTTCTCACGCTGCTCCAGGGTGTTTGAGGAGGTCAGAAATCTGCTCCTCACTGTTTTGGATTTTCCTCCTCTGTTTCTCTGCAGAACCCATGCGGACTCCCAAGAGGCTCAAAATTGCCGAGACCCGATCTCGCCTGATAGCGGTGGACTGGGAGTCGCTGGGCTACAACATCACCCGCTGCCACACCTTTAACGTCACCATCTGCTACCATTACATGACTGCCAACAACCACAGCAAGGCCGACTGCTTGGACATGGATCCTAAAGGTACTGATCAATGTCGCTGTTGGTGCAGTTGGAATGGACTGCAGATCAACAGTAGGATCACTAGTAGCATCAGCAGCCGTAACATTTTAAAGGCTGTCATTTGACTTAATTGTAATATCAGAAAGACTGATTGAAGTGGCATCAATTTACATTTAAACATATATTTAAGACAGTATCATGTATATCCAATATTTGAACTACATACACTCAGAATGACCTGCATTTGTTCTGTTAATTTGCTTAATCCACTTGTTTTATCATTAATTTGATTTCATTTTCAAGCACAGACGCCACAACTCTCTGGTTTGAGGGCGTTAAAATGCGTGGTTCTCATTTAAAACTCATTTACATGTGATACAACGAACGCAGTCACAATAGAATGATCTGTTTCCTCCCAGCGCCACGCCACCTGGTGGGAAACCTGCCGCCCTACACCAACGTCAGCCTCAAGATGATTCTGACCAACCCGGAGGGGCGCAAGGAGAGCGATGAAACCATCATACAAACGGATGAAGATGGTGCGACACATCACACACACTTCATTTACTAATCTATATGTTTACTTCCCCAGTTTAGTGTGTGTGTATCTGTAAAGCACATATACCGCACATACATATATACACATACATCCACGCATACATATACAAAGAGACCTACCTACTTATCTACACATACACTTCCATCAATACGAATAGTTACTGCTATCCACCTTCTTTTAAAGGTAGGTAGTGTCAGCTGTAGTTGGGCGGTCATTTGCTCCATTGTATATACCTGTTTGACTTTCTTCAACCACTGGTCAAGTGAGGGAGGAGAAGGCTTCATCCAACTGATAGTAGTTTTATATAATACTGGTAGGCGGCTGTGGCTCAGGTGGTAGAGCGGGTTGTCCACTGATCGCAAGGTTGGCGGTTCGATCCCCGGCCCCTCCGCATGCCGAAGCGTCCTTGGGAAAGACGCTGAACCCCAATGGCTGGCAGGAACCTTGCATGGAAGCTCTGTCACCATTGGTGTGTGAATGTGTGTGTGAATGACGTTGTAAAGCGCTTTGGATACCACTAAAGTAGAGAAAAGCGCTATATAAGTGCAGGCCATTTACCATTTGGTCAGCGGTAAACAAATGGGACTCGGTGGTCAGCAGTGTCGCCTCACAGCTAGAAGATCCCCGGTTCACGTCCCGGTTAGGACGCCTGGGATCTTTCTGTGTGGAGTTTGCAGGTTCTCCCTGTGCATCGTAGCTTTTCTCCAGCTTCCTCCCACAGTCCAACAGTCCCCCCCCGCCACTACAGAGGATTAAGCGGTATATAGATGATGGATGGATGGGTAAACAAATGGCCGAGCAATGGATCCAGAGGGATGTCTGTCTGGAAGATTTTTTCAACCTCTTCCTTGACACCATCCAACATGTTTGAATTGTTTGGGCCGTCCCAAAAGTATGTTACCCTTTTCAGTCTGAGAGTTAAATGTAAATGCATCTAATGCTGCTGCTACTACTTTATGCTAATACTGTTTGCTGTTGGATGGTGGAACAAATTACAAATCATAAAACACAAAATAATTCAGTCCTAGAAAGTTTTGTCGTACTAAAACTTTGGGATATCAAAGGGAAAGTCCCTGCTGTATTTTTCTTTCCAGGGTCGAATTTTATCGTTGGCTTTATGGTTTCGTCTGTCTGTGTGTTAACAGTTCCAGGTCCGGTTCCCAGTCAGTCACTCAGAGCCACTCCATCCGAGGAGACGATAAGCCTCTACTGGAAGGAACCAGCTGAACCCAATGGAGTCATCATCCAATATGAGGTGTTAACAGTAGCAGAAGCCGTTGTAGGAGTCGAAGTACCACCACGCTCCTTTACGGCGATGTTTATAACTTGTTCATGCCTCTTTGCTCCACTCAGATCAGCTACAGCGGCGTGCGATCGTTTGACCCTTCGGTGCCTCTGCAGCGGCCGGGACTCATGGTGTCTCTGCCTTCAAACGCCACCCATCACATGTTTTCCCAGCTCCACCCGGGCGTCACGTACCAGCTCTCCATTCGAGCATCTACCTCCAAAGGGTTCGGTCCGGCAACAACACTTAACGTGACAACTAACATTTCAGGTGAGATACGCATTTTAATACGTAGCGTCACATATAGATAGCGAAATAATCCAACTAATGCTTACTCATGTCTCTCTTTAGCCCCGACTATAGATGAGTATGACGGGTCAGAGGCTTTTCTAAATGAAACTGCAACAACCATCACTGTCCTGCTCAAACCTGCCCAGGCGAAGGGAGCACCCATAAGGTACTGGTGTCTTTTATGTCAACCTGTGTTTGGCTGGTCAATACACGACACATCACTTCACAATGTGTTTCTGAAATAACTCCTTCGTAATCTCTTTATTCACAGTGAGTGCATTGGCGACAATATAAAGACTCAGACTGTAACTGTGCCTACATTGTGTTCTTGTCCGCAGTGCGTACCAGATTGTGGTGGAAGAAGTGAATCCTCAGCGAACACGTCGTCAGGCCTCCTCCGACTGCTACGAGGTAAACGTCAATCTATTATAAGCCATGCGTCTCTTCTCAGCTTGTGAAAGTCCGTAGTTGGACGTAAGTCGTCTCTCCGTTCTGTCGAGGTCGCCCTTTGTTTCCCGTGTGACCCCTCGGCGTCCGTTGGGTGATCCTTGTCGTCCAGCGGTCGTTGGTTATTCTCACGAGGTGGCCTGCCCACTTCCATCTGAGTTTACTGACCGTTTCTAGAACGTCTCTGACTTTGGTTCGGTCTCGCCAGGCGATGCTGAGCGTGATCCGTTCATGGGCCCGTTGCGTTGTTCTCAATTTGAGAGTCTGTTTCTTGGTCGAGTTCCACGTTTCAGCGCCGTAGGTGACCTGGTACCTGGCACTGGTTGTAGACTTTGTGGGTTATTGGGATGTCTTTGTTTTTGAAGGCTTCCCAACCCATTGATGTTCTGCATCTAATTTCTAATTTGCCGTGCATGTACAACCTAATACATCTGAATTTGTTTGCTTTCATACATTATGAAGAGTTTTATTCCAGAAAAGATACTGTAGATTTTGACCATTGGGCCTTATGAACCTTGGATCTCTGCGCTTCTAAACCAGGCGTTTTTATTTGCATAAAAACTCTTCAGTTTATATATATTGCATTTTTTCTGTCAGGTTTATAGTCATGACATGTTTCTATGAAGTAGCCTTTTGTTTGCTGAAGGGGTCTCAGTTTAATTGAATATGTAAGCTCTTTTCAGACATGGGATATGAAACCATGTAGGTAATTTTTACGCTAATGCTCCTTAAAGCTTCGTACAGGCGTGGATTGGTCATCGAGGTTAAGAAGCGAATAACAAACAAAAGACTAAACCTAAACCAATAGCAAACTCATCAGCATCGGGGACTGGATCGGTCGGGATCTTACACCAAGGGACACTGTGTACTTTGCTTTACTTCAGTCACAGTTTATAAGCTGTGGTTTAACTGGAAAATGTCATTATTGTTAAAGTCTGATCTGTTTACTAGAGTCAAATTATTTACTAGAGATTTTTCGGCATACCTAGCCATTAGTGCGACTGCATGAAAACTGGATTGTACTGTGCTGAAAGCAATACATAAATGACCTGCTAGCTTCGTCTATGAGAAAGTGACTACAGTGCTCATTCAGGTATGAAGCCAATGCTTTAAGATGCCAGAATGGAGTGCAGGTCTGGAAGGAGCTATATAGCGCGTTTGTTAACCGTGTTTGTAAATATATCGCCTTAAATGCAAATCCTTTCCCCCAGGTACCAGTTTCCTACCACAGCGCATCCAGCGGTGGATCCCCGTATTATTATGCTGCCCAGCTCTCCCCGAGCAACCTGCCCGAGCCACTTCCTTTCACTGTGGGAGACAACAAGACATATCAGGCAAGTATCTTCATCTGAACGCTTGATGTACGTAGTGCAGCATGTAGAATACTCACAAGAACCAATCTAAGAGGAGGAGGGGGATTAAAGTGGAGTCAAGTTGATTTGTTAGAATATACATTTAAACATTTTTGGTGTTAAGCATGGTTAAACTTACAACCAAAATATATTATTCAAGGCTACACTGTCCACATTACTAGATATTCTTCTAAAGGTTTAGGTATCTTTCTTAACTCAGTGAAAAAGTAAAATCAGTAGAGGACAATCTTTATGCTTTGCATCAAATAAAGCTTAGCTCCTTTTGCTCTCCAGGGTTTCTGGAATCCTCCACTTGCTCCAAGGAAGAACTACAACATCTATCTTCAAGCTGTTAGCAGCACAGAGAGGGTAAAAAAATATGCATTTGAATGAAGACACACTATATTCACACATAGCGAACTTGCAACTGTGAATGTAATGCGTGGACACTTAACTATGCAACACATAGTACCTGAAGCATACTGCGTGTATGTTATCAATAATTCATATAGAAAGATTGATTCTTTTGGTTAATGTTGTTGTCTGCTGCGTGGGATTCAGGTTTCTTCTTTTTGTCTTTTTCTACAGGAAACTAAGACGCAGTGTCTGAGGCTGGCAGCTAAACGTAAGAACACACTGTGACTGAAGAGACCACGTTCTGTCAATAAAGACCCTAAATTAGTGTTGACCTGGTAATAAGATACAGATCAGATGGTAGAAATTAAGGTTTGCATTTATATACTTCTATGGTCATGTGGCTGTTATGAGGTCTAGACTCTGATCACGCATGTAAAGTTTCAGGCCATTTGGAGCACGTACAGGCTAGTTGCACTGCACTTCCTGTTTCTTTCATGGTGAAACAGCAACCGCCGCGGCCACGCCCTCGTACTTTTGCGGAATATTTTAATAGCTTTTCTTCACCAGTGTCTGCTGTATACGCTGGCCAAATTTAAAATCTCTTGGAATTAACACCTAGGACGAGTTCGCTCTAGAAAATTTGAAAACTTTGGCAAAAATCGGCCAAAATTTTACAGTAAATTCAAAATGGCGGACTTCCTGTTGCATTGTGGGTATGGGTTCTTGATTCTGCTTTGTGCGTCTTGCCATGCTACACATGAGTACCGAATTTCATAGCTCTAGGTGAAACTAATTGCATATAAACCCTTGTTTTAAATTTTCTAGTGGGCGCTATTGAGTCATTTTGCCATTCACATGTTTAATCCCCCCAAAATGTTAAATTTTTCACTAGTTCTGATGTGCGTGCCAAGTTATATGCACATCGAGCATTCTTAGGACCTCAAAATTGCGATCAAACCTGCAGTAAAATAGTAATAATATCTTTTTAAAATGCCATAGGGTTCTATGCACTGGTGGTCACTAATTATGCTGCATTACAGAGAAATCAAAATCATAATTATGTGCCTTTAAAATAGAAATTTTATAAGCTCACACTTGGAGGAAGCCGTAGCGACACCGGCAAAAGCAGCAATGATTCCAAGTGTTTTGAAAAACCCTTCAAGGAGGCTGTCATAGTGCACATTTATCCAGGCTACCAGAGGTTACAGTGAGCGACCATGCTAGGTGTCTAACATGAGGCTGCTTAAATGTTTTAACTGAGAAAGCATGCTTGAGGTTGACAAATGATGAGCCAAAGTTTGCCTGCAGAGTTTGCGTGCGACTTTGTTGGGGTCGTCCTTTACCCTCTTGAAATGATCCAGCACTTTTGGTTTTCTGCCCAACATACTACCAACAACTAAACAATTTTTATTCTGCAGCTAACTGACCATGCGAAACTTGGTCCACTTTTGAAACTGGGGGCAGACCCCATTAAGAATAAAAGAAAATTAAAGCTGCAAGCAGCGTCAGACAGGCCCTCGCTCCCCTCCGCACCACTGCTGTGGAGATGATCGGAATATCTTTAGCATGTAATTGTGTTTGTCTCATCCTGCTCTGCACATGTACCAAATTTCATGTTCATACGAATTTTTCAAATTTCTAGGGGGCGCTGTGGAGTTGTTTGAAATTTGGAGTGCGCAAATCTGTTGGTCTTGGGATACTGTACGTGTGTACCAAATTTCATGTTTGTAGGATACAGCAGTGATTTTATATGAATATCTGTAGGGGGCGCTGTGGAGCCGTTTGACCACGCCCATTCCTGAATTGTATATAAAACGCTAGGCCTTGAGATTAATGAGGATTTGTGTGGATTTGGTGATTTTACGTGGATCCCTTCACCTCCAAAACCCATTTCGTTCCACATGGCGAATTTGCTCAAAATGGCCGCCATGCCACGCCCACACCGTGTGACGCAGCCACGAGATTTTAATAACTTTTCATCCTGGATGGGTCTAGATGCCACACAGTGAATTTGGTGAAGATCGGGCAAAAATCCTGGGAGGAATTCGTTAAATTCCAATGCCTGCGCACAGCGTGTTCTGGGGGAGTATTAACTCCACTGAAGACCAATTTTCAAGGTGGCGCTATTGAGTCATTTTGCCATTCATATGTGTAATTCCCCCAAAATATCAAATTTTTCACCAGTCCTGATGGGTGTGCCAAATTTGGGGAGTTTTTGAGCATGTTTAGGGGTCAAATTGAGGTTCAAAGTGGCGTAAGAAAAAGAAAGAAACAGTAAGGGAACAATAGGGTCCTTACACTGTAGTGCTCAGGCCCTAATTATAAAAGTCTAACCTTTATTGATCCCATTGGGGAAATTCCTTCTCTGCATTTGACCCATCCCATTCATAGTTTACCTCAACCTTAACTATACATACTAGGAGCAGTGGAAGTTAGCTTCACAAACCCCTAGACCACCACTGCCCCAGCTCCGATCAGTCCCTTACCTCCATGTAGGCTGTGTTCGATGGAGAGTGGCATGTTTGGAGATGATGGTGTAATATTTGTGTCAGAGAGATAAAAACATGTAGCTCCTGTGGAAGGAGTCTAAATGTCAGGTTTTTACTCGCAGCCATATGTTGATAGATTAGCAGACGGGCTTAAATGTTGCGGAGTTAATCCCTGGGCAACCGCACACACACATAGAAACACATGTAAGCGGCACACACTGTTTTGAGGAAAAGATCTTTAGAAATGCCGCTAATGGATCAGAGTTTATCCGTGCGGAGTAAGAGAAAGGACAAACAGAAAAACATACGGTGGTGTTTTCAATGAAACGGACAATCCTACGCTGTTGTTTCGTCAGTGGACTCGAGCCTCAAAGGACAGTGAGGGCATTTTAGTGTTTAGTTGGCAAGAACTAGAAGCCAAACAGAGGTGAAAGGTTGCCGGGAAGCAAGATGTGCCTATGTTTGCACTAAAACTACAACTGTATTGTGATTATGTTCTCCCTGGGTGCTATTTTCCCTGTTTTTTAAGGTGTGATAGAAGTGTGGCAAAGCAGAAATGTCAGACACACAACAGTTAACTACAGCTGCAACTAATGACTATTATTATTTTCATGATCTATTAACCAATTTTAGATTGATCTATTAAACAACAATGCAGAGTGTAATTGCCTGAAACGTGATTAAAACCATAATTGTTCATATTTAATTTTCTGCCAGTTGACTAATGGATTAATGGATTTTTTAAAAATCTCTACTGTCATGAAAGACAACAGTAATTAATAACCAAAAAGCAGATGTTTCCAGCTCTTTGAAAAAGTTATTTAGTTGATGTGGATGTAAGCAAATTTAATTTTTCAATCTTACTTTAAATGTTTATGATATAAAAATAGAAGGTTTATGTCACCTGCCAGATCATCCACTGAGGTAGAGTAAACACAGAATAATAGTACTAGAATATGATCCTTGCGAGCTGTCAGTTAAGTGGGTGCATTAGCATTTAGCAGTTAGCTAAATGGTAGCATCGGCACTGGTCACTACCTGGAGCATCTCCTAAATGGGTCTGGGTCAGTCAAACATAGCAGTGCTGGTTGAATTAGCAGTTAGCATTAGCATTTAGCAGTTAGCTAAATGGTAGCATTGGCACTGGTCACTACCTGGAGCATCTCCTAAATGGGCCTGGGTCAGTTGAACGTGGCAGTGCTGGTTGACTTAGCAGTTAGCATTAGCAGTTAGCTAAATGGTAGCATCAGCACTGGTCACGACCTGGAGCATCTCCTAAATGGGCCTGGGTCAGTTGAACATGGCAGTGCTGGTTGAATTAGCAGTTAGCATTAGCATTTAGCTCTAAGCTAAATGGCAGCATCGGCACTGGTCACTACCTGGAGCATCTCCTAAACAGGCCTGGGTCAGACGAACGTGGTGGTGCTGGTGCTGGTTGAAATAGCAGTTAGCAGCTAGCCTCCTGGAGGTGTCGTGGGACTAAGTAGGAGAAACAGCGTTGAAGGGAGGTTTCCACCTGATGACCCTCAGAGACGTGTTAGGAATCACTGCTCACTGGTAGGTATAGAGACAGATTAGGGATCCTAGGTCCTTCATTGAGGATGAATCCTTTCTTTTTTTTTTTTTTTAGCACAAGTGTCTGGCGTTTAACTGTCAGAAGGTCAAATACAATACAATGCTTTCCTGCATCATTTCTTTTGGTGCAGAAGGATTGTAAAACTGCACAATAAAAGTGACATCATTTTGACCACAATCAGCTGTAATGATTTCAGTATGAATCACTATGACTGACTGAGTTAGGTTGTATTTCTTTAAGGATCTATGAAGGCACAGGCACGCCATGCTAGCTAAGGCTATAAATTCAGTGATGTGTGTTGATGTTGTAAGGACCATGTTAAAAGGAAGTGGAACTGTCATGTGAATAGATTTGTAGCCTCACAGTTCACCTTTGTTCTCTTCAGGTTAGCGTTTAGTGTGAACAAGACGGGTGAATGTGTGGTCTCATGGGGATTTGATCCCGCAGGATGGACCAGAGGTGTGGTACAGTTCCTCCTGTGTCTTCAAGGTTTCAGGTTTCCATCACAGAACAAGTAAAATTGCAGGGAGTGACTGAATTTCCAGGGTCATCAGATTTCAAGCATTGCTGGTGGTTGTACTTACGACAACAGGTGGTCACTTGATAACAGCACGATAACGCCTGAGGACTCCTGAGTCCAGCTGAAAGACTTTTAGATTTTTTTTTTAATAAGGGAGACGGATACACTAATGGACAGAGAGGTCAGACGACTGTCCTTTCCTTTTTTGTCTGGGTTTCTCTGCATGTGTGTGTGTGTGTGTGTGTGCGCTCAACTGTGCATCCGGGAGGGAGGATTAAGTGACGGTGGTCCTATTAGGTCATCTGTGGTATTGTGTATTGTCATCGCTGCCTCAGGGTGTTTGTAGTGTGTGTGTGTGTGTGTGCAGATCCTGTGAGTGTTAGTGTACTGACCTAGATCATTTTTACAGACATTAGGAGCCAGTGCCGACATTATGAGGTCAGGCTGCAAACCCTTCCAAAGTCTTGGGTTGTTTGTGTGTTTCTGTTGCGTGTCGTTTGATTTTCCTGTGTGATCTTCTGAGAGTTTCTTGGCCGGACGCTGATAGACAGAAACGTGTTGCATCCTAGGCGTTGACCACAAAATGTAAACCGAAGCTTGAGTCAAGGCAATACCACGTGGGTTCAATCCTCTCTCAGTGGTCATGAGTTCGAGTCCAGCTCAAGACCCTTTGCTGCATGTCGCTCTCCTGTCTACCTCTAATTTCACTCTGTCTCTCCACCAATAAATGAAAAAGCTAATATTCATCCATCATCTATACACTCCTTAATCCTCTGTAGGGTCACGGGGGCGCTGGAGTCTGTCCCAGCCGACTTGGGCGAAGGAAGGGTTCACCCTCGGCAGGTCGCCAGCCAATCGCACCACTACACATAGAGACAAACAACAAAGCACACTCTCATTCTCACCTACGGACAATTTAGAATCACCAGTTAACCTCAGCATGTTTTTGGACTGTGGGAGGAAGCTGGAGAACCCGGTGAGAACATGCAAACTCCACACAGAAAGATCCCAGGAGTCCTAACCGGGACGCGAACCGGGGATCTCCTAGCTGTGAGGCGACGCTGCTGACCACCGTGTAGCCCTGGAAAAACTCTCCTCCACGAAAATAACTTTTAAAAAAAACATAAATGCCAAACAATAGAGATTCTTAAGGATAAATAAAAAATGTAAAACTATGAATCTGTTGGAGATATAAGCTTTCATACAGTCTTAATCAAGACTAGCTCAACAGGTCAGACTATACAACATTCTCGTGGCAATATAAGATTCGTATTCAGTATTTTCCCTTTTTACAAAGCATGGCTTGTGTTTTCTTATGATTGGGATATTATATTTTTCTATTTGTCAACAGCTACCTTGAAGAAGACCAGAACAAACGATGAACTGATCCTTTCAAGTGCTGCCTTTGTAGCTAACAGCCTGATATAGATTTATCCTCTGTTGTGGCTTCACCGCTGTGTACGTTATTCATTCTACATACACCACGCTGCTCACTTGGAGCCCCGTGACGTGTTTTTACCTGCAGGCGGAAACAGACCTCGAAAAATGTGGCATTCGCTAGCGCCTAGGAGTTTTAGTGAATGAACAGTTTGAGACATCACGGCAAAGTCGAAGCGATGATGAGAAAGATTAGAGGAAAGTTCTGCTCTGATATTGTTACGTAATGACACCGGGCTGGAGGGATGCAATTCGAAGAACAACAAAAATAATATGTTGAGGTCCAAATATTGAGGCTTATGGAGTGTGAGGGGGGAGATTATGTTTATCTTGTTGATATTTAGCATAAGAAGTGGATTATGTTTTGATAGATGTCCTGCAATATGTTGATTTTTGTGCGTATGTCTTTCAGTAGGATTATTTGGATTATTATAATACATCATAATGTTCTTACGTCGCGGTATGAACTATTCTGGCATTATGAGATCAGATCGCTAAATGGAGCTCGGAAGCCTGGAAGCAGATGCTCTGAGTGTTCCTGTTGACTTTCTGTCCGTGACCAACAGGGTTTAAAGTCCTCCACAGTCTGCCCCAAACGTCACCGGTCAATTATATTCCAAACAGACGAAATCAGGGAGTTGAGTCAATTCTCCGAAGTCATCAGGAACAGAAATGAGTTCTACTGCGAGCAATATGCGGCGACACTGGTGCAGAAACGTTGACGGCTACAGACAAATTGCATTTTAAAAACATTTCCCGATGAGAGCGTGATGCCAAAGATACTCTGGAACACACAGGAAAGACACACAGTCAACTGATCATTCCTTTTCTCGTGTTTATGCAGCCAGCGCCTGCTTGTTTTTAATGTTTCCTTTAGATTGCAGCTGGGAGTGGAATTACATTTCAGTACATTTACCATCAGGTGAAGATAAAACTAAACTAGAAAACCACTCAGAGAGCGCAGGCCTCCGCCAAGCAGCTTCAGTCCACCCCCGACGCAATCTCCCATCTGAATCTGAACATTTCATCCAAATCCGTCCATAACTTTTCGAGTTATTTTGAACACAAACAAACAAACAAACAAACCAACGCCAGCAAAAACATAACCTCCTTGGCGAAGGTAATGATAAGGCTAACCTTAAGGCCAAGTACGGTGTAGTTCCAAGTAGCCTAGAGTGGCTAAGTTAGCTAACCAACAGTATGGTAGCTTACCTGCTTTACAAACGGAATATTAGGGCTGGTCCCCAATATAGGAATATCTGAATATTGGTTGGTTGTGGTGGTATTGGGATAATAATTTTGATAATCGAATAGTCCTGGGCACCGCCGCCGAGTCCCGCCGAGTGCTGCCAAGTGCTGCCGAGTGCTGCTGAGTGCCGCCGATGCTCTAGAACGCCGCAGTGGTTCTAGTACGCGGACCTACCAACTCCGGTGTCAAAAACTCAAAACCCTTTCCAACAGCACAGTGTTTCAACTTTGGGTAGATAAAAATAAAAGTAGAAAAGCACTCAGAGAGCACAGACCTCCACCAAGCAGCTTCAGTCCACCCCAACACAATCTCCCAACAACTAAGTATCCTTAAATTAAAAATAAAGAATCCTGGATCCAGACGGTGATCTGGATCACTCCCAAAATCTCATCATTTCTTCGTCGTCCTATTTCACACATTTCCTGAAAATTTCATCCAAATCCATTCATGAGTTTTCGAGTTATTTTGAACAAAAACAAACAAACAAACCAACGCCATCAAAAACGTAACCTCCTTGGTGGAGGTAATAAATCAAGGATCGAGCATGGATCAGCTTTCACTGTTGCTCAGACACTGCCTCTTCACAGGACCTTGTCTTGATGCCGTACAGGAAATAACTATTTTGTCGTAAGGATATCTTCATTGTTTGCCGTTTGTCTAGAGCCTGTTTAGGTACAATATAAACTGTACAAGCACTATCTTTTGTTGATTATTACATAGCAACCACATTAACGGGGACTTCACTGTTGACCTAAGTCATTAAATCTGTAAGCCAACCTTAAACAAAGCTCGTGGGTATATTTATCTATAATTACATCAGTGACAGTTACCAGTGCATTTGTGTTTGTCTGACTTTAATTTCCAAATAATATTTAAATGCTTAATATTAGCTGGTCTTTAGCGCAGGAATGATCAAACCCTCCTGTTCAAGTTGCTCACTGGGATTTGTTTTCTTGATGATTCCCTGATGTGAGGGAGGAAACTAACGTAATTCCCGAGGCTACGAGGTGACACACTTTGCCATCCTTATGACATGCTGGGTTACGGGAAAAAAACCTGTCAAGATTTTACATAACAATGTAATTTTTTTTTTTTAAATTCTCTTCATTCCCACATTTTTTAACCACTGAACAGGCATCAACATACAGCAGGTACTAGAAAACAAGCAAACAAAGATTAAAAAAACACAAACAAGCAAGAAATTCACCCCTCTGCACCACCAGGGTGAATTGATTGGAATAGTGTTGATTTAATAGAATAAAGTCCAGACTACAATAGGTCCATAATGTTCACATTGTCCAGGATAGGTCACCATATCTTAACTAGAAAAGCCCTCAGAGAGCTCATACCTCCATCAAGGAGCTTCAGTCCACCCCCAACACAACCTCCCAATTCACATATTTTGTATGGAACGTTACAGATACAAATGTAATTACAGACAGTTCAAATGTCCTACCAACAATGCGGCCTTCACCCCATCTGACCTAATGAACAGGCGCGGCCTCTAGCGCGGCAGCTCCTAATAGCCTCCCAGCTTCTCAGACAACCGGAGATAAGAATGCTGGCCCAACCGTGCGTATGTCGCTCAGGAAGGAAAGAGAACTCCGTCATTGTCGCTGTCTGTCGCGTGGAGACCAAAATGTCATGTGGTCAGAGGGGTTTACCCCAAAAACAAGAGTGCCCTCTGGTGGCTTTTAGGGTAAACCGCAGTTAATTGTCCACCCGGTTACACTAGATTAAAAATATCCTGGATCCAGACGGTGATCCGGATTAGTCCTAAAATGTCATCATTTGTTCCTTGTCCCATTTCACACATTTCCTGAAAATTTCATCCAAATCCGTCCATGAGTTTTCGAGTTATTTTGAATACAAACAAACAAACAAACAAACGCCATCAAATAACTTCCTTGGCAGAGGTAAAAAAAATAAAACTTAGATTAAAAACAAGAAAAGAAAAAATCTACTTTTCACATCCTTCAGTGTCGTCATGTGTTTGTGATTGAGCTCCAAAACTTTAACACTAGTTTAATTAATTTGAATTTCTAATACAGTAATAGTTTTTCTGTCATAATATTTTTTATTACTTTTATCGTTTAAATAAACGTGGTGTTTTTCTTATTTAAGTAAAGCAGATTTAGTTTCCTCTGTGTGCCATATAAATATACTTTATTTGCTTTCCTATAACTTAAGATTTTCCCTTTCCGTCATTTTCTCCTTGCAGCTTTCCACAGAAGCTCTTTAAAAAGCCCAGTATAACAATTATCTGTGTTGTTTCTGTATCTCAGTGTTTCTTCCCACCATCAACAGCTACAATGGTTTTACTACCACACTGATGTTGTGTTGTTTCTACTATTCCTAGGCGCTACAGAGGAACCAGAAGTCATCCCCGACCCCGCTAAGCAGACGGACCGCGTGGTGAAAATCGCTGGGATAAGTGCTGGTGTTCTCGTTTTTATTCTGCTGGTGCTGGTAGCCATCCTGTTGGTCAAGAAGAGGTGAGTGGCAGGCACGGCCGCCAGAGCGTTTCTAACGAGGAGTTCAAAGAAGAGGGCAGATATTTCACACGGCCAACACTTGACGAGCACATTAACGAAGCATGCAGATACAGGAACACGCAGACACGAATGTGCTCCTGAATCCATTCTCTTGTTGTGTGTTGGTCCGATACTTGCCGTAGTAACACCATTTTCCATCCATCCATCCTAAATGTTGATCTCCCCTCAGAACCATTTCTTATTGTTTATTTTACATATGTTGGAAAGGAAGGAGTCAGATGAGAGCATCAAAGAGAAAGACGTTGACAGAGATGTTCAAGCAAGACTAAAATGAGGGCTATGCATGGATTATCGTCAATGTCACGTCCTTAACAAACCCATTAAATACAAAACAGTGTGAGGTGCTTTGGAGGCTCGGAGTAACAAAGCTTCAGGTCCATATTTGAGGCCACTGGTGCGCAAACATAACCCACAGCACCACACGACAAGTTCAGGCAAGAGTAACACTTCTATATTTAGCATGTTGTGTTCTTTACACTTGGGTTTGTTTTGTGCAGGTATTGATAAAAAATAAAACTGCATACTACGTCTGACTTTATCTGACTGCAGAAAGGCACTGAGAGGAACCAGAGCTGGTCGTTGTGTCAGTTAATTTGGTGCAGAGCTCCACCATGTGGTGCCTAAACAAAACTACAGCATGGGATCAACAGCTAAATAGAGATAGAGATTGTGTTTGCAAAGCTAGTAATCCTATTGTCATGAGTTGTTTTTACTATTTAAGGAAAGAAACTTGTGACTACTGCGTATCTCGGTGTTTGACTTTCAGTTTTCCACATCCACTTCCACTGAGACGTATGTATATGAACGTAACAACAGCATTATTCATCAGCTGCTGATGTAAGCCTCAGACACTAGCGCTGGTTCCAGTGTCTCCTCAGACGTACAGCATAAGTAGTAAGGGGGAAAACAGCTATCGAACTGTAAGGGCGAGGTTTCACGAGGTTGAAAGTGTGTGCATCCACATTTATAGCTCATGTACAAGAGTGTGCATGTGTGTAAAACTTAGCTTTTGCTCCACATGTCATGGTCTGGTGTGCAGGGACCTGACTGGTCATGGAAGAGACGTAGTAAAGGATTTAATTCGATGCTCAAGAAATGCATTCTGATGAACATGGTCTGAATCTGCACCAAACATTTAGTGAGTTTTTCCTTTCAAGAAGTCATCCGAGAAATTTGGCGTAGTAGTTTTGGACAGTCAAGCAGACAGACGAACAAACGGACAGGAATAGGTTGGTTTACCTGTTAGAATAATAATAACAAAACTGGAAAAGAGTCTCTAAATTCCAAGCAATCATGACGTCGCTCGGCAAATCACCAACAGCTACAGCCAGTAATGAACTCTCATCACCAGACAACTTTACTCCAGCAGCCCCTGAGATTAATTCTGATTTACGGAATGAGTTCAAGTGAAACCAACATTCATCCTACAGTTTTAATGAGCAAGTTTTATTGTGAATGACATCGACAGGACCTGAGCTTTACCTGCTCCCCTGCTATCATTAGCTGGGTGTTTGTCTTTGTGATATCCGGCCGCGGCGGGCTACACATTCACCATGTCTTCTTGTTGATTGGGGCTGGATTTGATGTTTGCTGAACTGCAGCCACTGTGAAACTCAACTGTAGGATTTAAAGTATGCTAGGTGGCTAACGCAGAGGACAGATTACAAATACGATGATCAACTCTGCTTTAGCGAAGTTAAAACCGGTGTTCTCGTTGTCATATAACTTTGATAAGTGACGTAGCTGCAGCACAATAAGTAGAGTTTTGAATATTATGTAAAGATTTGTTCTTATATCGCCCTCATGAGCTTGAGGCTACATTATTTAGCGGTTCTCTCTTCCATAAAGGTTTCTGGGGAGATCAATCTTCATTGTCATTAAACCTTTTACAACCCTGAACAATACTGCATCTTTAAAATGAAGGGACATGATGACATCGCAATGACATCATGCTTGCTTTACAGGAAGCGAGCTGCTCGGTCCGACAGATCGGTTAGCCTTGGCTGAATGTTTGACATTCGTAGGAGTGAAATAAAGAAACGATCATCAGCTGATTAGGGTTAAATCTCTAATCAGGGCCATCCCGTAAATGTAGTTTTAGGTCGCATTGATTATTTAGAAGGGAAAGACTGCATGTCCATAGGTTGATACTGATAGCTCCTTGTTATTTTAGTAGTTGTTGTTCAAGTTTCATAGTTTGTTTTGTACGTTTGTAGCTCTAAACTTGAAATTTTACTTTTCCTAAAGAAGGATTAGGGCCCACAGCTACTATAGCACCCCCCCTGCATGACCCTCAAGTTTAGTTTAAGGGTGTTTTCTTCTGTTTCTGTTGTTACTGGTTGAGACAGGACAATATTGTCCTAATTTGCATATTCCCTTGTGTCTCATTCTTTGCTTTCTGATTGGCTCACAACCCCAGGAGGACCTACTATTCATACTCTTATTACCTGTAAGTAAACAACCAATCAACAATCAGCTCACCCAGCTGCTGTTACCTTATTGGGTGGATTATTTAGTGACTAGTTGTTGTTATTTTTAAAGATGCAGTATACTTTTTTCAAGACGAAACACATTTTCAGCACTGACCAACCAGTCAAAGCCATCCTCATTGACGCCTTGCCAGGGTAGGGGTCAGTTCACTTTCATGTCAGTCGATTCACGTTTTCAATGAACTCCTTTATTTAATCATTTCTATATCCAAATACTGAAAACGGTTCTTAGCGAGAGAATGTTGATTGTTGTCATTAAAAGATACTAGAAATAAACGAATGCTGGATAATTAGAATTCATTCATAGGCCTGAACTGATAGTGAATTGACCTCAGCCCCGGTGTCCTCTACATGCTCCAAAGTTGCTCCGAAGCAGGCTTACGAAGGCCAGAGTCGGCCGCAAAACCAGAACAAAGCAGGCCAAAAGTGGGACAACACAGGCCGAAGCGTGTTATTTGAAAAAAGAATGCTGCACTTGTGACTTGTAGCTCTTTGTGTGCATGTAGTCATGTGATCATCCATCCGTCCATCAAGTCACAGGTATCACGGTAAAACATGCACATGCTCTCCTGTCGGTGAGACTGAACCAGCTGGTTTCCTTTCTGGGACACGTGGCCTCTGGTTTTGTAGTTCTTACGGGGGTTCTCTCTTCTGTTGTGGGTACTTCCTCCTCTACTAATTGCTGTCTGCTGCCGGCTGTGACCAAAATAAATTCAGAGGTGTCGCCATTTTAGTGCTGTATCGACCAAAAACACAGATTAACTTTTGGACACTTCATCACATTCATCACCACCTTTTGTCTAAAATCACCCCATACATAAAACAACGTATTTAACATCACCTAATATAGACCACCTAGCCATTTTTCATGCTAAGTTCTGTTTAAACAAGCTTTTACAGGAGAGGGAAGTTGCCATGTTTTAGATTTGTTGCTTAATGACAGAGAATTGCAGGGTGTCTTGTCACGCATCCACAGTTCAGTCAGTATTATTACATGTTCACAAATAGATTTTGCACTTTTAAAACAATTCCCAATTAGATTTTAGACGTCAAACCTTTAAAAAGGGATTGCATGTTTAAAAACACTCCAATAGAGATCCATTCAGCTTCAAATGTCTCTCTGTCTCCTTGTCCCTTGGTTAGATGCTCCACATCCAGTACAAATGCAAAGTAAATGGTGGTTTATATAGTAAAGACATGCACTATATTGCCAAAAGTATTGGGACACCCCTCTAAATAATTGAACTCAGGTGTTCCAATCACTTCCATGGCCACAGGTGTGTAAAATAAGCACCTGGGCATTTATAATATTAGCAAATATTAGTGAAAGGAACTCTTAATGCTTCAGCACAACAAGACATTCTGGACTATTTGATGCTCCCAACTTTGTGGGAACAGTTTGGGGATGGCCCCTTCCTGTTCCAACATGGCTGCCACCAGTGCACAAAGCAAGGTCATAAAGACATGGATGATCCAGTCTGGTGTGGAGGAACTGGACTGGCCTGCTCAGAGTCCTGACCTCAACCTGATAGAACACCTTTGGGATGGATTAGAGTGGAGACTGAGAGCCAGGCCTTCTGGTCCAACATCAGTGTCTGACCTCACAAATGCTCTTCTGGAAGATGGTCCAAGATTCCCATGAACACACTCCTAAACCTTGTGGAAAGCCTTCCCAGAAGAGTTGAGGCTGTTATAGCCGCAAAGGGTGGAACAACTCCATATTAAACCCTACAGATAAGGAATGGGACGTCATTAAAGTTCATGTAAAGGCAGACGTCCCAATACTTTTGGCAATGTAGTGTACATATCCCACTCTTCTGGTTTTGCTTCCTGTTAGACAACCAATATTTCCATCACAAACAACCAGATGTACCCGGTCACCAGTTAAATCTATGTTTCCGCTGAGTGTGTGTGTGTGTGTGGTCTTAGAGGTGGAGTTGGTGTACATTGGTGTGAAGAGGTAAAACATGCACAACAACCAGCATGCTTTCTGTCTGGGTACTGGGAGGAAGTCAGAGCTGTAAATAGTATCAGTTTGGCAACAATCAGAAATGGATTTGTCGATAAATACAACGTGCCAGATGGGAGCCTTTCGTGTCGCAGTCTTTTTTTCTTTAAATTAATGCCGATGTTCAAATTGCACTGAAATTTCCCGGAGCAGACCACGTACAGTAAAATCTGTGACCACGTCTGTTCACTGGTAGAGCTGTTGTCCGAACTGATGTCCATCTACGGCTCTGGGTGCGTCATGTTCCTGCATGCGCTGCCATGCTCAGCACAATAAATCCTCCGAAAGTCATTTTCCCTGCAATTTTACGGATTGAACACCGTGAGAGAGTTAACCCTGAAGATGATGCCTTGATGTTTTGATGCTAGACTGTTATTTTTTGCTCACCGGGTAGAAAAAGAGAACATTGTCTGTTAAAAACAAAGGATTCTGCAACAAACAGCAGCTTCTCATAACACTGGAATATTCTTGATAAGGCTTTAAGTCCTCTCATAGGATGATAATTGTTGTTGCTAAATGGTTTTCCTTGGGTTTTTCTATTTATTGATTGTTAATTACCCCCTTCATTTGTTTTAATGGGATTTTCCCCATCATTGCTGTCAGATGAAAACCAAATATTTCAGATTCCTGCTGTTTTTTTTTCCTTCTTATTCGTCTTTCTGGTCCATTCTAGTAATATTTTAGTAACAGTAAGTAATAAAGCATTTTTTAAAATGAGTTTAAGACTTCTAAAAGCAGTAAAACCTGGGGGCTTTCATCTGACAGCTTCATGGTTCCAGAGTTGATAACGCGCCTTTCTTTTGCTGCTTGTAGCTCAAAGGGCGTTTTCCTCGGTTTGCATTAGATGCTACTTTCCCTTTGCTCCCGTAGCTCAGCCTGTTAAACTGATAAACAACTACCTTCCTTGCTTGTTCTCTTCTTTTTCCCCTCCTTCTTCTCCCCACATTTCCTCCTCGGTGGTTTTTTTGAACTGTGCATCTTGAGTCGGCAGCTGGCAGCCCCCAGCCGAAAAGAAAGACATGACACCGCCTGCTCCGTGTAAAAATCGACTGTATTAGAGACTTTCTTTAAAAGGCTGCGGTCTGCCGGCTAGCTGATGTTTGCATGCTCGTTGTACGACGCCTGACTGTGCGTCTCGTCTGCCTCTAAACAGGAAGCTGGCTAAAAAGCGTAAAGACGCCATCGGGACAACACGGCAGGAGATGACGCACATGGTGAACGCTATGGATCGCAGCTACGCCGACCAGAGCACTCTGCACGGAGAAGACCCGATGGCTGTGACGTTCATGGACTCGCACAACTACAACAACAGATGTAGGTTCATCAACTGGATCATTATCCGAGTAAAAGAAAAAGTGCATGAGCAAACTTGAACTTTAGCTCCTCTCTAACGCATCAGATACTTAAATCTGTTTCCTAGCATTGCAGTGTTGCATTGTTATTCTTACTAACAGCCACGCAAAAGTTCAGCTACAACTAATGATCCCTGCAATTCTTACAACTAATGATGAGTGAAATTAGTGAAAAAGTCTGTAACTATTTCCTAAAGTCCAAAGTCATGCCTTTAAAATGTATTGTTTTGTCCGGCAAACCCCAGAGATGTTAATTTCACAACGCTAAGCTTGATAGAATTGCCTGAAAAGTCACTCAAATGATAGACTGATGATGAAAACCATTGCTGATTTATGTTCTGTCATCCAGCTAATCCTGCAGTTCAGCTCAGTACATGTGGAAGGCGTATGTCCAAACGAGATTAACTGCTGATTTGATAGAAATCAGAACATAGTGTAATGGTTTTTGCTAGGATTGCTGATCCTTTAGCGGCGTTTCAGTCTGAGTGAAAACATTTCCTCACCGTGTTTCCTCCTGCAGTGCCCAACGACCCTCTGGTTCCTACTGCTGTGCTAGGTGAGACTTCTGGCATGGTTGGATGTGTCACATTTATCACCCGTAGTCGTCACCCATCATCATCATATAGCCCCTGTGCTTGTAGCCCCGGTCTGTTTGTCCCTGTGCGTCACTGAATAGGACGTCCGCTTTGTGTAAACATATCCATAATATCCAAACCTCTTCTCTTTGACGTCTGACTTCTGTTCATGTTAATGGAAAGTTTGGTGACCTCCGCCTACAATTAGGAGTGCCGGTTCTACAAAGTGGGTTAAAATATGTGATCATGGTAAAACTGTGCATTTGTCTTTGACAGCGCTCTCCATAAAAACGTATCTGGCATTTCAAACTCCAACATCCGAGCGCGTCATCTGCCGTTCTGCGTGTTCCTCGGGTTCAGTCGCTCCCAACTGTAGCTGTGGTTTCTGTTTCCCACCGAGAGTTATTGATATTCACAGTAATTACCATCATTCTCCCTTAGAGACCTCATTATTTCCGCAGCTTTGAGTTGTTTTAAGGCATGCCATTTCGCGTCCCAAAAATGACAGAAGTGGAAGCTTTAAAGGAGAGAGACGATTTGTCACGTTGCCACTGCAAAATGACTATAGATTAAATCTGTGACAACACTGAACAGCTTAGTGCCTACAGCCCTGTGTCTTTGGCAGAAGTTTTCCCTGTTCAACGGATCCAAAAGTCTGCTTGAGTATCTACCATCTGTGTTATTCCCCAGGCCTGTTTTGTTGCCGATGCCCCAGCCTGAGTGTCTGAGTCGTGAAAGCCGCAGCTCTCGCCAAGTTGGATGTTTCCGCCGCTCCAGCGTTGCGCTACAATGTGTTTATCTTTAGTTTCGTCTAGTGTTGACATTGCAGCGCGACGCGGAGTTCTGACGCACCCTTAAGGGCTTTGCAATCCACGACGCCACCAAACCGTGTTAATTAACTGCTCCGTGGCTCCTAATGTGGAGTGAAGGCTGCAGTTACAATCTGTCTCGGCCAATCACTTCACAGAGGGGGAAGAAGTGGCGGGAAGTAGCGAATTAAGAGGCGGTGTCGGGTCAGGTTTGCCGTTAATTGGCCTGACGGGGGCTTAACAAACCTTTAACAATCAGTAATGAGCTAACATGTCCCGAGAGCAGAGAAAGCATCAGTTGGATGAAATAAACAGTGTCAGTTAATAAACAGTGGCGAAGATGAAATCCGTCGGTTTCACTGCGACCCCCAGCTACGCCGTTACACAACCTGTCAGTACATTTTATCACTGCTATCAAGTCAC
This sequence comes from Dascyllus trimaculatus, assembly GCA_024666655.1. Lineage (NCBI taxonomy): Eukaryota > Metazoa > Chordata > Actinopteri > Pomacentridae > Dascyllus > Dascyllus trimaculatus. Next base: position 2,148,671 of record CM045455.1, on the reverse strand, counting down.
ACTTTTCCAACGGCACGGAAGTTCTCACGTGGAAGTTCTGCAGCAGTTTGATCCCCTTAATTAACTCCTAGTGAAGGATGTACTTAAAATGTACAAGCCTCAAAGATCATTATATCATAGGTGCCGATTAAAGTCCGTGACAGATGTTTTATACAGGTTTGAACACTCAGAGAGGTTGATAGTAGTATGGAAATAACGTATTCAGGTGTAGAAAGCTTGGAGTAGTAAAATGACAGACATGTTTCACTTTGTTAGTGACGTAGTCGTGTACAGCAAGTATTACCACCACTAGATGGCATTGCAGTAGACTCCCAGCACAGTACAGTGTCATGTTTTTCAATATCTTTTGTGCATCTGTGGTCATGACTTACTCGTGGCAGTGCTTCATCGTTTTGTGACGTCGTCTACTATTTCTTTGCATCACCAAGGTTTCTTAATTTACTTCATGTTAAGAGTCTGAGCAACAACAAATCCACTTAACCTGCAGTCTGACTAAAACCTTTTGCTCTTTTCCTTTTCTGCTGCTTTTGCACGTAGTTCCGATCACAGGTGAGTATGAGCAATGAAACCAGACGGCAAGTTGTGTTTTGGTTTGATGAAAATGGGGTGTTTTCTTCTGGTAGCGTCAGAGGCGTAAGCTAGTACAGATTTTTAGAAGACAGGTGTTGTTTCTAGAGTTCAAATCAACATGTCTGCATTGCTTTAGCTTACAGAGAAACCTCTTACTGAATCATTTATTGCTCAGAGCTGATAAGAATATCGTGTGGGTCATTTTTACATGATGGAAATGAGCAAGCGAGAGCATGATTTCATTAGTAAATCATCACTTAACCTCACCTAATTGTCTCTCCTCTTGCAGACGAGAACCACAGTGGCTCTGCAGCGGAGAACAGCAGGCTCCTGGATGTTCCTCGGTATCACTGTGAAGGAACTGAATCTCCTTATCAGACAGGACAGCTCCACCCTGCCATCAGAGTGGCTGATCTCCTGCAGCACATCAACTTAATGAAAACGTCCGACAGCTACGGCTTCAAAGAGGAATACGAAGTAAGATTGTGTTACTGGGACTTTTGAGCTTGTAGCAGTTAATCCTCCACTCACACTCCCCTTCACTGCTTCCACTCATAGCTCACAGGCTGCACTCGGTTCATTCAGCTCAAGTCCTTCACGTCGACCCCTCCCCGGTCACTATAGGTGTGCCCCAGAGCTCTATCCTGGGCCCCCTCCTCTTCAACACCTACCTCCTGTCCCTCGGCCATATCTTTTGTAAATACAACGTCTATTTCCAGTGCTTCACGGATGAAACTGAGCTCTACAGATACAAATGTAATTACAGACAGTTCAAATGTCCTACCGACAACGCGGCCTTCACCCCATCCGACCTAATGAACAGGCGCGGCCTCTAGCGCGGCAGCTCCTAACAGCCTCCCAGCTTCTTAGACAACCGGAGATAAGAATGCCGGCCCAACCGTGCGTATGTCGCTCACGAAGGAAAGAGAACTCCGTCACTGTCGCTGTCTGTCGCGTGAAGACCCAGAATGTCATGTGGTCAGAGAGGGTTACCCCAAAAACAAGAGTGCCCTCTGGTGGCTTTTAGTGTAAACCGCATTTAATTGTCCACCCGGTTACACTTACATTAAAAAAATTCCTGGATCTAGACGGTGATCCGGATCAGTCCCAAAATGTCATCATTTCTTCCTTGTCCCATTTCACACATTTCCTGAAAATTTCATCCAAATCCGTCCATGAGTTTTCGAGTTATTTTGAACACAAACAAACAAACCACCTCCACATACCCTCCCTGGCGGAGGTAATAAAACCGAAATCCATCTCATTGGCACCAAATCCACCTTATCTAAAGCCGACAGTTTCTCACTCTCCATCGACAGCACTTCAGTGCCCCCCTCCCCTCGGGTTAAGAGTCTGGGTGTCGTCCTCGACAGTACACTATCATTTCAATCTCACATCAGTAACATCACCCGGTCTTCTTACTTCCACCTGCGCACCATCAACCGTCTCCGCAGCCCCCGACACCACCACCATCCTCGTCCACAGCCTCGTCACCTCCCGCCTGGACTACTGCATCTCCATCCTCTTCGGCCTCCCATAGAAGTCCCTCCATGAACTCCAGCTGGTTCAGAACTCTGCCACCCGGATCACAACTAAAACCCCTTCTTTCCACGACAAAATCCTCCTGGACACCTACAAGTCTATCCAGTTTGTTTTGTGCAGTGACTTTGGGTGTCCTGAAAGGCGCTCATAAATAAAACTTATTATTATTATTATTAAAATAGTATTAGATGTCTAGCAAGTAGCAAAAGCAGCAAAGTAGCAGCCGTCTTGCGCGCTACTTTGGATTGCTGATAGTGGATTTTGTGATAAGAGTGTTTCTTTTGGTCCTTTATTGCAGAAAACAATATAAAAGTGTTATTGTGTAGAGAAGTGTTGCTTTATTTGATGGTTTTGCTTTTCATTGAAGTGATAAAAGGACCACTAGGGTTAAACTGCCTCTTAATTCGAGGGTACTTCCTGCCTTATTGACTAAACAGTCCAACCTTTTTTTATGGTCCTCTTGTTCTCGTGTCTGGAAGGAATTATCTAAATGCTCTTGTTCCGATAGAAAAAAATAATTTAAGCATTTCTTTCTTGCTGTGTTTATGTTTCTTAAGAATTCATGACATGTAATTTTCTTTATGTTTTTTCCTCCGTTGTTGGTGATACAGAGCTTCTTCGAGGGCCAGTCGGCCTCCTGGGACGTAGCCAAGAAAGAGCAGAACCGTACCAAAAACCGCTATGGGAACATTATAGCATGTAAGCGATCAAACTTTACTTCTGCACAACATAAGTAACACTGCTTTACAGGAAAAAGACAATAGGAAAGAAGAAGTTAAAGGGCCGGAGAAACAGCACATTTAAAGACGCAGATTTACGCGTACAAGACAAGACAGAAGGGTTATGTGGCAAGCTGACCTGAAAATGCTGGGAATAAAATACATGACGATGCTTTTATGGATTTCAATACTGACATCATTATATTTGCATACATGCCATTGTTCCATCATGTGTTTTATTAGGACTATTACCCCGTTTCCACTGAGATGGTTCCAGGTCTAGTTCGGAGCCAGAGCCTGACTTAGCTCCACTTCTTTGTGTTTCCACCACCTAAACACCGACTCCAGGTTCTATAAACTGGAGCTCAGCAAGCACCAACTCTTTGCTGGTCCAGAGCTAAGCACCGAGTACGTGAGGGGCTGGGGGCGGGGTTATGGTGACCAACCATCAACGGTGGAAAGGGACACACAAGCGCTAATTAGTGTCCTTGTTCTCCAGGACGTCCCTGGTCCCATCACACATGTATTGGAATGACTCCCGGGACACACGGAAGTTTAGCACAAACTGTTGACCTGAAATCCGCTACAGTTGTGTCCCACCAGTAGCGTGATCACGGATGTGTCCAGGCAACAGGAGGACCTCCGCCTCACAATCAGCCTTAAGACCATCTATAGAGATAAACATAGATATTATCATCAACTTACTGCGTTTGTTTAACTGCTATGTAATGGATGCTAGCGTAGTGGTTTTATGGTGACCCAATGGCTCCAACTTGACTCCTTGTCAATGGAAACAGGTTCTTAGGAGGAACCAGATTAGAACCAACTAAGCACCAGAACTAGAACCTGGTTCTTCTTGGTGGAAAAGGGGTATGTGTGGATTATGTTGTAACCTCAGCTTAAAATGATGCTGGATTCTGATCAGTGCACAGAAAGACATGACATCACCTTTTTCCAGTTAAGCTCTGCCCACTACAAAAAAGAAAGAAAGAACCACAACAGGTTTAAATTTACCAGATGTAAGATCGTGTCACTTGTAGTAAGACATTTTCAGGAGCTTTAGCGATGCCACTTTTTTATTCTAAAAAGCAACAAACACATTTCTTTCCTCTACCTCCTTTAATCCTCCAACATTGTTCTGCCTTGTCTCTCTTTAGATGACCATTCAAGGGTTATTCTCCAGCCCATAGAAGACGACCCATCCTCCGACTACATCAACGCCAACTACATCGATGTAAGTGGAAACGCATCGAATGCTACTATTGGCTCCCAACGAAACCAACGAAACCACACTCCCTCGCTCGTATGTCAGGCCTCTATATCTTTATTGCGTCTACTGGTCATCCTTCCATCATTTTGTGCATCCAGCCACCTCGAAAACACACCATGCATACAGTACATGTGGTTTTTTTTCAGGTGTCAGTATGGTTGTCTTTCTTTCAAGTCTTTCCATCAATTCACTCATCCATCTTGAACCTATTGGTGAATCTTAATATGGTGAACATGATCAAAATGAAGCACAACAGCAGATTTTTAGTCATCATTTGGATTTAGTAGACTTAGCTGGATCAGTTCTGCAGAAATGAAGAAGGACAGGAAGAAATCCATTCAGTGTGTCTTCAGGAAGTTACTGTGCATGACCAAGGTCTGGCACACAACAACCCACCATTAATCCTGTTTTTTTGTACAAATTAAACTGTGTGTTAATAAATGAGCTTTAAAAATATAGTGCAAACAGTAGATTTTGTTAGACAAGTTTGCTGATTCAGTGTTTGGGAAGAGCTAAGCTAGCCAAGTGCTGGTGGTAGCTTTATACTTAGCGTTTGGCAAGAATCTTAAACTTGTTTCCCAACTGTTCAGCTATCCTATAAATATACAATTCACTTCCCATCTTGTAGTTTCATCTGTCCATCCACCTATTAGTCCATGCCACAGTCATCAATTCATCTTTTTCCATCTCTTCTGTCATCTCTCAACAGTCATCTGCATGTTAGCCACTATTGTGCTTTTTAGATGCTAACGTGCTTCTAGCATGCTCTTCTGAATTATCCTTTACTGTCATCGAAGCTGTTTCATGCATGCTACCACTCACGCAAGCTGGAATTAGAATGAACGGAGTGGACGCTTCCTGATGCACCCGGCTAATGTTTTTGTCACAGAAGACGACGACAGCTTCAAGACAGAACGCTGAAACTGCAGAATAGACTAAATGCTGTCATGTGCCTTCGCTTGAAGGTGGTCTAATAACGACATCAGGAAGTGTCCGTTCTATTCAGTCTAATTTGGAGTTTTGGATCACTTTTTTTTTCTGCATGTGCTGTTCAAACTCCCATTATGTCAATGCAACTTTTCTTTTTCTGATTGACACTCACTGACATTGTTGTGCTTTCTTTCTTTCTTTCTTTCCTTCTTTCTTTCTTTCTTTCTTTCTTCCACTCGTTCTTTCTGCCTGTGGCTTGGGCTGTAGATTTGGCTGTACAGGGATGTAAGTATCACTGTGGATTCTCTCATTCATGCCCCTCGACCCTCACACCCGCCCACCTGTGCATTCATTCGAACAGCCAGTCCGTACATGCATCAGGTCATGACAGCGTCTGTTTTGGGTTGCTGGGGCCTCTACTGCATGAAAGATTTCACCTCCTGCTATTCTTCCTTGCATTCCAGTGTGTGCTGTGAAGTCTGGCAATGCATAGTCCTTATATGTCCTTACTGCCAATCAGTAAAAGCGCAGTGCACACCTGGCTGTAGATATAATAAAGGTGATGTCAGGTACTGGCATTTTTAAGTTAAAAAGTTTATTTACTTCTGTTATTTAGATGACTAACTCTAATGAACGCAGACAGATAGGTACTATTTTGCACTGTGGATGTTTTCAGTCATGCTGAAAGGCTTTTGCACCCTGAAAATTCATGTCTGTATTTGTGGTGCGTACAGTAACTGTGGTGTTGTGTTTTTAGGGATACCAGAGGCCAAGTCACTACATTGCTACTCAGGGTAAGATGCTGCGACATTGTCAAATACATGCTAAAATACACATTCTGTATAGCTGTTGTTTTACAGGATGTTAGTGAAGTATCGTGTCCGTGTTTAGGTCCTGTCCATGAGACAGTGTACGACTTCTGGAGGATGGTGTGGCAAGAGCAGTCAGCCTGCATTGTGATGGTGACCAATCTGGTGGAGGTTGGAAGGGTAAGGTGTTCTTTTACCTTCCTCTGTTTTCCTGCTGTGCAGTTCAGCTGTGTGGGATGGGAATCACATGGTACCTCACGATACGATACGCGATACATGGCTCACGATACCGATACTATCATGATACGGCGATACTGCAATATATTGTAAGGCAATCATATAACGATGCATCACGATATCTAAAACTGAAAAATACAAAATGCCTGTAAAAAGGTTTAGTTATTATTTATTTACTGCAATTTGGCACCACTTTCACTGGATTTGACACAAATTCGGATGAACCAACTTGAAACGTTGCTGCATCAGCCGCTTTCTGGACCAGGAGTTCAGGATGGTGGCGTTGCAGGTGGGTTTGATGTTGGTGGTGTTTCCTGTGTGCTTTACTTTGGCGAGGCAGTTCTTGCATATGTCATAGTCTTTGTCCAGCTTGCTTGTTCCCTCAAAGCCCAAATGGGTCCACTCTTTGGACTTAAACGTGGATGGGGCGTCTCTTACGGTAGCGTTGCTGTCCTCCATTATACCTGTACTAACTGTTGTTGGGCCGATTCATTTCCGCTCCAGTCTCCCTCATTCATGTGATAAACGCCACCATGTGGAGACATTAAGTAGTGACGCTGGGGAAATGGCAGCTGGCAGGGGAATCTTAGAGCGCCTTATTATATTAATTAAAGTCTGGATATTTGTCACCAACGTATCGATACTCATATCACACGAGGAGGGACGACGATATATCACTGTATCGATATTTTGTCCCACCCCTAGTAAAAATTATCCAAACCTGTAAACAATTTGTAGAATTATTTGACGGTGCTCTTACAAATGCCTTTACAGCTGTCTGCAAATTTAAAGTTTGCTAAGACAATCATCAGACAGTGCTGGGAAATGTCTGCCACTAACGCTGTACATTCTTAAACATGTTATTATTTGATAGTTCAGTCAGTAGAAACAACATTCATTACATTTTATTCATTATAAGGTACTATATATTTTTATAACCCACTTGATTCGGATCTCGACACCGTTTTTGTGAACTCGTCTTCATTTCTGTGTCTCTCAGGTCAAGTGCTATAAGTACTGGCCAGATGATGCCGAAGTGTACGGCGACTTCAAGGTGACTTTCGTAGAGGTTGAACCTCTTGCTGAATATGTGGTTCGCACATTTACATTGGAGAGGGTGAGTAGTAGCTGTTCTCGTCTTTCTTACCATGTGGCATGTAGTCTTATTTAGCTGTAAATGCCTCAGTAATTGGCCAGTTAAAGGTGCGTTTGTCTCCTGTTAGTTCCTTAGTCTGAGTCGTATTCAACGAGAGAACACACTGAATGAAATGTGAACACGTCGTCTGTCGTGAGGTTTTAGCCAAAGGTGTTTATCTTTCCTCAGCGTGGTTTCAATGAAGTCCGGGAAGTCAAGCAGTTCCACTTCACAGGCTGGCCTGATCACGGAGTTCCGTACCACGCCACGGGACTACTTTCCTTCATCCGCAGAGTTAAGATCTCCAATCCACCCTCTGCAGGACCAATTGTCGTCCACTGCAGGTATTAAAATATGGACATGTGCACCTTTATATACTCTGTGACACATTACTAATATGCATCCTTACGTCTCAAATAAACAGTTTTTTCCCTCAGTTATAGACATAAAGAGTGATTCGTGTCTCTGTCTTTGCCTCTGCAGTGCTGGAGCAGGACGAACAGGCTGTTTCATCGTCATCGACATCATGCTGGACATGGCGGAGAGAGAAGGCGTGGTCGACATCTACAACTGTGTCAAGGCTCTTCGCTCCAGGAGGATCAACATGGTACAGACTGAGGTGACTGCATTACCCATCCTCCATCTGCATCCACCTCCTGGAGTAGACATAGCAATCCCTCACCTTTAGACTCAGCCGTTAGCATGGTACAGGCTGGGTTACTATATGTAGTCATCAATCAGCCACACAGCCATGAAAATGTCACCTCATTCTATTTAAAATGCAAGTTTTGCACAAAAAAATTACACTGTGTTGCACAGTAAAGCATGCAGCTGAAAAGCACATTCATTCCTCACTGCTTGAATGGAACTGATTCGACTGATGGTGGTTTGTGTAGAAGTAGATGCTGACAGTTTCATACAACAGTTAAATACTAAACCAAACTTTTTGATAATAAAATTCCAAACAGTGTGGAGCTTCTATGCATTGTTCCTCTGGAAACATGCCAACAATCATCGTTCTCATCACGCATGAAGTATTGCAACAAGAACATGACATCAGTCTAGGTTCTAAGCTAGACAATACACCACAGCATGAAACAAACTGAGCTTCAGTGCAGGAAAAAACAAGTTTAATATAGTCTTTAGCCCTATTCTCACGGGATAAGTATTACCTGGGGACCTGTTGTAATTTGTAATAACTGCTGAGGTCATCAGTGATGTTAATCCCGTGAGAATCGGCCATGTCGGTAATTTAGCTGAACTCCGATGTCCTGGGATGATTTTAATCCCGTGAGAATACGCATCTCGGTGATTTGGCCAGAAATGGGCGGGACCCCACAGGCATGTTGGCGTTTTTTGTTTACTAGGCGCATTTTTATTAATTTTGTGGAGGCTGCATTGGAGTGTTTAGAGGAGCTTTTAGGTCCAGTAAGAGTTTATCGGCCCGTCACGTACGGGAAAAAAAGACAAGGCTGAAAAAAAGGAGCAAATTCACCTCCAAATGGTGGATCACTTGCCCGACAGTGTGTAAGAATAATGTTTTCTGTTCTTAGCCTACTGTAACACACAGCCAGCTCAATAACCAAGAACATTTTCAAGCAGCGGCTGCATCAGTGAACGTCATTCCCCAACTCGACTGATAAAGTGTGGAACCCAACAAACCCGAAGTTGAAGTAAAATACAATACTACTGATTCTAAAACTGCTGCTGTTAGTTGCTGCTGTACTTCTGTTGCCGCTGTTTATTTCCAATCAAGCTGTGGTGAAAACAAAGTACGCGCTGACATCATCCAGGGGAAGTCGGTAGCATCTCGGGGAAAAGCTGACTTTGGTTATGGTGAGAATGGGACACATAAAAAGCTGACGTAGGGGGGGAATTTATTTATTACACGGGGCCCCCAGGTGATGTTTATCCCATGAGAATAGTGCTTTTGTCTCACTTGGGTTCAGCTAGCTTCTTTTCTGTCTCTCACAGGCTTATTTGGAAGTGCAAAATGTTATTTGAGAAGATAAGGAGAAAGCTTTATTGTCACAATTGCATTTCTACGGCATTGTGAATGTTGTTTTTACGCATATCCCAGTTGGGGTGAGAGTGAGGGTCAGTCATGGTACAATGTCCCTGGAGCAGGAAGGGTTAAGGGCCCAAAAATGGCCGCATTGGGGTTCCATCCTCTGACCTTCTGATCAGTAGTCCAGGGACTTATCATTGCCCCTAATTAAAGAATCTCGGGGAGCGTTGGAGCTGTTGATTGGAAGGCAGACGTCTAATCAAGTGAGCTAAATGGGCCAACAGAATGTGAAGACAAGATGTCGTCTTCTTGAAATTTACAGACATACATTCAAAGTATTTATATCTTTTTAGAGGAAGTTGCACCACAAGCTTGTGACTCCTTCACAGGCACTTTTTCTCCAGGTTGTAGCCTTGCTCATCATTTTCAGAGCAGATAAATGCTTCACAAAATGTTAATCTGTAGCAGCGCAACAATAACGAGTCCTATAAAAAGCACAATTACCAAAACAGGATTCTCTCCTTAGCGTCTCATCATTGGATTAAAGCTGCCGTCAGCCAATCCTCAGCAGTCGTCATCTCATCTCATTCATGCCTCCATGTCCCATCAGTCTGCATTCTCACTTCCATATCACAGCTGTTTGCGATCCATCCGAGCTTTGTGTGTTTTATTTTTTGCACAGATGTTTTTCCAAGAGTGAAATGTGTGTGTGTTTGTGTTTATATGATGATATGTTTGTCTTGAATCGTGTCCTTTAGGAGCAGTATATATTCATCCATGACGCCATACTCGAGGCCTGTCTGTGCGGGGAAACGGCCATACCAGTCTGCGAGTTCAAAGCGGCTTTTTACGAGCTGATCCGCATCGACTCCCAGACCAACTCCTCCCACCTGAAGGATGAGTTCCAGGTAAAGCCTGATCGTGATCTGCTGCTTTTACCTTGAAAGGCCGATCGCTCCGTGTCTTCTCATGTAGCTTTTTAGAATGCTGATGTAAGAAGTTTGTTTTTTTCTCAGGACAGCAGCTACTGTGGTCTCTGAAGATTTTTAAAAAAGCTAAAGCACATAGCAAATTCAAAACTGCCACTACTCGTCTGCTGTTCCTGCTCAGTAAGATGCAAACGATTAAAGATCAGCAAAGCTTTTGGAAGAGTTAGGGTTAGCATCCGCTGCATCTGGTTGCGATGAGCTTCCGAACCCATTTTTGGCTTTGCTCAAACCTTCTGAACTTTTTAGCTACAGCTCAGAAACAGCAACAACAACAACACAGGGCGATGGAATGTTAACATTTACAGGAAGGGTTTATCCGTGCAGGTAAACTCACGTCGTTTTCTTGTAAGCAACAAAGTTTGTGTTTACATTCTGTGTTTTCTCGCCAGAAAGAGCTCCGACGAATATCTCTCTTCTCAAAGCAAAAGCAATCCACAGAGCCAGATGTTTTGAATGCTTTGACTCCAGCATTGTTTACCTGCTAGCAGTTTGTGGGACGCACTTAAAAAACTCTAGTCTGTCCCTCCAGGATTTCTTGAGCATTTTTCAAGATTGTTGCTCCTAAAATGTCTGAATTCGTGGGAGCTTTTCTTAAAAATTGTGATGTTTTAAGCGTATTTGTTGCGATAAAATTGTGAGAGACAGTAAAAACTTGTCAAAAAGTTGCATTTTTTTCCTTTGTTTTGTATAATTCATTAAAAATTTAAAAGTTTAAAAGCTAATTTCACATCCTGGCACACGCGTGTTCACACACACACGCTCACAGCTCGTCACGTCAGTTAATGAATCTAACTGACCTTCATTGTTTCAGTGCTGCCACAGATCTGGATGCAACAGCTTCATCACGGTGGTTTGTCTGGTCTGTGGTCCGCTGGTTTCACCCATTCTCCTGATATGTTTACGGTAGAAAAGTGTTTGTCAGTGGATGGTTTTGGTTTGTGTTCCACCTCAATATTCCACGGGGTGAAAACAGTTTAGCTCCGCTTTGGTGAAGAACATCAGGGAATTGTTCTGCAGTAGTTTTTGTTGCATCTGTATCTTCAAACCATAAACAAGGAAGTGAACTCGGTGACGTACGTGCATTACTGGGGACTGCTGTGATTGGTGGAACTCACGGGAGGCGGGACAAAATTGCGGAAAAGTGGCAGTGATTGGACGAAATTGCAAGGTGGCGCAGAATTCATGGAGATTGGTTGAATTAGCGTTAATTGCTGCTCAGTTTCCATAGCGCTGGTACCAGTCAAAAACTCCATAGGGTGCTATGTGTCGCACCCAGGGTTTGCTAGCATGATTTTAGAATCTATGTCCGTCCCCGCGAGGCTTCTTTGAATCACTGTGAATCAACTCGTGCTTTATTTGCTTCTCTTTCTGTCCAGACGCTAAACTCAGTGACTCCCCAGCCTCAGCCAGAAGACTGCAGCATCGCGTTGTTGCCTAGAAACCAAGACAAGAACCGCTTCATGGACGGCCTACCTCCCGACAGATGCTTGCCCTTCCTCATCACGATAGACGGAGAGAGCAGCAACTACATCAACGCCGCCCTGATGGATGTAAGTCGGCGACACGTTATGTGCACGTACACGCACACAGCAGGGTTGTGTTATTTTCAACGAATCAAGGAAGAGTAGTTTGGGACATTTCACGTCGTGCGTGTTCTTTTTTGGATAAGTATGTGTGAAAATGACCTTCGAGATTAGTGAATGTGTCGCTTTCAACATGCAATGTGTAAATTCCCAAAAGCTAGTTCTATCTGTTGTCCCAAACTGCAGTCACGTTTGTTGAAAATGACTTCCTAGAGGTTGTACAAAAATGATGATAAGGAGAAACACATGTGCATTTTATACAGACAACACTCACACACACACACACACACACACACATGGACAGCCTCCCCTCCCTGTTTGTGTGATGCTGTGTTTGTGGTTTTAGCAGCAGAAGGCTAGAGACAAATCCAGGTTCTGAACAGACCACTAGCTTTTCTGACCACCACTCGAGCATTTTCCTGTGTACTGGCATATTGACACAGCCTTAGCATGTCGCCCGTGTAGCATGACTTAAAAAACAAAGTCACTGAGTCTGTAGAAAGTTTAAGGTAAGATGGAACAATCTGGTTATTCTCAGTCATCAGTAGAAGTTAATGTTCATTAGCAGCTCAGGTAAACGAGGAATGGATAGTAAGGGGTGGGCTGGAGGTATGGGAGTAATTTCTTAGTCATGTTTGAAGCACAAAATGTAATATTTGCATGTTGTGGAAAGAAACCTGGCTTTTCTCCAACGAAGTAAGAAAAGTCTTAAGAGTTGACCTTTAAAGTTTAGCTACTCACCTTTGGCCTCTCTCTAACCAAGCTGTCAGAAGAGTTCCAGGTAACGGGATTTCACTTCAAATCTCCAATACTGGATTTGTTTCATGGCTTCGGTGTTGTTCTGCCACCAGGTTCATGTTTATCGACGCCATTCACACCTTAAGCCCGACCCCGACCCCTCACATTAGACTGCCCTTCAAAGCCATCCACACCTCTGTCACATACCTGGCTGTGCGTTTTCATGTAGCATACGCCGGGCTCGGTTCACGTTCAGTCGGTTCAGTGGCTTTAGCGGTTTAACTGACACTGCTGACGTCATGTTTGACGCTACGTTGAGCTTCCTGAACTAACTGAACGTGGAGTCTGTTTAGCCCTCACATGTAGACGTTCTGGATGTGTTTATGCATGCTCCCGACCTCCACTGTTTCTGCATGATCACCTGACCAAACATCACGTCTTCAGCACCCGTCCCACTCTGTTCTCCTGTTTTCGTTTTAACGTGTATGAAAGACGGAAAGACTTCATGTCCTGTGATAATGATGAGGATAAAGATGTTCAGCTCTGTTAACAGCATGGCTTTAAGCTACTGTTTGTCGACAGCGTGACTCCTCTGTGGATTAAACGCCTCACGTCAGCTTTGTCACCTCTCCTCTGCAGAGCTACAGGCAGCCTGCTGCGTTCATCGTTACCCAGCATCCTTTGCCCAACACCGTCAAAGACTTCTGGCGTCTAGTTTACGACTACGGATGCACCAGTCTGGTGATGCTGAATGAGATCGACCTGGCTCAGGTAATTCACTGTAATCATCATTTCATGCTACTAAATTATCCTGTTTCCTTTTTTGTAGATGCAAATATTTACTCAACATTAATGAACACAACATTTTGACTTTTAATAACTTTATTTTACTTTAAGCATCTGTTAGACATTATAAACAAGGACACTGCAGTTCAATATCACTTAAATGCCAAACTATTTGAAGCCTCTCAATTACTGCATGATTTCAGTTAAAAGCAAATGCTACTGAAAGACTGTATTATACGGAAGCCCTAAGCGGCCATGGTCCAACTTAATTCTTTTTCGCTCCGTTTTCTCGAGAAAACAAGATCATTCTCCTTCGTTTTCTCGTTATAACGACTTAATTTTCCGGTGAGGTACAAAGTGAAACCAACCCTCCAGACCAGAAGGAGCTCTGCCACCGCTGCTCACTACCGACTGAGAGTTCGTTAAAGTTGGAAAGATGTTCACAGATTCAGACTTCCAGCGTCAATAACTCATTAGTGACATGTTGTCAAATCATAAACGATGCCTCTTTCCATCGTTGTCAGGTAGACAATGTGCTACAAGCCCAGCTTTATCAACAGTAGCTTTCTTTCAAGCTGCACTAATAACACTGGTGTCTATGAGCAGCCGGCTGGGCGATGAGTGTCCACGGACCGTCTGCAAATTTCAAAACCGCTGCAACAGCGAAGAGAAACACGACACAAATATTCAATAACTTCACTCTACTGTACTGTAGTGTCACCAGAATCACTGCAGACATCAACTGCAACTACAGTTGGTTATGATTTGACAACGTGTCACTAATGAGTTATTGATGCTGGAAGTCTGAATCTGTGAACATCTTTCCAACTTTAACGAACTCTCAGTCGGTAGTGTGCAGCGGTGGCAGAGCTCCTTCTGGTCTGGAGGGTTGGTTTCACTTTGGACCTCACCGGGAAATTAAGTCGTTATAACGAGAAAACAGAGCGAAAAAATTAATTTCGACCATGGCCGTTTAGGGCTTCTGTAGTACTAAAAATACAGGTTGCAAAGTAGAAACTGGGAAAGCGAACACACCTGAGATAACTGACACACAAGTTGGAAAACCTCTGAGCTTTGAAATACAATTGAGCAGCTGCCATTTCTTTTTTTTGGAAAACTTCACAAAGACAGTGGATGCATAGTTCTGACAGTAAAGCACAGAGTGGGATTATGACGATACGAAGCTGCGTGACAACAAAAGGTGTTCTATGTGGGATAACATTCACAAGTACCGTCTGCAGAAACATGCAAACAAAGGAATATTCCGGTATCGTAATGATCCAGAGCACACTGCCAGGAGTTTGTAAAGAGAAAAAAGAGAACTACGACGTGGCCGAGTGTGTTGCTTGACGTGAATCCAATAGAACACCTTCGGGGTGTTTTAAAGAGAAAGGTGAAGTCTGAAGAATGACAGAGCTTCTCTCTCCAACACCGACATCCTCCACGCTCAGGAGGATCGAGTCTGTCATCAAGAAACAAACTGCAAAAGAGGCTACTTTTAGCTTGAAATGTCCGACTCCAGCATCAGCTTCACTCCAAGTCGGCATATGAGAGAGGAGCTTTACTGCCCACCAGTGGATAGTTGTCTTTACTACACCAAGATCTGAAATAGGCACAAAACATTCACCTCATAGAACAAATGACAGCACAGTGGAACCCCCGCTTCACGAGTTTAATTCGTTCTATGACTAAACTCGTTTTGCAAATGACTTTTCCCCGTTGAAATTAAAAGAAATGTAATAAATCTGTTCCTAAAAACCACCCAGAAGTAACTTTTATGGGTTTTAGAATAGAAAAAGGTGAAACTACAAGACTAATGACAGTTATAAAAACACAATGCAGTCAAAGAGATGCAAAAGAGATCATGTGAGCTGGTTTTATTGTTTTAATTACTTTAAAGACGAGGCGATGTGTGTGTGAGGAAGATGATGGATCGGAGAGGAGGAGGACTGTGAAGATCCTCAGTCATCCAGGTCATGGTTGTCCTCGTGGTTTCAGTCGTAGCATCTGGACTTAGCTTGAGTTTCTCCGAGACCTTCCACCTCTCATCCAAGAGGTTCCATCAGTTCGGATTAGAGGAGAAACGTCTTCGAGAAACTCAAGCTAAGTCCAGATGCTTCGATTGAAACCACAAGGAGGGTTTTTAGTGTTTGGAAGGAGAATCTCCGTCCCTCACTTCGCCTAATCTCAG
This sequence comes from Dascyllus trimaculatus, assembly GCA_024666655.1. Lineage (NCBI taxonomy): Eukaryota > Metazoa > Chordata > Actinopteri > Pomacentridae > Dascyllus > Dascyllus trimaculatus. The sequence continues at coordinate 2,133,164 of CM045455.1, read as the reverse complement.
CTTTTCTCCACTTTCCAAACTCACAGGTCGTTTCGGTCAAAGCCTATCAAGAGAAGTTTGCTTGTTCCTGCCTTTCAAAATGTTACGGAAATGCGCCAGAGCAGCTGCATGACCTGTAGATAGTTTTAAAAAAAACACAGTAGGGATCCTTTTACAATGAGACATCCACGTGAACTGAGCAAGCGTGTGGAGCCTCAGTCGTAATGTGGATTTCCACTCGTCAAGCAAGGCCTCGGCTCGTAGAACAAACTCCTCGTTAGCTGTTGCCCTGCGAGGTTCCACTGCACTGAAATCACTTCAAACCTGACCACGTGTTTCTGCCCACATTTGTGAAAATCCACCGTGTTCTGATCCCTCGGTTTTCTACCCAGGGCTGTCCTCAGTACTGGCCAGAGGAGGGCATGCTGCGTTACGGCCCGGTCCAGGTGGAATGTATGTCCTGCTCCATGGACTGTGATGTCATCAGTAGACTCTTCAGAGTCTGCAACCTGACCAGGGTTGGTACACGCTTTTATTTGTCTTGTCATGATGTAGTTTCTGTTCGTTTGCCCGACACATGCTGCTGCCATCGTTAGTGTTTCCACAAAGGTGCCGTAGGTTTACATCCTACATTCTCCTGAATCTTAGCTCATCTTAGTAGAATCAGATTCATCTTCCTCGGGCACCTTGTTCAGCACATTTCATCTCTAACCAGCTCCTCTAATATCTGCTGTTTGGTCTCCCAGCCTCAGGAGGGCTACCTGATGGTCCGTCAGTTCCAGTACCTGGGTTGGGCGGGCCACAGAGAAGTCCCCGCCTCCAAACGCTCCTTCCTCAAGCTGATCCTTCAGGTCGACCAATGGCAGCGTGAGGGCGAGGAGGGGGAGGGCCGAACCATTGTACATTGCCTGTGAGTGCACAAAGGATCTACCAAACATGCAGCCAGTCCTTTATAGAAATGTTGAGTGTCACATTAATAAAACAATCAAAAGACTTGATAGTTGATATTCAGACCGGGGTTTGCTCTGGTCATGCAGAGCTTTGTGGTCAGACAGATGAGTTGTGCTTCCATGTGTAATGGCATCTGTAGGAAGACACTGATGGCGTTGATCCTCCCCTCTGTGGCTCAACTATTTCCTCTTCAGTGTTGCAGCCTGGTGTGAAGCCTGCATGTCAGCATCATCTCCGTCTTTTAAATGAAGTAAAAAAGCAAACCTCAGTGTGTCCAAGACACCCTTAGATCAGAGGAAATATAACGTCCTGTCAGACCGACTTCTCTTGCAGATTAGTCTTATTAGAGAACTGTGCAAGTTTTCCTTTTGGATCAAGGAGCAAAAAAGCTAGAAGATCCCCGGTTCGCGTCCCGGTTATGACGCCTGGGATCTTCCTGTGTGGAGTTGGATGTTCTCACCAGGTTCCTCCCACAGTCCAAAAACAAGCTGAGGTTAATTGATGATCCTAAAAGGTGTGAATGTGCCTGGTTGTCTGTCTCTATGTGCAGCCCTGTGATAGTCTGGTGACCCTACAGAGGATTACATCACCCTTCCTGCGATGTGACCTGTCAGCATCACACTGTCAACACTGAAATGAAGTGTTGTGTGTCGCTTTGTGTTTGTAGAAACGGAGGTGGGCGTAGTGGAGTCTTCTGTGCCAGCAGCATTGTGTGTGAGATGGCCAAGAGACAGAGCGTGGTCGACGTCTTCCACGCCGTGAAAACCTTGAGGAACAGCAAACCCAACATGGTGGATACTCCGGTGCGTTGAGTCTTTAACCCTCTAAGCCCCGGGCAGTTTCTGGTTTGTTTTTCATGTCACATTTTTATTCAATGGGCCTCATTTTTCAGCTCCTCTATGGAAGCATTTTCATTTCTTTCCATACTTTTCTCTGCTCTATTTAAGCGCAGCCTGTGTTCTTAATATACAGATGGAATCATACAAGTGTCAGCCAGACTATGAATGTGTGGCCGTGCAGGCGTCAAAGTTCACTTCACGTTTGTGTCCGTCTACAGGAGCAGTACAGGTTCTGCTACGACCTGGCGCTGGAGTTCATCGAGTCCTCCTAAGCCGAGCGTCGGAGTAGGAGGAGGTGAAGAAGAGCTGGAGAACGCCTGCTCACTTCTCGTGTGTTTGAGCCTTTGCTTTGCCCCCGACTCCCTCCTGTGGTGGCCGTTCTGTAGCATCCATCCTGCATCCCTACAAATGGCGCGAGTGAATCTGGCTCCTTGTACAGCGACGTTGAACAAAGGGAGACGAGTAGACTTTCAACAGGGAGTGTGGTGAGGAGGAGTGCAGCAGAGGAGGAGGAGGAGGAGGAGGCGTCGCTCCCGTTGCTCCTTTATTCTTATTGTACAGCTTTTGAGTGCCAGCGGGCCCCTGTATGTTTCGGGCCCCGTTTAAACATTTATCCCGCCACAGCTCCCGTGGACATGACGCTTTGTGCCGTTCCGGCTGCAGTACCCGATGTGCACTGTAGATGTCTCCCTCCCCCTCGCAAGCTGCAGCCACAGCTTTTGATAAAACGCAGATTAAAGTTGCCATCGGCCCCCACCCTCCTTGCTTTTGTGCTACTTTAACAGTGTTGGGCGTCTGACCATGGTGGTGATGTTTAAATATTTGCAGCCAGTACTTTTGTACGAGAACAAGGACTTCTGTTCCGACTCCTTCGTCTTATTTTCAGCATTACCACGTGTTGTCATCATGTACTCCGGAGCCACTTTGAACCCATTTTACTTCAGTTACACCCGGTTGATTGTCGGATAACGGAACAGAGACTAAGACATTAATGTATTTGTTATTCTAAGTTCAAACACTTGACAATGAGACAAAACTAAATGGAGAGTTTACATCGGGAGGATTTGGCTTTTAGAGCTTTTATAATATCATGAAGTGGTAACTTGAAAAATGTCATGTAGGATTTCCACTGAACTGTATTTGTGTTACGTATCATTGTTTATGCAGCCGCTGAGAGCTGCTGGGTTTATTTTTTCTAATAGTATCACGTACCGATCTACTGTACAGAAGTGTTGAAGCCCTCTTTGTACCCCGAACTGTCAAATGGAACGCTCACCGTTCATCCACATGACATCCGTCTGATCATGTCTGCTTCAGGGCTGGGCCCAACGCACTGTCAGTTCAGCCAATTCACAAATGAATTCCCTTCAGAACATATTAAATCAGCTCGTTTACTTTCAGCAAAGAGTGAGTTCTAACATGTTAACAGCATCGATCACAGTTTCCATTGAGGGTTTGAGTGGAGTTGGAAGCGACCCGACCCCAGGCCTCGTGTGTTTTGTGCACCAACACGTTTGTTTGAATTATGATTTTGTAGCTGATGTTTCTTCATAAGCCAAAGACTTTATGTAAATATATCTATACGGATGAAGCACATTGTTTGTATTTATTGTTTGTTTACTTGCATTGCTTGTAAGAACAATCATTCTCCATTCCATGTTTACTCTACCACCACCAGCGTTTCTTGGGCTGCAGCTCTGCTTCCTCTGGAGCCCGAGAGTGTTAGCGGGACGTAGCGAGGTCCCAAAGCTGGACTCTACGCCTGGTCAGCCTGGCTCCGTGGAGAAGAGTTTAAGAACCCCTGATTGAAGCTGTACATTAAAGCATTAGAGGTAGCTTTTCAGTATTTAGGTGGAGTTCTGTAGTGTCGTCTTTGTTTTCACTTTAATGAATCTCCGTGACGTGGTTTATTTGTGTAAAAGCCCATTGCTCTGTTCGTGGTCGGTGGAACGTCGGTGCATTAATATGCACAAAGTATTCTGGATAACAGCTCCTGTCCCTCTCAGCGTCTCAGCGGGGATAAGCTGTTTATCTTCATCCTCATATCCTGCTCACCATTACGCCGACGCCGTGGTGCAAACAGGCTTAGTGAGCGGAACGTGCAGGACCGTGATACAAAAACATTTATCGTGCCTAATCATTCAACAGCATCTTCGATCGCAACCAGGGCCTTGTTGAATGCGTTGTCATGGACGATCAGTGTTCTGAACACCTTTTGGACCATTGTGTTTTATTCATTAGAGTGCTTCTTTGTAAGGTTTCACCGAGTGTTTCTGTTTGTGCACAAACTGATTCAGTAAAAAGACTTTATTGTAAATAAGATGCCATAAAGTTCCAGTCAGCTGGAGCAAGACCAGCCCTGCTCCTACGTATGTTACTGTACATAGACTCATGAGTACTCTATTGTTAGATGAACAGTAGAGGTGTAGATGATGGCTACGATGTCAGAACATTGGTTCTGTTGTAGATAAAAAGTCACAGATTGTACTCCTGGAGGATGCAACTTCAGATATTCCCAGATGGTAGTTTTCACTGAACACAGAACCTTATTCAGTCGGTCGACTTTCAGTTTCATTTCTTCAGATTTCTGTTCCGACCCAAAGAAGGGAAAGAAAATCCAGAGGCCATAACGCGGTATTAATTTAGTTACCCTCAGTGATGATGGGATTTACCAGTTGGAGCAAACAAACGACCATCTCACAAGAGAGTGATGAGAAAGTGACTACAGTGAGGAAACCCACCTGAGAAAAAGATCTTCAGATGAATCTTCCTGACTGGATCTGAAGGCTCTGAGGTACTGAATGAGCTGGCGACTGCATGACAGGCCAGTCCGAGTATAGAATTGATATTCATGGTTCATAATTATTCTTGTCTGTAATGTTTGGCTTCTTTGCTGTAATAAAGACCACTTCTTTAATTAAAAGCGCTGGAAGTTTTCTTTTACTGGTTTATAATTAAAAACAGAAGGTTGGGATGGAGGAGCGACTTTATTACTTCACTGTGCGAAAACTTAAAGGACAAGATGAAGGCGGGTAAATGTTGGGCTGTTATAACTAGAAGTAGCAATTCAGTTTTATTTATATTGCACATATTTACAACGTATGTCGTCTCATAGCGCTGAACATAGTAAGGAAGGACAGAAGAACAGAGAACCCAACAATCCGAAGCTGTTTTTGGATTCCCTCTGAGCAGCAGTCAGCGATGGTGGGAAGGAACCAAAACAAAACCCTAGGATAGGGAGGGGGAAAAAAAAAAAATCTCCTGCAGAACCAGGCTCAGGGAAGGCAGCCGTCTGCCTCGACCGGTTGGGGTGAGAGTGGGGATGAGGGGTTAGGACAGCAGCTGCAGGTCAGAGACGTGGAGCTCCAGATCCAGAGAACGAACACAGAGTTAGTGATATGTAAAGGTGATATATAACCGTATAGAGAGAGGAGAGGAGCCCAGTGCATCATGGGAATCCCCCAGCATAACTAAGGGACAACTCTGGTGATCCTGGGCAGCCCTGACTATCAGCTTTATCAAATGGGGAGGTTTTAATCCTCATCCTTAAGTAGAAAGGGGGTCTGCCTCCAGAACCCAGACTGGGAGCTGATTCCACAACAGAGGAGCTGATAACTGAAGGAACCACAAGTAAACCTGCAGTCTGAGAGAGAAGGGCTCTGTTGGGATAATAAGGTCCAATAAGGTCTTTAAAACCAGGGCCCAGTGCTCCTCAAGCAATATGGGCACATCTCATTTCTCTACTTTGAGCCTGCTCCTGTCTTCTGTCCTTCATCCTCCTGCTTCTGACCTAGAAATTGATCTTAGTGCGTCATTTTAAACAACTTGTTCCAATGCCCGTGTCCAGCACGTCAAACAGGATGATCTACTAGTGTTTATGGATGTTTATGTTTATATTTTTATTGTTCTTTTACCTTATTTTTCAATGAGTCTCCATTTCAGCTGAACATTCAGATGGTAGGTCAGAACAACATGAAAGCATGGATCCATCCTGCCTTGGATCAACGGTTCAGGCTGCTGCTGGTGGTCTAATGGTGTGGGGGGTGTTTTCTTAGTACCAACTGGTTTAAACTCCACAGCCTACCTGAGTGTTGCTGCTGACCATGTCCATCCCTTTATGACCACAGTGGACCATCTTCTGATGCTACTTCCAGCAGGATAAAGCTCCATGTCTCAAAGCTCAGATCGTCTCCAACTGGTTTCTAGAACATGACAATGAGTTCTCTGGACTCCAACGGCCTCCACAGTCACCAGATCTCAGTCCAGTAGAGCTCCTTTGGGATGTGGTGGAACGGGAGGTTGGCATCATGGATGTGCAGCCGACAAATGTGCAGCAACTGTGTGATGCTGTCATGTCAACATGGACCAGAACCTCTGAGGAAAACACCTTGTTGAAAGTACGCCAGGAAGAATTAAGGCAGCTCTGAGGGGAAATCCGACCTTTTACTAGCAAGGTGTCCCTAATAAAGTGGCAGCTGAGTGTATATCGACCAGTAAAGAGGTTACATCAGTAGATAGCATCATAAACATCCCAGTGATTCAGCTGCATCACTGAACCCTCTCCACCCTCCTCTGGTGCTTGTAGAGACAGATTAAAGCCCTCTCACAACGGCACTGTTTTCTTCAAAAAGTTTAATTTGCATAATTATTTACAACAGATGGTTGATAGCAGTACTTAGAAGAGGCAAAATATACTGAACCACATTGATAGAGCAGGGAAAATAATAAAATGATATAAACTGTTGAAACTATTTCGAAAAACTTGCATTTAGAAAAAGAAAGTTTACAATTCATTTCCGGATAAACCGAATCGAGAAATGAAATCCTCACCTTAAAGTAATCTTACAAACACAATCTGATCTGTAGAATGTTGTAATACTGACCAGCAATGAACACTAAATAATACATTCATTTTTACTATCCTGCATGCTATCTGAAGATCTTATAAAATAATGTCGACAAAGGAAAAGGACAAAGGAACGTTAAACAACAGAAACATGGTCAAGAGCGGAAAATAGTTCCATTTAAATTAGGCATATATTATATATTTATATATGTATATTTCTGTACAAATACTGAATATTTGGCATTATATTTATCCTCATTATTGATATATCTAAGATTTCAAAATAGTTTTAAGCTAACCACAAACCTTTTATGCTATCAAATTTTTTCTCATGTCATTTTCCAAAACCCATAAAAGGCCTTTAGTTATTTCTACCCACAGCCACGACACAGGACGATTCTCCACCAAAGGCAAACGAAACTGTGACTGCTCTCTCCCCTCATAAAACACAGGGAAATCAGGAATAACCACCTCTCTCCCAGGTAATACAGCAGCGCACGATGAAAAAACAATGCGAATGTGGACAACATGGGATTCTGGTTGGAAAGTGTGTGCAATAGTTATTGCGAGACAAGCAGCGGTGTGTTACCGTCCTTCAGAGGCCGTGCCGACCCACCAAACCCATAGTACGGATGGGAACAGAGGTCACAAGGAGACATGTAATACTAAGATCAGGCTTCTACCAATGTAATAAATGTTAAATCTCCATGTGGCCTTTAAAAGTTTCATTTAACACCAATATTTTCATGTCAGTGCAATAAATATGGAGTTAGCAGTGTGCTTAGCATAAAGACTGGAAACATGGGGAGCCGGGCGGCCTGGGATCAAATCAACAACAGGCGGCTTTCCACTGGACGCCGACGCCTACAGGAGCGACCACCTAACAGGCCCTTCAGCCTTTCTTTTCCCATGGCGGCGTCGGATCAACCGCAGCGTTAGCGCACCAAAACAACAACCGCTTGTATTTACAGGATCGTCTGTGTAGATTCTCAGTCATCCAGGTCGTGGGGATCCTGAGTACTTCAGCGGAAAAGCATCTGGACTTCTTTGGGTTACTGGGATGTCTCAGCGCTTATCCAAAAGGGTTCCTCAGTTCTCACTGGGGGGTGGAGAGTCCCGGGTGTTTATTGCCCCCCTTCAAATCACCTGGCTGATGACCCATTTACAAGCCAAGACTCGCATGTCTCAAGGTGTGAGTGGTTGTGAAACTGCAGGGTGAGGATGAATCTGGAACTGGAACTTAAGCTAGGGGTTACCAGAACCTGTCAGAACTGGGAGGAGCGTATCCAGGAAAAAAGGGAGCACACATGTTATGAGATTAATTAAAATGAAGGCCTTGGTTGGCCATCCCAACTGGGCGAAGGAAGCCATGCATGTTTAACTGGAACCATCTTCTGTAAACAGAGGAGGGCGTCTACCACACCATTTATCAGGTCCTTATGATGCAGTCTTGAGATCCCTCACCCTGCAGCTGGAGCCATGAGTCTTGGGTTGTTAATGGGCCGTTAAATTGGGCACCCAAATATTTACTGAGAACTAAAGATCCCTTACGGTGGGCCTGAACGGAGCAGTTTAAGCCTCCCTTAGATGAAGCTTCTGTGGTCAATAACAACCTAGAAGCTTCCTGCCAGTTTCCCTAAAGATCACTACATGTTGTTGGTTTATTCCATGGGTAAAATGTTTGGTTTTTAGCTTTCCTGTGTGGTAGACCAGCTGTTTCCCCTGTTGTGAGTCTATTTGGCGAAGCTCAACGAACTACTTCCTGGCTGTAGCTTCATACACCAGCTACATGTCTCCAGGATTCATGCTTGATGCTGCATCTGGTCATAGTTATATATTTTTATGGACACAAATAAGAGTTTTCCTCAGTTGTAACTGTCTGGTGAAGAGTCCCGCTAGTTTACTCTCCAATCACATGGCTCATGGCCCAATAACAACCCAACACTCACATCACTCAAGGTGTGAATGGTTGTGAAACTGCTTGGAGAGGAACTGTCTGACAAGTGGCACCGTCCAGGATGTGAAGCCGGCATTGCTGTCCGGAGACAACAGGTTTGAGAGAGGAGTGACTGAACCATTGATGTTAAACCGGAACAGAGGAGGGGGGTGTCAGAGATCCTCCACAGGCAGCCTCGCAACCATTCAAGCCTTAAGTCGTTTGAGACTTGGGTTGGGAATGGGTCATGGGCAACGAGCCAAGGGATTTAAGGGTAACCTTTCTAGTTAGAACTTAAGAAGCCCCTTGGATAATGGTGAAATGTCTTCAAGACCCAAAAGAGAAGTCCAGCTGCCGTCCTTACTGAAGCATTCAGGCTGACCATAACCTGGATGACTGAGAGTCTACGAAGACAGATCGGTGTCTCTAAATCTCAGCAAGAAAGGGAAAAAGCATACTTCCTGAACGGTAAACTGTTTCTTTAAGCAGCTAAACAACCGCCTCCGATTTGGGCAAACCAGACATGTAAAGAGCAAGATGGAAAGTCGTCCTTAATATTTCAATTTGGCTTATTGCTTGAAGAGTAGATCCACTCTCACACGGCCCAGAGTTTTGCGTAAGCATGACATCAGATGTGGTCCATGTTTACTTCGACTGCTTGTGACAACAGGCAACGCTGACGTCGGTAAAGGAGTCGGGTGGTTTATGAGAAGAGAGAGCAAACAATAGAAAGACATCTTTGCAGTGCAACCGTATCAGAAACAAGGAGATAAAACTTTCAATGAAAATCGAATGGACTGTAAAAGACTGTAAAGGTCCTCGAGACGGAGAAGGGCGACTCGTTCTCTCGAGGACGACACTGCTGTTGTAGAGTGTGTGTGTGCATTCGATGTTTTTGGTGTGTGCTGATTGTCAGAATAAACAACAGAAGAGCAAAGAAAAAGCAAATTTAGGAAAAGTACAAGGAGAGAAGTTGGTTGATTCAGCACCTATACAGACTTCTCTGAGGTTTCTCTTCAGGACGGCTGTTAAATGATGTCGGTCTAAAGTATGATGCTGCAAACTGAGTTGCACGAAGCGCAGCAGACGTCTCGAGGAGTGACTAAGTAAGGAAAACTGACCCTGGTAAAGGAACTCTAACTCGTCACGTCCATGTGAACTGTTTTAGAGCATCACTGAAGGTTCGCTGACTTTCTCTTTATACTGTTTTATTTCAAATCAGCTTAAAGTAAATCCTAACTAAGCCCTGATGGATGAACTAGATTAGATTTGGATGACGGTGACAGCACGCGTTTTTGCTCTCGTAGCATATAGCACAATGGACGTGGTGCTTTCAGTGCTCGGTGAATGAGAAGCCATCTGCACCGGGGCCTGCAAGCTCTGCAGCCCCACAGAAGTCCTGCTGCATAGTACACAGGCATGACAAAGTGTTCCTGTGGAGATCACTGCTCCCACTACACCATGTTTGCTAAAACACTAAATCGTGAGGTAAATAGCTGTAGCTGAGCCTGCCTGTCGTCGTATGAAAACACTATTGCACTTTTTGGCTGGTCAAGTTTTGTCAGTCTCCAGATTCTGCGGATGTCGGTGCCGAAGTGGCAAAAACATCACAAGGTTACAATATCACAGCTAGGAGGAGAGGAAAAATGAAAACAAAACTCTTTAAGCTTCTTTTTTTTGAGTGATCTTTTACGTGTAACTGACATGGATGTGACATGCGCTCTGACACGCCGTCATGTCCGCAACCCATGTTTTCATCTACCGTTGAAAATGCAGCTGCGTCTCGGCGAATCGCTGCAGAACCAAATATTCGGAAAAAGAGGAAAAGAAAACGTGTTCGCGAATCCTCCTTTAATCTCCTCTGAACTGCGTTGTGCTGAAGTTTATTACAGTAGGACGTTTGAATCTGTCTAATATAAACTCGTTCTGAGCTCCGCGGTCCGACCCAGCCCGGTTTCCAGCCCTTTGGAAAGGTAAAAACGGACGAACCTGCACTGTAAGAGGCGCTGCAGTCCTTTCACATACCTCAACCCGAAACATTCACTCAGTCCTATGAGAGTCGAACTGTAAGGCACCTGAGGATTTGTCATGTACATATAGTTTCCAAACTCCGAAGCCCCTCACAGCATGGGAGACAGAACAGACACATAAGAAACACTTCATGAGAGGCGGCAAGGAATGGGAAAGTAGTACCATGATCATAGAATAGCCCCACATGATACCACAAAAAGACATTTGTAATTCAATATTTATACACCCTACCCTTTATACCCTTATATATACTAGTATGTCTATAATAATGTCGCTCACAATACACTATGTAAGTGTGCAGTTGTACTCCACTCGCAGCACAGGGTCCGTGTGAGTTTAGGAGGACGTTAGCGTCGGTGTTGGTTCTGCTGACAGGTAAATGGTGTGAAAACAGGGACGACACTTCCAGGTCGTGAGTCTGGTTCCTGTTCTTTCTACTCCCTGCCCTTAAGGTGCCCGATCAGCGTGAAGTTCACCAAGCAGGAGAGGTCATTTCTAGATTGTACGTGCCAAACCATCCTCATCTGTTCAGCTCACTGTTACCGTGTAGATCCTATCTGTGCCTACTGGGAGGAAAGTTGATTCAAACAACAGAAAATCTGAACTTGAAGCTACAAAAAGACGAAAGCGTTCATTCGAAATAGGTCTTTTTTGTTTTTGTCTCTAAAGGAAAAAGCCAGACTGATGATACCAGATCACTGGGTACTACACTTGGTGGAGTCACAGTATGCAGTCAGTGGGAAGTAGACTTGATTTGCATGACTTTCAGTCAGGTGGAAGAGCAGCTGAATCATGAAAAAAGCCCGTGAACTGTCGTCATAGTTCAGAGAGTCTGTCATCGATCCCTCTGAGGGCCGAACCTACAGAGGAACCGGTCATGTTGGTGAGGACTTCAGGATCTCAGAGCTAACAGGGTTCTTCTCTCGCCAAAGATGAGTGAAGATGATGATGTTACGTCTGTGAATCCCAGGTCACAGTCAGTCTGGGCAATTCAATCGAAGGCAGCTGGACTCAACAATATGTCTGTGAATTATTACATACTGCTGAGTCCAGTTGCCTTCGACTGAATTGCCCAGAATGCTGATATAAGCAGATTTGCAAGAGGAAATGAAGACGGCCCGACAAAGAAAACCAACAGAACTACCTGTGACAATAAGTACGATGAACGAAATCAGCGTGAACATTATAGCGCTTAGATTTTAGGGTAGTAAAATTAGTAGCAAATTTGGGACACTAATCAAGAGAAATATCCATTTAGTACAAGTACCAGACAGTATACGCTCACTTTGGGTGGCGCACTTCATGTGGCATCAATATTTCAAATGGGGCCTTTATAGTTTTGTTCAGTGTAGATGTTTTCGGTGCTTTATAAACTCAAAGGAATAAACATTACAGTAAATGGTATAATTTTATATTTACTTTAACCTGTGAAAGGTGTGGGGTTTTTTTGGTGGACCTCAGAGCGGCAAATTCTCGCTTGAGAAACGTCACGAGTCCCACTTTACTGCCGACTAACTAGTCAGGATTCTAACAGAGGAAGTGGGTTACCTCTGTGTGTTCACTGTTCAGCTTTTAAAGGAACAGAAATGGACCAATGTACTGAAACAGAACATATTTACGGACTTCAATTGCTATAAAATGAGTTGTCAACTTGTGCACTTCAGGATAGAAATAGATGTAGAATGCTGATGGTAAAGGCTGTGGATTCATCAGACTTTAAGGTAAGCCCTTGCTGTCTTCTCAGTTACTCTTCCTCGTCCTTAAGTCTTTACTGGGGCCACAGAAATGTGTATTTAGATAAACTAAACTACCTAAAGTGAATTTGGTTTAAAGAACGAGTCATATTTAGTGGTCCACATGCAAAAAGAGGGGTGATTGATAAGTTTTGAGCCCAACCAAGAAAACAAGACTTGTTAATCAAAATGTTTCGTACTCTAAGAGCAACATGTCACAGTAGGTTGAGTTCAGTTTGGATTCATTGTGTGCGTCAATGCATGGACAATACCTGAGTCAAGTAGGGTAGGGTAGAACATTCAGGCTAAATGAACCAAGTTGGTGACCGTGCTGTGATAGAGTACCTGTTCCCTGGTTCGACAACTGCAAGAGAAAATCAGAGAAAAGCGCCATGGAAAGCTCAGAAGTGGTGTCCTGTTCCACCAGGACGACGCTCCAGTCCACAGGTCAGCTGTCTCCATGGCTGCAATTCACAAATGTGGGTTCGAACTCGTCCAGCATCCACCCTGTTCCCCAGATTTGGCTCCGTCCGACTTTCAGCTACTCCCAAACATGAAACGGCTCCTTGCTGGGACCCATGTCATGTTTGGGAGTAGAACTGCAGCCTTGTGGACTGGAGCGTTGTCCTGGTGGAACCTACCCTACCCTACTGGACTCAGGTGTTGTACATTAATGCACACAATGGGTCCAAACTGAACTCAAACCATTGTGACATGCTGCTCTCTCTCAGTACGAAACATTTTGATTAACAAGTCTTGTTTTCTTGGTCAGGATCAAAACTGATCAATCACTTCTGCCTACATAATTCTCAGTGTATCAGGACGTTGTGGTTTACATGCTGCACATGGAGCTTCTCTGTCCAGTTCCATTGTGTTTCAGTTGTAAAGACTTTTAAATATAAACGGGCTCCACCTGTCCTTTTATCGTACTTATTTATTGTAAGAAGTTTAGGAACCTGTGTGAAGCGATCTCACTAATGAAAGAAGAAAATGTATTCTGAATTTAGTTTGTGTTCGGAAGTTTTACTGTTTCATGTGAAAATCAAATAGGAGAGAACTGAACTGATAAGCGACAGTAAAATAAAAAGTGAACACGTCTGATTTAGTCGGAATTGCAGCCACTGTTTACCTCCTCGTCTTCTTTTTTTGCATCAGTGGGGGCTCTACATTCAGGAGTGTGTTGGTTAAGGCCATCTGGTAAGGTTTGGCACTGATGTACACCCTTTAAAAACTCAAATAGTTCAGCTCTTGGTCGGACAGTTAAAGCCTCAGTGCAAGCAAAAATAAATCCGTCATAATCCCTCGCCGTGAGTAAGTTTCCCTGCCTCACACAGTACTCACAGACTGCTCTCCACTACTGAGTGCCATCCCAGTAAACAGGAAGCAAACACTGTCCGTACTGCAACGAAACTCTAGCGGCCATGTCAACAGTTGGAGTAATTAGCTCGGGTTGGATGAATGGGCGGGGGATGTCAGAACGGGATGGGTACCATGGTGTCCTCTCAGCTGGCTGTAGCGGTATGCCCCTGGCTCATGGTGGGCATGTTAGGGTTCTACTTTAAGGTTGGTGGAATGTCACGGCCTGGAATCTCTCCCGTCCGATTCCCAAATATCCCTGACCTCTTTGCATTTCAGAGAGGAAGTGAAGCCGTAAAAACCTTCTCCTCGTTCGCGTCGCCGAGGGCAAGAGCATTGCAAAGATGATCATTTCTAAAGTCACAACCCTACCACAAGTCATCGGAGAGACGGCGGGCACCATGTTAATAAATCTCTATTTAAAAAGTCCTTGAGTGTGTGTGTGTGCGTGCACATAGGACTGGGTAAAGGACAACAGTTTTAGAGTAAAAAGCAGCACCATTTACTATAGTAACTGAATATTGTTAAAGTGTCTTTTGCACCTGTCTTTCCTAGACTACGTGAGCAGATCAAAACAAGAACAGAGGTGTTTCCATTATGCGCCACTTTGATAAAAAGGTCAGATGCAGTGTGGTATGAGAGATATGGTTCGTTAGCTAAAGAATACCCCTTAATTACCTGGACAGACGCGCTGTCAAATCAACCAACGACTGTTTCAGCTATAAATACTAAACGTATACTGCAGATGCTGATCGTATGATAGATACTGTCATTAGAATTAAAAGTGTTAGAATCACAAGGTTTTACTCATCAGAGGCGAAGATGCCGTCAGAAAGAAATGAAAACAAACATGACACGGGATGCAGGTTCCTATGACACATAGAGTAATATGAAACTCTGTAGTAAATATTCCACGTCTGTCCTTGCAATTCAACTGCAACAGTATCGCATGAGCTTCATAAACTACATTTCCCTTGGAAATACAAACATGAATATCATAAGGTGCAAAATGCATTGTTTAATACAGTCGCCTCTCCCAGGACACACAAAACTGTCTCTTGTTAATAATTCATATTTGCTCTGCAATGGAAATGTATCCAGCAGCAAAGGAATGGATGCATCTAGAGAAGGTCTAGTCCTGTGACAGTATGGTGTCAGATGAATTAGAGTGATGGTCGAGAAGGTTTAGCCTTAGTTTTGGATCTCAGTCAGCAACAGTGGTCAGCAGCTGCAGCGTGACAAATGGTCTGCACTTGTATTTTCTATCTTAGTGGTACTCAAGGGGCTCTACACTGTGTTTTGCATTCATCCATTCATACACCAATGGAGGGACCAACTTGGGGTTCAGCGTCTTGCCCAAGGACACTTCGGCATGTGGAGGGGCCGGGGATCGAACCGCCAACCTTGTGATCAGTGGACAACCCGCTCAGACCACCTGAGCCACAGCCGCCCTAGTCCGTCTGGTTAAAGATGGAACTATGATATAGAACAGTGGTTCTCAACTGGTGGGTCGGGACCCAAAAGCCATTTTTAGAGGGTCACAGAAGCATGCCCCACCAAAAAGTAGTGGTAAAAAGTCTTAAAATTTAAAGGAAGTGTTTCTTATGACACAGTTTGCTTTCAATAGCAGGATATTTAGTGGTGGTGACACCAGTAGTCGCCCACTATTAACCTGTAGATTTGGTTCTACCAGCTTTTTGGAGAAATTTATGCTAAAATGTGCCAAAAATGAACTAAAATGTGCTCAGAATCTGTAAAAATGGAACAAAATATGCCCAAAAACTTGGCGAAAATGTCCAAATATACCAAAATGAGCAAAAAATGAGCCAGAATTTTCCTAAGTTGTATCAAAATGCGTTGAGACTCCACTCAAATAAACCTTAATTTGTTAACAGGAACAGCAAACCAACAATTTGGGTCACAACTGTTATTAATAGAGACATAATGGGTCCTGAGGCTGGACCAGTTGAGAACCACTGATGTAGAAGAGATAGAGACAGATAGAAATGAAGCATCCAAACCACTCGGTCTGCTCCGACGTCATCACCAGAAAAGCAGGAGGATTTTACATGAATTCAACGCGTTCATATGAAACATTAGGGAAAGTTTAAATGCCATGAGTTTGACAAACATCTGCTCATTTTTATGGGCTCATCCATGTCGCTAAGACATGTCTTGATAAGAACCATGAGTCTTTGCTGCAGCTGTTCTGTCCCTGTGGGGGCTTCAGCCTCAGACCACTGCTGCTGCTGCTGAGAGAGAAGTTGCACTTTGTGTTTGTCTTTGAACGTGAACATCACTACCCTTAGACACAGCGGGGCGACGGCGACAATGAGAAGCCCGAGGGATGGGAATGAAAGAAATCCCTAAATTCATCGGATGTAGTTTGTCTGGTGTTTGTTCTGGGGTGTGTTGGCTCATTCTCATGGTGGACAACCGGTTTGTAAAAGCCCTCTGCGGTCTTAAAGCTACACTAGGCAGATTTACATGAGCGTCCACTTTGTTTCTCAAATATGCACAAATCATCTCAGTGTTTAAGAGATTAGACGGACCAAGACAACCAGAAGGACTAGAGAGGAATGCTCTGGTGTCCAGCGCTGACTGCTTCGGTCAAACTTTTGAAGATGTTGTATAGACCTGATTGTTTTAACTTTACACTGCAGCGTTCTTCACTAGTCTTATCTAGGCTGATTTAAAAGGATTCTTTCCCCCCTGAAATCTTTGCTTAGTGTAGCTTCAGAAGGGACGAGCCAGAGAATGGCAACAGATGAGAAGGTGGGTGACAGCTGGCTGAATGGTGGCGCCACAAGCTGGTGTTGGGTGGAGGCGGACAAAGAGGAGCCGAGGGTGAATCTGTGGACCTCAAAGCCTCGTCTGGGCTTCGGGGATGTAGATCTCGATGCTGTCCGCCCTCTCTGTGGCTGAGTTCTGTCTGAAAGAAGCGGCCCGTTTGGCGGCCATGAGGCGTCGGCGGGCTTCCTGCCGCTGGCGGTCCTGAAGGTCCAGAGAGCGCTCCCGCATCACGCCACCACGCCCCTTGGATGGCCGCTTTGGCAGAGGTGGTGGCCACTTCCGCTCCTTGGGACACAGAATGACAGAAGCAACCGTAAGGCAAGACGAGACTCGGATTCTATTAGCTCAGGTCAAGATCTATTTTTGGGGACAGGACAGTGGATAGAGTCAGAAACAGGGGAGAAGCAGGGAAGGACATGCGGTAAACACCTGAGGTCAGTATCGAACCCAGGACAGACGCTACACCTCTGCACTTGGGACATTAACCAGTAGGCTATCAGGGCATTCTGAGGTCAACAACTCGTAATTGATCTGCAGCCGCTGACCACCTGCTGTCCTGCCCATAGACATATATATGTAGACGCCGCGTTGACTGCTGCTGCCGATTGGAGCCGACGTGCCTACGCGGCGGCCATCTTGGTACAGTGCCACTCGCCCCTACAGTGCATTACGTCTATAGAGGAATGACATGTCTGCACTATAAAAGTCATCATAAATCCATCAGTTGTCAACATATATATATTATATATATTGTGGAGTACCTCTTACCTCCATAGACTTACATTCACTCCCCCCTCTGCTAGCCCTGTACCAAGATGGCGGAGCTTTAGGCACGTCCCTCCACAGTCAATGCGGCGTCTACGTATATATGTTTATGGTCCTGCCATCCCCACCCCAACCTCCCCTGCTATCCCCTCCACCCTCATCCCCACTCTCACCCCGACCAGTCGAGGCAGATGGCCGCCTTCCCTGAGCCTGGTTCTGTTGGAGGTTTGCCCGCCCGTCCCTATCTTAGGGGCTTTTTTTGGTTCCTTCCCACCATCACTGACTGCTGCTCATTACCAACAGAATTAAAATCCTCCCTCTGATTTTCGTTTTATTTTACATACTTCTGGTTCAAATTAAAGCCATCTATACACACCACATTACCAAAAATGATTCATTATGTCAGCAGAACATCGACAACCTTGATTATAAAACCTCTGCACACTCTAGTATCCAGTCCCTCCTGAGTGAAAGGTAAGCTTCTCTGCAGCTGCTGTCGGTTTAAATGGATCCTGCCTTGAAGCCGAGCAGCCAAGTACAGAACATCTGTGTCACTGCTGGGCTCGGCTTCATGGAGCTCGCAATGCGCCGATTAACCGCCAGAGGAAAGCGAGTCCTTACAACTACGACTGTAGCGCGGAGATAATCGTTGGCGCGCCCTGGAGGATCCCGTCTATCTCTGAGAACACATTACCATCTAAATGTGAGTCCCTCATCTACAGGCTCTGCTCTGATGAATGCAGCTTCATTCGAGCAGCAGGGTAGGGGGCGTTAAGTGGACGGTTTATTGGCTTTAATGTTTTATAGCTTTTGTTTTCTGATCGTTATTTTTTCTACATTGCCGTCTCACAATAATAGAATGTGTTTTAACAGCGCCGTGCACTGAGACATCTGGTAATTCCTTCTTCCAGCCTCTATGGCAGCAGGTTATTCTACTAGTTTAACATCCTGAACCCTAAAACATGCCGGAAGGTTTCACGGGCATAAAAAAAATACAGAACGATACCAATGATCAGAGTCTAGAACTGTAAAAACAGGAAAAATAATCAGATTTCCAACCTTTAGGACAGCGTCTGAACTAAGTACAAACAGTTTGGAAAAATCAAGTCTAAGCTTAAAATCGCGATTTATGTCTCATTTAAATTTACTAAAAATAAACTGTGTGCACCAGATCCTGTTAATAAATAAATTAATATATATTATTATAAATTAATAAAGTAATCAGTAAATTAATAATTATAATTATAATTGCCTCATCACAACTGATTGATTCTATTTTCCTGTTTTTCTTAAAAAAGAAATAAATGATAATTAATAAATAATTAAATTATACTATAAATTAATAAAGTAATTTGTTAATTAATAATTATTTTAAAAAATAATTAATAAATAATAAAACAATATCTGTGGGCCGCATCACATCTGATTCTTTTTTCCAGTTTCTCCTAAAAAATAAATAAGAATTAATAAATAATTAAATTTTATTGTAAATTAATAAAAATAATTAGTAAATTAAGAAATATAAAAATTAATAAATAATAAAAAATATCTGTGTACCTCATCAGAACTGATTGATTGTTTTTTCCGTTTCTGTTTAAAGAAAATACATAACAATTAATAATTAAATTATATTATAAATTAATAAATCAATAAAGTAAATAGTAAATTAATAATTATAAAATAATTAACAAATAATATTAAAAATTAATGAAGTAATAAGTATATTAATAATCATACAAAATAATTAATAAATAATATATGTGTGTCTGATCACAACTGATTGATTCTTTTTCCAATTTTTCTAAAATAAATATTTGAAGAAACATAACAGTCATTTTTTCTTTTTTTCTATTATTTTTCATGCACTAAACTCATTTCTGAGTTCTCTGGTGGTTCTTCTGTTTTAATAGAGGTGCAGGATTCTTTGTTTTGAGAAGAGTAATGAAGAAAAATGTGACCAGAGCAAAAAAAAAAAAAAAACACCAAGAAACTTTTTGGGGTTCAGAGAGTTTTGTCTTCTAGTTGCCTTTAATATCTTTTTAATGACGGTGTTTTTTTTCATAATCAAAGTAGTTTGATGGCAAATTGAGACTTCAAACATTCTGATGAATTTAGTGTGACAGAAACAGCACCATTAATGTTTACGCAGCATTTATTATATGACAGTTCAGAAACGTTTAGGCGTTACTGTTCGTGTGATTTCCTCCAGCTGAGTGTGGTTTAATTCACAGTGAACAGGCTTTACCTTCTTCTCCGGGCTCTCCACTAGCTGCCAGTGGTTGCTCTTGATCTGCTGCAGCTCATCAAACTTGGCAGTGACGTCATCGATGGAAAGCTGCAAAAGGTCCCAGAATCCAGCCAGGTCCTGAGATGTGGGTCTGGGCATGGCACTGGGGTCCTGGAGAGACAGCGGCAAACACACAATGGAACTTCTCCTTATTTCTTTTAATGTGAAATGATTCCCCATCTCTCTCAGCCAATCACTGCCCTGAGGTGGAGCTCCGCCTCCTTTTCCATCCTTTTCCCTCCTTCCTCTTTTTTCTTTCTTCTCTTTCCCTCCATTTTCTTCTGTGGTCAGATCCACCAGTCTTCAGTGGAAGACACCAGGTGGAGATGATTAACCAATCACTGCCCTGAGCTGGAGCTCCAGGAAGAGGAGGGTTATTTAAGGGGTGGGCGTGGCCTATTTGAATCTGATTGTCTGGGACCATGCAGCCACCCAGGTAAGACTGCTGGTTGTTTCTGGCACTTTGCTTTTTTCATGAGCAAGATGGATTAACTGATCGACTGATTAATTGTTTTCTTGCCATATGATGACCTGTAGTCTGCTTTAGTTGTTTTTTATAGCAATATATCCTCAATTAATTTCAAACTAGGAAGCAGGTTGTTGTCATGTAGAGGACAGGTGTTAGTGAAGGTAGTATCGGCGTTCTCACTACCTGGAGGTGGCATGTTGAAGGTGGCAGTGCTGTCTGGGCTGTGATAGCCATGTGGTAGGGAAGGGAAGCAGCTGTGTTGGTGTGAGGAGCAGTGATGACCAGCATTAGGGGAGTGACTCAGGGACGCCAGAGATCTCTGTCTAGTCTCATGGAGGTGTCGTGGGACCAACTAGACCAGGGATGTCCAACCCTGGTCCTCGAGGGCCACTATCCGGCATGTTTTAGATGTTTCTCTCTTCCAACACACCTGATTCAATGATCAGCTCCTCATCAAGCTCTGCAGAAGCCTGATAACGATCCTGATCATTTAAATCAGGTGTGTCAGAAGAGAGAAACATCTAAAACATGCAGGATAGTGACCCTCGAGGACCGGAGTTTGACATCCCTGAACAAGACCAAACACCCATGAAAGGAGGTTCCCACCTATTGTCCCCAGAGACATGTTAGCTGTCACTGCTCACCGGTTTAGACAGTCCAGTTGAGCCATAACAGGGTAGCATTTGGCTGAGGAGGTTCTTTACTGGTTGCAAATCCTCTCTTTGAGCACAAGCTTTATGTTTTTATGCTGAACCTATGTGCAGATTTACTTCACACTGATTACAAATTTAAACACCTTTAATAAAAACCTTTATTTGTGCTAATTGTTCTGCAGTTTGTCTAAATATCAGGAAAGAGGAAGTATTTTACTTTTGTACTTTCAGCATCTACTATTGGCTCAGTGGTGAATCTCCCCATTCTGGCCACTGGGTGGCAGTGCAGCACCAACACTGACTCACAGTGTCATCTAAGTTACCGTCAGGTCTCTGGGAACATTCTTTAACTGTCTTCATCGGCTTTTATTCACCACAGCTGGTCCATTGTGTGTCAGCACTAGTGACAAATGGCCATGCGAGGTCTTTTTTCCAATCACATGCATGGAGAATACAGCAAGCATTGGATTTACTGATGGTCTCAACCAAATCTGTGTTTTCTTTCTATTCCAACACAAGTTACTGTGAAGTGTTTCTCATGTTGTGTTTAAATTCAGATGTAATCCTGCAAATTACAACACAGGAAGTCTTCAATGGGGAAATTTGCAAATATTATTGAATTAACATTATCTGTGAAATTTAGACGCCCAGACTGTGGCGCTGACTGTTGCTGCATTGCTGTTCGTGACGCTGCTTTAACTGGAAATCACAGCTCACACAGTCTCAGTCTCCGACCTCAGACCAGCACACGTCCACCGAGGCCAGCCTCAAAACGGCGCAGTTCTTTTTCCATCCAGCAGGGACACGGAGCCGTTCTCTCCTTCAGACACGTCTGAGAGCTCAGGGCAATCTAAGACTTGTCACTACCAATGTTCAACTTAATTCATCATCCCATTATCTGCGGGGAGAGAGGGAGCGAGAGCCCCCCACAGCCATCCGAAAGAGAGCGACACGCTAAGCTAAGACGCAAACTTACCAAAACAACACCAGGCAGCTGGAGTAGAGTCCACCCACCTCCACAGGGTTCTGCATTTCAATTCAATTTTAATTTTAATTAGCTGTACTGTAGAAATAAGTGATTAAGCCTCTTCCATTGTTTCTACTCTATCTGTAGAAGCATCCCCATCCCTCATGACACTTCCATCCACCCCTATCTGCTGACTCCGTGGATGGTTTGCATTAGAAAAGGACGGGGATGAGTTTCCAGTAGACGTGACAGGATGGTCAAACAGTGAGGCGGCATGACAGTCCATTATTCAGCCTCCCCATTCAAGCTGCTGCCTCGGTGCATTAATGGATAGTCTCAACACAGGTGCTGCTTCCTATTGGAATTCCCCTTTCGTTTACTGCCGGGTCAATAGCAGCGGAGAGGCTGCTTGGCTATCGATCTCCGCGGTCTATTTCTGGAAGAAGCACAAGTGCAGCGTCAGGCCGGGCACTTTCCTAAAGCTCAGAGGAAGAGAAGCCGATCAACAAGTTTACCTCTGGTCTTCATGTGTTTTTAGAGCAGCCTGTCAACCAGATGCAGGTGCACTGGTATCCTGAACTAGTCCACTACTAGTTTACATCAGTTATCTCTTTTCTGGAGTTTGTAGTTTGCGAATTGTCTCTCATTGGCAAAGTTTTTTCTTGCAAATTCTATTTTAACTATGAGATTAATACATTTTTATATCCCAGTTTACATACGTGGACTGATAATTTTGCGTAAAGACTACTGATGAAAGCTTGATTGATCTACGGCAGTGGTTCTCAACTGGACCAGAAAGTGGGTCGCAAAGCCATTTTTAGAGGGTCACAGAAGCATGCCCCCCTCCTCCCCCCAATAAATAGTAGTATAAAGTCGTTTATTTTGAAGGACGTGTTTCTTACGACACAGTTTGCTTTCAATAGCAGGATATTTAGTGGTGGTGACACCAGTAGTTGCCCACTATTAACCTCTAGATTTGGTTCTACCAGCTTGTTGGAGGAATTTATGCTAAAATATACCAAAAATGTGGTCAGAATCTGTCAAAATGGGCCAACATATGCCCCAAACTTGGCAAAATGAGCAAAAAATAAGCCAGAATTTTCCCAAGATGTATCAAAATACATTGAGACTCCACCCAAATAAACCTTAATTTGTTAACAGGAACAGCAAACTTCAACAATTTGGGTCGCGATCGTTATTAATAGAGACATAGTGGGTCCTGAGGCTGGACCAGTAGAGAACCACTGGTCTACGGCATCCAATTAATGCTTCATGTTCACACAATTTAACCTGCTTGATTTCAGAATTCAGGTTGCACAGTGGCTCGGTGGTTAGCAGCGTCGCCTCACAGCTAGAAGATCCCGGTTCACGTCCCGGTTAGGACGCCTGGGATCTTTCTGTGTGGAGTTTGCATGTTCTCACCAGGTTCTCCGGCTTCCTCTCCCAGTCCAGAAACATGCTGAGGTTAACTGATGATTCTAAATTGTCCATAGGTGTGAATGAGAGTGTGCTTGGTTGTCTGTCTCTATGTGTTGCCCTGTGATAGACTGGAGACCTGCTGTGTACAGATAGTGGATGGATGGATTTCAGAATGTGTACAACGTTAAATGGTTTAAGACAACAGGTTTCCACAGAAGTTTCTAGCTGAGTCAACTAATTCAGGATAAGAGTCTGCAGTGTTTTGCTGGAAGCACACAATACTCACCAGATTCTGCTGGCATAACCAGTAAAACTGCTGAAACTTTTGAGACATTAGTAGCTGAGCACTTCCAACTGCACTTCGGATTTTTCCTAGGACTGGTGGATTCACACAAACACACACAGAGAAAAAGAGAGATATTCTGGTGTTATCACTGACAACATGTTAAACAATGTCTTTCAGTTTTCAGAAAAGTCCAGTCTGGTCACAAAATTCCTAGAACAATTCAGTAACTTCAGAGGCAGCGGGGGGTGAGGGGGGTGGGAGGATAGCAGGATATACAGACAGCAAAAACAAAGAATCTCAGAGTACATGTCATGAAAGCGTTGACATCACACAGAAAAGACTCGGCTTCCCTCAGGACACTCACTCTCCTCTGACAGGTCATGCTCCTCTGCCTCTCTCTCCATCTCTTTGCACCATCCCTCCAAACGCTTGGTTTCATTGTGAAGGAGCTGCATGAACCAGCTGCCGTCCCTGCGGAGGGGCGACACTCGGCCTGTATCAGTGCTCTCCAGGCTCGGTTCGACCAGCCAGGGTTCAGGCTGCGGGCTGGGAGGCCCGCTGGAAGGCCGGTAGTCCTCCCTGTAACTGAACAGACCCTGTGTGCGCACCGTACGGATGGCTCCATACTGTGTTGGTGTGCTGGGCTCAGAGTGGCGGCCAAAACCGCCCCCAAACTGCAAACCTTTGTCCTCCATTGAGGGGAAGCCCTCCAGCTCCAAGTCTGCTTGCACTGCAGTGGTCACACTATTGGAGCGCTTGAACCTTCCATGCCTACAAGACAACAGTGAAATGTAAATGCATTGACTTGAGACAAAGAAAGAATATGTACTATGACGCCTGGCTTTATCTGTACCACGTACCGTTTATGATCCTCCACCTGGATCCCTATAGAATGGAACTGAGGAAGGCCTTTACTCTCAGTCTCAGAGTCTGTAACAGTTTCCACCTGTTGGTAACCGACAACAGAACACTTCAATACGCAGACGCAAATTCTACCCTTTCAAACAACTTTTAAAATACTAGTGTCTTTCAGCCTTCTCTGTGATTGGCGGCAAATTTGGTTTTTATAAGACCAGTCTGTAATGACAACACAAGGTGCAATCAGAACCTTCCAGGACTGTGCCTGCAAAGTGAAAAACCTGCTTCGAAGTAGTGTCCTCGTGCAGCGATACGCCAGCACTGCTGTCATGCTTGGAACGCTCCCATGAAGTCCTGTTATGCAGCATGTGAGGCACCATCTGCGGTGAACACTGACTGTCCTAAACTGTGTCTAAACGGCAGCCCTTATTTTGTGGCACCAGGTGCAAAACACAACTGGAGTCATCAAGTCGGGCGGTTTGTTGCTAAATGCTTTCTAGAACTCTGCCTTGACAGTCTGACCCTGGCCAACGGATTCCTGGTCGAAGGAAACAATGAGCATCCTCTTGCAACCCTCCTGACCTAATACGCCTTCTCCAGTCTTGGAAACTGCAGTTGGAGCTGCAGACCCACCTCTCGCCTCCAGTGATGATCCTTAAGTAAGCCTGGATCATCCCACCGACTGCCGCAGAAGGTTATGTTTGTTCTCTGCTTCAGTTTGAGGTCGGTGGTGAAATCGCAGACGTGAACCTGGCAGTCGTCACGATAACAAGTGTAATCCAGGTCCTGATGTTGATGGCGCCATGTCAAGCGGTATTCTAACCTGTGAGAGTTACTGCTTGCACACGGCTGTTCGTGCAGCAAGGACAGTTTTGGAAGTTTTTGATTGCATCTCAGGTTTTCCACTCTTGACCTCCGCAGAGTCACTTGCATTTCAACCTTACCCAGCAGTTCATATGGGAACTAAATGTCTGCAGTGGAATTACCAACTGGTTTTCGACTGGTAAAGTGTCGACAATGATGTGTGGAAACTGCCAACAGGACAGAACAGCCTGGTCCACGCTGGCAAACTCCTAAGATGGAGTTAACAACTTGCCTTCAGCAGATGCAGATCTCCCTGAGTCAGTCGGACCATTAGCACAAAAGGCGGCGGTCTTCTTTATTTTGTGGTGGAGCTCCTTGTTAAGGTATGAGCGGCAGAGGAATGGGGGCTAGCTCAGCTGGTAATGGGCAAGTATTCAAGGAGTAAAGCACACAAATCGCCCACAGGGATGAAGAGAGGCATTCAGTTTTCCCCTGATGGCTTTGCATGAGCTCAAGTTGCACGTCTTGACGCATATAAGGGTCAAGAAGACTCCAACAAGACTGGTAGACTAGGGGATTAGTAACGTCTGGTTGTCTGTTTGCTTAGAGATGTGGACAGAAGTTTACTGATTAATGCTGCCTGTCATTTAATAGGAATGTGAGCTGCAGTGTATTCGTGTGAGAGCCACGGTATAAATATGCTCCACAAGAAAACCCACTGTGATTTCCTTCTTGATCGAAAGACAAGTACTTGCTTGAATAAAACTTCAGACTGAGAGACTCTAGAGATGGTTGTCTGGATTTTCTTGGATACCTCTGACACATATTAATAGTCTGAAACTAAAAATTAGCCTTTGAACAGGACGGAAACAACTGATGAGGCTGGTGTAATCAGTATGAAGACTGGCGGTGAGTCGTGCTGTTACCTGTATCCCGATAGAGGAGCGTGGGGTTTTGAGGTACTCCTCGGCCTTGGACACCAGCACTGCTTTGTCGCATGTCTGAACGGAGGTATGGCTGCCTAAAGACGCATGCCTCTTGCCTGCTGCTGACTCCATGGCCATGGTGACCGCCTTGGTGCTGTCTAGGCTGTCCATGGAGCTGTAGATGGGACGGCCGAGGCTATCCGTGGTCCACAGACCGCCGCGTGGATGCCTGCCCTCGTGGTAGGCATCTTGGGTGGACTCTGTGCTGCTCTGGGCTGTCACAGAGATAAGAGGCTTGGTGGTGGTGCGCGGGGGCACAGGAGGTGGTGTCTTCTTGTAACTGGGAGGATATGATACCGCTGGATAGCACAAGCAGGATGAGAGGACGAGGACATGGCAAAACAAGAGTAGAGGATAAAAAATAAAACATGAGAATGAAAAATGTGGCCAAAGCTGACAAAAGGGCCAATGCTGCAGTTCACCAGCACCACATAGTGTGACGGGGGAGGGGATTAGGCCTCAGGGACGTTTAGCCCTTAAAGCGAGGTAAATGTCAGTAAGGTGAAACGCAACAGCAGCTTTGTAATGTGTCCATGTTTATTGGGGAAGTGCAATGAAGGATTATGAAGAAGATTCGCTCTTTCAAGTGCAAATGAGAGTTTGATGTTAATCCATCCAGACGGACCTCACAGCAGAGATGGAAACAAACCAACTTTACTGGCTTTGCAAAGACATAATAAAACACTACCTTAGCATGTAGTCACCAACATGGATTAGATCATGAGAAAAACAGCAGCATCGTGGTAAATCAACAGGTAAACATCCCATAGATAACACAGAAGCTAACTGTATCCTAGGGGGCAGCAGAAGGGTGTGTTGTCCAGTAGATAACTCGACTGTTCCTACCTTGATATTACGATGCAGATGCTACGGATCCATTTGCATACATTTTTTTCAGTGATGTGGTGTTTATGTTTGATAAATATAGTTCATTTGTTTGAAATTCAGTGCTACACTCCCGCCTAGTATAAAAACCTGTATCTAAATTAACCACGAGAGTCTACCTGAGACAGGGTGAATGTACTACACTGCAAAAACTCCATCTCACCAGTTTATTCGTCTTATTTTTCGTCCAAATTGTCTCAACCCACTTGATTTAAGATAAATTCACTTTACAGGTAACATTTCAGCAGATGGAGGGACGTGTTTTAAGACAACGCATCTTAAATATCTTGTTAAGTCAAACAATCTTGAAATGATCTTGTTTTAGCTGTATTTTACCAGAAACAAGGTTCATTTCATTTCATACATGTTTCAAGCTGAGCTGTTGTTTGTATGAGATAAATAATCTGGATTTAAGAAATAAAGTAAATGCATTTTATTGGAAAATCACCAATTCATATCAGAAAACAGCTGCATGTGGAAAATGTGTTAAAAAAAACAACAAAGCAAATGTCTGCTTTTGAGTTAAAACACCTCCTTTTGGGCGTAGCTGGCTTCACCTAAAACACAACACCTTCAAATGCTGTCAAACACCACTAAATATTAGGATTTCTAGC
This sequence comes from Dascyllus trimaculatus, assembly GCA_024666655.1. Classification (NCBI taxonomy): domain Eukaryota; kingdom Metazoa; phylum Chordata; class Actinopteri; family Pomacentridae; genus Dascyllus; species Dascyllus trimaculatus. The sequence goes on along the minus strand of CM045455.1, from coordinate 2,105,707 downwards.
CAACTGTGAGAAGACATTATATCTCAGAATGCTTCAATTAATCTGTGTGATCTGATTTCAAGTACAAGATGGTCTTAAATCTAGAGAAGAGCCACGATAATACAACTAAAATAAGTTGAACACATCTCAAATTAAGAAGCTGACATTAAACTTATTAAAGCAAAAATCTATTTAATTCTTTATCATGTCTGGTTTATTCTAAGACACCTCAGCTTGACAATGCTGCTAAAATATAGCTTCAAATAAGTTTTCCCTGCTAATTTTAAGACCTCAATATTCTAAATATCATGTCTTATTTCAAAAAATCTCACCAAGCAAATGTTCACTTGTTCTATTGGCAGATTTTTTCACTTATTTCAAAGTAAAAGTGCCTTCAAATAAGTTATTTGTTGTTGTTTTGGGAGGGGCTTTTTCCAGTGTAATAATAACAATTTCTGATTTCTGAAAATGCAATACAGTAAGTACACTCAATTTAATCACATCTGCATTTATCATGTAGCTGATAGAAGCTTAAATCCAAAACGTGCTCCTTTATAGTTTCAGTAAAACGGCTAATAACGAGGATAAAGGTGAATATTCATAGTCTTGATTCATTCGTTTGTTTTTCACTTCAGAAACCAAACTTGTTTTTTTCTTTTTGTTTGACAGTTTTTTCCTGACGTTGCATAAAAGATGGTAGATTTCAATGAGTCACAGAGAAAAACGAGCCTGTGAATCACAGCTTAAACAATGAGACGCTGTGCCAGGACACATCCATCGTGGCCCCTTTGAGAAATCAATCATTCACCCCTGCAGCGCCTCCGATCATCTCCTCCAGTCACCCACTCGTGAAGCCGACATCCATTCATTTGTATAAACATGCTCGGCTATTCGGCGTACTGAATGAACCGCTTCATGCAGAAAGAATCGTACGCTTTGCCTATTCCAGCGCCTACTGTGTGCTCGCATACACAGCTGCAGGCACAGCTCCCAACATAGCAGACACACGCACCGCTTTCGATTATAGGTAATTAAATGGGATGAGAAATAAGGAGCCACGGGGGGCTCTGTTAAACTAAACTCAGTCAGACTCGACTTCCTTCCAACTTGAAAGAGCTGGAACTCTGAAAGAGGATGGGAACCAAAAGAGAGAAATAAGAACACTACACGCTTTATTTTTCACACTCGACCTGAAAATGAAAATGTTACAGGTTGCTCAGATTAAAGCTACGAGACATAAACGTCTGCATTTCTCTGCTCTATTATCTGTGTTGCTTTTGCTTTTACAACTACTTTGTCTTCTATAAGTTAGCTCACTATTTCAATTTGGGTTTTAATCCGAAACAGAGCCGGCTCCCGTGGCCTCCAGGGGGCGCCACAAGGTCGGGGAAAACTTTACCCTCATTACAATCATATTAAAACTAGTTATTACTATTAACTCTTAAAATGGAAAAGCTCACATTGATTCAAATGTAAAGCCACTACAGAATAATGCTGTTGAGTTTCTTCTGTAAGCGTATGGAAATCACCGATGGAGGGGGACACCATATAACTGTTTCGGTATCAGTCCATACTGCGAGACTGCAAGCACTTGGTCTGTGCACAGTGAAGATTGATAGGAAGTCCGGTACATGACCTCTTCTTGGAGTGAAACAGCAGATATTGCAGGTGGGGCTCATGCAATGTGCCGACAGCCCATGCATCGTCCTACGGTTGTGTTCTGACTTGTCTTTGTGCAGCAAACAACTTGTCAGTAAGACCAAAGAGCATGACAAGACAACACTGAAGTGGTGCAAACTATATTTTTACTGCATTTTTTTCGACGTTTTAAGTAGGGATGCACGATAATGCCACTTTCAACCGACACCGACAATCAATAATTTTATAATTCTTGTAGCCGATAACCGATAATTCTTTACTTAATTAAGTATAATTTGAGAACAGATCCACTTCCTGCTACAGTTCTGACCCATATAAATAAACAGAACCATTGAGTAGAGCATGAACTGCCAGTGAAATGTAGGGCTGGTCCCAATAGCAACATCTGTGCTCCGGATCCAATAATCACCGAATATTGGAATATTCGGTTTGTGCCGCAGAGTCGGCCGGGAGCGGGAGGGAGTGGGGGGCGACACCAAACCGTGACACCGGAGTGTGACACCAGAGTTGGCAGGTCTGCGTACTAAAACCACGGCGACGTACGAGAGCCTTGGCGACGCTCAGCAGCGCTTGGTGACGCTTGGCAGCGTTCGGCGGCGCTCAGCGGTGCCCGGTGGCATCTGGAGGCGCCACGCACAACTATTTGAATATCAAAATTATTATCCAAATACCACAACAACTAACGAATATTCAAATATTCGAGACCAGCCCTAGTGAAGTGTCTTCTTCTGACACGGTAAAGAAAGTCCACACTGGTCAGTGCCACCATGCTGCTTGTTTTTCTCTGCCGGCGCAGTCTGATGACATCACACACATGCGACAGTACCATAGGGAAGGGGAGGGGTTGAGGAGGCAGGCATGAGGACAAACCACAACACACAGACCAACGGCAAAAACAGAGATTTAAAGTCTTTATTATTACCTGGTCCTTTTATCGGCTGATTTTTCTCTATTATCAGAACGACGTAATAATTGACAGTATTAACTGATAATTATCAGGCGCCGATATTACCGTGCATCCCTAGCTTTAAGTGTTCTTGCCTTGTCATATTATGGATGTTTCTTTGTTGTAAAGCACTTTGAGCTGCAAACCTTGTATGAAAGGCGCTACACAAATAAAAGTTATTATCATTATAAAACCTTCCCTAGGGCGCCACATTGGAGGGCTGACATAAAAAAAAATGTGATCACAACATTATATTAACAACATTTCCATATAAAATCGACCAATTCTAGATAAAGTTCCCTCCTGACCTCCTCAGAATGAGCTGATCACAGCTATAGAGTGACTTCACACTGTGGATATTTCTGAGTTACAAGAAAATGTAGTAAAGTTCTGTCGGGGTGGGTTGAAATTTCACAGTTTTTTTTAAAATTTACGGTACTTTTTCAAGCATTTTTACACCCTCTTAACGTCACGCAAGCACCAACATTATGGGATATGTCATAGTTTTAACAGCAGAACTGCACCACTTTAATGTCTTTGAAGCTCTTTGTAGCATTTCTGCTCTTCTGGTCGTTGTTTTGTCTCTGACTTATGGTTTTGCAGGTCGTTATAGTTCTTTTGTGAACGAGGTTTACCTTGTGGCGTCCAGCAAAACAATGGTGCCCATATAGACCTGCTGTTCATAAACACTCCTTAATGACGCCCCTTAAACAGGAATCGATGTTGGACACACAGGGACTGTTCAGGTTCAGGCTTCTTGAGTAGCTTTGGCAAAGTTTGCATTTCTGGATGCAAACTTTAGAAAGTGCCAGACCTTTCTTAGGATCTCTATGAGACAGACAGGGATTGAACTGTTTCAGAGCTCGGCTTGATGGTCCTACAGCAAAGGTTTTCAGGTCTTCAGCATTCTGTACTGTGATGCAACAAACAACTGAGCACTGTTTCCTCTGCAGCAGTAATGACTGGACTCCCACAACAGAGTAGAAATTAGCCTGCAAGCTGAGTCAGCTCTACACACTTCTGCCATTCATTCATACACCTCATACTAGTCTAAACAGATTACACTTTGGGAAGAAAAAAACCTAATTTGTTGCTTTATATGCCGACATTTATGCATATGCAACCACTTGCTTCGGGTAATGTTGTTTAGTGAGTACATCTAATTTGCTGACTCCACCTGGACAGTCCTATCAACACCTAACAGGCTTCCGGTAGAACTGCCCGAAAATAATAATCACATGTGTTGCAGTACCTTTGACTGGACACCAGATGTCCCTCTGCAGACTGCACATACTCTACTGTCTGCCTGGTGATGGAACAACTTGGGCATACATGGATTTTATACTGTGTGTGTCTCTATGTAAGAGTTTATCATACCTGCAGCTCAAAATGGAGCTAATAAAAAGGGCTAATGAATTTGACGTAAACACCGGTTGAATGAAGCCAAACACTCAAGAGCCATACTTTAGTACAGTTTTATGCACACTGCAGCTACTTCTCTACATCTCAGAGGAAGATATTGTACTTTTTTTCTCCACTACTTGTATTAAGCTGCAGTATTTACAAATTACACTCCAGACCAAGTCAAAAAAAAAAGATAGTGATGAGTGACGTTTTAAATGCAGGACTTGAAACTTGGGTATTTCTACACAGTGGAACGACCACATTTAGTCCAGAGTCTAAATACTTGACCTGAATGTCTCGTAGTGCAAACAGACCCACGCAATAATAATCATAATCTAACCTTTATTGGTCCCCTTGGGGAAATTCGTTCTCTGCATTTGACCCGTCCTATTCATAGTTAACCTTAACTGTACATACTAGGAGCAGTCAGGTGTTAAGGGTCTTGTTCAAGGGCCCCTAGTGGTGGTGACTGGGACAGGTGGTCAGTCCGGGGACTCAAACCGGCGACCCACCGGTTACAAGTTCATTCACAAACCACTAGGCCGCCACTGTCCCCAACGCTACATGCTTGACGGTAGTGTGATGACAAGTAAATGAGCTGCAGTAGATGAACCGGACCTGACTTCAAGCTAAAGTGGCGAGTCATTGTGTCCTACGGGACGAAGGTGGGGCGGTGCTGAATATCAAACACCCTTTAAGCCTCTTCTGCACAGGCAGCATGAAATAAGGGGTGTCTTGGACTTGAGTCAAAAGTCTCAGCGCCTGAGGCTGTGGGGTCAAAGCAATGCGGAGCTTGTCGCAATTTACTGCAAGTAAAACGAAAAAATTCCCATCTGTTCTGATTCTTTATCTCACTGAGAACAACAGCGTACAGTAGGAGCCCTCGTACACAATAGATCACTGACCGAGGAGCAGCTGCTGCAGGTTTTTCTTTTTCATACCACACTTTTAGTTGAAAGTTCCTTGTTTGGTCAGTTGTTCCTGCCGGTGTTTGACTATGACTGTTTGGCTTTGCACCGCTGCACCGGGCAGTTCGGTAAATAGAGCCACACTCTGTAGGAGCAGCCAAGACTGAATGGACCTGGATGTCATGCAGTGAAATCACAATGCTGCTCTGCCTAAAAGTACAAGATTATTACAGATAAACAATGAGGACCCTGGTCCTTTGTATCCTTACAACATTCATTTTAGTCAATTAATTTTAGTTAATCTACAGCAGAGACATTTTTCTGCATCAAAGCACCAATAATCCGTTGTTTCAGGTGTTTGTTTTCCTGGAATATGCTCAGTCGGAGTGTTTGCAGTGAGGACTGCGGTCACAGACGGATGTTGGGCTGCACACAGAGGGGTCTGTGTGGACTTGGGTGGACGACAAAGTTTACCACATGCTAACCCTTGTGGACACTCGGACGCTGAAAGCTTCAATTTGCCTTCATGCTTCCTTTCATGTGTCCATAAGGTTCCATGTGACGTAATCCCATCATCTTCCATCAAAGTCCACAATCCTCCATGTGTGGTCGCAAGAGAAATTCCTGCAAACTGAGTCATTGCTAACCTTAACTCCACATACTAGGAGCAGTCAGGGGTTAAGGGCCTCGCTCAAGGGCCCACAGTGGTGGTGACTGGGACAAGCGGTTGCTCTCACTTGTGTGTATTTCAGTTTTGTTTGGTAATACTGACAAAAATATCATAGTTTTTAACACATCAAACATTTCGGAACAGAGAAGAGAGATGTCCTTTAGGTGGTTTGAAAGCTGGATTATCAACAACAGACTTGGCTAAAGCTACACTTTTAGGACGGAGCCGTGTTTCAAGGGTTTATTTCTAAAGGCTCAACCTCTGCTAATATTTCTGAGGCTACATAAAGAGTGAAGTAAATTAACGTTGGCTTATCAGTCGCAAATCCCAGGCAAAAAAAACACCAGGCTCCCTTTGCTATGTCCATGGATTCATGGCTGCAACTGAAATGCATGTCTGCAGAGAGAAGTGCTAGTATGGAGGAGAGGAGGCGAGATGGAGACGGACTGGTACCTGGAGGTGGATGAGCTCGGTCCACACTGCATGTAGTAGGGAGACGAAACTGAATCCCTGCAAGGAGCAAGCGACACCAGTTAGGAAGACGCAGTTATCAAACGCAGTAATGCACACCAGTAAATCCACTTTTATATATACACCTAACACACCTATACCTATAACAAGAGGCCTTATTTACAGGATGCTTTCGCTTTGCTTATGCACTTACTAAGGCTGTCGTTAACAAACGTGGAGAGAGAAACACAGATATGCTCTTTTCACGGTGTTGGAAGCGTGTCACATCAGTGGGTTTGGTTTTCCAGGCCTTCATTAAGTAGAGCTGTAATGATTTCATAGAGTCCAGCTGTACCAGACTTAAACACTGCTTCACTGTTTTAAAAATGATAACGGCAAATGCTGATTTGTGGTGAATTATCCAGCACTGGCTGTGTTTCTGTCTCACAGTGCAGACGTTCTAACGGCAACTTGCAACTTGATGGGCGATGCTTATTGGCAACATTCCCCTGGAGGTGCCTCAGCCCCGTTGGCGTGTCTGATCACAGGGTTCTTATCGCCAGAGGCATTTAAATCTGTAGCTGTTCAGACGCTGCGCTTTTTCCAATCGGTTCTGTTGCAGCTGCCAATATTGCTATTGTTTGTAGCTTACAAAACCTGATCCAGAGAGAACTACAAAACAAGACGGAAGAAAACTACATTTCCCTTTGTCGTGGCTGTTGGGAATTTTGCCAAACCGCATTGCCCTGACATGTCAACCGTGTGTCATGAAAGATCAGTCCGTACTCATCAGGCTCGGGTCAGTCGATAAGTTAGTAGTGCACTAAAACACACAGCGTGAGATAACATGCAGACAGCTACACCTTGTCATCTTATACAGACTTAGAAGACACAGAGCAGAACTCATTAAACATAAACATAACATTAAGTCAAATTTAACAAGTCTGAATTTTGGAGAAAGTTAATTATTTCAATGAACTGGTGAGATATTTCTTTAAGCTGTGTTTGCTCTATATTCATATGCAGAACTGGTTTATTTATCAGTTTTCTGAAAGAGGCTCAGACCATTACAATCTATTGAGGCCAATGAAAATGTCATGCACAGACAAAGACTTAGAAATAAGGACAGTTCTTATATTCGACTAAGGAGTTAGCCTCTTCGCAGCTATAAAGAACTGCTACAATCATGAGGTCAAAGAGGACATTCTGGGTCTCTGTCAAGAGGCGTTGTTGTAGAGTTAACTAAAATTAGGTTTACACAGTAAGAAAATGAATAATCAGACAGTCTGTGTTTTATTCTTGCTTTTACTTCCAGGACTGCCTCTGGTGAGTCAACAGTAGGGCGTATTGGAAAGCATTGCATGCTGTGCTGCAGCTTCTAGGTTTCAAATCTTCTACAGAACAGGTACGATCAGATCACTCCACCTGTTTCTTTTGTCCTCTGACCAATTTGCTGCCTTTGTGCTTCGCTTTGTATTTGGTTGCATGAGCTTAAGTCATACTTTACTCAAAGTCCAAGGACACGGCTGCACGTTAAATGCAATCATTAGCATTAGTGGAAATTTAAATTACAATCACTCATCATGTCAACGTCTTTGTCGTGTGTAGTTTAGACTCCCAATTGATTATACAGACACAGTAAAAACTATGGCGCTCAGATGGACTTGATGTAAAGTGTAACCTAATATCATTTCATATTAGTTTGGGCGCAGATTAATGGAAGTAACACACCTTCGCTCTCGTGCTTTTTTTCAGCCAGACCTCTCAAACCTTTTGCTCCTTTGTGTTCAAGACTTAAACTTTCAGAAAAAAAAAATCGCTGGAAATGCTCTGATAGCGTTTCTTCTCCGTCCAGCTCCCTCCACTTGTGCCAGAAGCTGTTCTTGCCATAGTTGCGGACTCAGACTGGCAGAGAGGCTGGTAAGACGCTGTTCCTACTCAGGTCGGGGTGGATCATGGGTTAATGGCATGCAGTGGCTGGCGAGCTGCATACATGAGCATGGGGGCTGAGAATGTAACAGAGTGGATGTGAAGACTCTGAGGTCACGATGTTTGGTTGGACTATATTAGCTGTAAGAATTGAGTGAACTACACTTCATTTTAGCAAGGATCGAGGAAAAAGTACGAGGGGTGACTGATAAGTTTTGAGCCTGACCAAGAAAACAAGACTTGTTAATCAACATGTTTCGTACTCTGAGAGCAACATGTGACAACAGTTTGAGATCAGTTTGGACTCATTGTGTGCATTAATGCATGGACAATACCTGAGTCAAGTAGGGTAGAGTAGGTGATTCAAGCTAAGTAAGCCGAGTTGGTGGCCGTCCTATGATACAGTACCTGTCCTGAAAGGGAAAGATGATGCTTCCCTGGTAGAAAATCAAAGAAAGCTCCGTGGAAAGCTCAGAAGTGTTGTCCTGTTCCACCAAGACGACGCTCCAGTCCACAAGTCAGCTGTCTCCATGGCTGCAATTCACGAATGTGGGTTCGAACTCCTCCAGCATCCACCCTGTTCCCCAGATTTGGCTCCATCCGACTTTCAACTATCCCCAAACATGAAACGGCTCCTTGCTGGGACCCATTAACCACTAATGATGGCATCATATCTGCAGTGAACGACTTCCTGCAGGATAAAACCTCCTATGAGGCTGGTGTCAAGGCCCTACAGAGACGCTGGATGAAACATGTGGACTTGCGAGGGGATTATGTTGAGATTTACTCTGACTTTTTTCTTGGTCGGGCTCAAAACTTATCAATCACCCCTCGTAGGTGTTTCTTTCATCTGAACTATTACATTGCAAACCTAAAAATCTCTAGAGTCATGTGTAGCTTGTTCATAGCTCAGCACATGACATCGTCCTTGATGGAAAATACTTGGACGTTAGATAACTGCAGTACGACTGAACTGCCCCAAGTTGTTTGCTCAGTGTTGGACTCCTGGATGGGTAAATCTTACTCTTGTATTAGAAAGAAGTCCTTCCTTTAAACCTGCATTTTGCCAAAGACAGTATATTTAAGCAAAGCACTGACTTTTTTCAGTGTTATCATACTTAACCTTACGAGGACATTTCCTCAGGCCTGGCGTTGAGCTTGAGGATGGCGCTGGTGGTTTGCAAAGATGGTGTCAGTGGATCGATAAATGGACGGATGGATGGATGGATGGATGGATGGATGGTTGGACGTAGGACAACTAGCAGGACTTGAGGGTGTGTACAGGTCGATAGTTCCAGATGATTCGGCTGAATTTGTAGAATTTAAACCGTAGTTTTGTGTCGCCTTTTTTTTTTCCTCACGAGAAATTAAGCATGTTGTTCGTAGCCACATACATATATACATACAGTGGTGATGCCCCCATGGATGCAAGGTGGATTAACCTTTTATGTATGATTATATCACAACAAACCAATACAAATCAATGGCCCGAATATATACTTTGAAGTAGTGGCTAGAGTCCCAAATGGATTCGTATTACACTTTCTTCAGCCTTCACAGATTAAAAGAAGTGAAGGTAGCCTAAAGAGCAGCCCCGCTATCAGCCACAAGAGACAAAGTACGCTTCACTGTGCCCTACAGTCAACCACTAGTTGGGTTAAACAGATTAATTTGTCTTGATTATGGCAAAAAAAAGCTGAAAACTGTGTAAAGAAGGGTTTGCTGATGGTTAGGTAAAAATACTTTGTGTTTTAACGGGTCATTTAACTGGGCAGTGTGTTCAAAACACTGCAAGCACATCTACCAGTTTAACACATGGTTGTCCTCGTAGTTTCAATCGTAGCATTGAGTTTCTCGAAGACGTTTCACCTCTCATCCAAGATTAGTATTACGATCAGGAACAACGGAACCCGTTCACATCAAAGGGCCCTAACGAACCCCACTGTGAGAGGGAAGGAACTAACGACTGGCATAATGAGGGGAGGGGCAGGACACACCCAGCAGACTGTAGCTTCAACAGTGTTAGTGGGTCCTGAAGAGTACCGTATTTTCCGCACTATAAGGCCACTTAAAAGCCTTTAATTTTCTCAAAAATCGACGGTGCCCCCTTCAATCCGGTGCACCTTATGTGTGCACTGAGTTTCAAGCGCTCTGCTTCATTGACTGTCGGACCATTTCCCGCCGACATAGGTACGTAAAGTACGTACACTAAGTACGCTGGCAGCCATAAACCAAGGTATCTGACTAAGGTATCTGCTCTGACTGTTGGACGAGCTTTAGTGAAAGCCGGCATCATTGCTGAACAGCCACCCGGCAACGAGACCGACTCCGACAATGACGAGAGGGAACCCGGCATGCTGGATGGAGAAACTGCCCAGCTGTTCAATTCAGATACAGAAGATGAAGACTTTGAAGGGTTTGTGACGGAAGATTGATCAAAAAATAATGTGAGTGTATTTGTAAATACGGTACGGAGTAGAATAAAGTTCAACAAACTCACTGTTTTACTTCCGTTTCCTTATATTAGCATGCGCCTTTTAACCCGGTGCGCCTTATGTATGGTTTAAGTACAGAAATAGACCCGTAATAGAGACTGAGTCTTATAATCCGGTGCCTTAAGGTGCGGAAAATACGGTTAAAAATCTGGAACTCCCAACAGAAGCCTCTTAGATGAGAGGTGGAACGTCTTGGAGAAAATCAAGCAAGTCCAGATGCTACGACTGAAACCACGAGGACAACCATGACCTGGAGGACTGAGGATCTCCACAGACATGTTCACACATGGTAACGCCTGGTGGTGGCTCTGAAGCAGAGGTCATGGGTTCACCAACACAGTTATGATTCACTTAATAAAACCTGTGGTATCTTCGACACGTTGCTTTGAACTAAAGTGTTGGACAGACAGAGCTGACAGCTGACCATAGATACACATCACTGTTCGTTAGCTCTGCTGCTAGCTAGAGAACTTCTAATGAGTGTTTGACGACTCAAGGAATGAAGCTGAGCTGCAGTATATAACACTAGCATTACGTCTGGATTCTACTACATGTAGAGCTTCTCAGACTGCTTGTCAGTGACTTTAGGCATGAGATAACACTGTCAGAAACATCACCCAGCACCTTTAAGCTCAACCTCAAGGCAGTAGCCCCCCCTTCCCCCCGAAACTAACCGAACCATTGAAAGCAACAGTTTTTACACATCAACAACTGACGCTGCATTGATTTGTGGTGGTTTGCAGAACAAAGCTGTTATGTCTGGTCATAACCTGCCTTGTAGCATGCCAGGATATTTAAAATAAAGACGCATTAGTGTGTGTTGACTTTATTCCCCTCTGTTTGCTTGAACAAAACGTGTACAATGGAGTAAAGCAAAGGGGGTGAGTCGCTGCTAATACCAATGAACAGAACTGTAACATTAAAATATGACAAATAAAAGCAAACCAATAATTTCATGGACTTTGTAGAAGGCTTCATGCACATCTTAGATAAGGTAGGTTCCACTTGTGCAGAGCAGATCTAAAAGGAGCAGTTATTCTCTGTTCAATGGAGAAGATGGTGCAGAAGACATGCCAGTGTGCTAACACATGGGCAGCAGGTCGACGGGTTTTATTCTGTTCTATGAGCTTGTTGAGCCTGATGATCCAGGGCTGCTAAATAATCTTCCACTGGATTCGATGTGGAAACAGATGAAGACATTTAAATGTGCTATAACATACTTATACATGACAAGCATCTTCAGCTTATGATCGATCTTATATTTCTTTTTACCAAGTGACAAATGCTAATGAGTCGGACGAAATGCATTAACGACATACAAAAGAAAGACATAATAAAGCGATTCCCTACCGGACCTACCGTACTCCCTACGCCCCCCAGCTAAGCTACGGGCGCCTGAAATGGGGGGGGAAAAAAAGGAAAACAAACAAACAAACAAACAAACAAAAAGGTGATAGCTTAGTAGAAAAGCAAAGCATATAGAGAGGGTCAAAGCAAAAGACACTGTGCCAGGCCCGTGGTGTGTGTTTGCAGTGTGTTGAAGGCGTGTGCAGACTGGAGACACGAAAATGCCGCTTCTGCTGCTAGAGAGTTTTACCGTTTGGATGCCGTCGTAAAGCTATGATCCCCATTTGTCATTCAAATTACCATGAACATGAACATTATAAACATTTTTAATCCATGGTTTTATATCAATTTATGAAAAATACATAAGGCCAATAAAAGTTCGGAATGAAAAAAATCACAAGAAACACCACAATAAGCCCGAAAAAAAAAGAGAGAGAAAGGAAAACAAAAGCATCACACTGGTTTCATTCATTTAACAGAGAAGAAGCTAACAAACGCAGACCGAACTGTGGGGGTTTTCAAAAGGATGCCTCGTGACTTCGACAACACAGTCTGAGATCCCTGAAAAATTGCAAAAAAGATGAACAGAGCGGGCGGCGCTTCCTCCGAGACGCCTCGAGCAAATGCGGGAAGGAAGGGGAAAAAAACACGTGGTAGAAAAAGGATTTGTACTCCAGCAGGGTTACAGGTGAGATCAGGTGAGATCAGATTCCATCCGGAAACCTTTGTCCCGATAACCGGACTTCACAGAGTTGGCACAGTTGCTGCATCAAATCTCTGGATGACAACAGAATGCAAACAAAAAAACTAACCTGGTAACCGACTACACACTGCAACAGACAGTTCAGATTCTCTTCTTACAAATAATTATATATTCCATTACACAAAATATGATTGCATGGTTGAAAATAGTCGAAAATACCCTTTGACAGTTTGTCTAAATGTACATCTTCCACGTAGGGTCATTTATATAATCAATTCTAAAATAATATATCTGTATATATCTGTATCTCTGCTACATGTTCAGTTGCTTTAAGGGAAGGGTAATTTCTTTGGGCTGAATAATGAAATGGCAATGAAACGCTGAATTAAACCTAGCATCGGTGAGCTCCCTGGCTTCAGTCGATCACCGGTGAATTTAGTAGCGCGTCAAGCCTTTGTACAGCATTTCCAATCGCTTCATCGCGGCCTCTTCTTTTTCTAATTTTGCTGTGGTCAGTGATTAAATCGTCGGTGGCACGTGAGTGTGTTGTTTCGTACATGGGATCACAACAGATGCTACAACATGGCAGGAATCTCGCCGACGGTGTGTCAGATTCTGATGAGGGAAACATGAACGGGGCGGCTGTTTTCAGGAAACACTAAAACATACTTTAGTGTCGCCTGTGGCTCATGCAAATAAAAAAAAAAAAAACAAGCTAATATCTATAACTGCAAAAGTTTTTCGATGATATATAACAAGGAACGAAGGGCTTGCATAGAATGGATGAACGCAGGTCGGAGACATCATGATTGGCCAGTCTTCAGCACCTTTAAAATAGTTTGCACTCCCCGAATAATGGGAAGAGACATAAGCGAGGATCTGCAGTCCCCTCTTAATCATTCAGAAAGCAAAAATATGAATACAAGCCTTTCCACAGTTTCTTTTCATATATATATATATGTATATGTATATATATTAAAATGGTCATAGGCTAAATGTTGTCACAGTCATATGCCTTTCACTGATATCTTTTATGATTTAAATATCCAGCCTCTGGCCGGTCTGTAATGAAAAACTTATTCTGCTTGGGTTTATAACAACAACAAACAGGTTAGAAGCTTTTAAAAACTCTTATTATGTATTGCAAATAGTAGAGAATTACAACAATAACCTTGAGCGTATCCCTTCCCCTGTTATTCTTTGTACCAAAACCTCATAAAACATCACATCTACAGCTAAAGATCAGCGAATCCTCTGGAACACACGTGTGTTAGATTATCAAGGCAATTGAATCGTTGAGTTGGGCTTTAGAGCTCAGGTTTAATGAGTCGTATGCGTCGACGTGTGTGCGGGGTGGAGCTACTCCAGGAACTCAAGAGGAAATGTCTGCGGTTGTTCTCTTGCGGCGTCGACTTTAAAGCCGATCTTACCTCTAGTGCAACCCTCCGGATAAAAACCATCCTTTCAAAACGCCACTTCTTTTTCTGCAAGTATTGTCTTTTGGTCGTGCAAAAGTGGGGGGAGGGCAGAGGCGCGGGGGGAGAAGATCCGCCCTCGTTATAAAGTGAGAGACGACGCCTCTCCTTTGTTAAGTCTTTTTTGAGGAGTTCACATTTCAGTCAGGGCTCTGATACGTACAGGCTTCCCGTGGTCCTGTGCTGCAGTGATCGTCCCTCCCAAGATTAGTGCTGTCGGACTCTGCTGTCGGCCTCGGTTCGATGCGCCTTAGTGTTAACTTTGGTGTTGATACAACGGGACGATGGATGGATGAGTGGTTACGGGGGGGGATGTCGGCAACAAACGGGCAGCTATCATTTTAATCGGTGACAGACGAAATGAGCAATTAGCCGAATATAGCGGGTGATCGGGGGCTCCAACCCGTTAAGGTTCAACAGGAGCCCGGCTAAGCCATCACTAGTGAGGCGGTGTTAGTACATTCAGTGGTACTATACTGCACCTCTGGGGACACGCTGAAGAGGTAGAGGCCCTCAGTGGCTCTGATTGTCTACTCATAGGGACCAATGCTTCTCTGTTATCTTTCAGAGAGGATGAACCGCCAACGTCACCATCCACCGGTACTACAGACGTCTGACGTGGACGGCAGAGTTTAATTCAAATCTCTAAACAAAACACACAAAACAATGAATGGGTTTCACCTTCTGTCGGACCATTTCCCCTAGAATTAAATTAAAAAGTACTGCGAATATGTGAGACACTGGTGACAAAACCCAGCTGCGACATGAACATGATGAAAAAATGCAGACGGATCTCGAAGACTGGAAAAAAGTGCTGCTTGGTTTAGAACCACGATATCGCCTACAACCCCTCTGAGTGCCGTCAGGACACCATGACTGCAAACAGTACAAGTATTGAATATAAGTTTCTCTATATACAAAATGGTACATTTATATACATGTACAGAGTTCGAACACGAATGCAGTTTGTGCAGGAATGAGCTGAAGCCAATACATTCATAGTTCATGATCGCTGTGACTCCCTCGTTCCGCTTTTTCACGCTCTCGTGATTCATCGTGAACAATTTTGTCCTCAGAGCTCTGAGACTGAGGATTTGACTTTTACAAATCGCACGGGGGTTTATAACCAGTTGTCATCAGCGCCGTCTGCTGCTTTTTAAATCCACACAGTTACATCCTGATGCTCTGCGTCCGTCGCTTCGCCGCTAAGAACGGTTTCGCAAGATGGGAATATTCAAAAATGCCCGTTTCACCTGCACCTGGCTACAAAATGGATGAAGGCCATGGAAGAGGAATGCTTTGATCAGGACGACTAAAGTATAGGTCAGTATATTCTTAAATAATGTATTATCTTCAATGCATTCATTAAAAAACTAGGGTTTATAAAGTTATTCACAGTATTTTTTCAGTATATTTAGGTGCTTAAGAGGATGTTTCTACATGAAGAGAAACTGGAATGAACATGAGCTATTTCAAATTCATGTGCAGAAACGGACCAACGTATGCCTCACCTCGCCTCGCCTCACCACAGCTGATCGGTGAGCGCTATTGTTACACATACACTTCTCCGATCGCGCTTACTTGAATTGACTTTTCCTCTGAAGGCTGGGTTTTTAAGACAGTGGAGGGAAGATGATGCTGCACTTGTTGGCACTTGAGGATCTGAATGTCAGCCACATTCTCTCTCAGCTTTCTTGTGTTACCTCATTCCGGTGTGAAACAACTCGCTCTCTTGTATTCCATGGCTAAAGCAAGACACTTGTTAAGAGATTGCTTGAACAACACTGTAACCTGTTCAAGAGATGACAGACTATGTGTCTGCATAGAGTAAAGGGACATCTAACAACAGCATTGCCCTGCTCTTCTGGATAAACGTCAGGATTTGACCCTGGCTTCCTCGTCTCATTTACAATATGCGCAGGATGTGAATGATTAGAATGACATAGACAGATATGACATGGGCCCACTGGTGTACTTTCTGCTCCACAGTTCTAAACTGGCGCTCCTGTGACCACCTGTGTGGCCACCTGTGTCTGGCTGCTTAGGAGCCTTTTGCCTTTTGTTGATCTCCCATGGGAAGTCCTCTATTGGAAGTGGGCTGGCAGGGCTGCCTGAGCCCTCTGGCGTGCTCTCAGGAGTTCCCTCTATGATCTCGATTCTGGGCGGATCCATCAAATCCATGATGCTGAAGGGCGCTGGCTCTGGTTGGCACATCACTGACTTGTCCTCCGTGTTCTGCCGGACGGACCAGCTTGAGCCCGCCTGAATCCCTATGGACACTCTGTCGTCTGTTTGTGTGGTGCTGTCGCTGCAGGGCTCCCGACACAAAGTCCACATGTTGTAGCACTGAGTAAAGTTGAAGAAGTTGCTGTTGAAAGTTTTTAATTCCCCGCAAACATCTCTCCGCAGCTCTGCTAGCTCGTAGCGCATCGCTGAGATCTCATCCTTCCACTGCATGTTAAAGGCAGCGACCATGTTGGCGGACTCCTTGAAGGCCTGGATGGCCTGAGGGACTGGCGGCTCAGAGGTGGCTATGGGTGAGGCAGAAGGGACCCTGTATGAAGGCGGGGATGCTGGCGGGACAGAGATGGCTGTTACGGTGGAGCTAGTACTGTGCTGGCTGCGAGCAGCCGCAGTCTCTCTCTCCAGCCTCTCGAGCTCCGCATAGGCAGAGGAGCTAGCACCATCATCATCCTCTATCATGTCGTCATTTAGTAAAGACGTCCCATCCACAACATCATATCCCTCTGGAAGAAAAATGTGAATATGCAAACAGAAGGACATTCAAGGTGAAAGGAACAGCTGGAGAGTGGTTTGATTTGGATTCTGAACTAGAAAATAAACACATATCTATGGAAAACATACAGTATGTGAGCAGCAGCTTCCAAAGACACTCAGGGTCAGATCCATTAGTTTCCTGTTTGGTTCCAAAGATCTAAAGGTTGGATAAGGGCGAGGCACCCATCACATCTGGTGTGCTGAACAAAATCAGCAAAAGTTTTGGACCTTTTGAACTTTTGTAGTGTAGGTTTGTCAAAAAGAAATCCAGATTTTTCTATAAGGTCAATCCAGTAAGCAATAGAGATGCAGTCTTCCAGAGTCAACACAGACCAGATACCTTTGTAGAAAAAGGATCTCGAGTCCCTTTACATCACAAAGACAAAGACTGTCAGTAAACTCACATACTGTAGGCTTTTCACCATGTTTTTACACTGCCTTCTCAGTCATCTCAAGGCTTCTTTCCATCTTTTCACTGCACAGCACAACAGAGAGTGAATTAAACATGAAATGCATCACTGTTAAATCATAAATCCATTTTCTGAGAACCTCCTTCTCCAGACATTTTAAGTGTTTCTCAGTGACTTGGAAGTTTGTGCCGTTTTGTGCAAAAGAAAAGATGTAAAGGGAGTAGAAGAATCACAACCCACTGGGCCAAGAAGCAGATATGAACCCTATTGAACATATCAGGTCCAAGGTGGCTGATTAGACCATGTGGAGGAGTAAGTAACCCGGCGAGGGGAAGGGGTCGCCCTCCCCCTTCAGGGCTGCACCAGGGGAGAGGCTGCAATCCCACAGTCAAAGACAGCTGACAAACTCAATGCCAAGGGTTAGACTTTGCCACATGGGGCCTTTTATAGAAGTCAGATTTTCATGGAAAGGGGAAAAAAAGTAAAGTTTACACATGTACAGCAGACAGAGGCTGCTCTTACAAATGATTGGAGACAGTGGCAATGCGATAACAGTCAGCGCTATTTTATGGCTGCGACATGAAAACATTCGGAGAAGTTTGGGAAGTACATCTCTCATACATTTACACTTACAACGTGGTCTAAGAACACTTAAAATAGAGACATGGGAAACAACTCACAAAATCCAGCATCACATTCATCACTGTAGTCGATAAGCTGAGGTATCAAAAGATTTGGGAGGAAATCAGTGAACATGTCTGAGGTTTTATGAGTTGTTTGGCACCGTGTTTGCTACTTAGGATACCATAATGAGATATTTCTACCAATTACATATATAAACTCTACGGATCTATTACTTTTACTGAGAAGGCAGTGCAAAAACACACATATACATAGATATATGTATGCGTGTCAACATTAAAATACCTGCAACAATCATCACTGATGCCTCCAGTTGTTCTTTCCCCCTGGTTATCCTTCAAGAGATGGATGGTCAAATGGAGAGGGGTTTGCTGCTCGTCTGCCCTATGGAGCATCATGGGATCCCTTCCCCACTCAAGGGCCCACTAGCCTCTGGTTCATAAGCTGCTTACAGTTTAATTACTGGCTAGCACTGAACGCTAACATAAAGACATGCTTTCTTAGATACCTTGGTTAGGTTATTTTATTTTATCTGTAAGTAGAATATGGGTTGAAAGGAAGGTGACAGCGCTATATAACTAATCACCATCCAGGGAACACTTTCTCTGGGTTGCTATAACCTTATCTGGCATATTGTAATCGATGCACCATGCTAATCTTCAAAATACAGCTTCACATCACAGCGTACAGTCAGCTACTGGTTTTAGCCCGTATGGAGCAGAGAGCTATATGAATAGAGTTCAGCAAACGAGACGGTGGGATTGGAGAACACTCCTTTATCCTTAGCACTTCTGTCACGTCGGAGGAATCGCGGATGGAAACCCAATTGAAGATCCGAAAAACAAAACTTCCAGATTTAACAAGAAAACAAAGTCAACAGAATGAGCAAAAGTGCAAATGTCTCCAATATCAAATCGACAGGAAAGAGCACAAAAACAATAAAAAGGAAAAAAAAAATCCAGGTCATAATATTTTAAAAATGCATGTAATTAGAGAAAAATGTTTCAATAGGGTTCATAGCTTTACTCTTGCAGGCAAACACCAAATACACTTAATGAGGGAGTTACTGCAGAGACTCTGCTTGCACAAAGAACCTGAGATGCTAAATTAAGGGATATATATTGCTTGCACTGTGTCGCACAAAACCTTGAAACCCTTGCATGTTGCGGAATTAAAAAAGCAGCATGTTGCAAAAAAGTAAATATGCAAGAGTCGATTGCACAAAACACACTGATTTCAGACAATCAGCTGCAAAACATGTTGAGTTTAGGTCCACTAGCAATGGAATACAACCGGTAATATTAAATATACTCAACTGGAAACTTGCAGTTGAAGTCCTTTAATAGCAGTCATGAAACATTCAGTGGTTATTTTGGCTGAGACCGCTGCTCACAGGCTTGAGTTTTCATGCAACACAATACAACAATACTGTTAATAATTGAAGGTTGTACTTCTCAAACTCTTGGTGGGCAGTTCTTTAGTGCAACCAGCATGTATGTGTGCGCATGTGGTCTCGTCTCTAGAGCTTGTTGACTTACCTTTATTTGTTTGCTAGGTTGTTTTTAGTTTTATTTTATTGAGTCAATTACAATTACAAGGATGCGCTAATGTGTTGGTAGAACAGAGCAGGGGGAGGACAGGGTCAGGTTTGTTAGGTGTATCCTTCCCGCACAAATATGCCACCAGCCCACCGCTCCCCTACCCCCTGGCCTGTTTCAGACGTCACCCCTCGCTAGGCAACTCCCACGCTTTGCACAACACATATATGACACCACAGTTTAACATGCTCAGGGTGGGGCCTGTGTCTCTAAGGCATGCCATGTCGTGTGGCTGTGCTGTGTCGTCGTCGTGTGGCCGTGTGATGCCATCTGAGTGTTTCAAATGCAGCCCTCCCCTCCCCCACCACCACCCCCCATCCTGGTTTACAGCTCGGCAACACCACAAGTGACCAATCAGAAGCTTGGCTAATGATGCATGAGTCGTGCAAAGGACCACACAAGCAAATTCATCTGAGCATTTGGGGAGAGTGCAGTGGCAAAAACAAACACACGCACACCGTAGCCTACAAGGAAAATAACTGGACTCATTCAGCCTGGCATCCCTGAAGCTCAAGGGTTCCCCACTGTACATATGTAGGTATGTCAGGTTTGTGCGCATGTATAGGATGTATGAGGATATGTAACTAAGCCCTCTCTCATTTGGGGGGGTTGTTTTACCTGTTGTGGATCTGAGAGTTGAAGTGACAGTGGAGGATGTCATTGAAGGCAAGCAGTCGTCATCTTGGGAATAACCAGCCTGAATTGCACGGAGGTAACTGTGGCTTCGAGTGCGGAACGAACCAGGCAGGTCCAAGGCCTCCATGGCCTGGGATTCTACTTCACTAAAAACGGACTCGCAAACTGACTCAAACTGGCCATTGATCTCAGTCTCACTCACCTGAGAGACAAAAACAGGAATAGCAGTCCTTAATTTTTCCTCTTCCTTTCTCTTTCTCACTTTGATTCTTCCCCTTTGCACAGCAAATATGAAGGAGTGTTAGCATAAGGGAACGCCACTGTCATTTTCGACCTTAAACTGAATAAATGTCAGATCAAATGAAAAAAAAGGCAGATGACAACAAAAAAAACAATCAGAAATATAAAGATATATATATGTAGTTTGTGTTACAAAGCATTCAATTAACCACAAACCCCAAAACAAAGACACACTGTACACTGAATACTACTAGAAGGGAAACAGTAAGAACACATGGCACTTCTTTATCTCGTAACTCTAGCAGGTGTCTTAGAAATGCACTGAACTGCTCTACGAGATGCAAGTTGGATTCTTGACATTAAGATGATGTGGCAAACTCAGTGAGAGTAAAAAGGAATTTCCACCTGCTTCTTTTCTGCCTCGTCATGTGTCGTCTTGTCCCTTCAAAAGACCCTACTCACTGTTTAGGCCGTCTGAATTATGAACACCTGTGCTTTAATAATCTCGCGTCTTTCCTCACTGCTTGGGTTTTTATCGTACTAACTTATTAGAAAAACAGGCAGGATTTATTTCACGAGTTAGTTATCTCTCCTCCTGTTAAGCCTTGTCCGTTTAGAGGCTTTGCTGCTGGCTGCGTCACAGATCTTCGTAGCGTAGCCAACCGTGGAGGTCCGAAACAGACTTGAACAACTGATCCGTCTGTATAGATTCATAGCGGGGCATTTAAGAGGGAGGTACCTGAAAAGGTCGGCGTGTAACGTGAGGTTAGAGATAAATGATTGTGGGTCTAGGTCGAGTCTCGCCAATGATAGAGTTAGGAATTGTGTATCTGTGGCCTATTCCAGACATCAGATGTGAAACTGACTTTGTGTGCAAAGTTAACACTTCTTTATAGCACAAAACACATAAAGAAACAACATTAAACTGTGTCTAGAAGTGATTAGGAAGTAGGTTATGACTTAAAGCATCTATGCCTTGTTCAAAACAACAGTTAGCCAAGTCTACGAGCTACCTGCGGACCTCCAGTATGCACACCTGCAGATGTTTAATGTCTCTGGACACACAAAGCTGCTACCACACACACAACAGTATAACATCAGGTCTCATTCATGTCTCCTGGTGCTGCCTCCGTGCCGTGCATGCTTCGGGACTCACCTGGCTGACGCAGCTAGCCTGACTGAGGGTGCTGACGGCGCGCATGTAGCTCTGGTTGCGAGAGCGGAAGGGCGGGGGATGAAAGGTGGTGGCGGGGTCCAGCGTGACACTGGGATGAGGCCGCATGTCTCTCGTGGTTTGCAAGTGGTAGCCCTGGCTGGACAAGGACAAGGGGTAGGGACAGACCACAAATGGAACATCACTGGACAACAGCGGCTCACGACTGAATGTCCAAAATACATGTTAGTCATCTCTTCATAACACCTTTTAAACTGTGAACTACTTTCATTAACTTGAGTCAGGATCTTTTAGTCGAGCTTCAGGCGTCCTGTGAGAAACAGTGACTCTTCCATCCCAAAACTACTTAGACCAAGTGTAGTTGTAGTTAGTGAAGTAATGAGAGCTTGGAGCCGCAGGAATAGGAGATTATTACAGTCTTCACCGGAGGATAGAAAAACACAAAGGCTGTTTGTTTGTGGACAAAAGCAGAAGCAATCAGAACCCTGCAGAGATGATGGTAACAAAAATAGCTCTGAGTGGCAGTAGGAGTGACGAATGCACGATGCCTCCCCGGGTTCACACAGTTTGGCTGAGTCTGAAAGCTACACCGCCTGAAAACAAACAGTCACAGGAGACACGGAACTGAAGGAGAACAGGCTTAGCTGGGACGGGAGGGTGATTCAGTGGCGTCCTCTGGATTCTGATTACACTCAGTGAAACACTGACATACATGACCACCATCAGCATTTTACCAGAAATATGAGACGAGAGAATGAATAAGTGAAGTTAACAAAACCTAGGAAGTCACATTTCTGTTGAGAACCAGCTGATAATTTAACGCTGCCCAGGTCTTCTGAGTAATTAATCCCCTAATGTTAATCCATAAGTTATATGTTAACAGTAATGACTATAATACTGTAATATTAATGAAGACAATAAAAAACTAAATACAGTGATCCCTCGTCTATCACTGGGGTTAGGTTCCTGAACCCCCCATGATAGGTGAAAATCTGCCAAGTACCGACCTTATATTTATGTTATTATTACCTCCACCAAGGAGGTTATGTGATGGCCGGCGTTGGTTGGTTTGTTTGTTTGTTTGTGCGCAAAATAGCTCGAAAACTCGTGGACGGATTTGGATGATATTTTCAGGACATGTGTAAATGAGACAAGGAACAAATGATGAAATTTTGGGACTGATCCGGATCACCGTCTGGATCCAGGATTTTTTTTAATCTAAGTGTAACCGGTGGACAATTAAATGCGGTTTACTCTAAAAGCCACCAGAGGGCACTCTTGTTTTTGGGGTAACCCCCTCTGACCACATGACATTTTGGGTCTCCACAGACAGCGACAACGAAGGAGTTCTCTTTCCTTCCTGAGCGACATACGCACGGTTGGGCCGCCACGCTAGAGGCCGCGCCTGTTCATTGGGTCGAATGGGGTGAAGGCCACATTGTTGGTAGGACATTTGAACTGTATGTAATTACATTTGTATCTGTAACGTTCCATACAAAATATGTGAACTGGGAGATTGTGTTGGGGGTGGACTGAAGCTCCTTGGCGGAGGTATGAGCTCTCTGAGTGCTTTTTTAGTTTATATGTATTCTAAGGCTGTATAAACCCTCCCCACGCTTGGGTTCCAGAAGCCTTACAAGGTGCAGAATGTTTGGGCGACATCGTAGGGATTGAAATAAATCCAACACTACACACAGCGATCAGACATCCATGTGGAACGGACAAGGCCAGATGCTGAACGCTGCTGTACACGGGAGACGGAGGAGGCTGATTCTACGGTTGCTGAGCCAATCAGAGCCCAGGATGCAGAACGCAGGGCTCTGATTGGTCGCCTCCCGTCCATCAGCCAATAGCGTGCCGTGTAGCATCTCACATGGGCAAACTAGCTTAAGAGGAAGCGAGTCTTTGTCTACTCATCTGCTGAACGCTACGTATTTTATTTCCATTTAATATTCTTCTTAATCCATGACATAAAATTAGATATGTACAATTTCGGGCAGCTGTGTCTCAGGTGGTAGAGCAGGTTGTCCACTGATTACAAGGTTGGCGGTTCGATCCCCGGCCCCTCCACATGTCGAAGTGTCCTTGGGCAAGACACTGAACCCCATGTTACTCCCAATGGCTGGCTGGCACCTTGCATGGCAGCTCTGTCGCCATTGGTGTGTGAATGGGTGAATGAGAAACACATTGTAAAGGGCTTTGAGAACCACTAAGGTAGAAAGGTGCTATATAAGTGCAGACCATTTACCATTTGAAAGTCCACGATACAGTGAGACCGTGATATGGCGAGGGACGACTGTATTCAACTTGAACAAAAGCTGCACATTGTAGCTAAGATGAAAACAAAATGATTAACTCTTTGGTTCCTATGAATAAACTACAAAAACAAATATAGCCAGGACTTTGCTCTATTACTAATAATACAGTTCTCTCAGTATAACTTAACAAAATAGCCAGTGACTTGAATGAATCATCCTCCATATACCAGCGTTTAAACACTCAAGCCTGCTTTCTTGGGTCTGACATTCAGTAAATGTGAAAGACTTGCCAGCTGTGTGATGAGGTGAAGCGCAGTGTTTGTTTAAGGTACTGGGAAAATGACTGGACTAGCTCACCAGAAAGGTCACAAACCCAAACCAGCATGGTTCTCCACAGCACACCACAGCCCTACAATACCTGAGCTCAGGACACAACTGTGGATGAAATACATTTTCAGTTAAGGCCTTCATGCTTTCTCATCTGTACGTGTAACGATATGCGTGAAGTAAGTTTCATTATCCACCCACATCCATGAGGGTCTGTGCAGGCCTCTCTGTGGACATCCTCCTGCAGCCCAGAGTCTGTGACCGTGTGGACCATAGACATATATCCATAGACGCCGCATTGACTGTGGAGGGACGTGCCTAAAGCTCCGCCATCTTGGTACAGGGCTAGCAGAGGGGGGAGTGAATGTAAGTCTATGGAGGTAAGAGGTACTCCACAATCTTAAAGTAGAATTATTCTGAATTTTCCACCGATTTCCAAACGGTTTGGTTTGTTAAAAACGTCTCACATGTAGCTTTGACACAGGATGCTTGGATGCTTTTGTTCTATTTATGTCTGCCTGTCCGTCCTCCATGTCTGATGTTTGTAACGAACAATATATGTTGACAACTGATGGATTTATGATCACTTTTATAGTGCAGACATGTCATTCCTCTATAGACGTAATGCACTGTAGGGGCGAGTGGCACTGTACCAAGATGGCCGCCGCGTAGGCACGTCGGCTCCAATCGGCAGCGGCAGTCAACGTATATATGTCTATGGTGTGGACTGTCTACATGCAAATCCATCCATCCATCATCTATACACCGGGTTGTTGGAGATCTCAGTCGACTAGGGTGAAGGCAGTGGACACCCTGGACAGGTCTCCAGTCTATCACAGGGCTACACATAGAGACAGACAACCAAGCTCACTCTCATTCACACCTACGGACAATTTAGAATCATCAGTTAACCTCAGCATGTTTTTGGACTGTGGGAGGAAGCTGGAGAAAACCCACGCTGCACAGGGAGAACATGCAAACTCCACACAGAAAGATTCCAGGCATCCTAACCGGGACGTGAACCGGGGATCTTCTAGCTGTGAGGCGACGCTGCTGACCACAAGATTCTCAGTCTTCCACACATTTATAATTCATCGTCTAAATAGGTGGAATAAAAAAATCAAAGGAGCTTTGATTTGTACACGCTTTTCAATGGAGTCCAGACACAGCAGGAAATTATGATTTCTCTAGAAATCCTGAGTGATGTCCCCCTACTGTGTTCGGCACATCTCAGGAGGAATCAGACATACTGGTGCAAGCGGGTTTCAGGGCGGCTCGGTTGTCACCTCACAGCTAGAAGATCCCCGGTTCGCGTCCCGGTTAGGACGCCTGGGATCTTCCTGTGGGGAGTTTGCATGTTCTCCCTGTTCTCCGGCTTCCTCCCACAGTCCAAAAACATGCCTTAACGTTACAACATTATTCTAAATTGTCTGTAGGTGTGAATATGAGTGTGCTTGGTTGTCTGGCGACCTGTCCAGGGTGTCTCCTGCATTCGCCCGAGTCGGCTTGGATGGGCTCCAGCCCCCTGAGACCCTACAGAGGATTAAGTGGTGTCTAGATAATGGATACTGGCCAATCTCTAACTAGTTGCTTTATTCTGTAATGAGTGTAAAAAGTTGCAGTCTTTCAGAAACATGGGAGCATCATGGGTTTCTCTTACTTTTTGTGTTAACTGTCTAAATCTTGTGTCCTCAGACTTGATGGGATGCACACTAATTCAGTAATAATTAACGATTTAGCTGAGCAGGCCTACCTGTGGGAGTCTAAATGGTGTCTCTGCATGGCTGATTTGAGGACGAGAGCATCCGGCCGAATGGCCTTCTGTGGAGAGGTCTTAGGACTGGTGTCAGAGTCCCCGCTCTCATCATCCACCTCTCCCATAGCTTTGACATAGCTGCTGCTTCGCATTCGCCGACATGGGATCTCCTCATCTTTCTCACCTGGGTATCCGCTCCATTCATCCTGGGGCACCTGAGGGGGGAAACACCGCTGCATTAAACACACTGTTCACATTTATAACCATAAGGACGTAATAATCTACACCTAACTCGTTTAATTGAGCCAGTATCTATGGTGACTTGTTAAACAGTCTGTAATAGGAGGATGCTGTGCTCAGAGAAGAAATATCAGGTTTGCACAGGCTTGTGCAAATGAGATATTTTTTGCAAGTACAATGAGGCCCAATTAGGCAAACGAGTGTGAGGAGTGTATCAAACACACAGCCGGATAAGTTCTACCGGGTTTTTACTCTGACAGAGAATTAAGCTGATTCACATCCCTGGTCTCAGACTCCCCCTCTGAGCCTGCTTTCACATTAAACCATCTAAATGCCCGACCTTACCCTACCCAAGTCCTCACTGGTCACTATGAGCGAGTCTTACGTATCATTGTTGAAGTGAAAAACATGAACATGGACATTTCAAACTTGTTAAATGAGTTGGTTTATATGAATTCAACCACATTTCTTTACTTTTTGACCCTACATCCGTTCAGGCAGGAACTTGCATCACATTTAACCATTCATTACAGAACTACACAGGTTAACGGTGATATTCTGGCACCATATGAGCGAGCAGGACATGGACAGCCCCTGAGATCTAAACCCCCACGGCAGAACCTGAGACTCAAAACATTTTTTATAAATCAGATTATCGAAGATTTCTTCTGTCTCACAGAGGTGTCATCATTTCTGAGGTAGAAAAAAGTATCGAGGCTAAACGTCGTGAGTATGTGCTAAATAAAACCAGTAGTACAGATCAAACCATGAAGACTAGCAAGACAAACTCACAGCCTTGTAAGGGGGAAAGAGAGAAAAATAACTGTGGGTGGGTTACAGTGTGCAACGATTCAAGCTCGCCCGGGTTTATTAATTAACAGTGTGACTCTTTATTGGTCTGACACTGGCTTGGAGTGTGTGGAGAAGTGTCAGCAGAGGTGAGAGAACTTGCTGGTTTAACACACACATACAAGTAAACTGATACTTTAAAGGCTGTTTTAATAAACTGCATTTAGTGTTTTGAATACTTTTAGAAACTGCCTACTGTCTGCTGGACCCCCAGTGGATCCATTGCCTGCATTTACGTGGACTCAGTTGCCCTGTTTGTGATCCCACTTCTGCGTTGTTGCATGTAAACATCATATCCCATGTTCTGAAGCTTG
This sequence comes from Dascyllus trimaculatus, assembly GCA_024666655.1. NCBI lineage: Eukaryota > Metazoa > Chordata > Actinopteri > Pomacentridae > Dascyllus > Dascyllus trimaculatus. Next base: position 2,078,520 of record CM045455.1, on the reverse strand, counting down.
GATTAGTCCTTATCGTCGTTTTGAGAAACTCAAACATGCTGGCTGGATTACAGGAAACCAGGATGCTGTTGTATGTATTGATCTTATACCAGTTTCTGACTGACTCCCTGCCTGGGCAGCCGACACAAACCCTGTCCCACCTCTCCCCCGTCTTACATGGTGACAGACAGCCTGACACGTTGCTCTCATCTCCCATTGCTGGCTATAAGGTATATAAGCCACATCCTGATGTTACCGTTCAATAATGCTAAGCCCCACTACGAGCCAAAGTGACCTCAATATCCAGAATCAAATAAATTAAAGGCTAGGCTAACAGCTCCAGGAATGTCAGGTTACATTGAAAGTTTGTGTTGTAAACAGGTGTTTGCATAAACATCAGTGATCAGTAACCAGGATGCTAGTCAGAGCCGGCTCCCCCATTAGGCAATATGCTAAGGGGGCTGTAGCCTCCAGGGGGCGCCACAAGATGGGGAAAAATTCTCCTTCAATATAATTATATTAAAACTAGTTATTACCATTAACTCTTAAAATGGAAAAGCTCACATTGATTCAAATGTAAAGCCAATTAATGTTACTACAAAACAATGCTATTGGATTTCTTTTGTATGTAAATCACCGATGGAGGGGGGCGTCATGTAAATTCTAGCCTAAGGCGCCACATTGGGTAGGGCCGGCTCTGATGCTCATCTTTATCAGGTGTACAGAAATATGAATAACCAGATTTCTTTGCGCTCCATGTAAACGTCATAACCAGGTATGATCAATATGACCACAAGCGTCACAAACACAAACTATCATTTAACTGCATGGGAGTATTTCTAGAAGAAGAAGAAGGCTTTATCGTCACAAATACGTTTTTAGAGCATTGTGAAATGTTGTTCTCTATTATCCCAGTTGGGGTCAGAGCACAGGGTCAGCCATGGTACGACCCGTGGAGCAGGAAGGGTTTAGGGCCCAACAATGGTCACACTGGGGTTCGATCCTCTGACCTTCTGAGACTTAGCCTAAATTCTGTCCAAAATCAAGTTTTCCTTGCAAATCAAAACTTGAGAATACTGAATTTAAGGATTCTTTAGAAATAAATCAACAGAATTTCCTATCCACTTCTGCCTCTCCGGCTGCCAATCACACTCCCGAGACTCAGCCTGTAACTTTCCAACCTGCACCCTGTCATTAATGCTGCAGCAATGCTGCCGATACAAAAACATAGGAGCTCTTAAATGAGCGCTGACTGGCAGCTGAATGAGCACAGCACACGAGAGGTTTAAGTGTTTATATTGTAATATCTATAAGACGGACTATTCCTAAAACAACATCATCTGGATTAACAGTGATTAAGTGATTATGTTCTGTTGACTGAACACTGTGGATGTGTGTTGCAGCGAATGTCTACATAATTTTTTGAACTTAAATTGAATAAAGTCATTGTACTTATATATTAGTGGGTTTTAATTACATTTCATGCAATAGGAATCGACATAGAGTGCGTCCAGTTTGACTCTTAAAAAGCAAAGCGAACACTGTTGACATGAACCATGATTCTCATTAGCAAAGCTTCCCTCCAGATGCACTGCTGTTGTCTCCCTCTGAAGATGGAGGCTTATGACGGCCGCGGTCCACACTAAACGTCCTGACAGCCCACTGATCAGGCATGAGGAAAATACAACAGTGTGTCGGTGTGTGGTGAAGCTGCAGCAGCTGTCCCAGCGGACAGGGCAGTCCAGACAACAGCCTCAGGCACAGGACTGTCCTTTATGTTGTTCCACTTCCTCACTTCACCCAAGTCTTACAGTTCGGCTGCTTCTCTGCCAACAACTGCTGAGCTGTTCTCACGGAGAGCAGAGTGGCTCATACCTTTTTTTGTTCACCTAGAGGTAGAGTTATGCTTCCTCAATCACACTGTGTTCTCACTATCTGTTCTCGCTGGCCAACTGTCTCCCTCTCTCCCGGTCTTTTCTTTAACACCCTATATCCTCTCTGATTCGACTTGACACCCTCTTCGGCAGGGCGGGCAGGTGAAGGACTACACAGCATGAAGCACTAGGATGAAGGTTTTTCTCCACTATGGGTGACAGCAAACAGGACGAAGGAATTAGAGAGTCTAATAATAGCACCTGGGTTTCATTAATCCGATGGAGATGCTTTTCCCAAATGTTTTTAAAGTGGAGATGAAACAGGTTCTGGAGCATTCAGACCATATGCTACTAGAATTCTTCTTTGAGCCCCAGAAAAATCAGAATCAGAAGGAAGGAATTTGACTCTGGTGTATCTTTGCTCTCTATGTAGAGTAACTGGACACAAAACTAAAAACTAAGTACCAAAAACAAGGTAAGAGAATAGTAAAAATAAGAGCAATACAAATGTAAACACCCATAAATAGCAGTGTTTACAGTGTGTGGGTGCAAAGTGGCAGGGTTATGGAGGTAGTGTGGGCCAAGTAGTGCAGATATGCATCAGTGTGGGTTATTCCTGAGTCTCTGGGGCTAGTTAGAGCTATCAGGGTGACGATCTGGAGGAAGAAGCTGTCTGTGTCTGGTGGTTTTGGTGCTCTGTAACGCCTACCGGACGGGAGGAGTTTAAAGAGTTAATGCAAGGGGTCTGCAGAGACGTCACCTGCCCGCTTCCTGACCCTGGATGGAGGGCAGGTCGGCCCCAGTTGTCCTCTCTGCAGACCTGATTGTCCTTTGCAGTCTGTGCCTGTCCAAACCAGACAGCAATGGAGGTGCAGAGGACCGACTGGACGATGGCGGTGTAGAGGGTGAAGAGCTAGCGGGGACTATGAACTTGTTCGGGGCAGCAAGACTCCCACATTTGAATCATTTGCAACAGCAAGTGTGAAAATGCATAGTTTAGTTTTACTAATGTGGGCATCTTCGTGTGTCATCTTCTTGAGAAAAACACTGCCTAACTATGGGAGGTAACATTAAAAAAGGACCTATTAGTGAACCACCAAGCATTCTAATCTGGTTTACAAAGGCAACCATCAGTCGTGGAAGCCGCGTGCTAGCTCATTAGCATCGCCTTATCTCTGTGCTCATTGGACGCTACACCTGAGAGAAGCTGTCCGGATGTGCCTCCGAGGCAGACAAACAGAGAAGCTGCTTCCCGCCATCATTAGTTACTACTACAACGAGGACGCTCGGTACAAAAATAACCTTGGAGTAAAACATTTCCTCGGTGCAGAAAGTGATTCCACCGTGTAGCAGATGGGAAACTTAATTGTGAAGGAAAAGACGTGCCCAGAACAATTTCTTGTTTGTAAATGTGACGTGAAAGATGGATTTTTTTTGTCTTGATGTCTTAAAGGGAAACTTCAGTGTCTTTAAAGTGGGGTTAAACGAGGTGTTCAGTCATAGTCAGCCTATTTTCTGCACTGTAATAAATGATTCTGTCGGCATGCAAGTAATCTATAAGGTAGGATAGATTCAATGTAATGTAATAAAGCAGGTATAGATGGATAGATGACAGCATCATCATACAAATATTAAAGTTTCTGCTTTTTATATCAACTCAAAGTCTTTGTTTTAGGTGTTATTTCCCTTTTGTTCTCTCTTCGAATCTGCATAACCTTAAAGGGCTTCATATAATTTACATGTGCCCACTTGTGATCTGTTGCCTTGAATTTATTGAGCAGCAGTTCATTGCTTAGCTTCCGTTCAGGTCCTCCTGTCTGTTTCTTGGGTGTGCCAACCCTGATCTGCTGGAGGTGACACACTGAATATTGATAAGAACCTCAAACGACCCCACTTCAAAGAAACCCAGCGATCCCTTTAAGACTGTCTTTAAGATTTTCGCAGCAATACCGAGTGTTTTTTTTGTTGTATCCAGCAGTCATCGCGTGTCACGTTTGCTTCACTCTACCGTTGTCGGCTTAGAAGAACAGCCTGACAACTTGACACCAGCTGAAACAAGACGATGTCAACAGCAGCAACCCAACGCTGACCTGTCCTCTTCACAAATGAATACAGACCTAAAAGACTGAAACATCAAACAGATAAAATCTCATGACGCCTGCACAGATCTCCCTTCACTGATTCCCCTGCATAAGGCTCTCATTGTGGATCCGCTCAGTGTGCCCATGTGGCAGCTGCAGGGTCTCTGCCTGCCGACACATAAGCTTGTCAAATGCCAGTGAGAGAGCCTGTCTATTGACAGAGGCTCTCCACTGCACACAAACAACTGCAGTTTGTGAGTCTGTGTGTCATCGGGCTCCTCACATAGCATAAATGCGCACATCCCGGGCAAAGTTTCAACACCTTCTTCCTCTCTAAGCAGGGCAGGGACGCATCCAGGACTCAAGAGAGCTGTTTCTGGGTTCATTTGAGTGCAACACCATTCAAATTCATCTCGTAAAAACCAAGTCGGACAGTAACTGTTGACTGCAGTGCATACATACACCAATCAGGCATAACATCATGACCACCTGCCTAATATTGTGTTGACCCCCTTATGTGGTCCAAACACTCTGAACCATTGGGCATGGACCAGAGGACCTCTCAGGGTGTCCTATGGGACGTTGGCACTGGATCCTTTGGCTACTCTGGCTTGTCCAGTGGGGCCTCTGTCAATCCAACTGTTTCCACTGCATCCTGTTGATGCTTGATCAGAATGGGCTGTAGGAAGTCTGGAGGTCACATCAACATGTTGGACCACTGTCATGTTCCTCAGCATGTTCCTGATTGGTTGGTGTTGTTTCCATGTGGTGGGGTGTCTAGGGAGTGTCCTGGGATAATGTTTATTTTAGTGTCTAAGTCTGATCAAGGTTTTCCATCAGAACACCACATAGTACCAATATGACCAATGCTATTCACTTCACCTGTCAGTGGTCAGGATGTTTCAGTTTTACTTAATTGGGTGCAAAGCTCTTTTTTTTGCATGTTTGGTGATTGTGTGAGATATAACCTCTTCAAAAAAAGAGCTAGTGTAAGACAAATGCAATGCTAGTAGAAGGCATGCATCATCTTCTCTGGGAGCAAGCTTTAATAATGGCCAGTCACTTCAGCTTTTCTCATCCACATTACAGTCAACCATTTCATAATGGACTGAGAGGCCAGCTGCTCCCAAAAGAAGTGCTCTCAGGACAGCTAGTCCAGAAATCTGTTATTCAGGCCTCATGATGCCCCATTTAAAAGCATCATTTACGGAAAGCACTGAAATCCATGTCACCATGTTGCCATCATTTGGAGATCTTCAGTCACCTTCATGTTACGTTATTAGAAGCAGGACTTCATGCTTAGTATGCTAATTCTGTACACACTGCATCTCACTATAGATGAGATCATTTGATAAGTAGTGAGTTTGTTAGTGGTATTGAAGTATTTTAGCAGTTAGCATTAGCATGTAGCATTTGCACTAGCTAAATGGTAGCATCGGCACTGGTCACCACCTGGAGCATCTCCTAAATGAGCCTAACTCAGTTGAACGTGGCAGGGCTAGTTGAATTAGCAGTTAGCATTAGCATTTAGCAGTTAGCTAAATGGTAGCATTGGCTCTGGTCACCACCTGGAGCATCTCCTAAATGAGCCTAAGTCAGTTGGACGTGGCAGTGCTTTTTGAATTAGCAGGTAGCATTAGCACTTAGCAGCTAGCTAAATGGTAGCATCTGCACTGGTCACTACCTGGAGCATCTCCTAAACAGGCCTGAGTCAGTTGAATGTGGCAGTGCTGTTTGGATTGGCAGTTAGCATTAGCATTTAGCATCTAGCTAAATGGTAGCATCAGACTGGTCACTACCTGGAGCATCTCCTAAACGGTCCTGGGTCAGTTGAACGTGGCAGTGCTGGTTGGATTGTGTAGCAGCAGTGTGAACTGGCACTAGGGGGGGTGACTCTGGGACTCCAGAGTTCACCTCCTGGCCTCCTGGAGGTGTCCTGGGACTAAGTAGGAGAAACAGCGTTGAAGGGAGGTTTCCACCTGATGACCCCCAGAGACGTGTTAGGAATCACTGCTCACTGGTAGCTATAGAGACAGATTAGGGATCCTAGGTCCTTCATGGAGGATGGATTCCTTCTTTTTGAGCACAGGTGTCTGGTGTTTAAATTAACTATATACACAGGCCTAAGTTTCAGTGTCATATACTGTCTTTTCTGCTTTCTTTTCTGCTTTAAAAGGAAGCAAATAAAGGCCCAAAGTTTTGGCGATGCAGAATTGGTCTGGAAAATGGCAATGCTATAATTTATTTGTTTGTCTTTATCATTTTCAAAAGTGGCATTTTTAAAAAGTGGAAAAAAGAGCTTGATTTAAACATTAATGATGAATATTCAAATTGTCATCGTCCTACTATTTCAGTGAACTACCTCCTGAACAGCTCCAGTCCATATTATTGCGGTTTAGCTCGGTGCACCACTCTCACTGCTTTCCACCGCAACATTGATTCACTCTATAGAGCTCTACATCTTAATAGACAATAGCTCCCTGAGGTGGCAACACAAAAGGGAAACCTGGTTAAATATATTGACTTTACGCACTGGACACTGTAATTGCTCTCAGGGGAGAAACAGAAAGAAAGGCAGAATCTGAATACCTTCCTGCAAGGATTCCTAATCAATACGTCAATCACTGCGTTTTACTCATGGGGGCCTCTATGGGGATTACGTCGATATTGATCTAAATCATTATCTGTTTCATTTGCTCAGGGTCTCTAAGCTATTACTGACCTTGCAATGTACCGTACCAGTAAAATTCAGTATCCTTTATCTGCTAGCCTTTTCTAAACAGTTGGATATTCAGCATCGACAAGAATTCCAAAACACAGCCTGGAAGAAGACTGAACATTTTGATAATGGGCACAGAGGAGCACCATTACTGTCAGAAAATATCTGAAACAACTAAAATCAAAATCTCTGTTTGATTTTTAAAAGCTGCTTACACACACATATAACTACACTGAAGAAAAATATCAACACACCATGTGAAATACTGTTGCCACATGAAGTGCACCACCCAAAGTGAGCGTATACTGTCTGGTACTTGGACTAAATGGATATTTCTCTTGATTAGTGTCCCAAATTTGAGTCCACCACTGCCTCAGTGATGCATTAATTCCATTCAGTCCATGGGTGTGGCATATCCAGACGCTGCTCCAACACAATGAGCAGTACTCAGACACTCCTTATACTGGGGACAATAAAAGGCCACCCCAACATGTCACATGTTGACCAAAGCAGCAACGCCTCAGATGACTCCGGTCATGAGGGAACGTGTCATTGGCATGTTGGAAGCAGGAATGTCCACCAGAGCGGTCGCTGTGCAGCTGAATGTTCACTATCAGACGACAGGACGTTTGAGAGTTGGTTTCCAACAGACGGGCAGTACTGCAAATCCACCTCATCCACGTCGGCCACGTGTGACCACCCCAGCACAGGATGGACACATCCGGCTTGTTCACTTGTGGGATGGTCTCAGACCAGCGACACGTACAGCAGATGAAACCTTTGGTCTGACAACAGACGCATCACACCAACATGCCAATGACACGTTCCCTCATGACCGGAGTCATCTGAGGCGTTGCTGCTTTGGTCAACATGTGACATGTTGGGGTGGCCTTTTATTGTCCCCAGTATAAGGAGTGTCTGAGTACTGCTCATTCTGTTGGAGCAGCGTCTGGATATGCCACACCCATGGACTGAATGGAATTAATGCATCACTGAGGCAGTGGTGGACTCAGATTTGGACACTAATCAAGAGAAACATCCATTTAGTACAAGTACCAGACAGTATACGCTCACTTTGGGTGGTGCACTTCATGTGGCATCAATATTTCACATGGGGCGTTTATATTTTTGTTCAGTGTACAATCGATGGAGCAATGTTCCTAACTACATTTTAGTTTGATGACCCCCCCAGTGAAATAAATACAATGAACAGACTGACAGAAACTAACAGATGACCCCTCCTGAATGGAATTATATGTGAAGTTTATAACAAGTCGATGCACACAGAAGCATTCCAAGATCCGCATACAGTATGATATGAAGAACCTTACTCCTACTGTTAAGATGTAGTTTTTATATATCTGTTTTTTAATACCTATATTAAGAAAGCTACCACTCACCTGCAGGTAGTGGCATGTCCGCGACGGCTTGTGATCCATGTGCATCATGGGTTTCTCCAGATTAAGCGATGACTTCCGATAGGCCTCCTTGGCCTGGCTGACCGTTAACGTCGACCAGGAGCTCCTCTTCATGAATTTGCCCTCCGGTGCCATGGCCATGCTCTCACAGGCTGAACACTTGACATCGTTGTTACTCTTAGAGGTCTTGAGTGACAGGTCTCCAAAGTGGTGGCTGTGCATGGAATCTGGGTAGCAGTGGCTGACATGTTCCCCGTGGTGCCGTGACATGACACTGGGTGTGCGGTAGGTGCTGTCGCTATCCAGGTTGTCGTCTGAGCTCCACCAGCCACCAGAGCGGTGCTTACGTTCTTTGCTCTTGCTCCTCTTGCTACCGTGTTTGGTGGAGTGGTGACCATGATGGTAATAACCTCCTCCTCCTCCACCTCCTACAATATCACCTTTTGTGCCATTCATCTTAGACGATCCCTCCAGGGAGTGGGACTTGGTGAAAAGCTTCTGAACAGAATGAACAAGGTGTCTGATACGGCCGGGACTCTCGCTGCGTTGCTCAGTCGTGGTGGAGGTGCGCTGGTACTGTAGCGTGTGGAAGCCATCGCGGTGTAGTGGCAGTTGTTTCTCAAACTGGTCCAGCAGGTTAGCAGGAAGGCGGTTGCTCTTGGTGCCGGCGTGGTGGGAGGATGCAGCTGCCGCAGCCGCAGCAGCAGCAACAGCTGGGGAGGTGGCAGAAGCTGTGATGGCAGCGCAGTCGTCCCGTGTGGCTGAGTCATAATACTGGGAGCTGTAGTGCATTCTGGGGAAGGTGCTGCTGGAGATGTGGTCCGACGCAGCAGCCGGAGGCATCATGACAGGGGACATCATCATGCAGTCAGAGTGGATGGAGCTGCGAGGTGAGTAGCGGTGGTGGAAGTCCATGGGGCAGCTTTCTGTGGGGCTGAGCAGGTAGGACGAGTGGCGGGACTCAGAGCCATGGTGAGTGTGGAGGTCATGGACGTGGGGGTCGTAGTCCAAGCCATGGGGTAAAGGAATCTGGTGTTGGGAACGGCTGCCCGATAAGCCCTTCATGTTCCTGGCTGGAGGGAGGCGTCTGCCTTCATTGAACTTTCGAGAGCGGGACCAAGATGAATACTTCTGGTCTGTTTCAGAGAAAGGAAAAGAGAAAGACATTAGAAATAATGAGAGGGAAAGAGAACTGCTGTGAACAACCTTAAAAAGTTACTCTCTCCAGTCTAAATCCTGATAAGTAGGGTACACTGACATTTTATGTTTATGTACATGTATGTTAAGACTTCACCTTTCCAAGAGGACAACAGACATGTAATATGAGTGAGCACCTTGCAAAGGACAGACAATGTTAAGTGACTCTATTATAGTACTTACGGTATTCATGAAAGTAAAATAGTTTCTATCTCAGAAAGACAGTTTTTAATTATAGCGATGTGAAGTTAAGCTATGTTGTTAACATCCCTGATAATGTAAGAAACGCGGGTTACCCTGCAGTACACAGTTCCATGAAAAAGTATTAGCCCCCCTACAGAAATCTTCTATTTTAGTATATTTCTCACACTTAAATGTTCCAGATCATCAAAGTAATTTTTGTATTTATTGAATATTACTCAGAGATAACCCACAAAACACAAAACACCATTTTTAAATGATGGTTTATTGAAGAATTATTGAAAACCTGTATCACCCCTGTGAAAAGTAATGAAACTAATAACCGGTTGGTCCCTTGGAAGCAACAGTTAAATGTTTGTTCCAGCTTGTGATCAGTCTTTTACATCACCATGGAGGAATGTTGGTCCACTCTTCTCTGCAGAATAGTTTTAATTCGGTCACATTAGATGGTTTACAAGGTTTAACTGTCCTTTTAAGGTCTTGCCACAGCATCTTAGTTAGATTCAAGTCCAGTTTTTGACTCGGCCACTCCAGAACCTTCATTCACTTCTTTCTGAGCCCCTCAGAGGTGGACTTGCTTGCGGTCTTTGGGTCTTTGTCTTGCTGCATGAACCATTAGTGTTGAGCTTCAGGTCATGAACTGATGGTGGAGATTCTCCAGGAGGATTTTCTGATAGAGAGCAGAATTCATGGCTCCAGGTCCTCCAACCATCACACTACCACCACCATGGTTCACTGTTGGTAGATGTTCTTCTGGTGGATGCAGTATCAGCTTTACACCAGATGTAATGGACCCATGTCTTCTAAAAGTTCCCCCTTTGACTCATCAGTCCGCAGGATGTTATCCAGAAGTCTTGGACGAACCTTTCTGTTCTTTTTGGTCAGTAGTGGTTTGATCCTTCAACTCTCCATGGATCCATTTCCTCCCAGACTCTTCCTCATTGTGGAATCATGTAGAAGGACCTTAACTGAGGCCAGTGAGGTCTGCAGGTCTTCAGATGTTCCTCTGGGTTCTTCTGTGACTCCTGGATTAGATATGGATGCTCTTGGAGACATGTTGGTGGTTGGTCCACTCCTGGGAAGGTCCACCACTGTTCCATGTTCCTCCATTAGTGGATAAAGTCTCTCACTGTGCTTCTCTGGAGTCCCAGAGCCTCAGCAATGGCTTTGTAACCCTCCAGACTGATGGATGTCAGTGACTTTGTTGAATCTCTTTAGAACGTGGCATCATGAGCTGCTTTTTCAGACCCTTTAGCTGCTTCACAAAACCAGACAGGTTCTATTTAGTGATGGTTAGATCCAAGAAGCCTGGCAGTGATCATATGTGGGTGTGGATGGTGGAACTGAACCCAACTGTTAAATGAATTTGGTCATTTGATAGACTGGTAGCTAAGGGGGCAATTACTTATTCACATAGGGCAAGATGGGCCGGACAGCATTTTTTATCGATACCAATAAAGAAAAAAACATACTGTCAGAGAAAAAGAATATACTGTAGATATTCATTAGCCAGGCCCGAAGCTTGACTGACAAATAGTAATAATCTGAGCATCTTGGTAGATTAACATAGTTTATTAAATATTAAGAACCAAAATGAAGGAGAAGAGATGGAGCGTCAATGCAATTTAACTATCTAAAGGGATATTTAAGGACTGACATTCTGCTCCACTGACAATGGAGACTAGATGAAATGTCCTTAACTTCCCTTTTCAGTCAAACATTGCCGATGCCAGACCACAGAAGCAAGACACCATCAAAATGCTTTTACCTAATGACTTACATGATCAGCTCAGGACTTTCCTGGCAGCAAAACATTAAGAAAACTCAAGGATATCTGAGTCTTGCAGCTCACGGACTCTGTGCCAAGCCGTCTGTATTAGATCAGCCGTGTTATTGGGTTACTCTTTAAAAGCGAAAGCCCGGTTTGCTTCATTTCATCCAACACAATACTTGTTTGTGAAAAAAGACCAGTGTCTTAAACCCATCTCATCGCAATCTTGTAAGTAGCAGAGCTGCTGTTCTTACTTCTCCTGAGTCTATGATAAAAGCCTCATCTCTCAAGCCCTGCAGTGGAAAACCTCTTGTTATTAGCTGCACGCCTAATTATTTTGGGAGAGATGTGCAGATCTCTGGGCGGTGATCACAAAGAGTAACAAATTTTTCTTGACTTCAAAGAGGCTTTCAGATGTGCAAAATTTGGTAGCTTCTACACGCGGGGTTAAAGAGTTCAGCACAATCTCCTAAATCCTTTTGCTCTGTCAGTCTCTGGAAGATGATGAATGCTGCTCGGGCTCCCGTGAGTTTTTCCTCTTTTATGTTTGTACTGTACAACGCCGAAATGAAATGTGCATACGAGGCTCACAGTTTATTACAACACGCCCAACATTTAATACACTCAACACACAGAAGTGAGAGGAGAAGTTACGCTGAAATTCACACTGCAGTTCCCTTCCATGTGCAATATTAGGATTGCATCATTTCTGATTGTGCCCATCAACACCAACTACCAACCACAACATAAAATCCCCTGATAGGTCGAGCCGCTGATTAGCTCACTGAGCTAAGGCGCTACCACATGGGCTCAGCAGTGATCTCATTACAGTCCAATGTTGTGCTCGGAAACCAGTTATGCGGACGTTACTTTGAGACCAAGATCATTTGCATTACGCACTGCAAAAACTAGCACGAACACAATAAAGAGATAAAGATAATAAAAATAAATGTTATTTAAAAGCGCCTTTCAGGACTACCAAGGTCACTACAAAAACAAAATAAGAAAAAACAGATCAAATACAGGTGGGATTTAAAAACCAACATACAATAATAATGCATTGGTTTAATATAGCACTTTTCTAGACACTCAAAGACGCTTTACATTGCATTATTCTTTCACTCCATACTCCATGGTGCTAAGCTACGTATGTAGCTACAGCTTTCCTGGGGTAGACTGATGGAGGCCAGGCTGCACCATCAGCCCCTCCGACCACCACCAACCACTCACTCAGGCTTCCTAGTGTTCCCTCACGGTCCCCCATCCAGGTACTGACCAGGCCCAACCCTGCTTAGCTTCTGAGATCTGACGGGATCGGGCATCCTCAGGGCGGTACAGCCTCAATAAAGAAGATGAGGGACAATGTGAAGCAAGTACAGAGAGTAGGCGAGTCTGAATAGGTGAGTTTTGAGTTGAAGATGGGGAGAGTGGCAGAGTTATGGAGGTCGGGTGGCAGTGAGTTCCAGAACCCATGGAGGAGGAGGATCTGAGGGAGCAGGTTGGAGGGACGACATGCAGGAGGTCAGAGAGGTATGGAGGGGCGAGGTTATGGATAGACTTGTATGGATTGATTTTGTAGATGATTCTTTGATTGACAGGGAGCCAGTCGAGTTGCTGTAGGATGGGGGTGGTGTGGTGGAATGAAGGGGTTTTAATGATGATCCAGGTGGCAGGGTTCTGAACCAGCTGGAGTTTATGGAGGGACTTATGAGGGAGGCAGCATTCCATGGGATGCACCGGAACAATGCGAATCCATAGAGGCCTCACTCTACAACTTACAGGATCCAGAGACTCCATAGCAGACTGCCACAGGAGACTCCCAGAGGTCCCATGTTCACGCCCCAACTGGTCAGAGCTGTTTTGATGGCAAGATGGGGATGTACAGTCGTCCCTCACCATATCGCGGTCTCACTGCATCGCGGATTTTCAATTTGCATATAAAATCCGTAGCGTACAGCAGATGAGTAGACGCACGTATGGAAAACGCAGCTACGGCCGCTTCCTCTTGAGCTAGTCGGTCTCTGATTGATCGGTGATGGAAGCCAGCCGGAACCTTTGGTCCCACACGGTGAGTGTTTACTGGAAATGACCGTCAGAGAACCGGTGACAGTCTGTAGGATTACCGTAACATCATCATCAGTTTCCAGGTAGGCAGCCGGACGTCCTCGGTGTTGGTGTGTTTAAATACGGCAAAGTTTTTCCCAAGTGGGCGTTTCAAGTGGATCGTTGCGTCGCTAGTTCTACTATCGGACACGGCTGTAGAAGCTCCTCTTGATGGAAGGGTTTATAAGAGTGTGGGAAAGGTTAATAACAGTGTGGGGAGGGTTTATAAAGCCTTAGAACATATATAAATAATAAAATAAACATAAGGTCGCCACATCATGGATTTCGTCTGTTGCGGAGGGGTTCTGGAACCTAACCCCCGCCATAGACCAGGGATCCCTGTACACAATACAGGGCAGGTGGTTTCAATGCAGGGCTGAGCTGTTTAGTTCTACCTAATGGCACTAATATTGTTACTGTAAGGAAAACAGACCTGCTTTACCAGTGACACAGCTTTGCATGCATGCAACAGGGGTTTTTAAAATTAGCATCCGAGAGCTAATTTGAGCCAAAAGGACCAGTTTTGTGAATATTACTGCTACTCCTCCGAAACTCCAGAACCACTAATTAACAAGCCGAACACACTTTAATTGCATTAAAGTTAGCACTGATAATATTTGCAGAATTAACCAGATTAAATTGCTTTTCTTGACTCTTGAAAACGGAAATGAAAAAGGATTATTCTTAAAATGAAACACTAATTTAAATGATATTAAAATGGTGCAAACAGTTAAGTTACTGATTTAAATCCTAGCATGATGGCACAGTCGCTAGGTTGTCTCATAATCCCATCATAATTATAGATTTTTCATCGACTACAGATGTAATTTTCCATTTCCTTCCTCTTTCACTGACACATGTAAACTTTTGCTTTTGACTTTTGTTTTTCTGTGGCCTTTTAAAATACAACAAGATGCCTGAAACACACCTTCTCAACAAAACGTGTCAAAATGAGCAGCCTTATTAATAGCATCTGTCGCTGTGCTCAGCCTCCTGCATGTCAATTACAGCCCACGTCTTACCGGTACGGGTGATGTAAGCCGTACTGTAAACAAGGAGACGGCGCTGAAGTGCCCTGAGTGTGCGCCATTCCCCTGTAATTAATTACTTTAAGTTCCCTGCAGCAGGAAACCCCGGCCTGGAACGGCGCGCATCGTCTTACATAACGTTTTTGGGATCTCTGATCTCACACACACACACACACACACCATTTCAAAGGAGCCAGAAATAAAATGCACAGTTGTCATGGCAACCGCTGCTGAAAAACCGAGGAACTGTAATAGGATTTTTCAAGGTTATTTGGGGTGGATCCCAGCTCCGACACATATAGGATGTAGTGTGGTATAGGCTTGATTTGCTATATAAGCTACTGTGCACCATCACAAGGCAGGCTGCGATACGTAGAGGTCAAATAAATGGTGAATTTCAGCACCAGCATAACGACAAACGAACCCAGACTTATCTGCATGTTTGATTATCCCTTAAAATGCATCTTCTAGTACGTTTAAATGTCTCCTAAGGCTAACCATCCTTTCGAGTAAATGAGCAACAAAGCACTTTTAAATCACTAACTCTTAAAATCCACAATAACAGGATCTGTCGGACTGCATAATTACCGTTTTTATTAGATTTATGTCCTCGCCTTGCGTTGAATATCGGCTAGAAGGCATTTAAACTCACACACTATCATTCATTCGTCATTCTATGTTATTTGATTTGATCCGTTTCACCTGCAGCACGTTGTTAGTTCACATTAAAACGCTGTGTGTGGACATAGGATGCAATATATGACACTTCATTGCTGAATATACACTAGTATCTTCCCCTGTTCCTCTCTTTATCTCACTTCCACCATCGCAGCTCTCTGTTGCCTCCCGAGGACCCCACTCACTATCTCATGAATTCGCCGCACTGAAGTGGATGACATCGGCCGGTTGCTGAGGCAACAAAATGTGTCAAATTAAAGCTAACAATAGTAATGAATGCAGTGTGTGTGTGTGTGTGTGTGTGTGCATAGACAAGTCGTGGTCTGTTCCACCTAAATCTCCTTAAAAACACGGAGCGATGTCTCAGCATGCTTTCAGAACATACAATATAGGCGGCATTGAGGAGAACAGCGAAGCAAACATCAACATCCTCTCCTAATGTCGGCTCACCTGCTCCTAATAAAGAAGATGTACGCTGCTGACAGTAAACAAGGAGAATAACTTCAGTTCTGGCACTTTTTAAAGCCCCGCCATCACATTTTATGTTCACCATTCACTGTATCTGGTTGGATTATGCTGTGTAATAATTTTAATTCATAATAAAGTAAATGTTCCAGCTTCACCAGCTTCAGACCCTGGCTTTTCAAGTCAGAGGACAGTCTCATTATCACAACGGCCCGTCTGTGAATGTGAAGTATTTGGGGAACACTGCATGTTCTGGGCTTACTAGTAGCTTAAAACTGGTTATTTGAGCAATCCAGTCTTCTGTAGCGGTTTCATATGAATGCCACGGCCTCCTCAACAGGTCAGCTGCTTTTCTGTTGCTGCAAATCACCAATAGTTAGATCATCTGTAATCTAAAGCACCTTTAACTGTCAGTGAATCATACCATAGCCCAAGCAATGAACATAAGTACGCCCTTTCCACTGAGCTGGTTCCAGGTCTAGTTCTTTGTGTTTCCACCACCTAAGCACCGACTCCAGGTTCTATAAACTGGAGCTCAGCAAGCACCAACTCTTTGCTGGTCCAGAGCTAAGCACCGAGTACGTCAGGGGCTGGGGGCGGAGTTATGGTGACCAACCATCAACGGTGGAAAGGGACACACAAGCGCTAATTAGTGTCCTTGTTCTCCCGGACGTCCCTGGTCCCATCACACATGTATTGGAATGACTCCGGGGACACACGGAAGTTTAGCACAAACTGTTGACCTGAAATCCGCTACAGTTGTGTCCCACCAGTAGCGTGATCACGGATGTGTCCAGGCAACAGGAGGACCTCCGCCTCACAATCAGCCTTAAGACCATCTATAGAGATAAACATAGATATTATCATCAACTTACTGCGTTTGTTTAACTGCTATGTAATGGATGCTAGCGTAGTGGTTTTATGGTGACACAATGGCTCCAACTGGACTCCTTGACAATGGAAAAGCAAACAGGTTCTTAGGAGGAACCAGATTAGAACCAACTAAGCACCAGAACTGGGACCTGGTTCTTTGTGGTGGAAAACTGGTAAATGAGTGGCATAAGTAGGAGCTGTATCTGTTGGGCTGAACTACTATGTCCTGGTTGGCACAGTTGGCTTGATTGTCCAGCCACCATCACTGCTTATGTTGTTCCGCTAGTCCAGAGCCGGCCCGACCCAATGTGGCAGCCTCGGCCAGATTTTACATGGCGCCCCCCTCCATCGGCGATTTACAGACGCTTACAAAAGAAATCAATAGCATTGTTTTGTAGTGATATTAATTGGCTTTACATTTGAATCAGTGTGAGCTTTTCCATTTTAAGAGTTAATAGTAGTAACTAGTTTTAATAGAATTATATTGAAGGTGGATTTTTTCCCGATTTTCTGGCGCCCCCTGGAGGCCACGGCGCCCTTAGCATTTCCCTAATATTGCCTAGTGGGCCAGGCAGCTCAGCGCTAGTCTTACAAATAGCTACAAATCAGCACCTCCTATGACAATTCTTCAAACTCCTTAGATCTTTCTTACCAAAGATGAAAAAAACTGAAAGAACAAAAACCTGAAATGTAATATAATATAATGCAATACAGTAGCCCTGAGATCCAACTTCACGACCATCAAGGGTGT
This sequence comes from Dascyllus trimaculatus, assembly GCA_024666655.1. Lineage (NCBI taxonomy): Eukaryota > Metazoa > Chordata > Actinopteri > Pomacentridae > Dascyllus > Dascyllus trimaculatus. The sequence goes on along the minus strand of CM045455.1, from coordinate 2,061,382 downwards.
CAGCTTTAAGATCACAATTTACAGGGATTCAGTCGCACTTTCCCGTACAGATGCTTCGTGTTATTGTGTTACCGTCTTGTTTATACCAGTAGGACTCAGACAAATTCAGCAATAATGCATCACTACATGGCAACGTGAACGTTATGAAATCTGAAGTACACGTTCAGAAGACACAAAACATCTGTTAGCTCCGACCGAGTGCGCCGTCTGCCTGATTTGCATTTCCTCTCCACAGTCACCCCGGGATTCTGATTGCGTGAACTCTCTCGAGATGGTTTGATTACCCCATAATCAGCTGTTTAGAGCCTAATCTTTCAACCCAGATTAGTCTCTCCAGCTATCAACTAATTCATTTCAAGTAGAGTCAGTTTTGACATTCAGGAACCACTCATCATCCTGACAGAGACAGAAGGAAGGAAATAAACTATCAAGATGTTTTCACTTCATCAATGAGTCATTAAGCAATGGTAGACGATGGTTTTAGTGTAATAATCTACAGAATGAACCACCTGATCTCCTTGTCACACAAGGGTTATGGGTGCTAATATCTAAGTTTATCACTCTTTGTCAGTGTAACATTTATTTAGTGTTACTAGATAGGAATTTAGCTTCATGAGCACACTTTTGAAAGTGCAGCGACTAACAGCTTTAAAAGGTGCTTAATGGGAATGAAGGATCAACATTTAGAGCAGCATTTCAAAATACAGGATAAGAGATTCACTGATGTTTTTTTTCTCTGAGAACCAGCCTTCCATCCATCCATCATCCATCCATCCATCCATCCATCCATCCATCCATCCATCATCCATCCATCCATCCATCATCCATCCATCCATCCATCCATCCATCCATCCATCATCCATCCATCCATCCATCCATCCATCCATCCATCCATCCATCCATCCATCCATCATCTATCCATCCATCCATCCATCCATCCATCCATCCATCATCCATCCATCCATCCATCCATCCATCCCTCCATCCATCCATCCATCCATCCATCCATCCATCCATCCCTCCATCCATCCATCCATCCATCCATCCATCCCTCCATCCATCATCCATCCATCCATCCATCATCCAACCATCCATTCCTTCCATCCATCCATCCATCTTCTACCGCTTATCCGGGGCTGTGTCATGGGGGCAGCAGTCTAAGCAGAGAGGCCCAGACTTCCTTCGCCCCAGACTCCTCCTCCAGCTCTTCCAGTGGGACCCCGAGGCGTTCCCAGGCCAGCAGAGAGACATAGTCCCTCCAGCGTGTCCTAGGTCTACCCCGAAGCCTCCTCCTGGTGGGATATACCAGGAACACCTCCCCAGGGAGGCGTCCAGGAGGCATCCAGAACAGATGTCCAAACCACCTCAACTGACTCCTCTCAATGTGGAGAAGTAGCGGCTCTACTCCGAGCTCCTCACCCGATCTCTAAGGGTGCACCCAGCCACCCTGCAGAGGAAACTCATTTCAGCCGCTTGTATCCGGGATCTTGTTCTTTCGGTCACGACCCAAAGCTTACGACCATTCTCTGAGAACCAACCGGAAATATCCTCTCATCCCTAAATGTTTGTGAAGATTCTCAGTCATCCAGGTCGTGGTTAAATCCTCGTGGTTTCAATCGTAGCATCTGGACTTGCTTGAGATTCTCCAAGACGTTTCACCTCTCATCCAAGAGGCTCCATCAAGAGGTGAAACGGCTTCGCAAGTCCAGATGCTACGATTCATCCCTACAGTGAATGAGCCTGAGACGTGCATCTAGAAATCATCTGCGGTTTTAAAATCTCTGCATCGTGGGGCCAAAATGTGAACCACCTAATGTAACTTGCTGCTGCACTGAAGTAGCCTGTAGGAGATTTTCCACAGGGAGGGTGTGAAGGTGGAACAGTCGGGTTATGATAGTTCACAACTTGTTCCAGTCTCACAACACAAACACACAATAACTGTGTGTCTACGGAGGTTAGTGTCATCCAAGATTCGCATCAGACTCCTCACCAGCCTCTACTAGTGGCCGACGTACTGCGTTCTCTCCGTGCGGGGGAGGTGACATGAAGGCAGGGGATGCCGGCAGGCTCAACAAACTAGGTAAAAAAAAAAAAAAAAGAAGCAAGCTGTGTGTCATAGGGCTAAGTCTGGATAGCCTGCAGGCAGAGAGGAGGATGAGTTCTTCAGCTCTGTCTCGGACAATACCACCCACTCTACCTAAGATGAGCTGATGCAACTCCGGAGCACCTTTAGCCTCCAGCTCATTCGCCTGAGGTGAGCCACGGAGTGTATCGAGTGCTTATCTGAACAGCTGTCATGTGACCAATAATCCTGACTCTACAATGCAGTCACAAATAGAACCGAGCTGAGGGCAGCGTAGTTAATGCGTGTACTTTACACGGCCAGCATTATTTTGTATTTCCGTATGTCTGCTCGTAGGTTTGAGCACATGTTTGCGCTGATCTTTGCTCCTTCAAACCCTGATAGGAGGCGAAAAGAGGCTTCTGAGGAAACCAGAAGATTGTTAACAGTTGGGAAAATCACATGCAGCCATAAATGCACATGGATGTTAGGAAATCAGTCCTGTACAGCTGGCATGGAGAGGAGAAGTGCTGTGAATAGTCATAATAATCTTAGATTCGTAGATTCTAAAAACACCCTCTTGGTTTTTTTAAGAGCTCACACTGCAAGTCCATGAAACATTGATGAGAGCTTTCCTGTATCGCGGCTTATGCAACAGCTATTGTGCTGCACGATCAACAGGCTATCTCCTCGACGTGCTTCTGTCAGCACCTGATGCAGCCTGTAGCATGTTGCTCTTTGTCCTGACGAAGATGCCACACACCGCGGGTGGAGAGATTAGAGTCGGTGTGGAAGGGGAGAAAAATAGCGAGGGGGAAAGCCTCTCTTCTCGCGCCGCTCGCTGAGGAAACATTGTGCTGCTGGCTGCTGAGTTAAAGCTCTGCCGCTATGCTGCAGTCAGTGCCTGGCCAGCATTTTTCCCAAGATGGTTGCATAACTTGGAATAAATGAGGCCTTCCTCCTCCACACCAATGCACAGTGAGCTAATGCCACAGGGAAGAACAGAGCAACAGGCAGCCAAACTGTAGAGTATGATTCACACTGTTGGAAAAAAAAGCTTCCTCAGTGATTTATTGATCACTGCTGAACAAAAACATCTGCTCTCAATCAACTGGTATTAATTGCCCAGACTGTTCCCTAAGCCTGACCTTTAAATCAAAGACTGACCTCAGAGGAAAAACAACCCACCATCCACTTGGCGACAAATGAAATGAAATCAGGTTGGTTAGAAATCACTGCTGTGATTGACATTCGATCTGTCTGAAGGTTTACAGTCGTACTGTAAGGTCAAAGCAAGCAAGGGGCTGATCAGTGGCTGAACTGCAAGCACTAGCAATGGTGGCTTAATGAGAAAACACAGAGTGAGAGTGAAGGGAGGGTTAGCTTTACCAACTACAGTAGAGTCAATTAAAATTTACAGCAACAGAGAAGTAAAACAGATGCTGAGTAGTACGGACACAGTTGGCTACCATCACGAGCACAGACTAACTAAGCTGGACAAACTCCAGAGGAAGTCTTTTCATTTTTACGGCCTGTGATTTGTTTTCCCTGTTACCATAAATAAGGCAACTAACTGGATGTTCCTGTATACCTGAGGCGTCCCTCCCCATGGCTAGAACAGCCAACCTAAAAGAAAAAATTAAAAGAAACCAGCCCCCCTTTATCTTTGGAGAAATTATAAAACCATTCAGTAATTTTCTGCCCACTAATTGTTGCAGTTTGTGGATGGTGGGAGAAAAAAAGACAGTGTTGAAGATGAAAATTATGAAGCCAGTTAGTGGTGATATGTAGTAGTTTCTAAGCCAAAACAGAAAATCTTGTGACTTCACAGATATGAGAAGGAACTATACACAGAGCGTCTTTGTTATCAGCACCTATAGGTCACCACCTCCAAGTCCGAGGCCATGGTTCTCTGCCGGAAACCAGAGGATTGCTCCCTCCAGGTTGGGGGGAGTTGCTTCCCCAAGCAAAGGAGTTTAAGTATCTCGGGATCTTGTTCATGAGTGACGGGAAAATGGAACGTGAGATGGACAGGAGGCTTGGTGCAGCGTCAGCAGTGATGTACCGGACCATCTACGTTCCAACCCTCACCTATGGTCATGAGCTCTGGGTGGTGACCCAAAGAACCAGATCAGGGTACAAGCAGCCAAAATGAGCTTCCTCCTCAGGATGTCTGGGCTCAGCCTTAGAGATAGGAGGAGGAGCTCAGACATCCAGAGGGAGCTTGGAGTAGAGCTGCTGGTCCTTCATGTCTAAAGGAGCCAGTTGAGGTGGTTTGGACGTCTGATCCAGATGCCTCCAGGGAGACTTCCTTTGGAGGAGCATATCCGCCTGGGAGGAGACCCCGGGGTAGACCCAGAACCCACTGGAGGGATTATGTATCTCATCTGGCCTGGGAACACCTCAGGATCAACCAGGAAGATCTGGAAAGTGTTTTTAGGGGGAGGAACATCTGGAATGACCCGCTTTGTCTGCTGCCTCCACAACCCGACCCCAGAGAAGAGGGTCGATGGATGGATGGATAAATGGATGGATGGACGGATGGATGGATGGATGGATGGATGGATGGATGGATGGATGGATGGATGGATGGATGATGGATGGATGGATGGATGGATGGATGGATGGACGGACGGACAGACGGACGGACGGACGGACCTTGGTAATGATCAGGCTTTTGGACACCCTGGTCCTGTGTTCCACATGTAAACATTCTAGACACAACTAAATTAGAGATGTCTTTATATTATGAGCCACTGTCTCCATTTATACGACTGTGTTCCCTGTTTCAGTGCAGATTGGCCACAGCCTCCATGATGCTGTTCAAAACAGCCAGAAACACTTTTGTCTTTAAACACTGACTAACACATGGCACTCGCTAGTATTAATTGAAGTGCATCTCAGCCTGAACTGCCCAGTTCTTCTGTTTACTTCAAATAAACCAGAAACATCTTCAGTTTTTTGTGTTAGGTGAGGAAGACTTCAGCTGTTTAGATAATCAAATGTAAAAGCTGGCATGACTTGAATGTTATTTATATTGTGATACGGCAAGTGGTAAGAGTGAGTAGCAAAATAAATATTTATTGGCATGAATTAAACAAACCATCTAGCTGTTAATAAAGGTGTTATCGCTCTAACAGCGCTGCAGAGACGGCAAAAAAGGAGGCAGCTCTTTAATGGTGTTGCATTTTCGCTCACACAAACAGGGACAGCAGTGAACATTATGTAAGTGAAACGAATGTTAGACCCTGCAACTGAGACAAAATCATATCCAACTGGATGTAGCTTTGCAGCAGAGTCTGCATTTCACCTTTTGATATCCGCCCACTCCCTCCCACTGTTGCTGCTCTTGCAGGCAGACACGGGTTGATGTTGCAGAGATGCCACACGCCCCGGACACAGCCTCGGCGTCTTCTCGATGCCTCTCAGCGGAAGAAAACCCCAAATAGGGAGCTTACAGTCCATCATTGCTCACTGTGCTGCAGCCTGTGAAGCCTCCCACACTGCTTTGATCTAACACAGCAGATAAGGTCCTATATGGAGCTGAAACATGCCCTCCTCTCAGGGTTTATCTGTAAACATGCATAGAGGTAATTAGCTCGGCGCACAATATTTATGCAGATGAGCTTTAGTTCAGAGCATTTCGAGAAAAGCTAATTATTAAATTGAGCCTAAAACACATAACAAGGGCCTCATTATCTGAGGTCAGAAGCACCGACAAGTTCCACTGTAAATCTCACCAAGGATGATACAAGGCAGACCAGTGAGATGACCAGAGATGGTGTCATCTTTTCCCCATTAAGTCTGCCCCCTTATCCTCAAGCAACAATCCGTCGTTTCAGGCAGTGAACTAAAACACATGCCCTGCTAATTGTACAATATGTGGGAAAAAAATGCAGGTGTAGGAGGCTTCAGTTTGGCATCAAGCCTCTCCTCATTCACGTCTCGCTATAACAACTGTTGACACGTCTCCATGGGAACTACTCCCACAGTAGGAGACCATTTGCAGAAGTTTCACGTTGTACGGCCTGTGTGAGGTTGAATACGGAGACATCTGGAAACTTTAACGTCAACAAGCTGTTCAAACACATATATTAGCACTTTATTCTGCATCTGGCTGCTATGAATCGCAACACACGGCGGCGTACCTGCTGACACAGGCGCTTGTTTGCGAACAGCTGAGTTCACGCCGTACTTTTTTAGTTTGTGTGTTTATTAAAGTTACACATTTAATATCGATATTCTTCCCTGCTTTAATGTGATTAAATTACAACTCAAACCTAAGCACACCTGTAGTTATTGCAACCTTTATTTAAGGTGTCACAACAGAGTCAGTCCTACCCAATGTGGCGCCCGAGGCCAGGTTTTTCATGGCGCCCCCTTCCGTCGTTGATTTACATACGCTTACAAGATAAACCCAGTAGCATTGTGTTGTAATAATATTAACTGAGCATTGCTTTACATCTGAAACTGACATTTCAGACTACAGCTGCTCTACTGAGATGGTACACGGAAGTATTTCAATACTGTTTAAGGAGGTTATCCCTCTGAACGGGTTAACTAATAGTAAAATACATGGCGTTAAGTGACAGTATCTAATCCAAGGTCAGGATCAGAGCCGGCTCGAGGCAATATAGGCAAATGCTAAGGGCGCCGTGGCCTCCAGGGGGCGCCGCAAAAAGAGAGAGCAGGAAGAAGCAAATGGATGTAAACAGCGGCTAACATGCTAACGCTAAGGATGCTCCTATTGTTGTGGGGACATTGCCATCGACTAATCCACTGGGTCTTCAGTTCCTCAGATGCTGGGAGTGCATGGAGACTCTTGTGTTCAGTCTTGCAGCCGACAGCAGCACATCTGGTTGAGCTCTGCTTGTGGCTGAGACATTTTAGAGTCGGCAGAAGCAGCTTAACTGGTAGGCCGTCTAGTTGTCAGGGAGGCTGGAGGCAGAGCTGGTTGGTCCATTAGGCAATATAGCCAAATGTTAAGGGGGCGTGGCCTCCAGGGGGCGCCACAAAATCAGGAAAAAATTCACCTTCAGTATAATTATATTAAAACTAGTTATTACTGTTAACTCTTAAAATGGAAAAGCTCACATTGATTCAAATGTAAAGCCAATTAACATCACTACAAGACAATGCTATTGGGTTTCTTTTGTAAGCGTATGTAAATCACCGTATAAAACCTGGCCCAGGGCGCCACATTGGGTCGGGCCGTTTGATGACTGATCAAACACTGTAATTAAACGCCGCTGAAACAATGATTGAAATTTTAATTGGTCTTGTTCTGACACCTTTCTTGTTCAATCAAAAACACATACATCCAGCGGAATAATGCGAACACACCTCTGACTGAGAAAGACAAGCTCAGACTTTAAGCATATTTATTATTTTACTGTCTACCCGCCTACACTTCCCTCCCTCCCTGATCCCAGCCGACCATCAACAGGAGACATCCGTGACCTGCTCACTTCAGCTGGTTATAGCTACTTGCAGCGCACTTGCATTGCACTGCCATTAAAATGTATATTACATATGAACGCACCGGCAGTGTGTTAATGTTAATGTCTAACTACCCCAGCCTGCATGAGGACGGTTATAGCTTTGAGGACGTGCTGGAAAACGTGCCATCTGTTGCAGCTAGAGACACTGAAAAGCTAAGACGTGGATATCGAGAGCAGTGAAGTCGCGCCGTGGCAGCAACAACAACTAAACAGGAAGCGTTGAGGAGAGGCAAACAGTAAACTCAGAGTGTGCCAGAAGAGACACGCTGCATGACGGGACGAATCTATGTTTGCATTTGCATGTGTATGTTTGTAATATCAAATTTATACTCGCACATAAATCAAGTTGCTAACACAGAACTCAACCTGATGGTCAATTTTAACATCTACATGCTGTTTAGTATAGTTAGGATGGTTTATATACATATTTATACAGTAGAAAAACTCACAATGTGCTGTAATAATCTTCATAAATACAACACAGTGCATTTCTAAACATGTGGAAGGTGTGTTTTAAACTTGCAGACTAATTTCTGACCCCATCAGGTCAGCGTTTAAGGTTCACTGCAGGAAGCCAGACGTTTAGCCGCAGTGATGGAACAATAATGCTATTACAGTGCATCTCATACACGCACCATGAAGAAAAAGCATCTGTGTGAGTGATCGACAATACTGGAAAGGCATCCGCTTGGTCTGCAGCGAGTACATCTGCACCAGAACACATTAGCGAGTCCCTCATTAGACCGAAGTGATAGAATCACCGCAACCCTTCACGTTTATTCACGGCAGCAGCGACACAAACAGTGATTGACCGCACTCGGCACATCCAGGCAAAGTCATTCAGTCGTCTCACACGTACAAAGTGATGCTGAAACTGTTGTTATTATCTTTCTGTCCCAGATACTGTAAATTCATTCATTTGACTGATAATAACTGGCCATAAAATGCACTTTCTGTGCTTTATTTTCTTATTTATATATGAGACAGTTTTGTGTATTAATCTTACACAGAAGGCTTAAATGCCAGATACATATGTTAGTGCTGTCAGAGTGCACTAGAATCTAACCTTTATTGATCCCTTCTCTGCATTTGACCCATCCTATTCATAGTTAACCTAAACTATACATACTAGGAGCAGTCAAGGGTTGAGGGCCCACAGTGGTGGTCACTTTCCCACCTAAGCCTCCTGCCAGTCTGGGGACTCGAACCGGCGACCCACTGGTTGCAAGTTCGCTCCACAAAACACTAGACCACCACTGACCCCCAGCAAGAAGGAGAAGCCCCGGACTGTAGTGTGCAGTTCAGGGCGGTGCTCAACATTTGACTCCACCCATCTCAACGTTCTATAAACCAATCGCTTTCAGTCTTGTTACATACAACTTTACTTCATTTTGCAACAGTTTGGTGGCGATCTAACCCTTCAGGAACGTGTATCTAATGCAATTCAGAGTGGAACCACATACAGGTTTGTGGCAATGCTAGGAGCAGAAGACGGCGCTCGTTTTTACATGCAGGCAGTGTCCCTGTGGGCGGAGTCAAATGTTAGATTCAGCCAATAGCGTGCCAACGTTGAGCTCCGACCCGAACTGCACACTGCAGTCAGGTACTTGGCAGGAAGGGTTAAGGGCCTTCCTCAAGGGCCCAACAGTGGCCGCATTGGGGTTTGATCCTCTGACCTTCTGATCAGTAACCCAGAGACTTAACTGTTGCACCACCACTGATACAATTTGAATTTGGCGCTCTAATAGAAACACTAAAGATCCTCTCATGCTAGTAGGATCAAAGTGTCCTCCATGGTTTAATATTTGTTTGCAGGATTACTGCCTTGAGGAAAACAAAGATATAATTAAAGCTTTTCCAGAATGGTGCTTTCCACTACTTCTTTTTTTGCATTTACAGTCCCAGTACACTCATGTAGGGCTACGAGTGATTATTATTATTAGGGATTCATCAGCTCAGTGCTTCTCGATCAGCTGGTTATTCATTTAGTTTCAGGTGACCTGTTGTGTCTGACCAATAGTGCACATTTGACGAAGCAGAAAGGCTGAATGTTGACATGTTTGAAGAGCTGCTAATGAATTTTCTGACTGATCTCTGATGTACTCCTACCTTATATTGAGATGAAACCATACGTGGACCGCGTATAAATCTAGTCCAAGTCAGCAGCTTTTCAATCCCTTAACTAAACCGTGGAGCTGGAACATGTCAGAGAGAGACGACAGCCTCCCTCCGTGTGCATTTCTAACAATTCGCCCTTTCTTTACATCCATGCCTAAATCATCTTCAGCTTGCAAACGTATTCATCCGTGTAGCTCATCAGGATTTTCATGTTGTGGTTCTGAATTGACTGCAGGTGTCGCGCCATAGAAACCGCACGTTTTAATTATCTGTTTGTCACCGGCTCCCTTGCCAGGCTCTTAGGTTGTATTAAAAGTCGAGCACTTTGAGGACAAAGATGGATGATGCAAATTGAAAAATGTTTTCCTTCCTTCCCTGCTACCGTCACGGTTCTGTAGAGGGTTTCCACGTGTGGGGATTCAGAGGTGCAGCGCTCTCTTAATTAGGCTGGTTTGTCATGTACCGCTCCATCTGTCTTGTGCCTGCTGCAGCAGAGAGACGGGGATGAAGGGTGGAGGGGGGGGGGGGATAGCTCCTCCCAGATACCTGTACATCCTGCACCAGACTGTCAAGCAGCCAGTGTGAAAAGTTGAGCTTTAATGACGGCTGGCTAACCAAATGCAAAGCACATGAAGTATGGAGGACAGGTCCTCCTCCTGATGGCTGCGCTGAAGACGGATTAAAACATCCTGTGTGTTCTTTAAGCAGAAGCACAGAGAAACGGCCACGAGAGGAGTGTTTCAGTGGCGTTATAAAGACGTGAATACTTGCTGCAGACTGAGGCTCCGTCCACATGAAGCCAAAACGCTTAAAGCTTCAAAAACGTTCTTCATGAAGACGGAGCTGTTCCAGTAAATGTGTCCGTCCACATGGATTCACTTGATACGCCTGAAAACGATGTAAAACACATGCCAGGCCTGTTGGTGGCGCTATGACGCCGTAACGGAAACAAGAGGAAACTGGCGGCGGGACTTTAGGCATGAAGAAATCTGTATAGGATGTAAACATAGAACATGGCGGCGGCAAATAGGAGTGGACGAGCTGGTAGGACTCTAGTCTGGACGGACGATGAGGTGGAACTATCAGCAGGACATACGCAGCACTATACGGAGACATTGTTGTCGTCGTTTTCTGGGTTTGGAGCATCTATGGAGAGGTGGAGCTATGAGGCAAGCAGACAGGGTGTAACAACGGTGACATGTAAACGATGTTTTCAGATCTTTGCACTCTGGGTTCTGAACCTAGGTTCAGAAAGGATCGTTTTCAGACCCCCAAAACGCCGACTTGGTGTGGACGATACACGGGTTGATGGACTGTTGGTGGGTTTAGGTCTGGGCTCGTCTTCATGTGGACGGGGCCTAAACTGCACTTATTTTTTTTTTGTTAAAATCTTAAAATGAAGGCTGCACGGTGGCTCGGTTGTCAGCATCATCAGCTAGAACAGCGGTTCTCAACTGGTGGGTCGGGACCCAAAAGTGGGTCGCGAAGCCATTTTTAGAGGGTCACAGAATCATGCCCCCCCAAAAAAGTAGTGGTAAAAAGTCTTTTACTTTAAAGGACGTGTTTCTTATGACACGGTTTGCTTTCAATAGCAGGATATTTAGTGGTGGTGACACCAGTAGTTGCCCAGTATTAATCTCTATATTTGTCTCTGCCAGCTTATTGGAGAAATTTATGCTAAAACGTCCCAAAAATTAACCAAAATGTGCTCAGAATCTGTCAAAATGGACCAAAATATGCCCAAAACTTGGCAAAAGCGTCCAAATATACCAAAATTAGCAAAAAGAATAAGCCAAAATTTTCCCAAGCTGCATCAAAATGTGTTCAGACTCCACCCAGATAAACCTTAATTTGTTAACAGGAACAGCAAACTTCAAAAATATGGGTCGCGACCATTAATAATAGAGACATAGTGGATCCTGAGGCTGGACCAGTTGAGAACCACTGAGCTAGAAGATCCCTGGTTCGCGTCCCGGTTAGGACGCCTGGGATCTTCCTGTGTGGAGTTTGCATGTTCTTGGGTTTTTACCAGGTTCTTCCCACGGTCCAAAAACATGCTGAGGTTAACTGATTATTCTAAATTGTCTGTAGGTGTGAATGAGAGTGTGCTTGGTTGTCTGTCTCTATGTGTAGCCCTGTGATAGACTGGTGACCTGTCCAGGGGACAGACTCCAGCCCCCTGTGACCCTACAGAGGATTAAGCGGTGTATAGATAATGGATGGATCTTAAAATGACTGTTAGAGTTAAGCAACAGAGGAGAAAAGTCAGTTCTAAAGGAAATCTTGTTTACAGTAAAGTAAGATTAGCACCTACAGTTAGTGTTTTATCTTAACTCCCAACAGCCCAGTGGATGGACTGCTTTGTACGTCGCTCTTTACAGCTACACACCACTGCAGCAATTAAAGACTAAACTGCATAATGTGCACACACACACACACACACACACACACACACCGGCAGTCAGAGGTAATTTATTTAAAGTACTTTGTTCTTATTAGTGTGAATTATTTAGACTGAAGGCCTACAGTCAGGTCACTGAGGTCGCAGCAGGGTGTTGTTGAGATGTCCAGGCCGGGTCGCAGCCTTCGTCTGACACTCTGTGGATAGTAGAAAGGCCTGTTGCCGTGGCAACCACCTGTCTCTTGACACGGGGATGAAGGGCCTCTTTGTGAAGCCAAACAGCGAGACGAAAAAAGAGTTTTGATGAAACTGGAAGAGTCACCAAAGGTTTGTTTTTTTATCATGGTGCAACAGTTTTTCTGTCAGTGATCAAGAACGGCTCTTGTCAGCGTTGTAGTCTGAGTTTCCTGTCCCAGCGTTAAGTGCTTATCTTGCCTTTTTTAAAAATCCTCCATCGCATAGCCGGATAACAGTTTGTTCTTTCAAAAAGCTCAGACAGAAACCAGGTTTTTACTGGAGGGGGTCTTTCAAACCCGCTGCAGGACAGTTGGGTCTTTATCATTTTCAGCATGATAACGCAGCTAAGGTTGGGGGTTCTGGTTGACGGGTCTCTTTCAGTTTGACATGGTTCCACCTCAGCTCCCTAATTTTCATCTCCAGTGGAGTTTAATCAAAGCAAGATGTATCCCCAAAGTCTCCAGACATCAGAAAACCCTCCGAGGAAAAACAGAAGCATGTTTTTGTACAGTCTTGGTTAATCACACCACCAGGATCGCAGATGCTCCACTCTGGTTTCTCGGCATCCAGTAAACTACAACAGCTCCGGGGCTGTTGATGCAAACTCTGCCAAGCATCGAGAAAATGTCCCCTCCGGTTCCGCTGTCTCCGATTAATTCATTTATCTGTTAAATTATTTGGACATCTATCGTCTGATTTGTTGTTTCACATCAACTGTGGCATTGGAAAATAAGCTCAGTCACACAGCCAGTACACACCGGATGTTTTTTATCGGGTTTCTCCATCTGAAGTAACGTTTTATTATGCCTTATGGCCGGCAAACCAAACACATCTCCTGCTGCAAGCTTCTGCAATCCTTAGCCTCACAGTACAGCCAGCCAGCAGAGAATCCAACTGACTGAGTGTCGGCTGTGGAAAGGCCGGAGGACAAATGTGCTTCTTCTGTATGACGCAGAGCTCATGCATCGATTAAATGTATCTGGACTCTAAATGAAAACACCAGAGTGCAAAGAGGAGAATGGATTCATGTCCTCCAGTGATGCTGAGGAGTGATTTCTGACGTGGTGTCGTTGGTGAATCAGAAAGGATTCTGACGTATTTGTAGAGGATGAAGTTTTGTTTTACACAGCTGTGGAGCTCAGTTACTAACTTTGGTGTGGGATATCGATGGTTCGAATCCCGAAGGGAGGGTGGGGGCAGTGGTGGACTAGCGGTTCGTGAAGCCAACTTGTAACCAGTGGGTTCGAGTCCCCGGACTGGCAAGAGGCTGAGGTGGGAAAGTGAGAGCGACCGCTGGTCCCAGTCACCACCACTGTGGGCCCTTGAGCAAGGCCCTTAACCCCTGACTGCTCCTAGTATGTACAGTGGTCCCTCGTCTATCCAGTCCCTCCAGGATTTTGTGGGCGTTTTTCAAGTTTGTTGTGGTCTAAAATGCCTGAATTTGCGGCAGCTTTTCTAAAAAATTGCAATGTTTTAAGCGTTTGTTGCGATAAAATTGCGGGAGACAGTAAAAAATTGTCAAAAAGTTGCATTTTTTCCTTTGTTTTGTATAATTCATTCAAAATTTTAAAAGTTTAAAAAGTGAATTCCACATCCTGGCACACGCGTGTTCACACACACACGCTCACAGCTCGTCACGTCAGTTAATGAATCTAACTGACCTTCATTGTTTCAGTGCTGCCACAGATCTGGATGCAACAGCTTCATCACGGTGGTTTGTCTGGTCTGTGGTCCGCTGGTTTCACCCATTCTCCTGATATGTTTACGGTAGAAAAGTGTTTGTCAGTGGATGGTTTTGGTTTGTGTTCCACCTCAATATTCCACGGGGTGAAAACAGTTTAGCTCCGCTTTGGTGAAGAACATCAGGGAGTTGTTCTGCAGTAGTTTTTGTTGCATACGTATCTGTATCTTCAAACCGTAAACAAGGAAGTGAATCCGGTGACGTACGTGCATTACTGGGGACTGCTGTGATTGGTGGAACTCACGGGAGGCGGGACAAAATTGCGGAAAAGTCGCGGTGATTGGACGAAATTGCAAGGTGGCGCAGAATTCATGGAGATTGGTTGGATTTGCGTTAATTGTTGCAAATTCCTGGACGGACTGTCTATTGCGGGGGTTAGGGTCCAGAACCCCCTGCAACAGACGCTGTTATTACCCTTTCCCACACTCTTATAAACACTTCCTATGCTCTTGAACACTTTCTACACTCTTAAACCTACCTAACCTAACCTACGTAGCTTCTCCCTTCCATTAGCACGTTGAGGAGTTCCACCTTTTCTGCGATGGTTAGCATCTTCCCCTGGCGCTTGGTTGGAAGGTGCACAATGTTTGGGCGACATCGAAGGGCTTGAAATAAACCCAACACCGCAGAGCAACACTACGCACAGCGACCAGACGTCCACGTGGAACAGACAAGAACGCTGCTGTACACGGGAGACGGAGGAGACTGATGCTACGGTCGCTGAGCCAATCAGAGCCCAGGATGCAGAACGCAGCGCTCTGGTTGGTATAGCAACTGTATACAATTTGAAAATCAGTGATACGACGACTGTACTGTTAAAGTTTCTCCTCAGCGACAGCAGCACTTCTAGGAATCTCACTGTAGATGAATTACATCCGATTAATGAGCTTCAACGATTGCGGAGAAGAACTTCAACTACAACGGCAACTTCCAAACCCCAGTGCCAGCATCTCCTGTTAAGAGACATACACCAAAGGACTGGAATCCCCTCTGGACCGTCTTACTTCGTCTCCAGCAACACCTGCGTGGCTGTCAGCGGGACGCCTGTCACTCTTCGGCGTCGTCCATTCCACTTGGCGGAGCAGACAGCTGTTATTGACTCTGAGGGGTCTCCTGTGAGGCTTGCTGCATTAAAGAACGATCCGCTACACGTTAACTGGATCCACCGCATCACCTGGACGTGAAAGACTGCGGTAAATGAGTCACACTGTAATTATAGAGTGCTTTACATTTGAAATTCCTCTCAAGCACCCCTGAAAAATTCTGTGTTCAGAGACGTTACAGCTGGAATGATCAGCTGATTAATTATTTAGTGAATTGACTGAACTGCTCAAAGTACAAAA
The DNA here is from genome assembly GCA_024666655.1 of Dascyllus trimaculatus. Classification (NCBI taxonomy): domain Eukaryota; kingdom Metazoa; phylum Chordata; class Actinopteri; family Pomacentridae; genus Dascyllus; species Dascyllus trimaculatus. The sequence goes on along the minus strand of CM045455.1, from coordinate 2,045,979 downwards.
GAGGGGGCCGGAGCACGCGCTGCTTAATTCACTGTTTTTTATATATTGTGCAAACAGACTGACGTTTCCCTCTTTGTACTCCAGCTACAGTGAAAATTAGGACAAATTCTCAGGTTCTCGGGTTTAAACTAGGGTCGTGGAGGCGCTGGAGTCTATCCCAGCCGACACCCTGGACAGGTCTCCAGTCTATCACAGGGCTACATATAGAGACAGACAACCAAGCACACTCTCATTCACACCTACAGACAATTTAGAATCATCAGTTAACCTCAGCATGTCTTTTAGGAAGCTGGAGAACGTGGTGAGAACATGCAAACTCCATACAGAAAGATCCCAGGCGTCCTAACCGGGACGCGAACCGGGGACCTTCTAGCTGTGAGACGACGTGCTACCAACCGAGCCACCGTGCAGCCCTCTACTGTGTGAATTAAATAATTTTAATACGTCTGCTTGACTCTTGGAAAATGATGACAGCCTTTCTAGTACAAACTTGTTTGTCCTTGAATTAAGAAAAAAAATCAGCAGAGTAACTGATAATGAACACAGCTGTTGTGGTATTTGCAATTCAAAAAGGCATCAGAAAATACACTCACCGGCCACTTTAATAGGTACACCTGTTCAACTGCTTGTTAACACCAACAGCTAATCAGCCAATCACATGGCTGCATCTCAACGCATTCAGGCATGTAGACGTGGTCAAGACAACCTGTTGAAGTTCAAACCGAGCATCAGAATGGAGAAGAAAGGGGGTTTAAGGGGCTTTGAACGTGGCATGGTTGTTGGTCTGAGTCTACTGGGATTTTCACCACAACCATCTCCAGGGTTTACAGAGGATGGTCTGAAGAAGAGGAAACATCCAGTTTGTTGATGGTAGAGGTCAGAGGAGAATGGGCAGACTGGTTGGAGATGATAGAAAGGCAGCAGGAACTCAAAGAACCACTGGTTACAACCAAGGAATGCAGAACACCATCTCTGAACCACAACAACCTTGGAGAAGATGGGCTACAGCAGCAGAAGACCACACCGGGGGCCACTCCTGTCAGCTAAGAACAGGAAACTGAGGCTACAATTCACACAGGCTCACCACAACTGGACAGTAGAAGATGGAAAAACACTGCCTGGTCTGATGAGTCTCCATTTCAGCTGAACATTCAGATGGTAGGTCAGAACAACATGAAAGCATGGATCCATCCTGCCTTGGATCAACGGTTCAGGCTGCTGCTGGTGGTCTAATGGTGTGGGGGGTGTTTTCTTAGTACCAACTGGTTTAAACTCCACAGCCTACCTGAGTGTTGCTGCTGACCATGTCCATCCCTTTATGACCACAGTGGACCATCTTCTGATGCTACTTCCAGCAGGATAAAGCTCCATGTCTCAAAGCTCAGATCGTCTCCAACTGGTTTCTAGAACATGACAATGAGTTCTCTGGACTCCAACGGCCTCCACAGTCACCAGATCTCAGTCCAGTAGAGCTCCTTTGGGATGTGGTGGAACGGGAGGTCGGCATCATGGATGTGCAGCCGACAAATGTGCAGCAACTGTGTGATGCTATCATGTCAACATGGACCAGAACCTCTGAGGAAAACACCTTCTTGAAAGTACGCCATGAAGAATTAAGGCAGCTCTGAGGGGAAATCCAACCTTTTACTAGCAAGGTGTCCCTAATAAAGTGGCCGATGAGTGCAGAATTAGCACTAACCACAGATCACAGATTAAAATTACAGTGGGTTACTTTTCGCTGAACCCAACTTCGAACTGAAACTTACTTAAATGCCTTCAGAAACATTGGAGGCTACATGCCAGCCTCTGTTTTACGCGCCACGTATGAATACTAGAAGGGATGAGGAGCTCCATGAGCGCTGATGGCTCCAGACTTTGAAGCCTTCTATTGCTTTCTTGGTACGCTGCTAGTTTTAACTCAACTTTCCAGGGACTTTCCAACCAGGAAGGAAGGCCTGAAGGTCCTCTGCTGATTAGGTTCAGTTACCTCTAATTAATTAAGAGGGTATAGTAGAGTCTTAGAGTGAACAAAATGTGACTGCCCTGTGAGTTTTACAAGATTCAGAATTCAGAATAGTGTTTCAGTGTTTATCCCAGAACCATTTGGAGGGTATACATCCAAAATGGTGCGGCATGTAGCACGAAGAGGACAGAAAACTGATAGAAACGTCAATTTTTCCATTGCAGATTCGGAAAGGAGGCTTGTCGATTATTTATTAGCATCGTCTGTTTGTCATGAAAGCTGCTCTCAGGTTGTGTCTGACATTAAAAAAAAAAGACAGGAATATCACAGATGTGACAAATGCAATGAAAAGCTCAGAGAGGAGGAGGAGGGTGGGGGTTCATTTTCAGCTTTGTTTGATCACTGCTATCTTTCTCAAGGCCGTGACGCAAGAGCGGAAAAAGCAATCCTCTTGTTAGCGAGTGGGAGAGGGGTGGTGTGATGTGAGGGGGCGGAGGGTTAAAACATTGTCTCGAGTTGCATTATGAGAGATGACAATGTGATGCTGCGGATAAATCTCCATCGTGCTGTGCTGGGATGTCGGGAATCCCCCCCGGACAACAGTGGTACTCACTGTGGTACAGTGGAGTCAACAAGAGCAGATCCTTAAGGAGAAGCACAGCAGGGACAGGATTCTATCGGCAGACTGCAAACTCGTCCGTCTTGCTTGTGTTTCCTGATTCTCTACTCTACTGTCAGAAAACAAAAGGTGCTTTATCTCTGTCATGATTTAAATTAGAAGATGTTCTGCAACCGGTTTTAAATGCAAGCAACTATTCAACGCAATCACTGTCAGATACAGCAACAACATGGACTCCCTGTTACTGTCCTACATTATAACTGAGTTACAGGGGGTCACGGGGGGCTGGAGTCAATCCCAGTCGACTTCCTGGACAGGTCGCTAGTCTATCAACCAAGCACGCTCTCATTCATACCTACGGGCAATTTAGAATCATCAGTTAACGTCTACTTTTAGGAAGCCGGAGAACCCGGTGAAAACCCACGCTGCACATGGAGAACATGCAAACTCCACACAGAAAGATCCCAGGCGTCCTAACCGAGAAGCTCTTTTTTGCCTTAAACATCAAAATGCAAATATATGCAAAAATGTGCATCACTGTCATCCATCAAATAAACACCTCGAATATAAATTTGTCAATCGTGACGAAGATTCTCATTTTACAAGCAACGTCTTCCCCGACCAAAACATTTTGACAACTTTATAATAGAGAGGAGGCATCTTCCAAAGTCCCTGGGCCAGTGGTGGTCTACTGGTTTGAGGCTCGTAACCGGTCTGTCGCTGGTTCGAGTCCCCGGAGTGGCAAGAGGTTGAGGTGGGAAAGTGAGAGCGACCGCTTGTCCCAGTCACCACCACTGTGGACCCCTGACTGCTCCTAGTCTGTATAGTTAAGGTTAATTATGAATAGGATGGGTCAAATGCAGAGAAGGAGTTACTCCAAGGGGATCGATACAGGTTAGATTATAGGTTACGTTCATTGCTAGCTGTCAGAACTGTGCGTCTATCATGTTTCACCATTGCTTGGATAATTTAGGACAGTGCTTCTCATCTGGTCCAGCCTCAGGATCCACTATGTCTCTATTAATGACAGTCGCGACCCAAATTTTTGAAGTTTGCTGTTCCTGTTAACAAATTAAGGTGTATTTGGGTGGAGTCTCAATGCATTTTGATACAATTTGGGGAAATTTTGGCTTTTTTTTTGCTCATTTTGGTAGATTTGGACGTTTTTGCCAAGTTTTGGGCATATTTTGACCCATTTTGACAGATTTTGAGCACATTTGGTTCATTTTTGGCTCGTTTTAGCATAAATTTCTCCAATAAGCCAAATCTAGAGGTTAATAGTGGACAACTACTGGTGTCACCACCACTAAATATCCTGCTACTGAAAGCAAACTGTGTCATAAGAAACACGTCCTTTAAAATAAAAGACTCTTTACCACTACTTTTTTGGGGAGGATGCTTCTGCGACCCTCTGAAAATGGCTTCTGCGACCCTCTTTTGGTTCCCGACCCACCAGTTGAGAACCACTGATTTAGGACACAAACCCAACAACATGAGCGTTGCTACAAAACTTAGCTTCACACCAACCAACAGCCTGGTGAGTTCGCATAAAAACACATTTTGACCTCTAACCCAGAATCCTCCTTCCGTGTCGGCGTCTTAGCGGTATTCACAAAACATGGTACGTCTCTGCGTATGTTTTTTTATTTTCTTTTAATATGAACATATTACAACTCACCGGCCAGTTATCAACGCCACCTCATGTCAAAAGACTGCAACAGAGGAGCAGCACAAGATCTGACGATGCCAAGTTGAACTGCTCGTCCTTCTGTTTACATCCTTCACTTTCTCCGTTTTGCCGCTGACACACTCCTTATTTAAACCGGATGCTCGTGTGACATCGTTTGACACTGAGTTACGACATTTTCTTGCTTGACTGCGACTGAAAATTGTTTCCCTAAAGTCTCACATGACGACCCGAGCCACCTCCATGTTAATGATTAACTGACACCGTGAGGTTAAAACTAACTCAGTTAAAGAAACAAACAAACCACCTGGAGCCTTTTTCATTATTGACAGTGTGCATATCAGTAGTTTGAGAGAGACAACACAGCTTCCTTATCGGGAGATTAGTTTGTTTTGGTGAAAGTGATTTATCAGAACCCCTCAAGGACACTACATGCATGAATAATACGGCAGCACCGCTCCCGTTTAATTGGCTAATTCCCCTCTGAGAACTGCATATACATTCCCTAATTGACACCATTACTAAGCGATGTCTGTCTCTGTCACCTTCTGTAGAGATGACTGGATGAAAAAAAACACCACAAAAGTATTAAGATGACTGAAAGATTAGACTGGAAAAAACCCACACCAGAAACTAAACGTAGAAAGATGCTGCTGTAAGAGTAAACACTCAGTGTTCTGGGTTGTTTCCTCCATTTTTTTCTGAACGCAAAAATCCATTAATGCTTCATAATTGAGAAAATTTTGTTGTCTGTAGCGGCCCGGGTCCCTCGGTTCAAGACTGGAAGAATGTCGCCTGTTCCTCCATAATTACATAATTAAATTAGCTCTTTTCTTGCAAATGCTGACTTTTAGAGGTTGTGACATGCAATGAGCTGCTGGAAATGAAACTGTGTTAGTGTCTCTCATAGCCTTTTAATGAGCGGGATGCAGCTCACAGGTTCCCGAAGTTATCGAGCTTGTTTTAAGACGCTGATTCACAATAATCTACGAGTGATGATACAAATCCCGTTCGAATCGCGCTCCGCTCCAACCTCCAGAGAAGATCCACCCAACATGGCTGCACGTCACTCTTTCACGTGCGCTCCAGATCCAGCGTCTTATTAACTCGTCCTCATCCGGCTGTCTCGCGGCTAGCACGCGATGGAGGCAGCCTGCTAATGAAAGTGAAAGTAGGATGTGGAGATAATTACAGAAACAGGCAGATCAGCTGCTGTTCTGCATCCATTACCATGTCATTAAGCTGTGACGGCGACTTCTTGCATATTTTCCTCATGACAAAGAATAAAGTTATCAAAGCTGCAGCCATATGTTCTGCCCAGTGAGAAAAAAAAACAATTAAAGAGTTCTGTATCCACGGTAATGATCAGTTATTACAAAATACTTATATAAATAAATAAATTAAAGCTACGAGCAGCGTTGGATGGGTCCTCGCTTTGTGCTAGTCAGTGTCTGAGACTGGATATCGCCATATGAATGTCATCAGGTCCAGACTTTGATCATGCATGTCAAGTTTGAGGCTGACTGGAGCATGTACAGGCTGGTTAGACACCACTTCCTGTTTCATGGCGTGCTGGTGACTCAGACAGGAAGTCTCCATATGGCTGTCACCAGGCCCCGACTTTGATCATGCATGTCAAGTTTGAGGCTGACTGGAGCACGTACAGAATAGTTAGACTTCACTTCCTGTTTCTTTCATGGCGAAACGCCAAAGCCACCACGGGCACGCCCTCATACTTTTTTGCAGGACATTTTAATAACTTTTACTCACCAATGCCTGTAGTAGTTTCATACCGTCTCTCGTCTGGTAGAAAGTCAGAGTTCAAAACCTATATTGCAAGAAGAATCCTGTAGGTTTATAAGAGAGGATATAAAAATTAAAGCTGCAAGCAGCGTTGGGTAGGTCCTCGCTTCGTGCTAGCCAGCGACTGAGACTGGATATCGCCATATGAATGTCATCAGGGCCAGACTTTAATCATGCATGTGAAGTTTGAGGCTGATTGGAGCAAGTACAGGCTGGTTAGACATCACTTCCTGTTTCACGGCATGATGGCGAGCATCAGAACAGGCCTGCGACTGAGCTGTCCTTATATGGTCATATGGCTGTTATGAGGCCTGGACTCTGATCACACCTGTACAGTTTCAGGCCATTTGGAGGTCAGACGGGCTAGTTACACAGCACTTCCTGTTTCTTTCATGGCGAAACACCAAAACGCCGCGAGCCGCCATGGCCTCATACTTTTGCAGAACATTTTAATAACTTCTGCTCACCAATGCCTGCTGTATACGCTGGACAAATTTGAGATCTCTCGGAGTTACCCCCTTGGACGAGGTTGCTCTAGAAAATTTGAACATTTTCCCCAAAATCGCCAAAAATCTGACAGTAAATTCAAAATGGCGGACTTCCTGTTGCATTGTGGGTATGGGTTCAAGAGGCTCTTTTGTGCGTCTTGTTGTGACACATATAGGTACCGAATTTCTTAGCCGTAGGTGAAACTAACTCAACATAACCCCTTTTTTAAACTATTGTAGGGGGCGCTGTTGAGTCATTTTGCCACTCACATTTGTAATTCCCCCAAAATATTCAATTTTTCAGCAGGTCTGATGTGCGTGCCAAGTTAGACACGTTTTCGAGTATTTTTAGGGCCTCAAAATTGCGATTCAAAAGTCCATAAAATGATAATAATCTGAGGAATAACAGGGTTCAATAGGACACCGCTGGTGCTCGGACCCTGTTTTGTAAAATATTTATCCCCTACATGCCAAGGATCGACTGTTTCATTGTGTGTTTTTTCCATCAGAGCACTTATTAAACTTATTTCTTGGCTGTAAAAGATCCTGCACTCGACTTGTCTTGAACGTTTTTATCTTATCAACATCATTCAAAGCTCTGGTAATCTCAAGATCTGTTTTTTACTCTTCCTTAAAGTCATTTTAGGAACTGTGAGAGGAAGTGAGTCGCCAATACAGATCATTTATCTTGTCTTTATGTAATAAGTAGGTAAGCAGAAAGCTCCTGTCTGCTACTGTATGCCGAGCCAAGGCAGTACGAGACCTCACAGTTACACAGCATCCACTTAATTCCATCTCCATTCTCACTCCACCCCCGAGGCATTATAGCCTATCGATCCCTCACAGAAAGTTTATCTATAGCTACGACTGTGTGTAAACTCTGTGTACTTTGTGCTTGTCTCTGCAGCCAATAAAAGTTCTTTTTGGACTAGCTGAGGCTGAGATGTTAACTCCCGAACATCGCTGCGATGCTCCAAACTGTGTGTGGTAAGAAGTATAATGTATTCATATTCAAACACCCACAACAGGAGTTCAAGGAACTTAGCCTTCACCGTGCCTTTTTTAAATACGAGCATAAGGGTATCCTTCACAAAAACGATAAGTGGTTGCCAGGCAACTCCAGAAATACCAGTGAGAGACAGTTTGCAAAGCAGGACCCACAACTTTGCGCTCATCCTTGGAGGAAAATGTAGAACTGATAAATTAGGAGCCCACTGGAAGAGCTAATGAGAAGATCTGAATAGGACTCAAACAGCATGTAAATACTGGATATACTCGGCTTGACGAACGCACGTCCAAATCAGTCATCTTGACAGATTATCCTGGTCTTCCTGATAATTAAACCACATGCTGCTTCGGTGTTCACTGAGCCGTCTGGCACATTAATGAGCCAGAGGAGCGTGCTCAATGTGCCATAAAGGATGCTCAAACACACCTTGCTGCACATCATCGATGCATCAAACTGTTTCAAACTTCGGACATTCCCATTTCATTGTCAAAATAAAAAGGCATTGCATCTTTTTCTTCAGCATTCAACATCATTTTCCTTCCTTCCTTCCTTAAAATTCAGGATTTAATTGTCTGCACCTCAAATGGCACAACGGTACACTGCAAAAACTGAACATCTTACCAAGTTTATTTGTCTTATTTTAAGTCAAATTGTCTCAACCCACTTGATTTAAGATAAATTCACTTTCCAGGTAACATTTCAGCAGATGGAGGGACGTGTTTTAAGACAACGCATCTTAAATATCTTGTTAAGTCAAACAATCTTGAAATGATCTTGTTTTAGTTGTATTTTACCAGAAACAAGGTTCATTTCATTTCATACATGTTTCAAGCTGAGCTGTTGTTTGTATCAGATAAATAATCTGGATTTAAGAAATAAAGTAAATGCATTTTATTGGAAAATCACCAATTCATATCAGAAAACAGCTGCATGTGGAAAATGTGTAAAAAAAACAAAGCAAATGTCTGCTTTTGAGTTAAAACACCTCCTTTTGGGCGTAGCTGGCTTCACCTAAAACACAACACCTTCAAATGCTGTCAAACACCACTAAATATTAGGATTTCTAGCCAACTGTGAGAAGACATTATATCTCAGAATGCTTCAATTAATCTGTGTGATCTTATTTCAAGTACAAGATGGTCTTAAATCTAGAGAAGAGCCACGATAATACAACTAAAATAAGTTGAATACATCTCAAATTAAGAAGCTGACATTAAACTTATGAAAGCAAAAATCTATTCAATTCTTTAGCATGTCTGGTTTATTCTAAGACACCTCAGCTTGACAATGCTGCTAAAATATAGCTTAAAATAAGTTTTCCCTGCTGATTTAAGACCTCAATTTTCTAAATATCATGTCTTATTTCAAGAAATCTGACCAAGCAAATGTTCACTTGTTCTATTGGCAGATTTTTACACTTATTTCAGGTAAAAGTGCCTTAAAATAAGTTTTTTTCTTGTTTTGGGAGGGCATTTTTTCCAGTGTAGCCTCGCTGCTCTACAGGCTTTGTCTTAAGGCGTTTGAAAGTGCAGGCCTGTCATAGAACGAGCCCAGATAAAAACCAAGTGCGATGACCTCGGCTGTCAGCTCAGAAGCACTTCTCTCCCCCTGAGAAGGGCGAAACAGACGCTGTGGGAGACGGCGACAACGGACACTGGAATTACACCCAGCACAGCGCTACCACAACACCATCACAGATGTAATGCATCTGTTTTCTGAGGCGACACCTATTATTTTGAAGGTGTCTGTTCAGGCGTTGGACGGCAAAGTGACGAGGAAAACGGGGGAGAGGTGCAAAGTCCTGTAGCGTTAATACAGCTAAGTGTGACTGCAAAAGAACGACCCTGTTAGCTTGTTTGCAGTATAAAATTACCCTCAGGCGCTGTGTAATGTGGGACTTTAACCCTCATGCTGCCATAACAGGACAGGGGACCTCTGGGGATGACCTGTGGCGTCTGGAACCTGGAGGTCAGCAGGGCATGCATTTATTTCTCTTTGCATGCATTAACGGACAGGCGCACACACAAGTGAAGCACTCTGAGTAGCGTGAGGCGATTTAGGGAAGACTTTTCCCGTGTTTCAGCACCAACATCCGTCTAAAAACACAAAGTGAAGATGGCAGAGTTAACATCTTTCTCATTCACTTTGTCCTACAAGTTCACTCGTATCACGAACTAAAACATCCATAAAATTCTAACTTCACTGTGATGAAGACGAAGGCTGTAACAGGTCAGATTAAGATGCGTCAAGAATACACTACTGCTCACATGCAACAGATTAGTCATAAAACAAATCTCATGATAATCAGGAGCAAATGTCATCCTCCATCCATCCATCCATCTTCTTCCTCTTATCCTGGTCGGGTCGTGGAGGCAGCAGACGAAGCAGGTCATTCCAGACATCCATCCCCCCAGCAACGCTTCCCATCTTTTCCTGGAGGATCCCGAGGCGTTCCCAGGCCAGATGAGATGCATAATCCCTCCAGTGGGTTCTGGGTCTACTCCGGGGTCTCCTCCCAGGCTCTGAAAACCTCCAAAGGAAGTCTCCCTGGAGGCATCCGGATCAGATGTCCAAACCACCTCCTTTCGACGTGAAGGACCAGCAGCTCTACTCCGAGCTCCCTCCGGATGTCTGAGCTCCTCACCCTATCTCTAAGGCTGAGTCCAGACACCCTGAGGAGGAAGCTCATTTGGGCCGCTTGTACCCTGATCGGGTTCTTTCAGTCACTACCCAGAGCTCTTGACCACAGGTGAGGGTTGGAACGCAGATGGACTGGTAAGTCTTCACCACAACGGTCCAGTTCAACGCCCACATAACTGCTGACTCCATCTCACGCTCCATTTTCCCGTCACTCGAGAACAAGATCCCGAGATCCTTAACCTCCTTCTCTTGGGGAAGCGTCATCTCTCGAGGTGGCATTCAGCCATCTCGTGGCCACATAAGGAAGCTAGACAAGACTGCCCTTCACCCCTGATTCCTCCATCTATACTGGCTTTTAAATGCTCACCATGAAAAACGACCACCAACCAAACACGGCAAGGGAGGTGAATAATTCAGGCATTAGCAGCTGTTGAGGACGTTTTATTAATCCTGCATTTAGCACAGTGATGCATCACCTATACAGTGGAGTCTGTAATTAGCTACCTGTCTCACCTTTATTGTACAGTTGACTTCATTGTTTGTGTCATGAATAGGACACTGTAGCTGAGTGGAATACTGTAGGGAGAGGCTCACGCAGACAATAGTCCAGAGACGTATTGTTCTGCCAGCGTCGTCGCAATCCCTACAGGTCGAATGGTGGCAGATAGATTAGTTGGCGTCGCTCTAAACCGCCTGCCTTTGAAAAACACTCCAAACTTAACCGCTGAAAGGCAGAATGTGATTCTTATGTGGCCAATCAGCTGAATCTCTGTAAACATGATGCGATGTGAATCAATCATTCCAGCGTTATGTGGCGTTTTAAGAGCCATATGGCCGGTAGGAGGGTAGTTCCATAATTTAAAAATACAGCGATGAGACATGGAGCCCCTCGCACGGCCCATCTGCTGCGTGTCTTGTTTAACTAGGTGGCAGTTTGCAGTGAAAGTTTTCAGCTTTGGTGTGTGTGAGGACAACGAGAAGTGGAAGTGTGACGGGTTCTGCTTTAAGTTCGGAAGCTGGCGCAGCTCTTCCTCACATGACGGCGTCAGAGGTGTCAGGTTTTTACTGCTGTCACAGGGAGAATGGCGAGTTTTAAAAGTCTCAGAGCACCGAGCCATCAGCTGTGCCATTTCAACATCATAGCTAATCCTCTCCGTCTCCTGTTCTCCGAGCCACACGCTGCCTAATGAGACAGAAATCGCTTGAAATGCCTTCTTCAGCAACAAAAATGCACGATGATAGCCAATCTAGCAGCCAAATCCACAGTAGATGCAGCAGAGCCGAGGCATCACTGACTCATCACACAGTTTCTCCAGAGCTAATGGACAGCTGGCAGCAAGAGTCCATGTCATGCAGACAGGCCCAGGCAGCCCAGCCTTCCCCCAAGGTCACAGCCAGTCTCTCGTGGAGCACCGGCACCAGAGCGGCAGATGGTGCCGAAATGCTGGTCGATCATTACTCATCCAGCAGAGAAGATGGCTGTCCTTTGTTGAAGAAAGGCTCGTGGTGATTCTGCTATTTGATGGTGGAAGATGTTTTAGAGGAATGATTTCTTGGCCAAATAACGTTTGTGTTGTGGTGACGTTTTCCCTGATTTTGTGTTCCTACATTTATGTGGTGTCAAAAAGTAAATGGTAAATGGTCAGCACTGACATAGCGACTTTCTAACTCAGTGGTACTCAAAGCGCTTTACAATGTGTTTCTCATTCATGGCGACAGACTTCCATGCAAGGTTCCTGCCTGCCACTGGGAGCAACTTGGGGTTCAGTGTCTTGCCCAAGGACACTTCGGCATGTGGAGGGGCCGGGGATCGAACCGCCAACCTTGCAATCAGTGGACAACCAGCTCATCCACCAGATCCATACATTATCTATAGACCGCTTTATCCTCTGTAGGGTCTCTGGGGCGCTGGAGTCTATCCCAGCCAACTTGGGCAAAGGCAGTGGACACCCTGGACAGGTCTCCAGTCTATCACAGGGCCACACATAGAGACAAACAATCAAGCACACTCTCATTCACACCTACAGACAATTTAGAATCATCAGTTTAACTCAGCATGTTTTTGGACTGTGGGAGGAAGCTGGTGAGAACCCACGCTGCACAGGGAGACCAAGCAAACTCCACACAGAAAGATCCCAGGCGTCCTAACCGGGACGCGAACCGGGGATCTTCTAGCTGTGAGGCGACGGTGCTGACCACCGAGCCAACCTGCAGCTCCCACCTGAGCCAGAGCCGCCCAAAAACTCAGGGCCTTTCACAAGATAGAGTATGTCATGTTCAAACTTGCTACCTATTATTTCAATTGTGAACTGGCTCACCAGTTATTTTCAGCATTAATTAAATGAAACATTGGAAAATAATGAAAATCGTTCATCTGTTTTATAAAGTCCAAAGTGATGTGTTAAAATATCTTGCCATTGGATGACACATTATCTGCCTGGTTATGAGGGACCAGCTTTCTCATCTCAGCCAGCTCAAGATGTATTTTTCTTCATATCTATTGCAAAAGTTGGAACCAAAGAATTTTACTGCATATACTTGAGTATAAGAAGACAACACAACAATAGAGTACTGAACTGAGTTAAAGCGACTGATGTTGGTGCAGGGTTGGTGGTCCAAACCCCCCGTTCCTCCATGTACAAGGGGCTCCTTGCATGGCAGCTGTGTCGCCACTGGTTCGATTCAGTTTTATTTATATGGCGCATATTTACAACATATGCCATCTCATAGCGCTTAACATAGTAAGGAAGGACAGAAAACAATCCAAAGTTGTTTTTGGATTTCCTATGAGCAAACGATGGAGGGAAAAACCCCTAGGATAGGGGAGGGGGGGAAACAAAACCTCCGGCAGAACCAGGCTCAGGGAGGGCGGCCATCTGCCTCGACCGGCTGGGTTAGGAGTGGGGATGAGGGGGGAGGGGATGGGAGGAGATGTCAAGGTGGGGATGGTAAGACAGCAGGTGTGTGGGTGAATGGGTGACAGAAAAACCCATCGCTGGGTTTTGTAGAACATTTCAAAGATTTAAATTCGCTATAGAAGTATGGATTTTTTTAGCTTGTTAAAACAGTAACAGGTGTAGCACAAACATGACGACAGTTGTGAGTCTCGTCTGTAGCCCACGTCTACAGAATCCAGACCGCCTCGTGACAGATGCTGTTTTTCCACAAGTCGCACAAACACAAACTAGACGGATAAACGCCTCGAGAGCGCAAAATCATTCCTCCTCTCGTCATCCATCTCAAAAAATCAAGACTCCATTTTCCTGCTAAACACACACACGGGGCTATCAGATCGTCTTCACGCAGCTCGGAGGCACAAAAAAAAAACTTTCAGTGTTGAAAGACTTTATCGCTATAGCAACCGGTGCATTGAATTTGGCTCCGCCGATCTAAAAACAGAATGAAGACGGACTCAATGCAGCGCTGTTACAGGAGCGAAGACTTAGTCACCACCTCCTTCTCGAGTGCACAACCACACACATACTGTACACAAGCACTGAGACAAAAATACTGACCTGCATCTCAGCAGGCTACTGGAATTCCCTCTCTAGGTTTGGGACGTCTGTGCAAGTAAAGGGCTGAAGCAGAGCGGTAGGGAGGTGTCTGAAGGTTTAGCATGTTTGCTGCCAAGGGTGATTTTGTGCCATCGAAGCATTAATGCTGCGTTCAAACATGAAGCACAGCAACATCCTGGGGTGAGTTCAAGAAAATGATATGATAAGAAGATCGAATGCTTGAATATAGACAGAGTTTCTATGCTCAGGTAATGGTTGAGCTGACAGTTATGCCATCAAAGCAGACAAACATACTAAACACGTAAGAGAACAGCAGCTACTGTGAAACACTCTGGTTCTGATGGACGCGAATGGTCCTCAGGGTCTCAGTGACAGAGACAGCAAGACCTGGCAGAGTGTTTTATCTGCTGCCTCCATGTATCCAGGCAACAGCAAACCGCCACGATGATTGCATCATCTGGCAGAGAGGTCTCCCATGTATTAATCTCAAAGCAACACTTAGCCGGGCTTAGTAAGCAGCGAGCGAGTGAGAGCAGAGGCTGCACCGCATGGAGAGAGGGGGAAGGACGGAGCAGGGCCGACAGTGTGTGACAGGAAATGTGTGGGGGCCATCCTAATCTTCATTTCACACATCCGCCAGACCGGCTGATGATTTGCGCTTCATAGAAAGAAACAAGATGACTTAAATAGTGTGTGACCTCTAATGGACAAGTGTGGGAACTGCAGCAACACCAGTCAAACTGGTAAATGATATGTTGATGTAGAGATGGACCCTGGGCAGAAGGTTATCTTGATATGGATCTGAAGATGAGGCTGTGGCCTTGGTGGAAGACTGCGTTCTCTAGATCAGTGGTTCCCAACTGGTGGGTCGGGACCCAAAAGTGAGTCGCGAAACCATTTTTAGAGGGTCGCAGAAGCAAAGTAGTGGTATAAAGTCTTTTATTTTCAAGGACGTGTTTCTTATGACCCAGTTTGCTTTCAATGGCAGGATATTTAGTGGTGGAGACACCAGTAGTTGCCCATTATTAATCTCTAGATTTGGTTCTGCCAGCTTATTGGAGGAATTTATGCTAAAACGTGCCAAAAATGAACCAAAACATGCTCAGAATCTGTCAAAATGGGCCAAAATATGCCCAAAACTTGGAAAAAGCGTCCAAATATACCAAAATTAGCAAATAAATTAAGCCAAAATTTTCCTAAGTTGGATCAAAATGCGTTGAGACTACACCCAATTAAACCTTAGTTTCTTAACAGAAACAGCAAACTTCAACAATACCCATACATGTTATGAACCATGCGACAGGAGGCCCCGTCCTGGCTCAGGTGGTAGAGCGGGTTGCCCACTGATCGCAACGTTGGCGGTTCGATCCCCGGCCCTAGGCAAGACACTGAACCCCAGGTTGCTCCCAGTGGCAGGCACCTTGCATGGAAGCTCTGTCGCAACTGGTGTGTAATTGGGTAAATGAGAAACACACTGTAAAGCGCTTTGAGTACCACTAACGTTTGGCATTCGGCCTCTTTTTTTTTTTACATTGATCTTATAAAAGTACAAATAATAACGCTTCAATCAATTGATTTCAGGTGGTTTTGAAGTACATGTGTCGCGCTCCGTCACGGCTACTTTTACTAATTGCTAAACAGTTTACAAGCGGCACTCGTAAGCCTCTAAATTTACACGCATCCTCGGTCTTTGAGCTTTGGGGTGGCCTACAAGATGGACGACCCTGAACGCTCTCCTGCTCAACGACGGCGCGAGCAACATTCAAACACCAGAATACTCACAGTGCGAGTGAGAGAGGGAGTTTGGAAGGCCAGAGATCTCAGTGTGTGATTACTGAGTCATCGGTGCTGAAGTTATTTTTCTATCTGGCAGTTAAACAGACGATTCAAAGTATGAGGCTCGAAAAGCCCGACCAAGTATTTTTCACCAAACCCAATAAAACGACAATGCATTCTATAGAGATATACTAAATTAAAACTGACTGTAGCCCAATCCTGGCATACTGTAGCGCATTCCTTAGGCCAAATAAAACACATAACTACTTTGGGCTAAGTGAAAAGACAGTTTAGAGTAGTCAGAAAAGACTGGAAGGTGAGGACGTTGTTGGGTTTTGTCTTTTCATGGGATTTATTTGCACTACAAATATAGTACCAGACCTCAAATCTATGGAAAACTCAGCTACGGCCGCTTCCTCTTGAACTAGTTTGCCCATTTGGCTGGTGGATGGGAAGCAACCAATCAGAGCGCTGCGTTCTGCATCCTGGGCTCTGATTGGCTCAGCGACCGTAGCATCAGTCTCCTGTACAGCAGCGTTCAGCATCTGGCCTTGTCCGTTCCACATGGACGTCTGATCGCTGTCTGTAGTGTTGCTCTGCGGTGTTGGATTTATTTCAATCCCTACGATGTCGCCCAAACGTTCTGCACCTTCTGAAGCTTCTGGCACCGAACCCAAGCATGTGGAGGGTTTATACAGCCTTAGAATATATATAATAACAGATAAATAAAGTAAAAATTTTAACTAATAAATATCAATAAACTTTCCTTGTCAGTTAATTACATTAAAACATATTTTATATTTGAATTTTTTTTGAAATTTTTGTCTATTATATTATTATTCGCTTTGGTTATGCAAAAAACAAAAAGCCAATTTGCATAAACGTCCATAACAAAAATCAGAAAAGTGGATAAAGTCACGTTTGAAACTCTTCGTGTTGTCGACACATTAGAACGTTTTCAAAGATTTTCACTTCGCAAATAGGAAAATACTGCCAACAGCCAGAAAAACATACATTCTGACCACTTTTTTAGGAATAAAGGGTTCTATAAATCGGATAAAATGTGTATTAAAATATTAACTAATGATGTTTCACCACAGTGGACAGGTGCTCTGACAAAAGCCATGTGGAGTAAAGTCTGATGAAGTTATTCCCGACACCACAGTTAGTCAGAATTTTGCTTTGGTAGGTCTCTGGAAGAAAAATTAAAGATACTACACAGGTGATTGTTCACGGCTGGTTTGGAGTAATGATTGTGAATAGTTTTAGTTGAACTAGCTGTTCATGAAAGGGTTTAAGTGTTAACTCGACTGGTTCTGTATCAAACTTGCGTCCGAACAAAACAGGAAGCCATGCTGTCTCCTTCTACTTGCAAGCGCCCCCCCAGCACGCTGTATGAATAATAGATTTAATACATCAAACAAGAGAAGAACTAACACAGTTAGTCAGGCCACCAAATGACTATCAGCAGTACTTACTCACTGCTTCATCACTATCCAATAATAAGTGTCTGATCATGTGTGTGAGATGTCTTCTTCAGCCACCTTCGTCATGTCATCTTGTCGTGCTGTCTGGAGTCCATCAGTCCGGCTGTATGTTTACTGTACAAACAACCGCTGCTTAGCTGGAGCTGTAAACAGTGCAGTTGTATCTGTGCACCGCTGACATTGATTGTGCGGATAATCATTAGGCTTAACTACACGCTTCAGAGCTGCTGTGAGTCATTCAGCTTAACTTCAGTGTGAACAGAAAAACGAGGGGAGAAGAGTCATTTCGTCGTGTTTGTCCTGCCAACTTTGCAAAACATCTGCAGGGGGTTGATAAACTGACTGATTAATACCAGTGACCCAAAGATGACTTGGCCAGATGCTCCGATTCATAAATCTCAAAACTTGATTTCTTATTTAGTTGGAAGACATCCATCCCATCTAGCTAGGATGTTTTCACATTTCTTTATTGCCTACATTTGAGTACTTCAAACACAAACACCCCTTTTCCACCAAGAAGAACCAGGTCCTAGTTCTGGTGCTTAGTTGGTTCTAATCTATTTCCTCCATTGACAAGGAGCCCAGTTGGAGCCATTGGGTCACAATAAAACCACTACGCTAGCATCCATTACATAGCAGTTGAACAAACGCAGTAAGTTGATGATAATATCTATGTTTATCTCTATAGATGGTCTTAAGGCTGATTGTGAGGCGGAGGTCCTCCTGTTGCCTGGACACATCCGTGATCACGCTACTGGTGGGACACAACTGTAGCGGATTTCAGGTCAACAGTTTGTGCTAAACTTCCGTGTGTCCCGGGAGTCATTCCAATACATGTGTGATGGGACCAGGGACGTCCTGGAGAACAAGGACACTAATTAGCGCTTGTGTGTCCCTTTCCACCGTTGATGGTTGGTCACCATAACCCCGCCCCCAGCCCCTGACGTACTCGGTGCTTAGCTCTGGACCAGCAAAGAGTTGGTGCTTGCTGAGCTTCAGTTTATAGAACCTGGAGTCGGTGCTTAGGTGGTGGAAACACAAAGAAGTGGAGCTAAGTCAGGCTCTGAACTAGACCTGGAACCAGCTCAGTGGAAAAGGGCTGTGAGTAAAAGAGATGTTTCTTTGCCATTCAGACTATTTGGAAAGAAAACTCACTCAGTTCAAGTTAAGTCCTGATACAAACACGACCAACCGTAAAAAGGCCATTCTTATTTTCCAGTTTACCAGAGGTTTAGGCCATTTAAAGCCCATCCATCCATCTATTATCTATACACTGATTAATCCTCTGTAGGGTCGCAGGGGGCTGGAGTTTATCCCAACCAACTCGGGCGAAGGCAGGGGACACTCTGGACAGGTCTCCAGTCTATCACAGGGCTACACATAGAGACAAACAACCAAACACACTCTCATTCACACCTATGGACAATTTAGAATCATCAATTAACCTCAGCATGTTTTTGGACTGTGGGAGGAAGCTCGGAGGAAGCTGGAAAACCCACGCTGAACTCCACACAGAAAGATCCCAGGCGTCATAAGCGGGACGCGAACCGGGGATCTTCTAGATGTGAGGCGACGCTGCTAACCACCGTGCAGCCCTCCATTTAAAGTCCTTCACTAAAAATTTTAAATTGTCAGAAGTTTTGTAGATCCATTGTAATCCCTGTATTCTTTGTCTTTCTATTGATCGAATAATTCAAGCTTAATTTCCATTACAATCCACATTTTAGGAATAATTCCTCACATCTCTCTTTACATTTAGTCTAAACTTCCGAGTGCCACGACCACTTGTGTTTTCCTCCACTTTGTTCTCTGATTGCGTTCACTCTGATGTCCTGCTGACATGTTTCCTTCGGCTGTGTTTTGTTGAACACCAGTAGCTGTGTGTCTCTCACACTTAAATGTGATATGTCATCGCAGTCTGACATTCAGCAGAAGCTGTCTCTTCTTAAGACACACTGCAGTGGCAGAATATTTTAATAAAGTCACTGCTGTGGGAGATTGCACAAGCACAA
The DNA here is from genome assembly GCA_024666655.1 of Dascyllus trimaculatus. NCBI lineage: Eukaryota > Metazoa > Chordata > Actinopteri > Pomacentridae > Dascyllus > Dascyllus trimaculatus. Next base: position 2,026,980 of record CM045455.1, on the reverse strand, counting down.
ACTTGGTATTTCACACTGCAATATTTCTTATTATGCCCATCTGCAGTCACAATAGCAAGTTTGTGTCCTGGTTTCAGAGCGCCTCGGGTCGTAGCATTGCTTCTGTGAAGGATTTAATGCAGGGATAAGGGCTTGAATGGATAACAGGCCTGGAGGCAAATATGAAGAAACTGAAATCGAATCGGAACCCGTCGGGCAATCAATACATTCATCCAAACATTTTTTTAGCAAGTACAAGACGCAGACTAATTGCTAATGTGATTTACAGCAAAAGCACACAGTGTAGCTCTACAGGGCTGCTGGCTTTGTTGCCAACAGCAGCTCATATGACAGATCCAGATGTTGTTATGATCTCCTGCAACTGCATTTTCATTTCTCCTTTACAAATAAATACCATCATAGACACGAGCCAGGAATGTAGACCACAAAACAGTGTTTGACTCAATAAACTGGACGATACCTGTGGTTCAGGAGAGAAGTTCACACAGATACCCCTTTTCCACTGAGCTGGTTCCAGGTCTATTTCGAAGCCAGAGCCTGACTTAGCTCCACTTCTTTGTGTTTCCACCACCTAAGCACCGACTCCAGGTTCTAAAAACTGGAGCTCAGCAAGCACCAACTCTTTGCTGGTCCAGAGCTAAGCACCGAGTACGTCAGGGGCTGGGGGCGGGGTTATGGTGACCAACCATCAACGGTGGAAAGGGACACACAAGCGCTAATTAGTGTCCTTGTTCTCCAGGACGTCCCTGGTCCCATCACACATGTATTGGAATGACTCCCGGGACACACGGAAGTTTAGCACAAACTGTTGACCTGAAATCCGCTACAGTTGTGTCCCACCAGTAGCGTGATCACGGATGTGTCCAGGCAACAGGAGGACCTCCGCCTCACAATCAGCCTTAAGACCATCTATAGAGATAAACATAGATATTATCATCAACTTACTGCGTTTGTTTAACTGCTATGTAATGGATGCTAGCGTAGTGGTTTTATGGTGACCCAATGGCTCCAACTTGACTCAATGGAAAAGCAAACAGGTTCTTAGGAGGAACCAGATTAGAACCAAATAAGCACCAGAACTAGACCTGGTTCTTCTTGGTGGAAAAGAGGTAAGACAGTGCAAACCTCCAGGAAGGCTGAACAACCCTCCAGAGGTCACGCTGTAGACTAATGAGGGTCACCTAAAGAAAGAAGGTAGGATGGATTTTAGAATTAATAATGTCTCTGTAGCGCCACCTATGGACATTAAAGAGTTATGAAAGTGCATCACTGTTCACCTTTTAAACTAATTCACTTTTTAAAAAAACATTTGTTCAAAACTAAAAATAATGATCCAACACAGGACATTAACTTCATCCTCCCCTCCAACTGGTCCACGAGGCCATTTTAAACATTGAAAAACTCTAATACGTCTGTTGGCGTTGAGACAGCAGTGGGTTTGGGGTGAGAGCGGCTTGGGTATCTGCTGCTACCAAGAACCAGTTCAACACCAGAGTCCTCTTGACCAAATCCTTTGCTCTCTATGCCACAATTGTAGAACTCATTTGTCGACTGCTGTGACATTTGAGATGTAATGTTAGTTTATGGCCGCCTTTTCCATCAAATGTAGTAGTTTCAGAGGTATCATTCTACTAAAGGGGACTGAAAACAGCTTTAAAACTTCCTGATTTGACATGTTTCACTTAAAAATCCTGAACGGGATTATGGGATATTGGTATTTTGCACCTAAAGTGAGCTGATTCTGATGTTTCCTCTTAACGTGCTGACAGAATAATGGTTTGGAGACGAGGTGCGTGCTTTCACTTGTTTCTCCCTGTTCTGAGCCCACAGTATGGCACACGGCACACACATGCCTGGCCTCTAATGTGGTCAATCTAAAATCCCCGTAGACAGACGAGCACCGGCTGTGACCGAATCTAGACTCTTCAGGATTATGTGAGAATTTTTAATCGAGCAGAGCGCTGGACTTGCCCTCTGGTGGCAGCTGTTAACTTTTGCTCGTGATGGTTTGAATGGGGACTTCTGAGCGGTCCGATCCAAACGCTTGCAGGGGGCACGTCGGCGCCGTGTGGGCTGATGTGAGGAAACCGAGACAAGCTCCGGCATTTTCCATAATTAGCTCTGAGTTAAACTGTCGCCAACAGCGCTGCGTCAGACTTGGTTGTCAGTGCTCTCACCTCTGAGTGCCACAACACATCAGAGGACCGTCCACGCTCTTCAAGCCTCGACCAGATCCGTTAAATCCCACGCCGTCGTGATGCTGAGGCTGCCGAACTGTCTGAAACTGAATGACTGTGTTTCATTCATATGGCAGCACACCCATACACATCTGTTCTTAGATCAAGACTTGCATTTGTTAAAGGGTCTGTCCTAGCAAGCCATTTTAAAGCACTCCCATTCAAACGATTTTCTCTTTGAAGGATTTGCATCTTAATAACAATGATTCAGAAATTAACCGAACCGCCAAATGGACTTAAAAGTAAAGCACAGACCATGTGTAAGAGGCTCGATGGTTCCCTATTAAGAGGAGCATCCAGCATTATTAATATTCCACTTTAATGTTCAAGCTGTGCTGCCGAGCCAAGGGTTTGCTGCTCAGGCCAGGCTGAGGGTGCTGCATGCCAGCCGCCCGAGAGAGTCAAGTGAAAACCTCTCACATAGGTGGCTTCCAAGTGGGCAGAGCCTTCCGATAAAAGGCTGTTCAGGAAATTGCCAGCGATTTAAAAGTTGAGGAAGTAGCTTTTTGCTTGGAATCGAATGAAAAAAAGAAGAAGTTGAAAGCGGGTGTTTGTGTGCGAGGCGAGAACGTGGAATTGTTCTCATCGTGAAGATGGAGCTCCACTTTGTCACTGCACGGTAAAATACAGTTATTTGGACGGAGGCAAATGTCAGATCACAGCAGCGTTTGGTAGGTGTCGCGACTGACCACCTTCAAAATGCCTCTCTCCGTCTACGATGCAAAAACAGAGCACGGCAGGGAGCAGGTGAGCTTTCGGCTGAGTAGACCAGCTCAGCGGCGTCCCCTGCCTCTGTTTTACCCCGTCCACGGCGCTCTGCTTTACCCCTTGGCCTGACTGGACGCTGGTTTAACACATTAGTATTAGCACTCTGAATTCCCCGTGTGGACAAGTACCACCTGGCAGGCGCTGCTGCTCTGTGTGAGTCAGAACACTCCGGCCATTAACACGCGGCAGGTACCATGGTACCGGCAAAGCATCGAGCTCATGCGGTAATGTTAGCCTACACACACACATTAGCTTTTCTCATGCTCTGACTCCTACTGATCCTATAAGCGCTCCCCAGAGTGCGACAGACTGACACCACCAGGCTTCCCTCCAGGTAAACCCTGCACACTGCATGTGCCATAAGCAGATATGCATGAAGATGTTCACTTTGCAGCCCAGGAGAACACACACACGAATCAATTTCACGCATGACGGCGTACCGATTAAAACAACACGGGTCGATCGAGTAGATTCTCATTCACAACATCGAACTGAGCACATATTTGCTCCGTGTACACATTTCCTGTTTTAATTCAGCGAGTTCTTTTTAATGTGTTTGTGTTTTGCAGACAGGAGCAGCCATAGCCAGGGTTATAAAAACACTAGGGGTTATAAATACAACCAGCCTGGTCGAGGACCCCTGTAGTGGAGCTCTATGTCTATGGCATGGACTTGCTGCATGTTGGGGCTTCCTTTCTCCTACAACCATGCTGTAAAAAAGCCCAAAAAATAATCTTAAAAAGACCCAAAAAAAGCCGTAAATGTCCACTGTACTTCAGCTGGCCATCACCAACGGCAAATAATTGTGAACATAATGGAGTATTTAGTAGCTATTTCCCTTAGGACATGGTAGAGACTACAGTAGAACTAAAAGAGTTAATGTTGACTTGTAGATCTGCTGAAGGGACATCTCTTACCCCTTTTCCACTGAGCTGGTTCCAGGTCTAGTTCGGAGCCAGAGCCTGACTTAGCACCACTTCTTTGTGTTTCCACCACCTAAGCACCGACTCCAGGTTCTATAAACTGGAGCTCAGCAAGCACCAACTCTTTGCTGGTCCAGAGCTAAGCACCGAGTACGTCAGGGGCTGGGGGCGGGGTTATGGTGACCAACCATCAACGGTGGAAAGGGACACACAAGCGCTAATTAGTGTCCTTGTTCTCCAGGACGTCCCTGGTCCCATCACACATGTATTGGAATGACTCCCGGGACACACGGAAGTTTAGCACAAACTGTTGACCTGAAATCCGCTACAGTTGGAGGACCTCCGCCTCACAATCAGCCTTAAGACCATCTATAGAGATAAACATAGATATTATCATCAACTTACTGTGTTTGTTTAACTGCTATGTAATGGATGCTAGCGTAGTGGTTTTACAGTGACCCAATGGCTCCAACTTGGCTCCTTGTCAATGGAGGAACCAGATTAGAACCAACTAAGCACCAGAACTAGGACCTGGTTCTTCTTGGTGGAAAAGGGGTATCTGAACATATTTATAGCAATATTTTTTGACTAAAGTCTTGGTTTGACTTTCATCTCACCAGATACTTTCAATCTCTTTGCATTCAAATGACTGCAAGAGATCACCAAAGTTTTTGAGGTTACTTTTGGTTTATAAGTAATCAGAATGGCTGACAGCAACCTACTGAGCTACAAGACAGTGGAGGAGGCTCCTACTGGCCTATGTAACAATAACAATAATAATAATAATCATCTAACTTTTACTGATCCCCTTGGAGAAATTCCTTCTCTGCATTGACCCATCCTATTCATAGTTAACTATACATACTAGGAGCAGTCAGGGGTTAAGGGCCTTGCTCAAGGGCCCACAGTGGTCGCTCTCACTTTCCCACCTCAACCTCTTGCCACTCCTTTGACTCGAACCAGCAACCCACCGGTTACAAGTTTGCTTCACAAACCACTAGGCCACCACTGGATTTATCTCCTACATCCTGGTTCTCCTACCTCTACACCGACACATCTGTATGAGAGTAATGTGCAGTCCTTTAATGGGCTCATAGGACTGAAGTTAGGGCTCTGGGAAATAGCCATTGGTATTTTATAGATCTAATGATTAAATGAGGAATAAATGAGCAGCCCCTAAGTGGCCTAAAAAGCAGCAGATGGAGCTTTAAAGTGAAAAAAGAAACAGTTCACACAGGACCTAGCTTAATTATGAACATCTTCTTCCAACAAAACCCGGCAGGAAGAGCGAAAAAACCCGACCCTATATGTTCGACGAATCAAAGAGCGGATCTACCCTTCAAAGACCCGCAGGCTGCATATCGACAGGGCAGAGCTTCAGGATTAGAAATCCTGTTGCTACAGGGATTGCCTGGGCCTCCCTTTGAACTCTCTGGTTCAGGTCTGCACTGCATCGCCCTGCAAAGACAGAAGGATCCTTTTCACGGCTATTTTCGACACGCTCCGTCCCGCCGCCGGCCTCTTTGTCCGGCCAGGAATCACTTGTCACCTTTGTCACCTTGTAAGCAGCAGCCACAGGAGTCTGTTTCTGCCTTTACAGCCCATTTACAGTAGGTATACGCCGTATTTTTTAATTAGATTACACTACACAGTTTACAGTTAAGCTCCTCTTTTGCATTCATTGGATCGTCTTGTCTTTTCACTCCCTTCCTATCCTCTCTTACCCTCTCCTGATCTCACTATTCCCTCTTCTTTCTTCTGTCACTCTGACTCACTACAGTATCTTATGCACACACTCGCACAGTAGCTTTCACAGCACACACACACTTGAGTCTGACAATCCAACCTCCATAACTCACTATGGCGTACACAAACACGTACACACTTGCACATTAGCTACAGCAGGGCTTCGGGATTAGCAGCTACTACTACCATGACACACCGGGAGAGAGAGTACAACACACCGAGGGGCACCAACACACGCCGCACAATCACATTGCTGGAGGTACCGACACATGCACACGCTTAATACTACCACAATAGCATAAGCATATCCGTCAATGGCACCATACGTGTCTGTGTGCCTGTTAACACACTGTTAAATCCCACACACACACACATATACACACACACACATGCACACTCTGGCCCAGATCCCTCTTATGAAGCAGCACTGTTTGGAGGAATGTACAGCAGAAGAAGGGGGGGACGCTACAGCTCCTCAGTGTCTCCATGGAAACAGGCTGGAGAGCAGCGTATCCCGCTCGATGTGGTGTCAGAGACCGAGGATGAATCCAGTCCTCATTAGGGGGAGCCGAACCGCACCGAACAGAAAGAAGGCAGGTGCTTCCATTAATAACTGCAACTGCTTTTTCACCCCCCCCCTCCCGAATAAACACACAGTCACCTGGATGGGGGGGGGGGCTTTCCTCATGCTGTAATACTTCACCAAGACGCTGTCTGCTCGGGCTGATCAATGCATGTGGCGTGATTTTCACTCGCTCTAGCACCGTGTCATTGTTGCTCGTCATTGATTTTCCACCTCTCCTCACATTTAGCATTTCACTAGAACATTAACTGACATGGAAGCGACGGTGGCACGCTGATAAAGACACCAAAGTACGGGGGACTCGATTCAAAATGATTTCTAAGAATGATGCTGCCTCAGAATCCCACTATGGCCTAAAAGCTTGTGGCGGCTCTCGCTGCAGGTCGGACGCTACGAGATGCAGTGAGGTGCGTTTGTGACCTCCACAGCCGAAACTTCCGTTAACCCACGTCGAAAACCGGCCAGGCGACTGCATGTTTCCACATGTTCTCAGCGCAAAACAATAAATCGTATCGGTCCTGCATCCAGCTCACTCCTCTGAACGCTCTTTATATTCACTCTTCCACTCACTCATACACCCACACGGCTTCACTCGCTACCTAACATGGTGTTGTGCCGAGCACCACTCGAAGGGATTAGAACCAGGATCCTGGTTATTTTCGTCCGGCTTCCCTTCGTTTTAGCCACGGGACTGAACATCAGGTGCCATTAAAGATAAAAGGGGTGAGATTAATGATCCCTGTGGGGGTCCTGGGGTCACCGCAGCAGTAAAGACACACTATAGGAAAGACGTACATATCGCAAGTAAAGTAAGTAATAGGTCACTTTTGAAGCAGGGGATCTTTGTTGTAAATAGAACAGTCTTGGGTTTTGAACCGCGGGTTGGATGAAGCAAGACATGATGAAATTATATGCAACACACCAACATATTGATGGTTAGTCATGAGCTGAGTAGATGATCTGTCACTGATTTGCTACTAAAGGTGACAAGTGAATTAAAATAACCCTTAGTCGCAGACCTCAGTGATTTAAAGATCTTGCAATATTGGGGGATATCATGTTGTGTTAGGGTTAGGTTTGGACAGTGGTGGCGCAACAGGTAAAGCCCTGGACTGCCAATCAGAAGGTCGGTGGATCGAACCCCCACCGCGGCCACTGTTGGGCCCTTGAGCAAGGCCCTTAACCCCTGACTGCTCCCTGGAGGCTGCACAGGTGGGATGGGTTAAATGCAGAACTGAATTTCCCTAGAGGGATTAGTAAAGGTTAAATTATTATCATTATTATTACTATTTCAGCTGTTGTGTCGTATTTGTATTTGTCACACACGTCTATTAGTTCATGCAGGGAGACGAACACAGCTTTTAACCACAAATATCTTCCGTCGTCATTTTAATTGATGCATTCAAAGATCACCGACTGCTAAAACAGCTAAAGAGATGTTTATCTACAGCAGTCGGATCACAATAGTCTACAGCTTTCGATGAGATCTGTGAGTCACCAGCACGTGCAAGACGGTGACAAGACAGATGAAGGGTGTGGAGTTGTAACAGTCTGAGATCTAAATAGGTAAGCTGCTAAAATAAAACCCAATTCTGACTCACGAAGAGGTGCATTAATTGCAGGGATCCCAGGGAAGTGTCATTCCTTGAGGTGGTTGTAATCAACACCCTCAGCTCTTACTGCTACAGAAAGCTGAAAAGGATTCGTTCCCGTTGTTAAAAGAAATATAAAAACTGGGAAGTAAGCGCAGTTTTGTGCATCTCAGTGGACAGATTAGACTAATAACATGGTAAATGCTTTACATTTGCATCTTGGAATTACCCTGTGACCCTGCAGAAGAATGAAGGGGTGGATGGATGGATGGTTGATTAGTTGGATAGATGGATGGATGGATGGATGGATGGATGGATGGATGGATGGATGGATGGATGGATGGATGGATGGATGGATGGATGGATGGATGGATGGATGGACGGACATTGGTTGGTTGGTTGAATGGATGGACCGACAGTTGGTTGGTTGGTTGAATGGATGGACGGACGGTTGGTTGGATGGATGGATGGATGGATCGATGGATGGATAGATGGATGGAGGGATGGATGGAGGATGGATGGATGGATGGACGGTTGGTTGGTTGGTTGAATGGATGGACCGACAGTTGGTTGGTTGGTTGAATGGATGGACCGACGGTTGGTTGGATGGATGATGGATGGATGGATGCACAGACGGATGGACGGACAGATGGACAGACGGTTGGTTGAATGGATAGATGGATGGATGGGTGGATGGATGGATGGATGGATGGATGGATGGATGGATGGATGGATGGATGGATGGATGGATGGATGGATGGATGGATGGATGGTTGGTTGGTTGGTTAGTTGAATGGATGGATGGATGGTTGGTTGGTTGGTTAGTTGAATGGATGGACAGATGGACGTCGGTCAGTCAGTCGGATGGATGGATGGATGGATGGATGTTTTTTGGAGTTAATAAGAGCTTCTGTTTCTACCATGCACCGCAGTCACCACCACAAACAAACAACAGAACACCAAGCTTTGTGCAATATAAACTGAAAGAGGAAGCCATCTTGGCTGCCCCTAGTTTGATTTTCATGGTACGTCTCGATCACCCAATACAGACGCACCATAGCAGTTCAGCACCAAAGATAGGACAACATAAAAGCTAAATTAAGACTTAATGTGTGGCTTGTCACTTTGAATTTAACAGAATTTCGTCACTGTCCTGCTCTGCAGCCAGCAATGAATGTGCTTGTCAGTTAATGGCTGGTTAATCTTTCCTTCCTGACCTCCAAACCTCTGCAAAAAAAACCCCAAAGAGGACGGATGCCATCAACAGCCAGATGTACTGCAGCTTCAGCCTAAAATAAAGAGTGAAACTACAACTACAGCTGTATATAATATGGGTACAACAAGCCAAATTACATAGTTTGTTGATGTTGGAGTACAGTTGTGAGCAAAAGTTTACATACAGTTAAAAAACATAAGGACCATATTGGAAGAAAGGACTTTCCGAAAAGAATCATGCATGTTGGTGCTCTCTTGACCAGCTTTGTTGGAAATCACAGTGACAACAAAGATATTCTATTCTTTCTCATAAATTTAATAAAGGTCTTTTGGAAATATGACAACATCTGTTCCCTCAATTATTTGCCTTTTGTTAGCCGTCCACAATCTTCTGGCAAGCTTCTGGTTGTATGTTCTTTTAAAAGACATGATGTATTTCATTATTTTTCTAAACTTTCTGACACGGACTTGTTTCTTCGTCACGGTCCACAGCTTTTTTAAGGGGTTTAAGTCAAGACTTTGGGAAGGCCAGTCTAAATCCTCCTTTACCATTTTTGAAGTGTGTTTTTGGTCATTGATCCAACCTTCTGCCTAATTAGTTTTCCCAAGGATTCATTCATTTATTATCCATTATTCATTTTACTTTGCGTAAAGCTCCAGTTCCAATGGCACCAAAACAGCCCCAGAGCATGATACTACCACCACCATGCTTGACAGTAGGTTTGGTGTTCTTGGGGTTAAAGGCCTCAGCTTCTCTCCTCACATATTTCTGGTCATTTTCGCCAGATAACTAAATTTTCTTTTTCATCTGACCACAGAATTTTCCTCCAGAAGACCTTTTCTTTGTCCGTGTGATTAGTAGCGAACTTCAGTCGAGCCTTTAGGTGCCGCTTCTAGATAAGGGCTTCCTTCTTGCACAGCGGCCCATTACATTACATTCTTGACCATCCTGACCAACCGTCTCTCAGCAGCAGGTGATAGTTGGTGTTTTCTTCCTTATCGTAGCAGTGACACAACTGCACCATGCACTTTATGTTGTTTGCACAGATTACATAGGCAGCTGAAGCGTCTTTAAAAAAACTCCAAGTGACTTTTATGACTTGCTCCAGTCAATGATTTGCTTTTTCAGATCTGAGCTCCTCAGACTTTCCCACTGTAATCTATGTAACTGAGTCTAATGAGTGTATCAAATGGGCTCAGTGAAGTCAGCAGCCGTAGTCAATTGTGACTCGCAAGTTAAAGTCCGTGCCATGGAGAAAATTTGATTAACACAGTTTTCTACATCACCAGAACGGATAATTGAAGTTGCTACATGTGCACATTTGGGCATATTTCCAGAAGATCTATTATTAAATTATGAAAGACCCAAAATGCATAATTGGTTTTTGATGGCAAAGATACACGATGCTATAATTACATTCCATCATAAAAATATTGAAAACCCTCCACTGCAGTGATATGCATTGTCTTGAATGTAAAGCCTATGTGAACTCTTCTTTCCGACTGTACATGCAGAGTAACAAACAGAGTTACCCCCAAGTTAATGCACTGGTTTTCACTGCATGAACTTAATAAACAAATAGACAAAATGAAACTGTAGTTGCTGCACAGGCAAAGGGTTAGACACCCCTCTACTAGTAAAGTCTCACTGCCGTCATTAGCTCAGCAGCTCTTTATGGATTTGTTCATCAGTGACAATCTGGAGTTAATAAGTTTCCTGACTCCTCACACCTTGTGGTAACACTCAACAACCACGGGATCCTCTAAACAACCGACTGAGGATCTGAAATTTGAGTGTCATTAAGAAGGGCGGAACTGTGGACTTCAAGACACGATCAATCCTGAAGAGTAAGAACACTTTTAGATTAAACTGTAGATCTGCCGGGCAGAGAGGCAAATCAAAACCTCCCTGTGACTGCAAAGGAGCCGTCTGAAGGTTTAGCTCAGTAGGAGCGGTGGTTTGGCATTCGGCTATGCAGCACAGAGGCACAAACAGCATCTACCTTCAGAAGGAAACATTACCTGCAACCTGATCAAAAGTCACGCTATGAAGGCTGCATTTAAATGAGCTGTAGCCATTTTAGAAGCAAGTAGACACTTAAAACTGAGCTCTTTGAAGGAAAAACATCTTGCCATCTGCCAAGCACGAGGGTGAAAATATTCCTCTGTGGGGCTGTGTAGCACGAAACAAAGCATGGACGGTGGGAACGATAGACTCCACGACACGTCAGTCAAAGAACTGAAACTCAGAAGAGACCGGCTTCTACAGAAGAATGCAAAACCCTAAAGGTCTCTTCTCACATCTACTTCATGAGGCAGCTGGAAATGGACGAGCGTATCCAAAAGTGTCAATCAGGGTCCCGAAAACTGTCCAACTGTGCAGAGGTAGGGTTGGTACACAGTGGATAGCCCTGTTTGACTACTGTTGTAATCCACTGTATGGCAAGAACCACTCGACTCAGTAAAGAGAAGCGACATTCCATCATTACTCTAAGACATGGAGGTCAGTCGATCGGGAAAATTTCAAGAACTTTGGATGTATCCTCAAGTGCAAAAACCATCAAACGCTGTGATGAAACTGGCTTTGGTGAGGACCGCCCCAGGAAAGGAAGACCAAGAGTTAGCTCTGCTGCAGAGGATAAGTCCGTTAGAGTTACCAGCCTCAGAAAACAAACAGCACCTCAGATTAGAGCCCACATAGATTCTTCACAGAGTTCAAGTAGCAGACGAATCTCAACATCAGCTGTTCAGAGGCAGCGTGAATCAGACCTACATGGTGGAATTAATGCCAAGAAGCCACTACTGAGGATGAACAAGAAGAAGAAGAGAAACACAAGGAATGGACATCAGACCAGTGGAGATCTGATTTTTCTGAGATCTTTGGTTCCAACCGTCGTGTCTTTGTGAGACCAGAGAAGGTGAGCGGATGGTTTCTGCATGTGTGGTTCCCACTGTGAAGCATGGAGGAGGAGGTGTGGGGGTGCATTGCTGGTGACACTGTTGGTGACACTGTTGGGGACTTATTCAAAATTCAAGGCACGCTTAACCAACATGGCTACCACAGCGTTCTGCAGCGCCGTGTCGTCCATCTGGTTTGTTCTTCAACCAGACAGTGACCCCAAACACACCTCCAGGCTATGTAAGGACTATCTGACCAAGAAGACCTGGCCTCCACAATCACCCGACCTAAACCAACTTGAGATGGTTTGGGATAAGTTGGACGGAAGAGTGAAGGAAAAGCAGCCAACAAGGAAGTCCTTCAAGACTGTTGGAAAACCGTTCCAGGAGACGACCTCATGAAGCTGATTGAGAGAATGTTGAGTGTGCAAAGCTGTCCTCAAAGCAAAAGTGGGTTACCTTAAATAATCTAAAATATAAAACACATTCTGGTTTGTTTGACACTTCTTTGTTTACTGCATAGTTCCATATGTGTTCTTTCATAGTTTTGATGTCTGGCGTTTCAGTGCCCGACCTTCATCAGATAAATAGTGATAAATACCTCAAAATCCACCATAAACTTTCATCAAAGCGCTCATAGTCCCCTGATCTGAGCATCACTGAAGATGTGTGGGTAAATCTTGAACATGCTTTAACTGATTTAAAGGAACAGAACTAGAATTTGAGGGAAGTTTCACTTTCTTCCTGACAGTCTGAGGAGAACTTCCATACCGCCGTCACACGTGCACGGTAAATACGAAACTGCAACCAGAAGTCAACATAGATTAGCATAAAGAGTGAAACTAGGGAAACAGCTAGCTTGACCCTGTCCAAAGGCAACAAAAACCCGCCTACGAGCCCTTCTAAAGTGCACTGAAATGTTAACCTGACAATTGGCTGCATTCTATTTCTTTGCGCGGACCAGTTGCCAGGCAACCGACAGAGTAGTTACTGCTCCAGGCTAAGAAACAGTAACATAACCCCGTATAAAACAGCAAATTGTCATTTTTACACTTTGGTTCTAGTCTTTATACCAAGCTAAGCTAACCAGCTGATGGCTCCACCTACGTACTTATTGCACAGCAGGATGCAGCAAAAGTCACCCTGTCAGTATGTTGTCCATCCTGTTCAACACTTGCTGTACATGCTCTTAAGTGTAATACACATTGCAGGCTCTAGGGGCCGCTGGTGGAGCTTTCACACTCTTACTGTAGCTAAATTCCAGGATGCAAGTGTATCTGCTGGAGAATCAAAGCAGAGAACAGCCGCCTGGGAGCTGAGAGGAGCTGAGGCTCTGCTCCTCTGAGATCCTCCCCTGCATCCCAACACCACGCATGACAAACGACCACGTCAGCCAGACACCTTGCTGCACGGGAGCGCAGCCTGATTCAGTCCACACAGCTGTCTGCCTGTGTACAGGTGAGGGTTCCAGCCCAGAGTACAGTATGTCAGGAACGGGAGCTTGTTGCAAGGGCAAACGTAGTATACAGTTTGTGACTGCATAAGTCAACAGACGAGGACTAATGCTGCCAGTGACAAAGCGTATCTCTCATTCCACCGCTGCATGTCACTGTACAGTGACAGAGCTTAGCATGCTATCTGTATGCATACATATTTAAGCAGGCAGATTAATGGGGTGTTCTTCCCTTTTTTAGGTCATAGCCAACACATTTGTGCTTTTCTGGGCAAACGAATACAGGAGCTGAACGAAGCGCAAGACACTGCCAAAGGTTTCAACTCACACACACAGAGGAGTCCTGTCAAACAGCAGAATGCAGGATTCGGATATCGCTGCACCACCAGCTAGTCTCCATCCCTTATTATGACATTAAGACGGGTGTATGTTTGGAAGGTGGAGGTGATGAACCGTCATTAGGTCACTTAGTTCAGGCTTTGCACAGTCAGTCCCAGCGTGTGATTGAAGGATTTGCCGGGAGGATTGCACCGTTCAGCTGCTGGACAGCAGGTTTCCAAAAATCACAGAGTGATGGAGTAAGTTCTCCTGCAGCCCCCCATCCCCTCCTCTCTCCATCCACCCCCACGCCGCTATCCTGATTCCCCCTTCCCTCTCCACTCTTCAGCTTGAATTTCCTCTACCTATGGCAAACACGGCATGGAGACACGCAGAGACTGTTCTCTCTATACAGCCAAACCGAATCCTTAAAGATGATTACATAACGATCAGCTGCGGGTATTGAAGAGGACGGTCTGTCAGGTATTTTGAAGCCGGAGATTCTTCCGACATTTGTGGTCACGAGAAGATTGACGGAGAGCTGTTTGGCCGCACTGTCAAGATAAAAATCCCCTTGTTGCCCATCGAGAAGCCTGGTTGAAGAGCAATCCCTCCCACCCTAATGGATTCTGTTATACTCACATGCATCGACACACACACACACACACACACACACACACACACACACACGGCAGCACAGATCGCTGCGATTGTTGGGGGGAAAGAGGTTCTTAAACTGACGACAAATGTAGAAACCTTCTTTCGAACGCCACCCACTGCAAGGAATACCAATTACCTAATCTGCTGTGGCAACTTCTCATCTACCTGTTAAATTCACACACACACACACACACACACACACACACACACACACACACACGTATGGCTGTCACAGCTCCACAGAAAATGCTTTGGAAAAAAAATGCCGTTTCTTTTCTCGATGACTCTGAGTCTTCTTACCTTGTTGCGAGTCTATGTTCCGGAGACATTGGAGCACATATGCGGTGCGTCTTCACACGATGGTGGGGAGGCAGCGGACTGTCATGCAGAGGTGTGTCACATCTGAGAGCGGAGGGGAAAGCAGGATTTCTCCTCTGCTTTTCTGCTCCTCTCTTGTTATTTCTTCCCAAAGCCCTCAGAGGAACGGAGCACTGGCATAGGAGGAGGAAGAGGAGGTGGAGGAGGAAGAGGAGGAGGAGGAGGAGGAGGTGGAGAAGGAGAAGGAGGAAGAGGAGGAGAGGGAAGGCTGAGGAGGGAGCAGTCTGCCGGGCTGGGCTGCTGTGGATCACCTGGAGCAGTGTTGGGCTCTGCATTTACTCCTCCACTGCAGCAGTGCGAGGCAGCGGCGCGAGCTGCATGTTGCTCCCACAGATCACCACAAAACAAGGACACGGAGTCTCCATCTGCTGGATTCAGGATTCTGCAGCTCTGTAGCTCCACGCGCTCCTCTCCCCATCAGCATGCACGCTCATGCCGCCTCTCTTCCCTTTCTGGGGTTCTGTATCTGCATTTCTCTGCGTTTGTGCCTTCGCCTCACACTTCTCTCCCTCTGAGGGGGGAGGGATGGGGGGGCTGTAATGAGTCACAAACCAGTTGCCATGATATTTAGCGCCCAGTTTGCCTGCTCTGTGGCAGCGCACTGACTGGTGCATGTGGTCACACGTCTGGTGCTCTTGGTGATAAACCACCAATAAAGCCTCAGCCAACCTCGCGCTCTCCCTGCGATGACATCACTCCTCCGACCGAAAAGGAGGGAGTCGTTTCCTGGTCTTGTTGGGACCCTGCTTGCGTCACAGAGATCAGACACGTTTTTCATGCCATGTGCAGGCGTTCAAACGGCACTCAGTCCGTCAAGAAAGTTAAGCGACGACTAACAGGATGCTAAATCTGATCGGGCCAGCACAGCACTCCCTCCAAGACAATTACAGCATGAAACCTGAACCTGTTTCCCATCTTTGGAAGTCCTTAGGTCACCTCTTTACCCAAACTACAGCCGCACATCCCACCAAGCAGTAAAGCACCTCATCTCCAAGATTCCCCTCACGTCCTGCCTCCTTTACCAGCCTCCGTCCTACAGCACAGCAGAGCCTCAAAGGTTGAGAGACAATATCATATTGATTTCAGGCCGAACGTGGGACTAGTTTGCATTCTGAAGAGCTGCTCAAGAGAAACGTGAGCGCTCCTTCTCTGGATGAAAACGACCCAACTGAGGCAGATCAGAAAGAACGGCACGGAAATATGGTCTCGGTAGTGAGAGCTCCAACCGAAGAGCCATGCTGCGTGGTTTTCTTCTGTTACGTCATGTTAAAAGCGTGTGTGCAGACTGACAGCAAACCAAAATGCAAGAGCATCCATCCATCCATCATCTATACACGCTTAATCCTCTGTAGGGTCACTGGGGACTGGAGTCTATCCCAGTCGACTCAGGGCAAAGAGGTCGCCAGCCAATCACAGGGCTACACATAGAGACAAGCACACTCTCATTCACACCTACAGACAATTTAGAATCATCAATTAACCTCAGCATGTTTTTGGACTGTGGGAGGAAGCTGGAGAACCCGGTGAGAACATGCAAACTCCACACAGAAAGATCCCAGGCGTCCTAACCGGGACGCGAACCGGGGATCTTCTAGCTGTGAGGCGACGCTGCTAACCACCGAGCCACCGTGCAGCCCCACCATTCATAAAATCAAAATGGAAAAAAAAAAAAAACATTAGTGTCTTCTGAAGCACTGTGGACGCAAAGAGTTAGCTTAGCTCCTAGCCCTAGATGAAACCAAGGGAGAGACGTAACGACAAACCTAGAGAGGGGAAGCTCTCTGGATTATAAGTGATCCCAGACTTGAAGCTGTTACCCTCGGGGCGACACTATCATCAAAACTGCGCACAGCAAGTCAGCAAGTCTTTCCAGATGCAAGGAACAAAACAACAGCAGCACTGAAATGATTCTGACAGCTGGCACATGGCTGTCGAAAGATTTCTTCATTAAGAGCATTTCCAGCCACAGAGAGACACAGACACTGGCGGTGTGCTCTGGGGATTCTCCTGCATTTAGTCCGAACACATTTACACTTGCACTTGGGTTTGCACAAACTGCTGAACAGCCGAAGCAACCAAACTAAGCAAACACACTCTTCCGAGGCGACATGGCACGCCGGCTGAAATACGCCGGTGGCTGCAGCAAGTCATGGCAGCAGTTGGATGTGCTACCAAAGGGAACAGTCCCACCTAGTGGCGCGACTCTGCTAGAGTTTAAACTCTCCTTCTGAGCAAAGAAGTCCCAAACAGCATCCTGATATTTGGCTCGCCTGCTTTACATTCCCTGAAACGACCTGGTCCGCACCAACATTCTGCCTCGACCTTGAGAAAATGATGACTAAGGCGTGATCGAGAGCGAGTTCTGCGGGCGGCTGATAAAGACAGAAAAAGAGAGACTCGAACAATTCTTTAGGTTATGCTCATCGAAAACAGCCGAGATGGTCCCGTATCTGCGCCTCATCGCCGGCGTTTGTGCTGACAAAGCCTGTAAAGCCACGGTGAGACACCACGCAGGATTAACTCGCAGATAATCTCTGAAACTCCGGTGTCAGCTCATTTGTGACGTAGAAAGACCTTTTCAGATCGCGATTAGCACGTTCTCCAATACTGACTTGATTTCAGAGAAGGCCACGACGCAAGCTAACGGTTAGAGTCAGGAGAAACAAAACAAACAAACCTTGTTGGTCAGTTAAACACAAATGAGGGAAGTTTTATTCTCATGTCATAGGAACTGACTCTATGTACCTGTTTCTGCCTGTCGTGTAAGAGAATAGAACTTTAAATAAACGTCAGGTTGCCCTTTAAAAAGCGTCCCAGTGGCAGTGAGGTATCTGCCGGCATTTCATCATCTGCAACGCCTGAAGAAGGCCAGGAGAAAGGCAGCGGCCCCCCTGCAGCGCTTCTTCCTCGGATGGATCTCTGCGCTCTGACCTCAGCCGACAAAAGGATCCGTGCCGAGTTGAACTAATTAGCAACTATCTCTGCTCTGCGCTCAGATTCTCAACACCGCCACAGTCGTTGTCCACCGGAGTTGTCTCAGGCACACAGAACTGATGCAGCAGTTAATCCTTGAGATGCAAGTAGAGATGGACGATTTGGGGAGAAGTAGTTTTTTCCAACAGATATTATGGTTGCAATTTGATCTGCTATGTAATTTTTCCAATTGTGAAGTAAAGCTTCAGGTCAGTATTGACTGAACTTAAACCAGGTGATGGAGAAACCATCAAACTGTTGCACAAAGAGGAGACCCTGACCCTGTAAAACTGTTAACAACAATGCATTGGTTTTATATAGCAGCTTTCTACGCTCTCAAAGACGCTTTAATTGCATTATTCATTCACTCCATTCTCCTTGGCTGCCAGTCTCCACCATCAGCCCCTGTCTCCCATCCAGGTACCGACCAGGCCCAACCCTGCTTAGCTTCCCAGATCTGACAGCATCTGTGGCCACTCCAACTCCAAATTAATGTGGCTTTGTGTCTGCTAGATGTGTGAAAAGGCACCTATTTGCTAACTTAAACAACTTTGAAAGATGATAATATATCCGCCTGGTGCTTAAAGTACCTCTCTGGTCATTATTTAACTCCTAAAAACTAGAATATTAAGAATATAATTCTGAGGGGTTAGTGTGTTACAGCTAAATATGTCTTTTATTGCATTTTTATGAGAGAACGTTGGTTTAAATGGTAAATGTTTTGCACTTATATAGCTCATTTTTCTACCTTAGTGGTGCTCAAATCGCTTTACAGTGTGTTTCACATTCACCCATTCACACACCAATGGAGACTGAGCTGCCACTGGGGGCAACTTGGGGTTCAGGACACTTCAGCATGCTGAGGGGGGGCCGGGGATCGAACCGCCAACCTTGCGATCAGCGGACAACCTGCTCTATCACCTGAGCCACAGCCGCCGAGTACAAAAGTAAGGAAACGGCTTTTTAATGTTGCATATTAATTCCATCTCAGCCTTTTCACCTGCATGAACCAGAAACATATCGATCAACTGTTAAGAACTCGACTGCCAGGCTTTTAACCACAGCCAGCAGATGAGATCACATCATTCGGCCTCTTTACACTGGATCCCCGTACATCTGAAGGCCCATCATGGACTCTCTGATAGACACACTCCTGATCTTTTACTACTGTACACGGCGGTATGCACGGATCAGATCAGTAGCGCTTTAATTTTATTCAAACTGCCTTTTCTTTACTAGTGCTGGGTTGGTTTTAGACAGCATGTTTTTGCACCAGTCTCTTTATTTTGCTGCCTTTTGAAGCATTTTGTGACTTGGATTTTGAAGCGTTCTATAAATAGTTAGAATGAATTATTATTATTGGTGTTATTATACAGTCTAGAGGAATAAGCTGCACTATGCCAAGCCTTGGCTGTACAGACGACATTTCCAAATAGGACAAATAGAGTTTTGGTCTTTACTTGATTTGTTTAGTGTGGATATCAGCGATCAGCCTGAGCGGCTCCTCGTCGTTACAGCTGGCTCGTTCACCCCTCCCACCGCTTACCTGGGTCCTTCTCAAAGAAAAGACAGCAGTGAGTCTGTAGTAGCCATGGTAACACCTGTGACAAATGAAAAGATGGATGACAGATATAGTGCAGTACAGCTGAGTCACTCCACGCACACATTGAGCGAATGGAGGGGAACAACACAGCACAACACGGGGGGCATGTGGGCGTCTGTGGACGGAGGGGGAGAGGCTGTGGGTCCCCTCCATTCTCAATGGCTTTAACCGCCCTCACCCCACCCTCCCTCCCACCCCCCCTCCAACACATGCACACTAATCCTGAAACACCTCACCCACACACCCCCTGCATGCTGGAGGAACCAGGGCTACTATGACAGTGGAAATCATTCACACTCTGACTCATGGTCGCTCTGCAGAACTTCACACAGTTTCTAACATGCACGCTCTGCGCGGCCAGGTGCGATGCCCTGGTTTCAGATGGTCTCATTCAGCCTCCATCGGGGCTCATGTAGATGCACCTGAGATTAAAAACAACAACAACAACAACACCAACACCAGGGCGCTGCGCCGCGCTGCAGGCTGCGCGTCCTTCCTACCTTTTTCAGCGCTGACATCTTCCGCCTCGTAGAAGGTCACTTCTTCTCCTTCTTCTTCTTCTTCGATAGTGAGCGGCAGATAAATAAGGCGATCATGTCCCCTGGCATCCGTGGAAGCGCTCATTGCCTCGCTCGCTGGAAACATCTGCAGCAGGGCGGCCGTGGGTTCCCATGATGGCAGCGGCTCCTGTGGGCTTTCCGGTCCGACGCAGGTCCTGCTGCAGCGGCGGACCTCATGGTGAGGAGAGGACTCGGGTCTCAGCTGATGTTCTGCTCACTGGAACCACTGTGGCTCCGCTCCTGGAGGCGGGCAGCCTGCATCAGACGCCATTTTCAATAAGTCTGCAGCCACAGTCACCCATTTCTGTTGACCCAGCGGTGGAGAACTAACGCTGGAATGGGAAAGTGTGAACAAAGTAGAAGCACTCCCTCAGTGCACCACACCTCAGAGCCTCCACGGACACACCGCTCAGTATTTAAAGTGGAAATGCACATTCTGGTGACAGATGTGGCTTTTACAGTTAAAACTATTTCAATTATTTAACCAAGTTATTCATTCTGTTGCCTCCAAGTGTTAATTCCATCTGGAGATACTGGAGATGTAAACTGAAAAGACATGCAGTGACACGACTTTCACATCTTCTCCACTGTCATTATAAACATGTAGTTAGCAGAAACTTGTAAACAAAGAGAGTTAAGAAGGACCTCCGACAGAACCAGGCTCAGGGAAGGCAGACTTCTGCCTCGACCGGGAAGGAATAGCAGGAGAGGTTGGGGTGGGGACGGCAGGTAAAAGCCAACATGGGATTAAAGGGTCATTAACTACGGAAGCCCTAAGCGGCCATGGTCCAACTTAATTTTTTTCGCTCCGTTTTCTCGTTATAACGGCTTAATTTTCCGGTGAGGTACAAAGCCAAACCAACCCTCCAGACCAGAAGGAGCTCTGCCACCGCTGCACACTACCGACTGAGAGTTCGTTAAAGTTGGAAAGATGTTCACAGATTCAGACTTCCAGCATCAATAACTCATTAGTGACACATTGTCAAATCATAACCAACTGTAGTTTCAGTTGATGTCTGCAGTGATTCTGGTGACACTACAGTACAGTAGAGTGAATTTATTGAATATTTGTGTCGTGTTTCTCTTCGCTGTTGCAGCGGTTTTGAAATTTGCAGACGGTCCCTGGACACTCGTCGTCCAGCCGGCTGCTCATAGACACCAGTGTTATTAGTGCAGCTTGAAAGTCAGCTACTGTTGATAAAGCTGGGCTTGTAGCACATTGTCTACCTGACAACGATGGAAAGAGGCATCGATTATGATTTGACAACGTGTCTCTAATGAGTTATTGACGCTGGAAGTCTGAATCTGTGAACATCTTTCCAACTTTAACGAACTCTCAGTCGGTAGTGTGCAGCGGTGGCAGAGCTCCTTCTGGTCTGGAGGGTTGGTTTCACTTTGTACCTCACCGGAAAATTAAGTCCTTATAACGAGAAAAGAGAGTGAAAAAAATCAGTTGGACAATGGCCGTTTAGGGCTTCCATAATTAACAGCTTCAGGAGTAAAAAGGATCAAAATCAGAAGTGATTCAAGAGGAGACATCTACAGTGGTGGGAAAAAGTTTTCGGACACCCTTGAAATTTTACACAATCTCAAATATTACCATGAAATATCTGCGGAAAAGTCTCATGCATTAGACAGACACAAGAAAAACTAACACAACTAAATTCTTGACAGCTCCAATTGTCAGTCCTCGCTATCAAAGTCAACAAATAACAGAGATAAATAAACCATCACATCATCAAATTAATATTTAGTTGTCCTGCCATCAGCACTCAGTAGAGCTCCAGTCCTGGCTGCCATGTTCCCCACCGGTCTGTCACACTGTTTGGGGGTCATCTTGTCCCGTTATACTTGAATTACTGCTTTTAATTCTTCTAAATTGTTCGGTTTACGCTTTGAAACAGACCTCCTGATAATCCGCCACAGATTTCCAGTGGGGCTCACGTCCGTCCTGTGCTCCTGCAGCCAAGTTCAGCTGCTCCTGGATGAGTGGCGACGGGCATTATCTTGTTAAAACATCTGGTTTTGACCTCGGCAGAACAGAGCATGTGGAGAAGGGAACATGTGGGTTTGGAGAATGGCACAATACCTGGCAGGGTTCAATGTGAGATGACCGACACCAGCAGCACTCATGCATCCCCAAACCATGATGCTGCCTCCACCGTGCTTGGCAGCAGGTCCTGTACATGCTGGAGATGATGCTTGGCCTGGCCTTCTGAGGAGGATAGAGCTGGAAACTGGACTCATCTGAACACAGAATCTTGTGCTTGGACCCAACGACGCCGGGTTAACCTCTGCCTCTTGACAGCCTTGTAGGACCTTAAGCCATGATCTAAAGGTGTGGGTGGAACACTGGACACCAGTCTGGTTGGACCACTGCTGCTGAAGCTCCTGCGATGCCATTCGGTGGTTTTCCCTGGATCAGGATGTGGTCATGTCTCGTTGAAGAAACCCTCGGACGCCCAGATCTTGGTTTGTCCTCCAAGCTGTTGGTTGGTCTGTATTTCTGCAGAGTTTATCCGACTGCATCTCCTGGCTATCTGGCAGCAGCTGAACCCTTCCTGGCTGAGAATCTGGATCTTCAGGTGTGTTTCCTGCGTTAGCTTCCTTGTTTTAGCCATTTTAGTCTCTGAAGAACTTTCAGATGTGCTGCTTTATAGACACGAAGCAACAACAACTGTGTCTTTTAATAAAAAAAACAACCTTCATCAGTGGATCACTGGAACCAGAATGACCCAGTACTCAACATTTCTTATGTAATTTTATGAATCCAATCAAGGATTTGCTTCGGCTGTGACTGTACTAAAAGGAATTTCACTTGAAGACCTAAGAGTGGTTCTTAATGCAATATTTCACAAATGCATGGGCTGTCCCAAAACCTTTTTCCACCACTATAACCAGTAGAAACAGTCTTACACCAGCCTGCAGCATGAAGCCAAGTGAGTAAAGACGACACCTGAGGAAATTATATTCAACTGAGTAAGGGGAGTTCACGTTTCACATTCAGTTTAAGGTGTTAATTACCTCCTGCTTAACGATTGGTAGCATTCTAATTAGCTTCACCAGCCCGAGATTATTCCTGTAGCACCATGAGAGCTTGTATGTTCATCTGCTTCAGTGTACCAAGTCCTGGTTAGCCTGCCAACCTCTAAAAATATACATCTGGCTGCTAAGATCAATTCTGTCTGCTAGTGTCTGGCTTATGTTATTCACCCTCCCGCCTGCAGTTAACTCCCTCGGGTGCATTAGTCATTGCTCTTACAGCTCTCCTTCGATTGCTTCCGTTCTTATTTTGTATTCACTCTTATTATAATAAATCAGAACAAAAATATCTATCAGAGGCGTCAAACCAGAGGAAACCTGAGAAACCCGGCAAATGATTTACATCGAAGAGCTAACATCATGTCAGAAACACAGCAAAATGAAAGTTAACAGCAGTAAGTTATCTCTAAGTCAACGTAGGAAACTCTGAGGAAACTCCACTCAAGGAAACTCAAGCCTTTACTCCGTCACGTTTAAAGGAGGAGAACATCAGGTTTAAAGAAGAAGAAGAGCATCAGGTTTCAAGGAGGAGAAGAAGACGAGCGTCAGGTTTAAAAGAGGAGAAGAAGAAGAGCGTCAGGTTTGAAAGAGGAGAAGAAGAAGAGCGTCAGGTTTAAAAGAGGAGGAGAAGAAGAGCGTCAGGTTTAACAGAGGAGAAGAAGAAGAGCGTCAGGTTTAAAGGAGGAGAAGAAGAAGAGCGTCAAATTTAAAAGAGGAGGAGAAGAAGAAGAGCGTCAGGTTTAAAGGAGAAGAAGAAGAGCGTCAGGTTTAAAGGAGAAGAAGAAGAAGAAGAAGAAGAGCGACAGGTTTAAAGAAGAAGAAGAAGAAGAAGAGCGTCAGGTTTAAAGGAGGAGAAGAAGAGCGTCAGGTTTAAAGGAGGAGAAGAAGAAGAAGAAGAAGAAGAAGAGCGACAGGTTTAAAGAAGAAGAAGAAGAAGAAGAGCGTCAGGTTTAAAAGAGGAGAAGAAGAAGAGCGTCAGGTTTAAAGGAGAAGAAGAAGAAAAAGAAGAAGAAGAAGAAGAGCGACAGGTTTAAAGAAGAAGAAGAAGAAGAAGAAAAGCGTCTGGTTTAAAGAAGAAGAAGAAGAAGAAGAGCGACAGGTTTAAAGGAAGATAAGAAGAAGAGCATCGGGTTCAAAGGAAGAGAAGAAGAAGAGCGTCAGGTTTAAAGAAGGAGAAGAAGAAGAGCGTCAGGTTCAACTAACTTTATATTTAGAGGATGTGAATGAAACCACTGCTCTTGGAGTCTCTTTGAAGAAGTCACTGTACTCCAGTAGTGCTCCATCACAGACCAGTGTAGACAGATTGCTGTGTCACTGGGCAGCTCCTGGACAGACTGTTATCAGCAGCACTGGCAAAGCATAAAATCACCATATATTTTCGTCTTAAATAGTTCCCCGAATTGATATTCAGGAGGTGAGCTACATCTGAGCTGCAGCTTAACTGTCGATATCCCACTTCTGTCAATGACTTGTCATCTCCTGGGGGTACCGCATCACTCCAGAGAAGCTTCGGCAAGTTCAGAGTTTTTTACGACACTTTTCCAGAAGAGTTTCTAAGAGCCTCAAGACAATGTGCATGGTAATAACAGCGCGTGGGAGTGGTGCGAAGAAACATGGTGGGATTGATTGCTCAGAAACTGGTTTTGCAGTGAGATGTACGGGTCGCTCAGGAACCGAGTGGGTGCAGAGCTCAACACGGCCCGAAGCTGAAAACAGTCTGCATCTCTTAACCTTTGCTCACACTGCAGAAACCAGCAGATTGTTACTCTGCTGGGCACATTTCAAATCGATCTCAACTTATAGTGTTACCAAATAAACAAAAGTTATGGATGACCTCAGTCTAACAAGAGTCTACAAGTAGGTTTCAGTCAAATGGGAGGAATGGATTTAAAATGTAAGACAAACACTGAGGCACATAAAGCTGACAAAACTAGAATTAAGATAAACTCTACAGGACTACAACCCACAGTCCCACTGGGAGCAACCTGAAGACGGTATATAGATCTTTAATATACACTGAACAAAAATATCAACGCCCCATGTGAAATATTGATGCCACATGAAGTGCACCACCCAAAGTGAGCGTATACTGTCTGGTACTGGTACTAAATGGATATTTCTCTTGATCAGTGTCCCAAATTTGAGTCCACCACTGCCTCAGTGATGCATTAATTCCATTCAGTCCATGGGCATTGTGCATGTTGGTGTGATGCGTCTGTTGTCAGACCAAAGGTTTCATCTGCTGTACGTGTCACTGGTCTGAGACCATCCCACAAGTGAACAAGCCGGATGTGTCCATCCTGTGCTGGGGTGGTCACACGTGGCCGACGTGGATGAGGTGGATTTGCAGTACTGCCCGTCTGTTGGAAACCAACTCTCAAACGTCCTGTCGTCTGATAGTGAACATTCAGCTGCACAGCGACTGCTCTGGTGGACATTCCTGCTTCCAACATGCCAATGACACGTTCCCTCATGACCGGAGTCATCTGAGGCGTTGCTGCTTTGGTCAACATGTGACATGTTGGGGTGGCCTTTTATTGTCCCCAGTATAAGGAGTGTCTGAGTACTGCTCATTGTGTTGGAGCAGCGTCTGGATATGCCACACCCATGGACTGAATGGAATTAATGATCACTGAGGCAGTGGTGGACTCAAATTTGAGACACTGATCAAGAGAAACATCCATTTAGTACAAGTACCAGACAGTATACGCTCACTTTGGGTGGTGCACTTCATGTGGCATCAATATTTCACATGGGGCCTTTATATTTTTGTTCAGTGTAAAAAGGGGCTTGTCATGTCAGACCTTTACAGTCAACAGTAAAGTTCTAAATCAGTGAGAAAATAGACACAGAACCAGTGCACAGAGGCCATTATGGAAGTTATATATGATCCTGTGATAATCCTGTCTGCAGTGTTGAACCATGTGAAGGTGGTGAGGAAGAGCCCAAGTAACACTTGTGTAAAAGAGCATTACAGAAATCTAGACAGGAGAAGCCAAAAGCTTTAACAACCTTGTGTAGATCCTCCATAAATATTTTTTTTTTAAAAACCCTCAGGAACTACATTTGATTTCTTGTGTCTTCTATTAGCTACTCCTATGAAACCACGTGTGATTTTGTGAGCAACCACAGAAATAATTGACAAGTGTCTGGACCAGTCTACATTTGAATTTGACAATGGGGCTCCACCCAAAGGCACCCCAAACCCAGGCTGAGGACCCCAAAAACACCCCAAAGAAAGCATAAAATCTACCCTTAAACACAGCTCCTACGACTACTGACCTGTTGAAAGCAGAAAAAGTCTCAAATGTCAGCCTGTGGAGCTGTATAGAAGCAAAAATTAAAGTTTAAATGTATAAAATTCACTTATTCATCCTTAACATCTCCTCAGGTTCGGGATTTATATCTTTAAACAAAAAGGAAGTTAATAAAATCTTGAAATAAGATTGCAGTTCTTAAAAATGTGAAACGATTTAAGCTGTATCACCTTAAAATAATTCAAAATAAAGTCAGTTAAGAAATGAAAATCTTCAAACAAACACATAGAAACCTTAAAATCAGACGTAAACTCTTTAAACATGTTGTGGGTTAATAAGTGAAGAGTGAAATCCAGATATCAGTGAGGTTCTATCACAGTGAAGAGCCACCATATTAAACCTGTCCAGTCATATTAGAGCTTCTCATGAGTTAAGACGTGTTTATTTGTTCTGCCAGTGCTTAATGTGGACACTGGAGGGCGCCAGAGACAAGCGCTGTTCTCTGTCTATGGTGCTGAAACACTCCAACTGAATGACTTGAACTGAAGTCACAGCAGGAACATGTTGGAGTCTGGGGTCCATCTCTTCAAAGGTAAACCCACTGGGCTTCTGCCACTTCAATGCAACGCTTCTTGTCAGCGTTCTCCTCTGCAGAAGTTGCCTTGTTTGTATTATATTTCTATTTCTAAGCCCACGTCTGTCGTCATGTTTTCATGTTGCCTCCTTGGCTGTCATCTCTCTGCCATTGTGGTGTTTTGGGCCAATGTTTTGGACAATGTTGGGCCCTTAACCCTTCCTGCTCCAGGATACCATGGCTGACCCTGGGCTCTGACCCCAACTGGGATATGAGAATAAACAATAAGGCCTTGTTCTTCTCCTTACATGTCCTCCACTGGCTCGTAGAGACTAGAGAGCAGACAGACCCTCGTTCCTCTCGTTCTTCCTCCTCCACAGTTGTAGGAAGTTGTTTTCTATCTTTACCCAAGAGCCTGGGATTTCAGTTTGAGATGATCATGTCTTTGTTTTATGTTCAGACTCTGTTGTTCTGTGTGTCCTGTGCTGTCGTTTGACTGCTTCTGTTAACTATCCACACTTGTGAGACGGCTCTGTCAGAGTTCCCCGACCGACAGAACGCCAGCTGTGGCGTCGACCAAAGAAGATGTTGCTACTTCTTACCACACCTCAATTCAGCTTTATTTATATGGTGCATATTTACAACATGGGCTGCACGGTGGCTCGGTGGTTAGAAGCGTCGCCTCACAGCTAGAAGATCCCCGGTTCGCATCCCGGTTAGGGCGCCTGGGATCTTTCTGTGTGAAGTTTGCATGTTCTCCCTGTGCAGCGTGGGTTTTTCCGGGTACTCCAGCTTCCTCCCAGGGTGTCGACTGGGATAGACTCCAGTCCCCCCGCGACCCTACAGAGGATTAAGCGGTGTATAGATAGATATGGATATGGATGGATATTTACAACACGTGTCATCTCATAGAGTTTAACATAGTAAGGAAGGACACAAAACCCAACAATCCAAAGCTGCTTTTGGATTCCCTCTGAGCAGCAGTCAGAGACGGTGGGAAGGAACCTCCTAGGATAGGTAGGGGCGGAGAAAAACCTCCATGTGGGTGCAAAGTGTCAGGGTTATGGAGGTAGTGTGGTCCAAGTAGTGCAGATATGCATCAGTGTGGGGCGCCCTGATAGCCTAATGGTTATGTCGCGTGACCCAAGTGCAGAGGCGTAGCGGCAGTCCCGGGTTCGACTCCAACCTCGGGCGTTTACCGCATGTCCTTCCCTACTCTCTCCTGTTTCCAATTCTATCCACTGTCCTATCTAATAAAGGCACAAAGGACCAAAAATAAATCTTTAAAAGATATGCATCAGTGTGGGTTATTATCCAGTGGGTCCTGAGTGTCTGGGACTGGTCAGAGTTCATTAGGGTGACGGCCTGGAGGAAGAAGCTGTCTGTGTCTGGTGGTTTTGCTCTGTAACGGACGGAAGGAGTTGAAGGAGTTAATGTGAGGGGTCTGCAGAGATGTCCTGGATGGAGGGCAGGTCGGTCCCAGTTATCCTCTCTGCAGACCTGATTGTCCTGTTTGGTGGACAGTGATGGAGGTGCAGAGGACGGGCTGGATGACGGCGAAGTAGAAGGTGATCAGGTTAAACTTCCTGAGCTGTCGCAGGAAGTCCAACCTCTTGCTGGGCCTTTTTCCGGACCAGGTCTACGTGGGGAGTCCACTTCAGGTCCCGAGAGACTGTGGATCAAAGAAACCTGTAGACACTGTGTTGTTGAGGATGGTGAGGGGGACGGGTGTCGGAGGGTGTCATCTCCACAGTCTTGAGCGGGCTTACCACTATAGACTGAGAGCTCAGGTTTGTGCGAAAGCAGCCCGAGCGTGAGGTGATGCAGGAGGGTAGCGCAGATTTACACCTGAGCAGGGGCTGTTTGAGATGAAACATAACCAAATCTCAATGTAAGATGAAGAGATGATGCTCTCATGCTGAAGGAGCAGGAATAAAGACAGAGAAGTAGCTCCATACTTAGGGAAAACAACTCTCTCCTCTCCTAAATGGTAGATGATCTGTATATATATAGCGCTTTACAATGTGTCCCTCATTCATTCATTCACATATCAAAGGTGACAGAGCTTCCATGCAAGGTCCCTGCCTGCCACTGGGAGCAACTTGGGGTTCAGTGTCTTGCCCAAGGACACTTCGGCATGCGGAGGGACCGGGGATCGAACCAGCAACCCTAACCACCCTGGGAGTCTGTGCCAGTGAGCCTCCTCCTCCTCCTGTCTGCTGTGGACCTGTCATGTCTGGGACTGGGGCTCTGACTGAGACATGATGAGCTGCAGGACGCGTCACCTGCTGCCAGCACACCTGCATTTAACAGCAGGTGATGATGTCTGTCAGATCAGCGCACATCCTCCCGAGTGCTGCTTTTACTTTTACTGAGACGCAGCTCCACATGATGCCATGAACAAGCTTCTGATCAGCTGCTGCGCAACCGCTTCTCTTCTGTTTTTGTCGCATTGGATTTAAAGGCGAAGCGGCACAGTTGGGTTTTATCGGCACTTACTGGACCCAAGTTCTAGACGGCGGCTGCCCGGTCCGAGGCTCCGTGGTGACGGATGGGATGTTGGCAGGAAAATGAGCGTCACTGAGCGGACCTGGTGAACCCAGGACAGCCGGAGCAGAGACTGGAGGTCCAGACAGGCGGAGAGGAGCTGGAGGGAGTCCAGCTGCAGGCTGAGCAGGTAGATGAATGAAGGAATGCTGCTCACATGCACGGTGCCTCGGAAAACCAACTGCTCCGAAGCAGACTGTAGAAAAAGTGTGCACCAAACTTCATTCACCAAACGAGCATTTTTTTAATTGCATGGCTTTTTTGAAACGTAAATGTGATCACAGACGGATTTGGAGACGTATCGCAAATGTATCCACGGTCCACTTCAATACGGCATGCTGTTCATTAGGCAGCATGGTGACTCAACACCTGTACAGCTCAGATTGTAGTTCCTCTGATAGGCCGATCCGAACAAATCAGCTGTTGTTTCCAAATGTAGGGCATCCTGGTAAATCACATGTATGCCGAATTATCAGAGATATTCCCAAAGCAGTGTGAAACGTGTTGGTTGTGAAGTTTATGCTTTGTGTCTTTTCCCATAACCACAGGAGCGTTAAATTGTTAGATAATTGAATGGAGTTTGGTTGATGCTTCAAGGCAGAGACTCGGCCATGTGTTAATGATATGACCAAACAGCACTGCGGTGGAGTTACAGTCTGTTTGTGAGACAGGATGCTGCTACACGTGAAGCTCGTTTAAATTAAATGTCAAATGATGAACTGTGGTCTTTGATCATCTTTATTTCTGATGACAGACTCAGTCCTCAGCATGGTTGGAGGATGCATCAGTGCAACACAGATTTCTGGAGAGATGTTCTGAAATTTCATTTTCAGCTGCTCTTTGCTGAAGAGGTTCTGTTGCTCCAGCTTTCTCTTCAAAGGTGATCTATTGGGTTCAAGTCGCACTTATCCAGGTCTTAGTTTTCGCTTGGCAGAGACCTTTGGATGGTTATCATCCTGGAGTATTTCCCTTCAAGCCTCTGTTGGCTGGTCGTCATCTTCGCAGGCTTTAGACAATCATGGTGTCACCTATTAGTGTTATCTCCCCAACACATATCATTGCACTCCCACCTCTGTGCTTCACTGTCAGGACCATGCATTCACTGTGGTAGTATTTGCTGGACCATTAGGCAATATAGGTAAATGCTAAGGGCGCCGTGGCCTCCAGGGGGCGCCACAAAATCAGGAAAAAATTCACCTTCAATATAATTACAGGTGGACCTCGGTTTACGAAATGAGATCCGTTCCTATGACACGTTGTAAGCCGATTTTTGTTGTGATTTTCGGATTTTATATCTAAATTATACAAACTCAGTGGCGCTTTCTTCTCCGTTGTTACGCCGCCTGACTCATTGTTCCCCCCGTGACTGTGTTCGCCGCTGCGCACCAACTACTAGTTCTAATATCATATTATATACGAACCAAACCGCTTATGTCCAAACTAGGTTATTTTTAAGATGGTGTCCAAAATCAATCCTTATGCCTGCATAGTTCACTATATAGTGGTGCCTATATGGGAGTAGGGAGTGAGTGGATGATTTCGGACACAGCCTGAGTAATTTATGGGAGTCGTTCGTAACCATGAAGCGTCGTAACCCGAGACCATCGTAACCCAAGAGCGTCGTAACCCAAGAGCGTCGTAACACGAGACCCTTGTAACCCGAGAGCGTCGTAACCCGAGATCAGTGTAACCCGAGAGCATCGTAACACGAGACCCTTGTAACCCGAGAGCGTCGTAACCTGAGACCCTTGTAACCCGAGAGCGTCGTAACCCGAGACCATCTTAACCCGAGAGCATCGTAACCCGAGAGCGTCGTGACCTGAGACCCTTGTAACCCGAGAGCGTTGTAACACGAGACCCTTGTAACCCAAGAGCGTCGTAACCCGAGAGCATCGTAACACGAGACCCTTGTAACTCGAGAGCGTCGTAACCTGAGACCCTTGTAACCCGAGAGCGTTGTAACACGAGACCTTTGTAACCCGAGAGCATCATAACACGAGAGCATCGTAACACGAGACCCTTGTAACCCGAGAGCGTCGTAACCCGAGAGCATCGTAACACGAGACCCTTGTAACCCAAGAGCGTCGTAACCCGAGATCAGTGTAACCCGAGAGCGTCGTAACCCGAGAGCATCGTAACACGAGATCCTTGTAACCCGAGAGCGTCGTAACTTGAGACCCTTGTAACCCGAGACCCTTGTAACCCGAGAGCGTCGTAACACGAGATCCTTGTAACCCGAGAGCGTCGTAACACGAGATCCTTGTAACCCGAGAGCGTCGTAACCCAAGACTGTCGTAACCCAAGACCATCTTAACACGAGACCCTTGTAACTTGAGAGCGTCGTAGCCCGAGAGCGTTGTAACACAAGGCCCTTGTAACCCTGGTCTGAGCTGTCACAGAAACTGGTTTATTGGGATAAGCCCTGTACACACTGAAGCACCTTCCCATCTGCCTCTTAATGATTCCAACTGCGACTCTCTTTCTGCATCATTTTACATCTTTGTGAGGTCAGATTTTTGAAATTGTCGGACAGTTTGTATAAATGTAGAGCCATGATGCAGAGAGGGACAGCCCAGAGGTCCAAAACCAACAGAGTCCTGGTGTTTCAGAGATCACAGGTTTCCTAACTTGATCACTTTTGTTGAGAAATAATGCAACTATTGAGAGATGATATCTTTTTAAATCATTGAAGTGACATTGCAGAGGTGTACTGACTCCTGCTGTAGACTGTATGTGATTTAATGGTAACTGTGTGCAACATGAATAACTAATATAACCTTGACCTTGTTTTTATATTTATCCCCCTGTCCAGACTTTACAGAATAGCGGACGCAGTGAAGGACAACTGGGATTATTTGTTGGAATATCCACCTCTGCTGGATCATGGGTAACCAAAATGGGAAAGACGGTCATGGTTCTACAGGTAACAAACACAAAATAGTTGATTTTCTTTTTCATTTTTTACCCCTATCAATATACACCCACTGGCCACTTTATTAGGTCCACCTGTTCAACTGCTTGTCAACACAAATATCTAATCAACCAATCACGTGGCTGCAACTCAATGCGTTTAGGCATGTAGACGTGGTCAAGACAACCAGCTGGAGTTCAAACAGAGCATCAGAATGGAGAAGAAAGGGGGTTTAAGGGACTTTGAACGTGGCATGGTTGTTGGTCTGAGTCTACTGGGATTTTCACCTCAACCATCTCTGGGGTTTACAGAGGATGGTCTGAAGAAGAGGAAACATCCAGTTTGTTGATGGTAGAGGTCAGAGGAGAATGGGCAGACTGGTTGGAGATGATAGAAAGGCAGCAGGAAGTCAAAGAACCACTGGTTACAACCAAGGAATGCAGAACACCATCTCTGAGCCACAACAACCTTGGAGAAGATGGGCTACAGCAGCAGAAGACCACACCGGGGGCCACTCCTGTCAGCTAAGACCAGGAAACTGAGGCTACGATTCACACAGGCTCACCACAACTGGACAGTAGAAGATGGAAAAACGCTGCCTGGTCTGATGAGTCTCCATTTCAGCTTCGGTCAGAACAACATGAAAGCATGGATCCATCCTGCCTTGGATCAATGGTTCAGGCTGCTGCTGGTGGTGTAATGGTGTGGGGGGTGTTTTCTTAGTACCAACTGGTTTAAACTCCACAGCCTACCTGAGTGTTGCTGCTGACCATGTCCATCCCTTTATGACCACAGTGGACCATCTTCTGATGCTACTTCCAGCAGGATAATGCTCCATGTCTCAAAGCTCAGATCGTCTCCAACTGGTTTCTAGAACAGGACAATGAGTTCTCTGGACTCCAACGGCCTCCACAGTCACCGGATCTCAGTCCAGTAGAGCTCCTTTGGGATGTGGTGGAACGGGAGGTTGGCATCATGGATGTGCAGAAGACAAATGTGCAGCAACTGTGTGATGCTATCATGTCAACATGGACCAGAACCTCTGAGGAAAACACCTTGTTGAAAGTACGCCACGAAGAATTAAGGCAGCTCTGAAAGCAAATCTAACCTTTTACTAGCAAGGTGTCCCTAATAAAGTGGCCGCTGAGTGTATTTTGGTACTTATTTTTCAAACTCTTTTCCACACAAACTGACACGTTATTATCCTGCAAGGCTGACTATTTTTAGACTGCTGTGGTGCATGCGCTTCGTCTCGCTGTCTCATTATCTGTAATTCTAAGTGAAAGTGAACTGACTCTCTTCTGAAGGTTTGTTATTTTGTGATGCAGCAGGAGCCTGAAAACGGCACCAGACTGTTTGTGCGTGTTGCTCTTCTGCATTACAAAGGAATAAAAAATCAGAACACACTGATAAAGATGCAGACAGATCCGGTTTGCTTTCTGTTGACATCGCAGGCTTTTGCCACTTCACCCTACAAGTCCTGTTTCCGACTAAAGACGTTCGATCGGCTGCTAATTTTCACTTCCAGCTGTTTAAGACGCAGCCCCTGGTTTACACGTCTGGGCTGTCAGTATGCAGGAAGTGGGCTCAGGCTGGAGGATGGGAATAGCTCCCCCGCCGACTACATCAGGCTGCTGCCAGGGAAATGATGAGTCTGCAGAAACCCACAAGGACAAGGAGGGGAGGCAGGAAAAGATCAGAGTTAAAGCAGGTTGAGATTCCTGCAGCCTGCCAGCGTGTTTGCATTATAACCTGGATAATCTCAGCGTGATGCCGCTATCACATCGCTCTAACGTTAGTCTTCAGCAACAGACGACACACTAGGGGATGTTTCATATTAAAGCCAAACTGTTAATAATATATCAGTGGAACTACTATTAATTTCTCCAGGAGTGTCTTTCTGGAGTTCTGACAGCTTTGATGATGGATCTGTGGCGGCACTGAGAGCAGCTGTTGGATAACAGATGAGGGTAGAATCACCTCTCTTCCTGCTTTACTGCCACATGGGGGATCAGTGTGTGTTTGCCAGGCAAGATATTGGCAGGAGAGGCTTTTTGCTGCATCAGTCTCCCCAGCACAGTAAATAAAGGAGCGCCCACGACGCACTTACATCTGCAATGAGACGAACCAGGCAGGGCTTCCAGCACATTTTCACTCTGTGTCAGATGATTTTAAAGCTCAGGGCATTTTCCACTCTTTTCCTTCTCAGGTTCTCCTCTAGATTTCTTCCACACGCCTCCTACCACACCCTCACAGGCAGAGCTGACTGCCATGGCCTTATCCTCTGCAGCCTCCTCTGACAAGGCACAGGCTCCATCACCGACAGGCAGCACCACCCCCTCCACCACCCCTCCGGCGGCAGACTGGACACAGAAGCTGTCCACTCCCTCGGAATGGGCCGTGATCAGCGTCGACGGCAACATGAGCGATGCTGCAGGGAGACGGGCTGAGACGGCCGCGGTCGGTCTCGGCAGTTCAGCATCGCCTCCCCCGTCCAGAGGATCGCCCTCAGAGCAGAGCTGGCAGGAGAGAGACAGCGGACTGGAGCCACAGGCTGCAGCAGAGAGAGCAGGAGAGGAGATGACCTTGGTTTTACTCAGTCTGATGGAGCACTACAGGGCCTCACTGGGCCTCACCCCCAACACTGATATCACCACAGGAGCAGTAGGTAGGCCCTCTTCTCCTGTACGTACTAATAATCTACTCCCTAGTAGATTTTAAAGGCACGTTATCTTTTTAGAATTTACCTAATGCCACTATTTAGCCAGAAACTGTATAAACAAGAAGAACTGTGAGATTTCCGACTTTCAGATAGTCATCAAAGTACTCTTCTGGGACGTGCTGTTTCACCAACAAACCAAATCTAAGCTTAAAATCATGATTTTTTAGATGTAAATATGTATATTTACATGTCTCGGCTAAAAGGTTGTGTTACGCCCAGCCTAGGGGATACTGCCACGTAACACAAAGAACCATCGTTCACAGGAACCAAGCAGCCAGACAACGTTCTTAAACAGAAGAATGATCGGTTTATTCGCAGTAATAAAAATGTGTTGAACAAAGGACGACTGATTCCAAAACAAATCAGCGGTAATGTCTAAGTTTGTCAAACTAAAAGAGTGAGCTAAGGCCAAAACAACAAACAAAACCCCAACCTAACCTTCCCATCAAACTTACCTAACAAAAGCAAAACTGAGAAAACCAAAAACAGGACCTTTCCTACTTAACTAAACTTAAACTGGAGAAAAATCATTACACAAAAGTGGCCGCTCACTTCTACCAACAATGTCTACACATAGGTTTCTACAGGCTGTACTCGAACTGCTGGTTGGTTCTCGTGCGAAGGATGGCAAACGCTGCATCTGCCGCTGTGCCACCGCCGGCCACGTCTCGCTTCCGCCTTTTGAGAAATTCCGCTGGTAGGTCGGCAAATCCCGCGCTGCCTCGTCACCCCCGGCAGCCAATCCTCGACGTGCAACGGTTCATCGTTTATGTGCAGTGATTTACTCTCCACACCTGCTCCTCGGGAAGAACACAGAAACAAACATGCATATACGCAGATATAATCCCGGACACGACCGCAGTCGTAACAGTTGTAATGAGGTTCTGTAAAATTACAAAACTCTGCACTCTTCAGCTCAACCATGGAGCCACTAGTGACTCAGCTGCAGTAATTACAAAAGTGTAAGTACATCTCAGCTGAACTGCAGGCTGTGTTTTAACAGAGCAGGTAGACAAGTAGTGATACAAATTAAACTATAATATGTGGAATATCAGTACTAGGTAGAGCCCTTATTTAAGTTTAAGTTGCTGAATCTCCTGGGTGGAGATGAAAGGGCGGCGTTGTAAATTGGAGATAGGTGGTGCCACCCTTTGGTCTCTACCCAGGAGATTCAACAACCTAACCTCAAAGAGCCACAGTCGTTGGTTAATGGCCCAGTGTATGACTCCTAACCACTCTGAAGACCCCAACCACTGTGGTTCCATCATGGAGACCATCTGAGTCCCACCTTTGGAGCACTAAAATGGTAAAAAATGGTGAATGATCTGCACTTATGGCGCTTTTCTCTACCTTAGTGGTTCCAAAGCGCTTTACAATGTGTTTCTCATTCACCCATTCACACACCAATGGTGACAGAGCTTCCATGTAAGGTGGCTGCCTGCCATTGGGAGCAACTTGGGGTTCAGTGTCTTGGCCAAGGATACTTGGGGGGGGCCGGGGATCGAACCGCCAACCTTGCAATCAGTGGACAACCCACTCTACCACCTGACTGACCGCCGTTAGTCACCACTGGTCTCCACAGAGGTTAAACACCTGGGTTTCCCACCAGAGAGTCAGACCAGCCCAGTCTAGTCTGGACATGCACAAACTGATGAAGCCATTCGGATGAGAGGCCAAACATCTGAGTCCACTGAGTCCAGCTGCCTTCCATTGAATTTACCCAGAAAAACAGCCTGCTAGTGTTGACCTCCGCTCATACATCATTTCACACACTGAAACATCCATGTAAAGTAGGAGTAAACATGAATGAAGCAAACTGAAATTCATCTGATTACAGTTTAGAAACTTGTCCCTGGAGGAAATTTGTCTTCTGATTATGATACAGTCTACAGCAGTGGTTCTCAACTGGTGGGTCGGGACCCAAAAGTGGGTCGCAAAGCCACTTTTAGAGGATTGCAGTGGAATAATGTCTTTTATTTTAAAGGAAGTGTTTCTTATGGCACAGTTTGCTTTCAATAGGAGGACATTTAGTGCAGAAATTTAGGCTAAAATGTGCCAAAAATGAACCAAAATGTGCTCAGAATCAGTCAAAATGGGTCAAAATATGCTCAAAAACTTGGCAAAAGCGTCCAAATATACTAAAATGAGCACAGATGTAACACATACAGCTGCCATTGAATGTCAGGTAAGTATACAAATAAGGAGAAATTAACACACAAACTACTACATTGAACACACTTAAAGAAAAGACAACTGTTAACCTCCAAAGCAAACATGTTGGCCTTACATGTGCCTGTCCCAGATGGCTCATATTATCCACACATGTTGACTGTGACCGCTGAATAAAACAGTCATCATTAATGTCAGTCCCATCTTTTTCCTGTTCTCCTACATATTTCAGTGAATGGTACTGCATGAATGACTGAGGAACGTACCTGAACTGATCGCTGCTGCCAGACGTATCTGTTTCTATTCATTCTCTGGTGTTTTTTCCCCCCCGGCTTGTCTGTCAGAGCTGCTCAGACGCTTAATCACGGAGAGAGAGGAGCTGGTGGAGGAGGTGGAGACGCTCAGGGAGACGCTCCGAGTGAGTTCTGACTGCATTCCAACCATCTCTGACTGTGTTTACTTTTTCTTGTTTTTCTGACTATTTAAAATGTCCTGAATGCACATTTAACACTAACAAAAACACACCAGCAGTCTGCTTGTGCCTCGGAGTATTGAAGTATTTATATGGTAAGACATCAGAGGGCTGAACCACCAAGTGAGATTGATGGGTTAGCAAGATATGTAGAGCTTAAAGCCTGAGTTGAAGGTGGTTCCTTGACGTGCAAGATCACCATGGTAACTGATGATGCTCAGCTAGAGAGATGCGTTCTATCGGCAAACCTGTTGAACGCATCGACCACAGTAACCTACATGCATTCAGGTGGTGATGTGGACAATGCAGGAATGCTCTCATGCTTGGTCGACTGCTGCTGGTTCTGCAGCTAAAGAACACAGATTAGAAAACTGACTGGTTTAATAATAATCATCACAGACATTATCAATCAGTAGTATTAATTTCACTTTGATTTGACTAGAAACTAAAGTCCTTCCCACGTATCCTTCATTATGGGGCAGTGTCAGCCCTGAATGCTCATTTGAATGCATGAAGTTTAAAGTTTTAGAGCTGCAGACGAGTCAAATGGCATATTAGACGCCCTGTTCTATGGGAACACGCAAAGAGTTCGAAGACAGCTTGGTTTGCATTACGCACCTTTCGGGCACCACGCCCAGCAGCTTTTACCTTCAGCACTGGAGAAAATGCCCCTCCCAAAACAAGAAATAAAAACTTACTTCAAGGCACTTTTACCTGAAATAAGTGTAAAAATCTGCCAGTAGAACAAGTGAACATTTGCTTGGTCAGATTTCTTGAAATAAGACATGATATTTAGAATATTGAGGTCTTAAAATTAGCAGGGAAAACTTATTTTAAGCTGTATTTTAGCAGCATTGTCAAGCTGAGGTGTCTTAGAATAAACCAGACATGATAAAGAATTAAATAGATTTTAGCTTTAATAAGTTTAATGTCAGCTTCTTAATTTGAGATGTGTTCAACTTATTTTAGTTGTATTATCGTGGCTCTTCTCTAGATTTAAGACCATCTTGTACTTGAAATCAGATCACACAGATTAATTGAAGCATTCTGAGATATAATGTCTTCTCACAGTTGGCTAGAAATCCTAATATTTAGTGGTGTTTGACAGCATTTGAAGGTGTTGTGTTTTAGGTGAAGCCAGCTACGCCCAAAAGGAGGTGTTTTAACTCAAAAGCAGACATTTGCTTTGTTTTTTTTACACATTTTCCACATGCAGCTGTTTTCTGATATGAATTGGTGATTTTCCAATAAAATGCATTTACTTTATTTGTTAAATCCAGATTATTTATCTCATACAAACAACAGCTCAGCTTGAAACATGTATGAAATGAAATGAACCTTGTTTCTGGTAAAATACAACTAAAACAAGATCATTTCAAGATTGTTTGACTTAACAAGATATTTAAGATGCGTTGTCTTAAAACACGTCCCTCCATCTGCTGAAATGTTACCTGGAAAGTGAATTTATCTTAAATCAAGAGGGTTGAGACGATTTGACTAAAAATAAGACGAATAAACTGGTAAGATGTGGAGTTTTTGCAGTGAGATGACAGTGTTCCTTTTGCTCCCCAGACAGAGAGGCTGGAGTGGCATCAGTTCCAGTGTGACCTGCAGGTCGCCGTCTCTGTGGCCGACCGGCTGCGGGTCGAGTCGGAGCAGGCTCTGGGTTCGCTTCAGGAGACTCACCGGGCCGTGGAGGAGCAGCTGGCCCAGGCCCTCAGCAGACAGCGGGAGACGGACCGAGAGCTGGAGAGTCTGAAAACCGAGCACAGGGACGTCTGTCACAAACTGAATGAACTCACCCTTCAGCAGCAGCAGCAGGAGGAGCGAGCCGAGTTGACTGGACTGAAGAACATCTGCAGACAAACGGATGAACAGGCTGAAAGACGGGACTCTGAGGAGGGACAGCAGGAGGGAGTCCAGAAAACAGCAGAGGAAGCTGAAGCTAAAGGTGAGACTGAAGCAAATCAAGAAGCGGATGCTGAAGGTGGAGCTGCTGATCCTGAAGAGGCGAATGGGAACGAGCAGCTGACGGGGAGGGGGGTGGCGGAAGGATACCTCCGCAGTCTGGCGGCCCTGGAGAAGAAAAAAGAACAAAGAGATCCCAGGAAGATTGTGATGCTGTCTGAAAGGTCTTGGTACGTACACAGGAAAGTTTACACTACTGTTAACATCCATCCATCATCGATACGCTGCTTTATCCTCTGTAGGGTCGTAGGGGGGGCTGGAGGCTATCCCAGCCTATCACAGGGCTACATATAGAGACAGACAACCAATCACACTCTCATTCACACCTACAGACAATTTAGAATGATTTAGTTGCACAGGGAGAACATGCAAACTCCACACAGGAAGATCCCAGGCATCCTAACCGGGACGCGAACCGGGGATCTTCCAGCTGTGAGGCGACGCTGCTAACCACCGAGCCACCGTGCAGCCCCCACTGTTAACATACCGCAACGAAATCTGATCAAACATCCGCATTCTTGTCTTCTAGGAGTCTCTCTCGTCTCCCACTTCCAACCGACTCTTCTGGTCAAAATGGGGCTTCAAAAAAC
The DNA here is from genome assembly GCA_024666655.1 of Dascyllus trimaculatus. NCBI lineage: Eukaryota > Metazoa > Chordata > Actinopteri > Pomacentridae > Dascyllus > Dascyllus trimaculatus. The sequence goes on along the minus strand of CM045455.1, from coordinate 1,986,821 downwards.
ACAAGCACAACACTGCCCCTGTGCAAGGTATGACACCGCTCGAACTGATCATCACACCATCATCCTCTTGTGGAATCTTAGGAGGCACTGATGGTTATCGTCGTCCATCGTGTCATTTTCCTCTAGAAAGAAGAGCCAACCAAAGGGAGAAGGATGGACCGTGTTCTACAGCGGCAGGACAGCTGGTCCAGCTTTTATACAGGTGAGGTGGAAGCTGCCAAACCACCACTGTGTTATTTCACCTATGAAGTGTCCGGTTGTTTAACTGTGGCTGCACTTGTGCGTTGTAGGGAAACAGGAAGAGGATCAAAGCTCGGATTCCTTCAAGTAGGTGGCTGTAAAGCTTTTCTGGCACACAGAAAACCGTTTGTCGAGAGTAACTGACTGATGGTTGAAATGTTTCGTCACCTCTCCAGACCTCAGGATGGTTTCAGTGCTCTGCTGAGGCGTCATGGCGGCTCCAGGAGAAACTCTCTGCTGCGCTGGTGTCAAAACCGTACCCAAGGCTATAAGGTCAGAGAGGGGATTACATGAAGTTTAAATGGAAAACAGTGTACAGAAACTCTAGAAGACAAACCTGAACTATAAATCATGTCTTTTTTATCATGCGTTGTGACAGAATATTGAGATCACCAACTTCAGCAGCAGCTGGGAGGATGGTCTGGCATTCTGTGCCGTTTATCACACCTATCTGCCGACTCACATCCCCTACGACAGCCTCAACCCAGCTGAGAAGGTAAAACTGTTGGGAAAGGAGGACTGTGCGGTACAGTACTCCTGAGCAACTGATCCTCGTGGTTTCGGTCGTAGCACCTGGAGTAGCTTGAGTTTCTCCAGATGCTAACCGTCACCTGGATGACTGAGAGTCAATCAAACAAACAACTTACAATCCAGATATGTTTAGCTTCTGAAGAGTCTGCTGCTTTATACTCTCAGTACTTTTACCAGTAATTACTGCATCAGTCCAGTGTGGAATGGAGGCCATCAGCCTGAGGCACTGCTGAGGTGTTAATGAAGCCCAGGCTGCTTTCTCAGTGGCTTCACCTCGTCTGTATGTTGTGTTGGATGAGTTCAGGTCAGGCAAGTTGGCCGACCACCTTTTGCTCCATTGTGATTCTACTCTGTATTTTCAATATAGGCTTTCTAAAGTATTTGTTTTTGATCATTCATAAGAGGAAGCACCCTGCTGTTCAACTTAGAAGCAGTGCAATTATCAACGATCATTGATAGGCAATACAAGTTTGAGTCATTTTGTATTGAAGTGATGCTGCACAGGGGTGAACTTACTCCTGCTGAATAGTGTAACTGCAGTGACATTCAAGTTAATCTGAGAAAACGAGTCTCAAAGGAGAAGAAGTCATTGAATAGAATAGAATGGAATATAAGAGAAGAGAATAGCTCTTTATTGTCCTTGTGCAAAAAAATTGTACAATGAAACTGGAGGAGCAACTCCCCATAGTGCAATAAAAATACAAAATATGCTAAATAAAAAGTAACTAGAAAACCCCTCAGAGAGTTCATACCTCCACCAAGGAGCTTCAGTCCACCCCCAACACAATCTCCCAGTTCACATATTTTGTATGGAACGTTACAGATACAAATGTAATTACAGAAAGTTCAAATGTCCTACCGACAATGCGGCCTTCACCCCATCCGACCTAATGAACAGGCGCGGCTTCTAACAGCCTCCCAGCTTCTTAGACAACCGGAGATAAGAATGCCGGCCCAACCGTGCGTATGTCGCTCAGGAAGGAAAGAGAACTCCGTCATTGTCGCTGTCTGTCGCGTGGAGACCCAAAATGTCATGTGGTCAGAGGGGGTTACCCCAAAAACAAGAGTGCCCTCTGGTGGCTTTTAGAGTAAACCGCATTTAATTGTCCACCCGGTTACACTTACATTTTAAAAAAAAATCCTGGATCCAGACGGTGATCCGGATCAGTCCCAAAATTTCATCATTTGTTCCTTGTCCCATTTCACACATTTCCTGAACATTTCATCCAAATCCGTCCATGAGTTTTCGAGTTATTTTGCACGTAAACAAACAAACAAACCAACACCGGACATCACATAACCTCCTTGGTGGAGGTAATAAATAAAGAAACCAGTCAAAGTCCACACCTGTCTCATGTTTAGTGAGAATGAAAAATTGTCCAGAAGCATCCGAGGAAGTTACTCCTTTGAGTTTAGAAGCCGAATCACCCACGGATAAAAACTGTTCCTCAGCCGGTTTGCTCCTTTATCTCCTGCCAGAAGGTTGAAGAGACTCCGGCCAGGATGTGAGAGGTCAGACAGGATCTTCATTGCTCTGCTGAGACCACGGCAGGTGGCAATGTCATCCAGGGAGGGCAGGGGGTGGCACATTATCTCCTGTACAGCCGACATACCACACTGTGATGATGCAGTATGCCAGTACGCTTTCCATCGCTCCACGATAGAAAGTCTGCACCAGATTAGCCTCCAGGTGACATTTCTGCAGCAGTCTAAGGAAGTGCAGTCTCTGTTGAGCCTTCCTGACCTCTGCTGACGTGTTGGTGGACCACGTTAGGTCGTCAGCAATGTGCACCCCAAGGAACCTGAAGGAGGAGACTCTGTTGGTCTGCAGTGGAGCAGGATCTCCTCTCGTCCTCCTGAAGTCCGTCACCGTGAGAATGGGAGGAGAGGGAGATGTTACATGAACCAATAGGACTCGGTGTTGATGGTCACAGCCAAAGATTTAGTAATCCATCAGTTAGAGTCTCTGGGAGTGTACGGGAGTCTATGTAAAACTGTGATTTTTGCTTTTACAGAAAGAAAACCTGGAACTTGCTTTTAAGACGGGAGAGAGCGTGGGGATCACGGCCACTCTGGTGAGACGTTTACTCCAGATGTTCAGAGTTTCACAAACGACACGTCACTCACATTTCCAGTGTGCGTGCAGTTTTCTCTGACGGTAACGTGTCTTCCGCCCTTCCTTTCTTGATCTTTCCATGTCGACTGCTGCGGCAGACGGTGGAGGAGATGCTGAAGGCCGACGGGCCCGACTGGCAGAGGGTGCTGGGGTACGTCGAGCACATTTTCCGGCACTTTGAGATGTGAAGGCGTCCTCCGTCGCATCGCTCCTCTGCCTGGTTCTTGTTTTTATCGTTGTGACTCAGGAGCTGAAGGACTGTTTCACCACAGGATGGAGGTCTGTTAATAATGAACCCATCAGCCAGGGCGGATTAGACTTATGTATCAATAGAATCACCTTCACACACAAACAGGTGACAGCTGACTCCTACCTGGAAGAACGTTTGACTCTTGGAGCGCTTTTATTTTTCTACATACTTAACGGTTACATTGGATCTGCTGGGTGGAGATGCACAGGTAGTACAGTATAGTCACCTTCTTGATGTCTTCCATGTTGCTGTCACGTCACTGGGTGCCGACTGCACTGGTTTGCACTGTTTGCCTTTTAAAAATGGAGCACTTTATAATGAATATAAATGTAACTGTGTAGCACTTTTTAGCGGAGGATTTCAGACTCTGGGTCACTTTGTTGGTTATTTTTATCCTGAACTCGTCCTGCCATGATACCGTCATCACGTGTGCATGCATCCAGAACTAAAACAGACATGTACCCAGATTTTAGCTGTTGGGACGTTTTAACCTCAGACAGTGCAGAGTCTAAGGAAAGTTGCCTCTGAGGAAATGTAAAAATGTAAATGTGTGTAATCACTTAAATGTTTTTAAAAATGCAGTGAACGTATGAGGACCTACTGCGACAATAAAGTACGTATATGGATGTCAGAGCTTCTTCTCCATTAATGCCACACGGAATCAGAGAAAACATTTTAATTTTAACATTCAACAAGAACGGCGTGTTATAAAATGGTACAAAAGATGGCATCAAAGGAAATGTTTCAGAAGAAAATGGTCACAACAAATAAATAAACAAGGCTCTGCAAGGATGCGATGATATCAGAAGATAAACCATAATATAAAAATGTTATTTCAGCTTGAACGCATTTAAAAAAAAAAGACAGGACAGGATCTTGGAAACGCGGTATCATAAATAAAAGTAACCTTGCAGTTAAGCAACGAGTGCACATGACTCCTATGAAGCTGGAATGGCGCCTCCTATAGGTGGTGTTGACAGCGGCGGCAGGAGGAGAGACTTGAGTTTGGCCGACATGGCTGCGATTTCAGGGTCCTGGGTTTCGTACATCTTCACCAGTCTGGCAAACTTAAGGACACCTGAAGAAAAGAAGCAGAGCCAGGATCAACACGGTGAAGCAGGTCGTCTTATTACTAGTGAAGCTGCTGATTTTGATCATATACGGTCACTAATATCTATACGTGAGCACAGAATCCCGAATGTATCCCCGGGTTTGAATCCTGGCCACCCCAGAAAATCCTTTAGGGGCAGTGGCGGCGCATCGCTTAAGCCTCTGGGCTACTGATCAGAAGGTAGGAGGTTGGTACAAGTGTCTTTTAAGTTCTGTCTCTTTTTCTTGCAATGGAATCCCAGATAAACTTGATGACTTAGAGATCAGAGAGGTGCAGCAGGAACTAAAGTCAGAGTTTTCACTGTCAGGAAGGTGGTGGCTCTGTCTCTTTTAAGGTGGCTGAATCCCCGTGGTACCTGGTGCTGCTTCGTTAAAGTGCCGCCCCTTTCACCAACCCCTCTCCCGACCAGATTCTCAGCTGAAGGAACGCGTTTCATCTGCACCTCCGCTGAGCTGCATGTAAGTGATGCCGCTGAACGACGTCGTGCCGCTACAGCAGGCAAACTGTATGTGTCACGTTGCTACGGAAACCTGCATGCATTCAACCGGTGATGCAGAAATCACATATGTTTTTGTGCCTGACCCTGATTTGCTGCACTGAATTCATTTTGAGGTGTCCATGTATCCTGCATTATGGGACAGTGACGGTCCTAAATGCACTTGTTGAGCATTATGTTTAAATGTAGAAGGTTGACAGTTTCAAAGCTGTAATGTGCAGTTGTCACATTAGAAATAATAACAATCTAACCTTTATTGATCCCCTTGGGGAAATTCCTTCACTGCATTTGACCTATTCTATCTTCTAACTCTACATACTAGGAGCAGTCAGGGGTTAAGGGCCTTGCTTAAGGGCCCACAGTGGTGGTGACTGGGACAAGTGGTCGTTCTCACTTTCCCACCTCAACCTCTCGCCAGTCCGGGGACTCGAACCGGCGACCCACCGGTTACAAGTTCGCTTAACAAACCACTAGGCCCCCTCAGCGGCTGCACAGAGAGCACTGAGCACCGATTCCACCAGCATTACTTTGTTGAATCTTTGGTGCTTTCTTCTCGTTCAAGGGAGTTCTTTCTGACTCCTGCTGCGTGTTTAGGATAGCTGAGGGTGTTGTGGGATCAACAAGAATCAAAGTTTCTGGCTACCTTGAACAGAACAGTTTTAAAATAGGTCATTTGTACATTTAGGACACATTTGTAATATATTACAATGACCAAATACCAGATACTGAAGGCTATCATTGATTTAGTCTGAGCAGTTCAGACGTGAAAGCATTGTTTCATGGTGGATTTATCTGCTTTCATTGTTTTTAAGCTGATTCAGATCCAATGGGAAGTCTTAAAATTGCTTGTTTTGTCCATTTAATAATCAGAACCCTAAGGATGATCAGTACACGAGACCAAGAAGACGAGGAAATATTCCAACGTGAGCAGCTGAAACCAGTCAATCTTGGCACTTGTCCTAAAACATCAATGAATCATTTGAGCTGTAGAGTAATTACGACTAGTTCAAGCCTCGAGGGCAATAGTAGCATACGCTGGGCGGTACTTCAGCTCAGGGAAAAGAAACGCCTCCACATTGTCACAGCTTGTTTTACTGCCCTTATCACAGTGTTCATCTGTGGAGTTCTCACAGAAGAGCTGATGAACGAAGCTCACCTTCTCCCTCGTTGTTGAACCCGTAGGCTTTGATCACCTCCTGCTGGATCTGGGTGGCCACGGGCAGCACGAGCTGCAGCATCTTGCCCATGTCGTTGCAGGCGCTCTCTCGAGCCTCCTCCATCCGTGCCGCATTCTCCGGTACTGAAAAGGCCTGGATCACCTCGCTCAAAACCACTGCCGAACAAACGAGAACACATCTGTAGCCTCTCTGCAAGGCAAGTCTGTTTTTATGGAGCACACCTCATTACTGAACTCCAACCTACCAGCAGCTCAGCACACAAACAGACAGACACACATATACAGGGACAATTCATAAGCATAAGGAGATTGAAAAAAGAAGTTTTAGACACAGTTGTGACAGATCTCAATATGCTGGCTAGACCAGGACCAGCTTCACCAGTCCGTTCCTTTATTCTAGCCAAAGAACAAACTGCAAAAAGAAGAAGTCCACTATGTGTTCAGTAACAAAGCCTGAAAACAACTTTCACAGATCTACACCAGTTTTTATTACCTCTGGTCTGTTCAACAGTCAGGGTGGGCTGCTGTGCCGGAGCTGAGGCCATGTCTGCAGAGAAAAGAGAGAAAGACTCAGGATATTTACAGCTAATGATAAGAAACTACTGTAGACAAAAGAGAACTGACGTATGGGAGAGTTCAACACTTAGAGTTAAAGTCCTCGAAGGAAGTCTGAAGAATATGAAGCAGCCTTATTTGATTTATGTACCAAAATTATCTCGATGAATAACACACACCTGGTGAAGTTGATATTGATTGACATCCATTACTTAATAAGGGAAATAGACTACTGAGGGTAAGGCTCTCATTCACAATGGTGCCCTGAGAACACATCAGGAAACACAGGAGCATTCATGACACAAAAACATTATTCAACAGAAGCTTAAACTGTCGCGGATGGCCTTGAATGTGTACAGGAGGATTTCGGAGGTGATTTAACTGGGAGCCAGTGGAGCTGCTTGAGGACTGGGATGATGTGGTGGAAGGACGGGGTTCTGGTGATGATGCGGGCTGCAGAGTTCTGGACCAGTCGAAGCTCATGGAGGGATTTGTGGGGGGGCACCAAAGAGGAGTGAGTTACAGTGATCGATAAGGGAGGTGACGAGGCCGTGGACCAGGATGTGAGGGGTGAGAGAGGGGAGGAGATGAGAGAGGAAGCTGGAGGTGAAGCAGGATTTGATCTGAACCGGAAGGAGGGTGGGAGAGTGGAGGTGGGTTTACTGGACAGACAGAGCTGGGTGTCATCCGCAAAGCAGTGAGAGTGAATACCAAATTTGCGGAGAATATTGCCAAGTGGGAAGAGGTAGATGACGAAGAGGAGGAGATTATATACGGGGTGAACAGAGTATGACCTGGCTTTGACCCTTGTGGCACCCCTTCAGGACACAACTAAATTCATAACAGCCTTCAACAGCTGCTCTGCCAGTGAGATAACTATGAGATCAGTTACATGCATTTGAGTCAAAACCAACAGATCTAATCCCATCCAAAAGAAAAAGACACAACCCACTGAGTCAAATTAATGAACATGTTAACACAACATTATCAGAGTCCATAATTTACTAGCCTACATGGTGGAATCAGGGTGTTCTGGCCTGGTCTGATCCACTGATGCTGGATGCAGTAACCGTAGCATTACAAATGAGAGGAATGCACAAAAATAATAAGACACGTAACAGTAAAACCAACAAACAGATAGAACAACGACAGGTAAAGTAAATGTAGTGTATTTGTGATGATCGTCTTGACGTCGTTAACGTTAGCGGTGGTTTACTTTCTATAAACAGCTCAAAATGTCAGCCGACAGGAGACAACTATGAAGAACAACAAGAGAAAAATACAATATCAAGAAATAATGAACCAATTAAAATTAAAGAGAGCCGGTTTGGGAACTCACCACTGATGGAAACAACCGAGCTAGTAGCAGACCTGTGGGGAAAGCCGCAAAGTGGCCACGTTTTGCGACAGCTGGAGGCTTTTTGCGACACGATTTCTGTCTTCCGGGTAGACGCTGACGTAAGAAGTAAACAAACGCCTCGGTAAGCTAGTAGCATGGTGGCAGCTCTCCGAAGTGTTTGTAAAGTTTGGGTTAAAGAGAAAGACGGACATTTTTATACTGGAAATAGTTTATAGCTTAAAACAGACAAACGTTGTGAATGTCTCGTCCTAGCAGCTGTTTCACCGCTTAGAGCAGAGGGAGTATCGATGGAGCAGAAGCTAGCAGAGTTCAGAGCCAGACGGAACGCTGAGAGGAGTCAGGGTGCCGCTACCCAGAGCAGAGAGCAGGCAGCAGAACAACCAGCTGCCCGGTGTGAGCCTTCAGCCACGGCCCACAGCAGTCTGCAGCCGGAGGAGACAGAAGACAACCAGCCTGCAGCTCAAGGCTCTGAAAGCAGGGTAAGAGGTCGCTTCGTTTAAGACAAGTCAGATAGCATCTCTGATTATTATCTAATAGCTTATTCATTTTACTGTGGCCATATGGTAAATTTAATGCTGTTCAACATGCGTTTAATAAAGAAAGATAAGTGAAATACAAACAATAAAAACAATATATACAAGTGTTTATCAGTGGTAAACAGATAAATATGCATGTGTGCAAAGCTGAGCTGTGAGGTAAATAGAAAAAGTGTCTGTAGTTGCAGGTAGCTGGGTGATAGCTGTAAGGCAACAGAGCACCACCAGAGTTCAGCAGTCTAACAGTCTGGTGGTCCTGCTCTGGATGCTCCACAGCCTCCTGTCTGAGGGGAGAGGGGCAAAGAGTGAGTGTGCAGGGTGGGTGGAGGGCAGGCTGCTCCCCACCATCCTCTGTGCAGCCTTCACCACCCTCTGCAGAGCTTTCCTCTCTGCAGCAGAGCAGCTGCCGTCCTCACAGTGAGGAACTACTGCTTCCTCCTGAGGAAGGAGAGGTGCTGGTGGGCCTTCCTGACCAGGCAGGAAGTGTTGCAGCTCCAGGTGAGGTCCTCGGTGAAGTGCTAACCCAGGTACCTGAAGCTGGAGACCACTTCCACAGCTACTCCTCCGATGCAAGCAAAAGCAGCAGTATTCACAGCCGCAAACTGACACCAGACCTTACTTAACATTTATACTACAGATGCATCACTGTGTTATCATTGTTCTTGTTGATTTGGAGATCATTTAAAACGAGCCTAACATGTAGCAAATGAATGACTACTATGAAGAGCCAAGTGTCATGTGATCTATGAGCTGTGAGCATTTTGTAAGAGTGATGATCAGATTAGTCAGTTTTAACAGTTTTTCGGTAGAAGGTGGCAAATAGATTTTAACAACTTATTCATTTGGTGTTGCAGCACATGCTTTTTGTAGTTTTGTGAATCATCTAGTAACTAATCCTGGGACCCCGACCCCCATCTTAAGAACTACACTTGACTACTACATCATGACTGTCCGTGCGGTCTTCTCTGTAGGACCGTGGAGACTGGCTGCTGGACAGCGCTCTGGGGAGGTGGCTGGCTTCGAGGCAGCTGGTCCTCTCGAACCTTACTCTGCTCAAAGTGCTGCTGTGGCTCGTTCTGCTGGGCCTGTTTGTTGAACTGGAGTTTGGCCTGCCCTTCTTCGTCATCTCTCTCTTCTACTGGCTCTACGAAGGACTCCGCAGCCCAGCGCCCCGCCAGCCTGGAGAGCTGAGCGCTTATTCGGTCTTCAACCCAGACTGTCAGCCTCTGCTGGGCGCCCTCACTGCAGAGCAGCTGGAGGGAGAGATGGGTTACAGACCTCTGGCTAACAGATGAAGTGCTTGTGATTTGCACATATATCATTTGACAAATGCTATTTTACTCAGGAAATTACTGTAAGTTCAGTTTTTTAAACCTCTGTGTAACTTAATAAATTGGGAGTGCCTATTTAAAGTTATGACTTAATTCAAAGAATGATAGGCTGACATGTCCATGGGGTTATAGATTTTAAGATCTGTTTATTATTTTGAGCGCTTACCTCCATTTTTCTGTACTGATCAAATCAGTGTTGGTGGTAAAATGGTGTTTGGGGTATTTGGTTGTAGACACTAAAAGAATGAGTGGCAAGCTGCTTTTAATTTACGTGACAAAACGTTTACGATAAATGTACGATTTTCCAATTTTAATAAATATTTCTGAAGAGTGAAGCAGGTGTTTTTTTTTCTAAAGTTTCATGTCACAATATAACCATCCCCCATTTAACTACATATAACCAAGTAATTATGACCATCCAGAAAACGTTTACACTATTGTCACGTCAAAGTGTATTGACAGGACAATAATGCCTTATTTTTATATGTGATTGTTTAAACATTTGTATGTTTGTATGATTTGGGTCGGAGTAAGTAAATTAAATTGTAAATAACTTGTGAGCTTTATCAGCAGTTTAAAAAGTAGAACTTAAACAACCACTCCAGATTTTTTTGGATTAATTAGGAAGGAAAAATTTAAGAAAAATGATAAAGTTTTAATAGTGAGGGTGGAGTAGAAGTGGCAAATGATAAGTGAAAGTGAAATGCCAAAAAATTACTGTTCGGCAACAGAGATGGGAAAAAAATCATGAGTTCCATTGTTCTAGCTCAATGTGAGAGATAATCTCTGCCTGGCAAAAACCCACACAATGAAAGGGAAAAAATGTTATATTTTATTTCCGGCGGAGTCTGCGTGTCTTCCCGCCTTTTCCGTCTGTGACTCGTCAATCTAACCCCAATGCCAAAATTATTATTAATATTATTATTAATAGTATTAGTAGTCGTAATAGTAGTAGTAGTAGTAGTCATAGTAGTATTAACAACAACAATAATAATAATAACAATAACAAACATCTCTGGAGAGCTTCTTTGAAAAGAGGGAGAGACTCGAAAAGGTAAATACACATTTAGCAATAAAAAGTAATTGTATTCATTAAGGACGCTTTTTTTTAGATAAAGAATACGTTGTTAATTTTTTTAAAAAATAAATAAATTTGCAACCATCGATCGTGATAACCGGTATCGCTGCATTAATCCTTCGGGCACTTGGACCCAGCAGGTTCTCTTTGCTCGAAGAGGACGTCTTTCACAAACAAAACGAGATGGTTCCGTCCTCTTTCTTCCGCATTGGCGCATTTAAAGCCGTTAGACTTGAAGCCAGATTTAACCGTGTCATGTTAAAGACCTGAAAGTCTGGACCGCATTCTGATTTGATAGATTAATACTATATTTTATCCGATGTTAGTGTCCTCTTAACGTTTATTCAACGGGTCCTCTTTTAGGAATCGTTGTTGAAGATCAGTACGAGCTAAATTGCTAGCTAACAACTTAACTGTGGACTGTCAGGTAACTATCGTAACACTTCCCAGCTCTTTGGGGGTCAAGGGTCTCACACTTCCTGCTTCTTCTAAGTTCAACCAGACAGCTGTGTGCTAATGCTCCTCTGTTAGCTGCAGTAAGTATTCACCTCAGTCCAGATGCTGTTTACTGGATATTATCGAACACTATGTTTGATTCGCCGTCTGTCAACATGCTCTCTAATCAGTCTCAACTGCAGAGATTTGCTGCTTAATCTGTCCACTAGCTTGCCTTTAGCTCCCTATCAAAACTAAATAAATATTAGCTCAGGGCGTCTGGAAGGCAGGTAGCTTTAGGATTGCAACCCTTTCTTTGGATGTATGTAGGTTATTTAGGGTTGTGGTTTTATTTCTTCTCAGCTCTGGCTTTCTTCTGGCTCTGTCTGGCTGTGAAAGATTAAAATACTGGGTGACTGAGGGCCCACACAGACATGCTGACCAGAGTAACCCATCATATTTAATCATTTATTTCTAGGATTTTCTCTTCCCACTGCCCCGGATCAACAATTCAGCAATGTCTGGAAGTCCTGCGGTGGTCATGCGACTGGTGGCCTCGGCCTACAGTGTGGCTGAAAAGGCTGGTGCCATTGTGAGAAAGGTCCTCCACAGCGGAGAACTTGGCATTGTTGAAAAGGTATGACCAACCTGTGCTTCACACTAAAATGATTTATCATTCAGGGGGAAACATGCATACAATTAGACACATTAAAGATGCATAAACATAGTTTTCAGTGGAGATTTAGGGCAGGTAGTAATACAGAAATGATACAGGAGGTGTTGGTTTGAATCTCTCTGACTTCCTGATTGCCCTCCTGCACAGACGGGGGTTAATGATCTGCAGACGCTGGCCGACAGACTGGCACAGCAGAGCATTTGTGCTTCGCTCTCCAGACGTTTCCCCAAAATCACCATCATCGGGGAGGAGGTGGGTGAACGTTCAGCTGTGTTTCGACAGCGTGCGTCGACAAAGACTTAACGATCACGTTTGTGCAGGAGCTTCCAGACGAAGAGGTGCAGGAAGATCTGATTGAGAGCGGCCAGGCAGAGGAAGTCCTTCAGAAGACCTGTCCAGCAGAGTACAGCGGGCTGAAAGAAGAAGAGGTAGAGTCAGAAATTGAATGTTGCACGTAATGTATTGTGGTGTTTATTGCTTGTCTCCTCCTACAGTGTGCACATCATCATCATCATTATTATTCTGAATGTGTCTGTTTGATTCTCAGCTTGTCGTGTGGGTGGATCCCCTCGACGGCACAAAGGAGTACACTGAAGGTAGGCTTCTTTCAAACCTGCCTGTGTGCGTATTAAACACACTGGACAAACACACGCAGCAGTGATGTGACTCCACCCGTTATCACCGCCTCTGCAATCAAAGGTTTTAAGATTAGGAGTTTAGTCCTCATCCGTGGGAAAGTTTGAGTGTGGTGGAAAAATCTGTAGTAAGCAGGATCTTTACTTTGCTTTGTAACAAACTATATGCAGCATGAACTTTGTGTGTAAACATTTAGCTTAGGTGAGCAGCAGTTATACGACAAAACGTTACCTGAACTTCTTTGTCAAGTATTCTAATCTAATCTAACCTTTACTGATCTCCTTGGGGAAACTCCTTCTCTGCATTTGACCCATCCTATTCATAGTTACTATACATACTAGGAGCAGTCAGGGGTTAAGGGCCGGGGACAAGCAGTCGCTCTCACTCTCCCACCTCAACTTCTTGCCAGTCCGGGGACTCGAACCAGCGACCCACCGGTTACAAGTTGGCTTCCCCAAAAAAATAAGAGATGAGCGTCTAACTCGTTGTGCCGTGTTATGTAATCATTGTTTTGACTGGTAATTTAAAGCAGGATTACATTAGTTGTGCTCTTTTAAGGCACAGCGTTGTTGGGCTTTATTATCATATCATGAGTTATGTGCTGTGAAAATAATAATCGGTTAATGTTGCAGATAAGCGGTGATAAACATGAAGGGTCCAGATATGAGGACATAGAGCAGTCCCTCCAGGATTTCGAGTCCCCGGACTGGCAAGAGGTTGAGGTGGGAAAGTGAGAGTTGTTCCAGTCACCACCACTGTGGGCCCTTGAGCAAGACCCTTAACCCCTGATTGCTCCTAGTATGTATAGTTAAGGTTAATTATAGGATGGGTCAAATACAGAGAAGGAGTCACTCCAAGAGGATCAATAAAGGTTAGATTATTATTATTAACACCTTGCTGTGAATTATTACATCCATATGATGCTTCCTGCACAAGCAGAAGTTTGTTCAGTTACTTAGAGTCACAGTTATGTTGTGTTTTGTTGACATGGTCACTGTTAGCAAACAGAGGCTCAACTTGTACCTGCCTTGTGTGTCGAGTGTCTGGAGATAAGGTTGAACAGAAGCACATGAAAACATCATGGGAACTCTCAGCTGCTGACTTTAACTACCTCACACTTCACATAGCCAATAGTCTGTGATCTAATGTTTGTATTGGTTTTATTTTGTCTTTGCGAAATGCTTCCTGGTTTGTTGGGTTACTTTCTGCCTCTCACACCTCTTGAGTCTTCGGCTGTGTCCCAATTCAGGGGCTGCATCCTTCAAAGGACCCAGCCTACCCGGCCTTCGAAGGCTGGGTCCTTCAAAGGACGGGTAGGCTGCATTAGAAGGCTGCATGAGCGTTTGTTAAATGAGACGGTCTAGCCTACGATGAACTTCCTGCTTACATCATGACGTCTCGTAGCGCCGCTCCTTGTTGCCTAGCAACCCTGACAAACAAATTTTCATCCCGACGATCAGGATAAGACGACGGTGTAATTTTACCCAATTTTTGACTGGATTTGATCCCGAAACTGTAATTTTTGTTTTTAATATGTTTTATATCCTTGAAGACTTGAGGGTCTTGTTCTGTCCGGTGGTTCGGGACTAAACTGTCTGAGAAACAAGAAGCTGGTTTAAATCTGTTAACATCCACTGATATGAACTTCAGATATTATAAACCTCCACAATCTCTGGGCTGAATGTTTCTGATGAGGATCACTCAATACCTGCTGTCTGAACAGAAACCAGATATAATGTATGTTAAACATTTTATCAGATAACTTGGTGGAGCTAAACTAAGAACAGTGAGGAGAGTCATGTTTTCACTGGTCTACAGAGAATCACCACCAATAGAAGCTCCAGTAGGATTTACGTCCATTTTACTTCTTCACCATATAATAACTTAAATAAGGATTAAATATATGAATATTTATGATTGAATAAGTCATTTTTGTGGTGGCCGCGGTCAGAAAGAATTTCGCCACAGTCTCAGTAAAATATAACTTAAAACTGAAGCTGAACAACTGGACAGTAAACGTTTTAAACTGCAGCGGCTCACATCAATAACGTTATTCAATCGTTTTTTTTAGAACAAACTTTAACGTTGTCAACATTTGTATCGTAGCTATCAGAGTGAACTGTAACACAATACTAATATTAAAACTAGAATCCTCCGCCGCTGATGGATCCATCTTGTCCGTCAGCCGTCAGCAGTTAAAACTCCAGCTGTTGATCGAACTGTCAGCGGCCCGCAATGGATCTTGGGATATTTGGGGCTACGAAGGATACATCGATGCATCCTTCAAATCCGTGGAAAAGAAGGACGCATTCGTCGGCCGCATTTGAAGGAGTCTTGAAGTTTTAATGAAATGGGACAGCCTTCGTCGCACCGCTGTGACGTATGCGGCCGAAAAATGCAGCCTAGAAGGATGCAGCCCCTGAATTGGGACACAGCCTTCCTGTCACTCTCACATGTCTTGCTTCTTCTTCTTCTTCTTTGTTTGTCCCTGCTGCTTCTATCCGCCCGTCTCTCGCCAGCGTCGAAGTGCCTCCGTCTGGCCCAGAGACCGCTCACAGGGTCGGACGCCTCTCGGCCTCACAGCACAGCTCTCTGTATGGGAAGGCAAATCTTACCTCTGGCAGTGTAGAAGATCAATAATTCAGCACCGATAAGGAAGAGATCATTTGTTTAGAAGCTGTGTATTGTGCACGTCAGCACTGCCTCATTTGCTGATGAGCAGTTCTATCATTTATTGGGGACCAGCTGACGGCCTGCTGCTTTCTCACTCCAGGGCTCTTGGACAATGTGACGGTGCTCATTGGCGTTGCATACGGAGGCAGAGCCATTGCAGGAGTCATCAACCAGCCGTTCTATAACTACCAGGTACGAACCAAACCGAACGCCTGCAGCTGCGTTTCAGACTTCGTCCCTCCGGTCAGCTGTGGCTTCCTTCCCCCTTTAGCTGGGAGCCGGAGCGGCTCTGGGGAGAACCATGTGGGGCATGCCGGCGTTGGGCGCCTTCGGATTCCAGCTGCAGGAAGTCCCGGGTGACAGACGAATCGTCACGACCACCCGTTCCCATAGCAACAAGCTGGTGACGGACTGCGTGGACGCCATGGAGCCTCATGAAGTTATAAGAGTGGGCGGCGCCGGAAACAAGGTGAGAGCTTGTCAGAATGGAAGATGGGATTTTAGTTTTGCAGTCATGTGTGGGATTGATTTGGTTTCTGATTTATGAAAGCTTGAGTCATAAATCAGTTACCAGATTGGACTAATCCAAAGTGAAATGCAGAGTAGAGGCGGGTAAATATCTTCTCCTCAGTGTTCTTTTGTGTTTATACGCCGCCTGTCCAAAAAAAAAAGTTGCACACCCTAATATTTTTTTTTATTGTCATCATTTTTTTAACACATATCTTTATTGATTTTAACTTTTTAACACATTACATGTAATTTCCAGCATAAATTATTAGTATTGTGGGTTTGTGGGTCCCAGCCACCTATAAATTCTCAGGTTTCATTAATAATAAATAACAAAACAATAATAATTGACAGATGATGCTATCAGCTATGACAGTAAATTTGCATGTCTGCATCCATGTGCGAAAGTGTACGATCCTCATATCATTGGAAATAAATAAATAAAAAGAAATAAAGCAGGAAGTAAAGGGACATTGAAACAAAAGAAGGAGGTTTGGTCTCACTCTATAAGTGTTGCAGCTTAATTTGATGGGGTCTCAGGTCTTGATTCCAAAAATTTAAGGAATGAGTCCCACATCTTATGGAAGATATGACTCTTTCTTTTGATTGTATATGGAAGCCTTTCAACAGCTATGCAGGAGGTCAAACCACAGATTCAACGATGGACGATGAACACTTTCCCAATGTCTAGCAATAAGACGCTTTGTATGTTCACCAGCTTACTTTCATGAGTTCTCAGGGCTAAAGTTTCTGGAATAAGTCCCAGAATACAGACCTCTGGGCACATCGGGATTTCTTTGTCTATAATATTGGAGACTGTGTTAATTATCCTTCTCCAGAATTCTTGTATACAGTTACTTTTTCCAAATGCAATGGTACAAGGTCCCTTCACACCCTAATATTTCATCGGACCGCCTTCAGCTTTGAGTACGGCACGCATTCGCCGTGGCGTCGTCGTCGCATGTCACAGCTTTTATTTCCATCCAGAGCTGCATTAATTTTCCACCAAGATCTCGTATTGATGATGGGAGAGTCGAACCGCTGCGCCAAGTCTTCTCCAGACTCTGAATGGGGCTGAGGTCTGGACTCTGCAGCGGCCAGTGGATGAGTGAAAATGACGTCTCCCTGAACCCTGAATCCTGGCACTGCCATCTTGGAATATACTTGGTATCTTCAGGTAGTCAGCTGACCTCATTCTTTGTCCACTGAAACTAGACCAGACCAGCTGCAGCAGCCCCAGATCACAACACTAGGCATGATGGGAGCATCACTTCATCTCTTCTTACCCTGATGCTCCCTTCACTTTGGAACAGGGTGAATCTGGACTCGTCAGACCACATGACCTTCTTCCATCCCTCCAGAGTCCAATCTTCATGCTCCCTAGCAAACAGAAGCCTTTTTCCCTCGATTAGCCTCCCTGATCAGAGGTTCTCTAAGGGCTACTCAGCTGTTTAGTCCCCATCCCTTGAGTTCCCTTTGTGGAAACGCTCCTACTTTCACTATTAATAAACATATCCCTGAGTTCTACTGTTGATTCCTCCGATCAGGATCATCCAAGAGTTTGTTCCGACCACATTTCCTCCTCAAAGATGATGGTTCACCACTGTCCCTGCAGGTTTTAATAAAGCGTTGGACTGCTCTTTACCTGATTGTAGTGGTTTCAGGAGCCTCCTTGGTTGTTTTCTTTGCTTGAGGCCAATAATGAGACCCTTCTGAAACAGATTAACATCCTCTCGACCACAGGGTGAGTCTCCTGACATGGTTGTTTAAGGGATGAGAAGCTACTCGCTGCATCAGTTGCTGCCAGATGAAGCAGTAATTATCCAATGGAAGGCTCTTACCTGTTGGCTTAGTTAAATCCAGGTGGCGACTGTTTGGTTTGGACAGGCAGTGTAGTAACCACAGCGTATGAAGAGAGATGGGGTAAAACGTTACTGTTTATAGATGCGTCTTAAATGAGCCGACATTCCAGCAGTGACCAGGAGACCAGGTGTGGAGGTGCTGCTCACTGACTGGTCTCTGTGCAGATAATCCAGCTGGTGGAGGGGAAGGCTTCTGCTTACGTCTTCGCCAGTCCGGGGTGCAAGAAGTGGGACACGTGTGCTCCTGAAGCCATCCTGCACGCCGTCGGAGGTAAAACCCACCAGTTCCGTCTGCAGGTCGAACTTGGGTCTTCGTTTGGTTTCTGTTAAGTCCTTCTGCTTTTTCTCACGCAGGCAAACTGACCGACGTGCACGGAAACGCCTACCGCTATGACGCCGACGTGAAGCACATGAACTCTGCCGGGGTTCTGGCGACGCTACGAGACCACGAGTACTACGTCAGCAGGGTACCACAGTCGGTGAGGCAAGCTCTCCAGTCGCAGTGAGGTCCGTCTTCACGTCCAGAGAAAAACCACCTCTTAAACCTTAAAACCCACCAGTAGATGAATACAAATGTCATGTTTCATTCATTTCACCCCTTTAAATTAACATTTCCAGCCACATGTAAATGGTAATTTGCCAACAACATCTGGTTTACACCCTTTATTCCACTACATACAGTACAGGCCAAAAGTTTGGACACAGCTTCTCATTCAATGCTTGTCTTTATTAACATTGTAGATTCTCACTGAAGGCATCAAAACTATGAATGAACACATGGAGTTATTAACAAACAAAGGTGAAATGACAGAAAACATGTTTTATATTCTAGCTTCTTCAAAATAGCCACCCTTTGCTCTGATTACTGCTTTGCACACTCTTGGCATTCTCTCCGTGAGCTTCTAGAGGTCGTCACCTGAAATGGTTTTCCAACAGCCTTGAAGGACTTCCCAGAGGTGTTCAGCACTCATTGGCCCCTTTGCCTTCACTCTGCGGTCCAGCTCAGCCCAAACCATCTCGATTGGGTTCAGGTCCGGTGACTGTGGAGGCCAGGTCATCTGCTGCAGCCCTCCATCGCTCTCCTTCTTGGTCAAATAGCCCTGGAGGTGTGTTTGGGGTCACTGTCCTGTTGAAAAACAAACGATCGTCGGATGGCATGTCGTTGCAGGATGCTGTGGTCGCCATGCTGCTTCAGTGTGCCTTCAATCACACCTCCTCCTCCAGTGTGGAATCCATCGTTCACCTTCTCTGATCTCACAAAGACACAACGGTTGGAACCAAAGATCTCAAATTTGGACTCATCAGACCAAAGCACAGATTTCCACTGGTCTAATGTCCATTCCTTGTGTTTCTTGACCCAAACAAAGCCTCTCATTAGCAGTGGTTTCCTAGCAGCTATTTGACCATGAAGGCCTGATGGGTCTGCTGCTAGAACTCTGTGTGGCTTTCATCTGGTCTCTGATCTGAGCTGCTGTTAACTTGTGATGAACTTGTCCTCAGAAGCAGAGGTGACTCCTGGTCTTCCTTTCCTGGGTCGGTCCTCATGTGTGCCAGTTTCCTTGTAGTGCTTGATGGTTTTTGCGACTCCACTTGGGGACACATTTAAAGTTTTTGCAATTTTTCCGGACTGACTGACCTTCGTTTCTTAAAGTAATGGCGGCCACTGGTTTTTCTCTAGTTAGCTGATTGGTTGTTGCCATAATATGAATTTTAACAGTCGTCCAAAAGGGCTGTTGGCTGTGTGTTAACCTGATGGTCCCAACCCCATTGATAAAGCAAGAAATTCCACTCATTAACCCTGATAAGGCTCACCTGGGAAGTGAAAACCATTTCAATGGAATGCCAAGAGTGTGCAAAGCAGTAATCAGAGCAAAGGGTGGCTATTTTGAAGAAACTGGAATATAAAACATGTTTTCAGTCATTTCACCTTTGTTTGTTAATAACTCCACGTGTTCATTCATGGTTTTGATGCCTTCAGTGAGAATCTACAATGTAAATAGTCATGAAAATAAAGACGACGCATTGAATGAGAAGGTGCGTCCAAACTTTCGGCCTGTACTGTAAAACTGAACACTGTGAAGAGTCACATTTAACACAGACAGCAGGCTCAACAGCACTTCTCTTTATTTCACTCGTCTCAAACAAACTTGTACAAATCTTCTTTACGTTCCGGCTCCAACTTGAATATCAACAGATTTACGAGGCAAAAGGCGACAAAAGTATACAGGTTAAATGTTCAGTAGCCAGTTGGAAATGATTCACTGCTCTTCGTTCAGTCACCACTAGGTGGGAACGACGCAGTGGAACTAGTTTAACGTCGACGACAAACAAAACGTCGTCGTCTTGACCTCCTCACGGTGACTGAAGGGCAACAGTGAACAGTGTGGAGGAGAACAGACGACTCTCGGCCGAGCTGTAAACATGATGAAAATGAGCAACTATTCCTTAAGCCATTTTCTTATCTAACAAGTCCTTCCATTTGTATATAATATCTACTGTATTTATCGGGCTGAAGGACACAAACTCACGGGCTCTCTGAGATGTCTGGTCTCCACAAACACTGGATGCACATCAGCGTCAAAAGGGAATCATTTGCACTATTGCGCTGACGTTTTCCCGATTTCTAACAACCAAAAGTGTTTGTTCAGCGACACGAAGGATAGAAAAGCTACACAGCTTGGTGCTGGTTGTGGAAAACAGGCTGGAAACACTGATCTAACGAGGAGCATCGACTGTATAAGAACATCCTTATAAAGGTGTAGCTTAGCTGTGGCCTTTATTAAAGTTCAGACTGGCTTTAGTCACAGTCGCAAATCGCTAGCAATATTTATTGCACTTCCATCATTCAGGTCTTAGGATATTAATGATATCTCCACGACAAGAGGGGAACGTTTACGCTGGGAAATGTGGTTCGCTGCCTTCTTTCCCAGAGTTAAATGAGGAGACTGACGCTTCGTGTCTGCCTGTTAAACATGCGGCTCCAGTCAGCTTAGCATAACGGCTAGCATCTGGGTGGCTAGCATGGCTTTGTTAAACAAAATCCATCTACCAGCATTTCTAAAGTACGGAAGCCCTAAGCGGCCATGGACCAACTTAATTTTTTTCCCTCCATTTTCTCGAGAAAACAAGATCATTCTCCTCCGTTTTCTCGTTATAACGACATAATTTTGTCATTATAACGAGAAAACAAGATCATTATCTCGTTATAACGACTTAATTTTCCGGTGAGGTACAAAGTGAAACCAACCCTCCAGACCAGAAGGAGCTCTGCCACCGCTGCACACTACCGACTGAGAGTTCGTTAAAGTTGGAAAGATGTTCACAGATTTGGACTTCCAGCATCAATAACTCATTAGTGACACGTCAAAACACAAATGATGCCTCTTTCCATTGTTAGACAATGTGCTACAAGCCCAGTTTTATCAACAGTAGCTGTCTACACCACACAAATATTCAATAACTTCACTGTACTGTAGTTGCAGTTGATGTTGCAGTGATTCTGGTGACACTACAGTACAGTAGAGTGAAGTTATTGAATATTTGTGTCGTGTTTCTCTTCGCTGTTGCAGCAGTTTTGAAATCTGCAGACGGTCCCTGGACACTCATCTCCCAGCCAGCTGCTCATAGACACCAGTGTTATTAGTGCCGCTTGAAAGACAGCTACTGTTGATAAAGCTGGGCTTGTAGCACATTGTCTACCTGACAACGATGGAAAGAGGCATCGATTATGATTTGACAACGTGTCACTAATGAGTTATTGATGCTGGAAGTCTGAATCTGTGAACATCTTTCCAACTTTAACCAACTCTCAGTCGGTAGTGTGCAGCGGTGGCAGAGCTCCTTCTGGTCTGGAGGGTTGGTTTCACTTTGTACCTCACCGGAAAATTAAGTCGTTAAAACGAGAAAACGATTTTGTTTTCTCGAGAAAACAAAATTGTCATTGTAACGAGAAAACAGCGAAAAAATTAAGTTGGACCATGGCCGCTTAGGGCTTCCGTACTAAAGCTCACAAATCAACATGTTTCAATTGTACAAAAAAGCTAAATAATACAGCAAACTGACCTACTGCCCAGCAACCAGCAGAGACTATAGAAAGCTACTGATCCCAACCAAGAACTAGTCAAGGACAGAAGCTCTAGTGAGCAGCAGTTCGCTCACTAGAGGTTCTGGGGTTTTGTTACCTGTCCAGAAGTAACAAAATCCACCTACCATCTCTTACATATTGCATCTTGTGTGATTCACGTTAGCTGTGGACAGTCAGGCTGCTTCCCTTTGTTTCCAGGCCTTGTGCTAAGATCAGTCAGGAGTCTCATATACGACGGGCCAGAGCGGTATCAGTCTAATCCAACACTTCAGGAGTAGATACAAGCATGTATCCCAGAGTGTCAGACTATTTCTTGAAGCAGTGTTAATACTTCAGGTGGGAATCAAGGGGAGACTATAATATATGGTCACTTAGGCTGGGACAGTCTGGATGTCACATTGGCTCTTACTAGAACTCCTCCCAATCACACAAGCGTGCATGCATTCACAAATTCACAATAGAAACGGTTCGTTTGAAGGCAGATAAAGAAGCATCTTTTCCATTCCACAAGAGGGTGGTGTTAATATTCCTGATGGGCTGAGTAGCAGACGTGAGGGCTGAGTAAATGCATACCATGGCATTGAGGGAAAAAAAATGGAAAAAACCATTCACATGTTCATAAAAATACCCACAGAACAAGCAAAAAACACTCCGGGAGTTCCTATTTACACATGAACAAGCTGACTGAGAAAAGGCTGGAGTGTTTGAGGCAGCCTGCAGGGACGTGGCTCCAGAGACCGGCCGAAGGGGGAGCAGGAGAGCCAGGCCAGCCGCTCACCTCTTTTTAGGCGCCTGAGTGGTACGAGGCGGGGTGACAGGGCGTCCTGAATTCACCCCTCCGTACTGGTACTTGGCTTTTTTCTCTGACGGCTTCAGGATCTGAGAGACAATACGGTCAGGTTGTTAAATACATCTACAGCAGATAACGGCAGTAAAAGAAGCGTAGATCTGTACCTGAAAGGAGCACATGAGGGACTCGTCCACGCTCATCATGCCGCCAGCGTTGTCAAACTCCCCGCAGTAGTTCGGGGCTGAGAACAGGGTCACCAGCTGCCGCTTTGCAAAGAACTCATAGCCGTCTTCAACGACCTGCAGGGAGGCAGGGTTAGAGCGGAAATGATGAGCCAGCTGACTGAATGTTTTATCCCTCAAAGCAGAAAAGTGGACAGAGAGTAGAGGTTCAGTTTAGGGATGCACCGATACTATTCCGATACCAGAGCTCTGTTTGCTTTAATATTATTATTATCGTTATTGTTGATTACCTCCACCTACAAGGGAGGAGGTTATGCGATAGTCGAAATCCAAATCTCTGCAGTAAAGCTCAGGGCTGGAACTCCTTTTAACTTCTCAGCTAACTTGGTCAACACTCGGTTCTATAGTTCAGGGAGCCTCTGATAAATATCTCCTGGATGACAAACTAGATCTGGCTGCAAGTGTTCAATCAAGCTGTGAAACCCTTTGTTTTCTACAGCTGATAACGGTTGGTCATCGAGTACCACTTCTCAGTAATCCCTTTAGCTTTCATGTTGTCTGACGGGAGTTTAATGACTCCAGAAGTGATTCCTGCCGGCTCCTTTCGTCTTTCTGTCCCATGGCTAAACCAGAAAAACATTCAGAGAGCACAGACCTCCACCAAGCAGCTTCAGTCCACCCCCAACACAATCTCCCAATGACAAAGTATCATTTGAAAAAGTTAACTGTCCGGTAACCTCTCTCACACCGTAGCACTGCTGTGGTTGAGCATGAGCGGCCGACAACCACCATATATGTGCAATGTACTTTCCTACCACAAGGCGGCACTGCAAGGCTTCCTAACACTCCCAATGTTAAAGAATCTTTTTAAAAAGTCCTGGATCCAGACGGTGATCCAGATCACTCCTAAATTTCATCATTTGTTCTTTGTCCCATTTCACGTTTCCTGAAAATTTCATCCAAATCCATCCATAACTTTTCGAGTTATTTTGAACACAAACATACAAACCAACGCCGGCAAAACATAACCTCCTTGGCGGAGGTAAAAGTCGCTCTTTACTGTGATGCTTTTTCAAATGTCTGATTAAATTTGTTGTATTGTAGGTCGCGACGGAGCTTCCGCCTCTCGGTACAACGGCTTTGCAAACATTGCATGTTGCTGTTTTGCTCTGCAGTGTTGCTAAGGTCAGATATTTCCACATAGCGGACATGCTACGATGAGAAGTTAGCCACAGTGCTGCTAAATGCTCGCTTGCTAGCTGGCTGCAAACTGTGGAATGAATTTCCTGAATGGAGGTGTGTCGTTACTCCGCGTTTCATCGAGACACGCCTCCGTTCAGGAAATCCATCCCACAGTTTGCAGTCAGGTAGCAGAGCAGCAGCATGGAATCACTGGTGGAGTCCTTTCAGCAGACGTGCACAGACGTGGCTCACGGATGGGAAATCTCCTCAGGCTGGATTGGAAATGTCCGATCCGTGAGTTACAGTGGTATCGGAACCCAATACTGAATCGGATCGGCCCCATCCCTAGTTCAGTTTTGAGATTTAGCTCCATCTGTCTGTATAATAGTATGTAGACTCCTCTGAGTTTGCTTAACTCATTTTCCCATTAGGCTGTTTTAACATTACTCATAGATTTCTGGGGAGCACATTTTTCACATTTGCATAAAGGCGCCTTTGACTTTAACGCTGTAATCGATGAATGTATGAACAAAAAGCTTGCATCAGATGTACAAATCTAAAAATCTACTGTGATCATTTAACAGAATGTCTTGATTGTTAACCATATCTTTGTTTCTGTTGCTGTAATTTCAAATAAAACTGATCTAATTTACTTGTGTCGACAAAGTGCAGTTTAATGAGTCGCCTCGAATCGCTGAGCAGCCCGAGGTTACCTGATGCGCTCGACAGATGAGGTCCAGGTCGTGGCGGTTGAGGAACTTGCTGACCACGTCGGCGCCGAAGGTGAAGGAAACCCCCCGATCGTTTTCCCCCCAGCCCTGGACGTCTTTGTCGGGGTCTGACCACAGCAGGTCGCACAGCAGACCTGGAAGAAGGAAGCACCGGGTCAGAAACAGTCTGATCAGTCCACACTCCAGCAACAAGTTCAGTAATGATCTCCTGAAACATTCTAACATGAAATCATGAACTGATTATTTGCTATTCTTATTATTATGTATGTTTTTCTCCTATAATTAACCCTGAGGTGATGCATTAATACGTTACAGGTTATCATCAGCACTAATCATAAGCAGATAATGATCTCAACTTTATTTATTAATCACTTAAAGAACAGCTGAAGCTAAAACAAAATGCTGCACATTAATACTAAAACATAAAACTATGTAAACAGGATGAAGAGAATTAAAACACTAACAGCAAAAAGACAATTAAACAAACAGTAAAAACACTAAAGCCGAGTCTCACGCTGGGTCAAAAGCCAAGGAATGAAAAGAGGTTTTAAGATTTCAAAGTGGGCAGTGAAGGTCCTGTCTAAAGGTAAGTGGTTCCATGATTAAGGAGCAGCAGCAGAAAAGCCTCCGTCCCCTCTGAGCTTCCTCTTAGACCCCGGTACCTCGAGGAGCAGCTGATCAGCCGACCTGAGGGCATGAGCAGGAGCGTAGGAGTGGAGAAGCTCAGAGAGGTGAGGAGGGCTGAGAAACAAATCAAAGGATCTTTAAATGGACACAGGCAGCCAGTGGAGGGAGGCCAGAACAGGTGTAATGTACACCAGTTAAAAGCCGAGCATTTTGAACCAGCTGGAGAAGAGACAGGAAAGACTGGCTGATTCCCAGATAAAGTGTGTTACAGTAACCCAGCCGAGACGTAGCGAAGGCGTGGACTACTGTTTCAAAGTGCTGCTGGGAAGGAACAGGTCTAACTTTGGCTAACTAAAATTACTGTCCGTCTCAAGACCCAGGTTCCTAACTGTGGACTTCAGGTACGAAGCCAGAGGGCCCAAGTCAACAGGAGGGGGCTCCCAGGGGCCGCTGGGACCAAACACCATAACTTCTGTCTTTTCTTTGTTAAGATCTAAGAAGTTTAAGGCCATCGAGGCTTCAATGTCATCAAGACATAACAGAAGTGACCTTAATGAAAAGGCATCTGTCTTCTTCAGTGGGACATAAATCTGACTATCGTCCACATAGAAGGAGATAACATGTTTTCTAAGGATGGAGCCCAGAGGAATTAATACAGCGAGAACACAAGGGGCCCTAAAACTGGGCCTTGTGGGACCCCATATAACAGGGGGGTGGAGGAGGAACTAGAAAAGCACTCAGAGAGCGCAGACCTCCACCAAGCAGCTTCAGTCCACCACCAACACAATCTACCAATGAGAGAGTATCATTAAAAAACACCCACCATATATGTGCAATACACTTTCCTACCACAAGGCGGCACTGCAAGGCTTTCTAACACTCCCAATGTTAAAGAATCTTTTTTTAAAAATTACTGGATCCAGACGGTGATCCGGATCAGTCCTAAAATGTCATCATTTGTTCCTGAACATTTCATCCAAATCTGTCCATGAGTTTTCAAGTTATTCTGAACACAAACAACAAAAGAAACAAACAAACCAACGCCAGCAAAAACATAACCTGCTTGGTCGAGGTAACAATCAGCTGATCAAGAGTCTCTCTCCTTTTAGTTCAATAAAACACAAACAGAATAGCAGACCTGTGTCTGGGACATCAGTAGGCCTCATGATGCGTCGGATTTGCTCCATGGACTGTAGATCAGGTGACAGTCCTGAACGAAGAGAGAACTGCATTAAAAGCTGACACACAACGATTCCTTCAAACTATTAAAACACCAAATTCTGATGGACTGTTTTTTACACTTTGAATGCACAAAGGAAATTATTGTTTTTTACTGCCTGCTGTGCAACAGATGCTTCACAAACCTCCATGGCAGCAGAAGATCTTCTCGTCAATGATTGCAGCGATGGGCAGACAATTAAAGCAGTCTGTGAATGTCTTCCAGAGCTTTATGTTAAACCTGCGCTTGCCTAAAGAAAATACACATTAAACAAAAGAAAGGTTTAAAATATAGAACAAGAGTGGCTTTTAGATTACAGAGTGATATTTCATGCTCTATGCAAACGTCACTGTCATTGATCCTCTAACCCTCAGTCAGGTAAGAACTGAAGAGTAAATATTAAATTAACAGGAATTTAATCAGACTAACGATGGCTCATGAACTGTTTAAACTCCCATTCCAAGTTTGAAAACCCTGATGTGATGTCTTCAAAGAGCTTCTTCTGTTATATTCTGAGTATTTAATTTGTACTGATATGTAGTAAATTCTCCTTTGACCATCAAGGGTTTGGACATTTTAGTTCATAGGATTTAAACATGACAGATGTAGACGTGGCCACGGCACAACCAACAGGGACGTCTTTCAACTCACACTCATCGTAGAAGCCGTAAATACGATTGATGGAGGCACACTCGTGGTTCCCCCTGAGCAGGAAGAAGTTCTCTGGGTATTTGATCTTGTAGGCGAGCAGCAGACAGATGGTCTCCAGCGACTGCTTCCCTCGGTCCACGTAGTCCCCCAGGAACAGGTAGTTGGCCTCCGGAGGGAAGCCCCCGTACTCGAATAGCCTCAGCAGGTCTGTGTACTGCCCGTGGATGTCACCTGGAACGACACGCTGACCTCAGCTTTCACGGCTTCCACGAGCTAACGGCTCAAAAATCAGGGTGAGATTAATGGAGGCTGGTTCTCACCGCAGATTTTGAGAGGAGCCTCCAGTTCCAGCAGAATCGGCTGACTGAGGAAGATCTCCCTGGACTTGATGCAGAGCCCCCGAACCTCGGCCTCTGACATCTGGACGATCTTCCCCGGGCGACATCCTCGCACTTCAAGGTAAAAAATAAATTGGTCACGCACATGCACTAAATATTGATATATTTTGCTGCAAGACTAAAATATGCATTGGTCTCATTAAAGTTGACTCCATTGCGTGGTTTTAAATGATGAGTATAAATGCAGACAAACAAATAAACAAACAAACAAATAAATAGTAGGTGAGCGAGGGAGGGAGGTGTTGTTAAGGAAGGACAAATAGAGAATGCTGAGCAGTGCGTTAATGCTACCCATAACTGAAACTACTTTTATTAATATACTATAGTGCAGTGGTTCTCAACTGGTGGGTCGGGACCCAAAAGTGGGTCGCAGAAGCATGCCCCTGTCCTCCCCCCCCAAACAATAGAGGTATAAAGTCTTTTATTTTAAAGGACGTGTTTCTTATGACACAGTTTGCTTTCAGTAGCAGGATATTTAGTGGTGGTGACACCAGTAGTTGCCCACTATTAACCTCTAGATTTGACTCTGCCAGCTTATTGGAGAAATTTATGCTAAAACGAGCCAAAAATAAACCAAAATGTGCTCAGAATCTGTCAAAATGGGACAAAATATGCCCCAAACTTGGTAAAAGTGTCCAAATATACTAAAATGAGCAAAAAATAAGCCAAAATTTTCCCAAGCTGTATCAAAATGCGTTGAGACTCCACCCAAATAAACCTTAATTTGTTAACAGGAACAGCAAACTTCAACAATTTGGGTCGTGACCATTATTAATGGAGACATAGTGGGTCCTGAGGCTGGACCAGTTGAGACCCTTTATACCTAAATTAATACCACAGAGAAAGAAGTGTGAAAATCCTCCATTCAAAGTTCAGCTTGGGTAAAAAACACCAACAAAATCGGATTATCGAGTCAAAGCAAGGTGTTGAATTTCGCCTAGTGTTACCTGGGGAAGGCTCCAGCTCCCCCACGCCCCTTCACAAGATAAAGTGGCTATAAAAAATGAATGCATGGCTCATTTCAGAGTAGTAATTCGTATGTAACATCACTGGAATATTAATTTGGCTTATAAAAATGAGCAAATCACCTGATGGTGCAGCGGTACTTTATACTGCTTGCCACAGAAATGCATTAATTGATATTTTGAATTATCCATAAATGATCTAAATCTGAATTTGTACAACAACTAATAGCTTCTCACGCTCATAAATGTTGAAAGTACAGTATACTCCAGTGAAATCTAGTGCCCAAGTACTAAATTTGAGGTATTAGCTACCTGAGTTACCTTCCAACACAGGTGAAAACTTAATAGTGTAGTAAATACCCCGGATGTAAGAGTACCGTGGCTGCTGTAGTGACGTCCCGTGTTGAGGGGGCGTGTCCGGGAGCTAGCCCGCTTGTTAGCCACCTGCCCTGGCAACAGCAAGTGTTACTAAGCAACCGAAAGTGTCCCATGGTTCACCCTGGTCCAACCAAAGAGAAAACACTAACCTCGGTCTGCTCAGGGGACGGGTCCTCTGTTCTAACGCTAGGTTAAATGATTAGCAGTTAGCTGGAGCTATCGGACAGCAGCTAGCAGACATGAGCGAACAGTTAGCTGCTAGCGACTGTAGCATCCCTCCACACACAGCTCCTAACGGTTAGCTTAACACAGCTAGCTAAAGGATGCAATGCCACAACGAGCCCTGAATGACCGTAGCTACCGGCTACAAACAAGAGGCCGCGGTTCAGGGATGCTCTTGGTAAAGCACACGGACAGGCAGAAGCACCACAGCTGTAACGTACCCTCCAGTAGCCGAGAGATGAGGCTGTCAACGTTCAGCTCGCTTTCCGCCATGTTTCTGATGCTCCAAAGGCAGGTGAGCGAGCAGCGCTGCCCTCAGCGTTGACTGGCAGGCTCTGAATGCTGACTGCAGCCCCTCGTCTCATTTCACTAACTGTCCATCCTCAGTTCCTTCATTCGACTCCTCTCCTCGCCTATTAGTCTATATGTAACTTGCCAATCGTAATTTGATTGGCTGGGCGTTGGTTCGACTTAGGCCAGAATCGATTATTTACGCCTAATTACCTGGATGTGCGCAGCGAATTTTTGACATCGTGGTAATTATTAACAATGCAGTGTGGTCTAGATGAATTATATGTTTTTGGTAAAGTTAATAAACTCAATAAAAAGGCAATCCTTCTTATTATTATTAACCAATTACAAGTGATGGACAAATCTAAATCATGCTGGTCATACCTGTGTGCTTTCAGGCTGTGTAGAAGAGTGTGTGGTAAGGATGCCCGAGGACGTCCTGGTGACCCTCCATCACTTTGCTCCAAGGCAGGTCATGCTACAAACACCAAAAAGCTTTGAGGATTTCTCTCCCATGCATAATAAAACACAGGATATAAAGGGAAATACTGCTTTCCTTTTTCATATTTCCAGTGACCTTTTGTGAAGACTTCTTCCACAATGGCGAGCAATAAACGAAGATATCAAATACTTTTGTCAGCAGGAAGTTGTGAAACATCTGACCCATGAAGCCGTTGATCATTTTGAGTAGACGAATCCCAAAGCATACCACAGGGACTTGGTTGAAACACCCCACTACCAGAAGGAAACCACATGGAAAGGCTTGTTTATTGAAGAATTATTGAAAACCTATATCACCCCTGTGGAAAAGTATTTGCCCCCCTAAACCTAGCAACTGGTTGGTCCATTGGCAGCAACAGTTAAATGTTAGTTCCAGCTTGTGATCAGTCTTTGACATCACCATGGAGGAATGTTGGTCCACTCATTAATTCAGTCACATTAGATGGTTTACAAGCATTACCTTCCCCCTTTAAGGTCTCACCACAGCATCTCAATTAGATTCAAGTCCAGACTTTGACTCGGCCACTCCAAAACCTTCATTCAGTTCTTCCTGAGCCCCTCAGAGGTGGACTTGCTTGTGGTCTTTGGGTCTTTGTCTTGCTGCATGAACCATTAGTGTTGAGCTTCAGGTCATGAACTGATGGTGGAGATTTTCCAGGAGGATTTTCTGATAGAGAGCAGAATTCATGGCTCCATCAGTGATGACAAGTGGTCCAGGTCCTCCAACCATCACACTACCACCACCATGGTTCACTGTTGGTAGATGTTCTTCTGGTGGAATGCAGTATCAGCTTTACTCCAGATGTAACGGACCCATGTCTTCCAGAAAGTTCCACCTTTGACTCATCAGTCCACAGGATGTTATCCTAAAAGTCTTGGATGAACCTTTCTGTTCTCTTTGGTCAGTAGTGGTTTGATCCTTCAACTCTCCATGGATCCATTTCCTCCCAGAGTCTTCCTCATTGTGGAATCATGTAGATGGACCTTAACTGAGGCCAGTGAGGTCTGCAGATCTTCAGATGTTCCTCTGGGTTCTTCTGTGACTCCTGGATTAGAGATGGACGCTCTTGGAGACATGTTGGTGGTTGGTCCACTCCTGGGAAGGTCCACCACTGTTCCATGTTCCTCCATTAGTGGATAAAGTCTCTCACTGTGGTTCTCTGGAGTCCCAGAGCCTCAGCAATGGCTTTGTAACCCTCCAGACTGATGGACGTCAGTGACTTTGTTGGATCTCTTTAGAACGTGGCATCATGAGCTGCTTTCTGAGACCCTTTAGCTGCTTCACAACACCAGACATGTTCTATTAGTGATGTTTAGGTTCAACAATCCTGTTTTCTCTGATTGTTTTCCAAGAAAACAAGTTAAATGTTTGCCCAAGTTGTTACCATTAGTACACTTCAGCACATTAGCTAGTCAGTAGCTAACTCCAGCGTGGGCCGACCAACTAACTCCGCTAGCATCACTAAAAAGCATCATTTAACACTGTTGTTTACAAAGAGCACCAAGCATTACTCAAATATTGTGGCGTCTTTATTATGTCAATAAATAAAAAATCAGTAAAGAGAAATGTACAAAATGTCTGGATTCATGCAGGTCAATCAATTACATATAGGATATTTCAGAATTTCTGTGCAGTAAAAAACAATTATTTAAATAACAGCGGCACTGTAAAGCAATATTTTAACACTAAAATTAAACATTTGAATCTATCTGACATAAACATTCTGTTCAAGAACTGCTCGATGCCGTGTTAATACCGACTCATGTTGCTGATGATAATCCCAGCTCCTTTCATTTCGGCTTCTTCACTCTTCCCCTTGTGTCCCTGGCGCTGAGTGCAGGACAG
Organism: Dascyllus trimaculatus; assembly: GCA_024666655.1. Classification (NCBI taxonomy): domain Eukaryota; kingdom Metazoa; phylum Chordata; class Actinopteri; family Pomacentridae; genus Dascyllus; species Dascyllus trimaculatus. The sequence goes on along the minus strand of CM045455.1, from coordinate 1,955,184 downwards.
AACTATCCAGGAAACAGCGATGCCAACCAGTAAACTCACAACTCCCACAGCCACTGGCACCCACACAGGTGTGGAGGAGGGACAGATGGGCACGAGGACGGTTGGCGAAGGACGGCAAGTGGTGGCAGCAGTTGTAGTGGTGGTGGTTGTAGTGGTGGTGGTCTGTTGTGGACTTGGGAGGCTGTTTACCATAGTGAAGATGAAGGGACTGGTCTACAGGAAAGATGAATGGTTAGAAGCTATTTTATTATATTGATATTATATTGTAATATGCACAGAAGAATTACTACTGTCACTAAAGTGTGTGTGTGTGTGTGTGTGTGTGTGTGTGTGTGTGTGTGTGTGTGTGTGTTTGTACAGATATTATTCTGAGGACCACCCCCAGTAATTAACCTTTCAAGTGAGGTCAGATCTGGAAAGTGGGGACATTTAGGCCGCTCCCTTTACAAGGTTTCCGCTGTAATGGCCTCCAGAGGCTGTTAATATGCTTCTCTCAAAGCGTGTATGTTCTCTGAGTACACGCACTTTTAGCTCACAGTCGCCCCCTTTTGACAATTTTTATTTATTGCACCAGAGCGTCTAAAACTAGGGGAAAGGCTAAAGAAAGACAGCCTCAAGCTTTAACAAAAGAAGCTTTATTTGTTTATTAAACTTTATTTGTTCTCTCATAGCTCTGTTCCATATCTACTTACGTAATTACTTATCTACTCTGTATTGTTTTGCACTATTACACTTTTTTTTCTCCATCAGTTCTTTTCATTTTTTTCATTATTTATTGTTCTGTACTGCCGACACCTTATTCTGAATGTACATAAACGCACATTACAGTATAAGCATGCTGTTCTTATAAACTGTATATACCGTATTTTCCGCACCTTAAGGCGCACCGGATTATAAGACCCAGTCTCTATAAGGGTCTATTTCTGTACTTAAGCCATACATAAGGCGCACCGGGTTAAAAGGCGCATGCTAATATAAGGAAACGGAAGTAAAACAGTGAGTTTGTTGAACTTTATTCTACTACGTACCGTATTTACAAATACACTCACATTATTTTTTGATCAATCTTCTGTCACAAACCCTTCAAAGTCTTCATCTTCTGTATCTGAATTGAACAGCTGGGCAGTTTCTCCATCCATCATGCCGGGTTCCCTCTCGTCATTGTGGAGTCAGTCTCGTTGCCGGGTGGCTGTTCAGCAACGATGCCGGCTTTCGCAAAAGCTCGTACAACAGTCAAAGCAGATACCTTAGTCAGATACCTTGGTTTATGGCTGCCAGCGTACTTAGTGTACGTACTTTACGTAGCTATGTCGGCAGGAAATGGTCCGACAGTCAATGAAGTGGAGCGCTTGGAACTCAGTGCACACATAAGGAGCACCGGATTGAAGGGAGCACCGTCGATTTTTGAGAAAAGTAAAGGCTTTTAAGTGGCCTTATAGTACGGAAAATACGGTAAATACACATTTCTATTTATTTTCTTGTATTTTTCTTTTTACTTTTTTTACTTTCATCTTTACTTCATTTACCCACTTTTATGAATATTCAATTCAGTTCAATTCAGGTTTATTTATATAGCGCATATTTACAACATATGCCGTCATGCAGCACTAAACATTGTAAGGAAGAACAGAAAACCCAACAATCCAAGGTTGCTTTTGGATTCCCTATGAGCAGCAGTCAGCGACGGTGGGAAGGAACCTAAAAAAAAACCCTAAAAACCTCTGACAGAACCAGGCTCAGGGAGGGCGGCCATCTGCCTCGACCAGTTAGGGTGAGAGTGGGGATGAGGGGGGAGGGAGGGATAATAGGAGAGGTTGGGGTTGGGATGGGAAGGACTTTTGATTGGGTTACACACTCATCTGTATTCTTTGTTCTTGTTGTAATGCTGCTCTGTGTGCCTTGAATTGCCCCTTGGGGACAAATAAAGTTTTTTGAATTTGAATTTGAAAGGTTTCATAAGGTTAGATTTAATTAATTATATGGCATTTCATTCCGGTTGATTCAACTGACTTTTGTTTTGCACTAGTTAGTTTTTAGTTTTTACAAATTCAATTTCAGAAGCCAGAATTGTGTGTGTGTGTGTGTGTGTGTGTGTGTGTGTGTAGATTGTTTTTTTTAGAAATACCTTAGAGGGACAGTGAATCTTGGAGCGGCTGTATGTGAAGTTGTTGTAGGCCTGCTTTCTGCCCACAGGCTCCAACTGTTACGGACAGAGACAGGAGATCTGTAACAGTGCAACCCCACTAAAATGCTTGCAGAGAGACACCGGGCGCTCTGCTTCCCTGCGTTCGGGTCATTTCTGCCCAGAGCTCACCATGTTATTCCACAGGGCGATGGCCATCTCAGCATGAGCCCGCTCGCTGATGTGGAAGCAGTCGATAGAGAAGAAACTTGAGTCAGCCTCGCCTTCCTGGTGAAAAGAAAAAACACACACTTCCAGCATGGGCACGTCTGTATCTGAGCTCTTATTGACTACAGCTCTGTGTCTCAGTAACTTACTCCAACATGAGGGATGAAGGAGTTGTGTAAAAAGGGTTGAAGCACAACAGCAAAGTCTTCTTTTCCAGTATAGCGATCTCCAGAAATAAGATGCTGCATCTCAGTCTATGATAAAAAGAAAGAAAGACAATTGGTTTTGATGACAAAGGGAGTCCCATTTCTAAAAAATTAAATGGTTTTTAATAAAAGCCGTTTGCTTTTACCTGGTACTTGTGATTGGTTAGTTTTATATCCTCAAGTTCTGGGGAGCTTTCGAATGGGTTGATAACACAGGGGCAGCTGGTCCTGTAAATTAAACATCATGTCTTAACAATCTAATCTGCAGTACTGATGTAACCCACCTAAAAATGTGTTACTTAAAAATGTACCTTCTGGATATTCATAAAAGTATTTCATATGCTATGCTCAAGTTAAAAAGAAGAGGTCATTTGAATAAATTAGTAAGATCTGCTAAGTATTAAATATGTTAAGTGCTCAATTTATTTACAAACAAATACATAAGTGGATAAAATGAGCATTTTTTGTCAAAATGATATGAGTTTTCTATTACACTGTGTGATCAGACACAAATGGTTGGCAACGTTTTTTTATGTGAGACAATGTTTTCGACATTTTACAGTTGACAAAACGCTTTGTGGTAATGTCCTCTAGGTGGCAGCGGGACTGCAGCGTTACGTTCTTTTCCATGCGTGCTGCAGAGAGAGTAGATGTACATTTAGCTCCATAGACATATATACGTAGACGCCGCATTGACTGTGGAGGGACGTGCCTAAAGCTCCGCCATCTTGGTACAGGGCTAGCAGAGGGGGGAGTGAATGTAAGTCTATGGAGGTAAGAGGTTCTCCACAATCTTAAAGTAGAATTAATCACTGAATTTTTGACCGATTTCCAAACGGTTTGGTTTGTTAAAAACGTCACACATGTAGCTTTGACACAGGATGCTTGGATGCTTTTGTTCTATTCATGTCTGCCTGTCCGTCCTCCATGTCTGACGTTTGTAACAAACAATATATGTTGACAACTGATGGATTTATGATCACTTTTATAGTGCAGACATGTCATTCCTCTATAGACGTAATGCACTGTAGGGGCGAGTGGCACTGTACCAAGATGGCCGCCGCGTAGGCACGTCGGCTCCAATCGGCAGCAGCAGTCAACGTATGTATGTCTATGATTAGCTCTCTATGAGATGAGGAGAAAACGAGATAAAGCTTAGCGGATTTTTCCAGCGGGGTGTCTGAAATTTTCATGTGTTGTAATAGCGCGGACCGTGTGAGGTGCATCGGTGTGATGGAGGAGCTGTGTTCGTCCGCTCTGTGCCGATTTCTACCGCCGGGAGTGACCGTGACCGTGGACGACCGACTGGGATTCTCCATTTGTAAGCAGGACTTGGATTTCACGTCTTCAACACCAGTAAGATCTCTCCATCATTTGTGACTTGGAGGACCGTTTCTAAAAGTGATGATCGGACCAAGTTAAAGTTGTGCACAACTAAAAATAAACTGAACTAAGAGACTTAAGCTGCAGCAGTTTTTTTATTTTATGTTATTCTGGCCAGATTTTTTTTTATTATTATTAAGGGGAAATTAAAATTGTATGTTCTTCTGGGAACATTTCTGAAATAATAATTTTGGAACAACAAACATACTTACTTTGAGTCTGTGTGTTATTCTCTGTGTGAAGTCATTCATTTTCTACGGCCTAAGACTTATTAGTTATTCTGTATAAATACATGGTCTTTACTCTCAAACCAGGACATCACTAATTGACTGTTGTGATCCCAGACCTTGAGGTTTGTATCGATCTGGTTACACTGACATCCCTTTTTTTCCAGCATTTGTAAACCTCACTCTCAGCTCTCGTTAAAGAAATACACCAGTGGCTATTCTCAAGTCTTGTACACTTTATGCATGTGAACATTGTGTTCTACCTGACACATGGGGAGACGATGAAACAGACAGAGAAATGGCAAAGACGGCTACAGAACTAACCTTTGCAGTAGCGAGCAAGCCAGTGTGTTCCTCTTAACCGTTCTCAGCAAATCTATTTGCAAAAGCTCCACAACATTAACCAACAGCCTTGGTACCTAAAGACACACAGGGAGGTGAGGGACAGGCGTAAACTTAAGATGGCCATGTCGTACTTTTATTTTCGAAACACAACTCACCTCTTTGTAAAGCATGTCCAAGCTGAGCATAAGATTGTGGCTGTAATTCTTGGGTGACAGGTTGTTCTACGGAGACATTACATCATATATATTATATTACAGTCGCATAATGGATTGTTATTTTTGGGTACAGGGCGAGAATTTCAAGAAACACTTACTTGGTCTAAGCAGTAATTGCAAAGATCATTTCCCCCTACGAATATCGTCACAAGTTTCCAGTCTTTTTCAAAATCCACCTCCTGTGTAGCGTAAGTACCAAACATGAGCATTAAAAACAGATCTGGTTGAACTCAGGCGTGCAGAGAATCAGGAAAAAGCCCCACCTTATTTTCTCTCATGGCCTTGATGAGATCTTTGACTTGTGCTGAGATCGCTCTGTGATGCAGTGAAGACATGAGTAAATGTTAGAGAGGTGACGGTGGGTTGTTGAAAGGTTTTAACTCGGCTGGGGGAAATACAGGAATGTGTACGTACGAGGTCTGAGCTCCACTTGCTGCCATGTTGAAGCCCTTTTGTCCCCATCCCTGACTTTTGGAGAACCCCTTTAGAGAGGGGTTGAACTTCTTTAATATGTCTGAGGAGATGCAGAAAAAGGAGAAAAGGATCCAGTAATGGCTCAAACTGTGTGTTGATGCTGCAATTTGCTGGTTAGCTTAGCTTAGCTTAAGTACAGGAAACAATTGTAGAGTTTTACTGTGTTCCCAAAACCCTAATGCTTAACCCCAGGCATCAAGTGTAGGGTTGTTATATTAAGCACCATGCTGAGGGAACAGAAGACCTGTTGATGAGTTTCCACAAGCCCATGTCATAATAAGTAAATACTATAAAGCTGTACCCAACCAATGGACATAGCGACCGTGATTTCACCCATTGGTTTGTGGACTGTAGTTGTGAAGCAGTAAGTCTGGCTTTTGGCTGTCAACATCTCGATCTTATGAAACCGGATTTAACAAGCGATTGAGAACCAGAGGACATTACACAGTGATGTGGTAGCGACCTGTCAATCATAAGACCTACCCCTAAACTGCAGGGTTTCCCCCAGTGCTTTATAAGTGTTTATAATCCTAATTCTTGTCTTTTTTTTTTAACAAAAACACGGTGGGCTTCTCTACCACCGGGCTTAGCAAGTTTTCTGGGGGAAACCCTGAAACTGTATCTTGTTTTATTGTCTACTAGGTAAACACCATGTTGTATTTGAAAACTCTTGAAACTAGTGGTTGAGATGATTAACTAAGTGTTTATTGAGGTAACAGATCAAGTGAGAAGTAAGGTGAGTTTCTCATAGACTTCTGTACAATCAGACTTCTGGCTGTTTAGGGCGCTTCAGCTTTGACTCCATCTTTAAATAGAGTCTATGGTATAAACTAAGCTGGGGTTAGACGTTCTTCAGATTCTTATTATGAGCTATAAAGATCTGGGTAATAGAGAACCCTGGAAGATCAGGTATGTAGAACTAGGGAACATAAGACCCTGGGAAATGGAATAACACCGGTAAGCACTTAGGCTAACCTTGATGAGAGGTATCAAAATGCTATATGTTTAAATGTCCAACATGTGGGACAGGCAACACCAGAACAACATGGACATGGATGAGGTTGTTCCTGTTTATTTATTCTGACTCACTGGATGTAGGTTGCTGGTATAAGCCTGCCATTGACTGGTAATCCCAGTCAGCAGTCGACAGCTTTGAATAAGTTATAGTAATACTAGCAAATTTCTCTTCTGTAGACTCATGAACTCACTCGGTAGTGTTGTGACCGTGTCTAGAGACTGATCCCCTCCAATGCTGCAAGAGAGAAGCCAGCAAACATCAGAGCGGTTTATAAAACGTGACAATTAATGTAAACCGCATTTACACCGAACGCACGTCATACCTCCATGACACTCCTTTATAATCTCTGTTGAGTTCAAATATGTTCTTTGCTTTCGCGCCAGTGCCTGCCTGTGAGGGGGAAAAAAGACGGTGAAAAGCCACAGTGAAAGTTTAAAGACAGAACTATGGTGAAACAGATCAAGATCATTTTTACATAAAAGACTATACTCTAGAACAGTGTTCTCAACTGGTGGGTCAGGACCCAAAAGTGGGTCGCGAAGCCATTTTTAGAGGGTCGCAGAAGCAAAAAGTAGTGGTATAAAGTCTTTTATTTTGAAGGACATGTTTCTTATGACATAGTTTGTTTTCAATAGCAGGATATTTAGTGATGGTGACACCAGTAGTTGCCGACTCTAGATTTGGCTTATTGGAGAAATTTATGCTAAAACATCCCAAAAATGAACCAAAATGTGCTCAGAATCTGTCAAAATGGGCCAAAATATGCCCAAAACTTGGCAAAAGCATCCAAATATACTAAAATGAGCAAAAAATAAGCCAAAATTTTCCTTAATTGTATCAAAATGCGTTGAGACTCCACCCAAATAAACCTTAATTTGTCAACAGGAACAGCAAACTTGAAAAATCTGGGTCGTGACCGTTATTAATAGAGATATAGTGGGTCCTGAGGCTGGACCAGTTGAGAACCACTGATCTAGAACATGAAAGAGATCATCATCCCCAGTGTTCGCTATCTGGCTTATACCAAAAAATGACTGGAGAGTACAGCGGTCAATAACACAAATGATTTTACGTGACTCACAGTTGGTGTTAGATGTTGAATGCTGCATGTTATTATTACTATTCTTAAATCATTACTTAGTGTATTTGAATAAACTGAGGATCATACAGTAGGACACTTACTGTTGTAGAGTCTCCCAGCGCTGCCACCACCTTAATGTCAGCTGGTCTCAGCTTGTGAACTACGGATAAAAGACATAAGTGAGATTCAGTTCCTGTTTTTAGCATTTAAAAAAAACTTGCATCTCTGTTTCCTGCATTTTAAAGCCACTATAGGTAGGATTTGTTTGCATCTTGACGGCGTAAGTGTTTGCTGAAACTGAGGAAAGTGGTTTCAGCCAATAGAACTAATGCGGTTCTGACCTGAAGTCGGTACAGTGTCAGACGGAGAAAGGTCCACACAGGAGAAATCACTTCCCCAGTTCTGTGGGGAGGAAGAAGAAACCTTTGTTTGTCACGAATACATTTTTACAGCATTGTGAGATGTTGTTTTGTCATATCCCAGTTGGGGTCAGAGCGCAGGGTCAGCCATGATACGACCCTGGGTCCTGGGAAGAGGCAGACTTTGGAGGACATTGCCACAGATCAATGCGTCGTTCCCTCTACTTTTACGCACAAGCAATGAGTGTGATACGCACTGGTACGTACTGCAATCTTAAGTGAGAGCGAGGACTGAAATGAACAAATCGTACAATGATACGAGGCTGTGAAAGCACCATAATGGTCTGACTGGTCTGACTGGTCTCTGTGCTGACAGAGGGTTGTCACAGACCCAAGTCATCACTGCTGCATTTTACCTGTGGACAGGTATCACAATGTTGTGATGACTTTCATCTCAGGACTTATTGCGTTACTGTGCTGGGTGGGACAGTAAACTGATCCCTGATGAAGTCAACCACAAACATTATTCCTGCATGACAAAGCCGGTAGCATGTTATGAAATCACTGTCTTTTACGTCTTTTAACGTACGGAGAATATTGGCCTTTACACCATCTTGTCCGTTTAAGACACTCTTAGGCTTCTTAAAAGTCCTCCTCCCTCCTCCTAACAGTTTCCACCTTAGGAGCTCTCTTAAGGCCTGAGACGCTTTGTGAATAACTTTTATCTTACCAGGGAAAATTCTAAGAAAAATCTTAGAACTCGAGAAATTCTAAGATGTTTCTAAGAATAACGTCACTAAGAGCTGCTTTTAGCCTTAGGATGCTTTATGAATAAAATTCGAGGTTTCCTGATAAACTACAATTGTTTTCTTTGCTGTACATTTTTTGGTTAAAGAACTCCTCACCTGGTCATTGGATACTTACTGTAATAGGCCCAGGTGTTGGGGAGGGACCAGAGTATACGTAATTGCTGTTGTTGTAGGTCCGAATATAAGGTGAAGTCTGGAGAGAAAGATAAGAGTTTACATTACCTTTACCTGTGTGGCCTCAACATTTAGAAAATGTCCGTACATTCTATATTATATACTTTTAATGACAGAAGCTTGATCGATATTATCATTTTGTTTACTCAGGATTTACAAAACACATTCAGCAGCATTAAAAGCACTGGATTTCTATTTAAACGTCTATTTGTCCTACCTCGGTTGGACATGTCAGGTTAATAGATGCAGAAAAATCTTGTACGTAAGTCTTATTGCCCAAAGGTTCCAGCTGTGTGAGAAAATAACATCAAGCAGCAATAATTAATAGGAAATACACAGCAATAATAAATGTGATGATCGTGGCAAAAGCACTTTATCATGTTTATGGTCTGGATTTTAATGCTGTGTGGCGAAGTTTTGAGCCGACCGATAGTAATTAATGAGAATGTAATCGACAAAAAAAATACACATGTGCCAGATTTTTACCATGTTGTTCCAGAGAGAGCGAGCCATCAGGGTCTGGGCCTTCTGGCTGAGATGGAAGCAGTCAGCGCTGAAGAAGGAGCGATCAGGACGGCCATCCTAAAGAAAAAGTAAGGTAAATGTATTAACCTTAGCAGAGCCGGTTGGCCCATTAGGCAATATAGGCAAATGCTAAGGGTGTCATGGCCTCCAGGGGGCGCCCTTAAAATTCAACTTCAGTATAAGTTATTACCATTAACACTTAAAATGGAAAAGCTCACATTGATTCAGATGTAAAGCCAATTAATATCACTACAAAACAATGCTATTGGATTTATTTTGTAAGCGTATGTAAATCACCGACAGCTACAGAAAAGACCATCAATCATTTGTTTCCATAAGAACTTACAATTTCACATTTCAGTTCAACAGTTTGGGAAATATTTGCATTCTTACAGAGAGGAGAAGACTGACTCAACTCTCATGCTTGCACAGATAAAATGAGAATGTAGTCAGCGGCTAGTTAGCTTAGCTTAGCTTAGCACAAGGACTGGAAATAGAGGTAGTCAGGTAGCTTAGACATTGGATAAGACCAACTATGCATGAAGCTCCCATTAACTCTTTGCTATGTCCAAATGTGAACGACAGAGTTTCATTACTGACCGGCAGTTTGGGGACGATGACTTCCCTGAAGAAAGGCTGGACGACCACGGTGAAGTCTGAGCGGGTATCGTACCGGCCCGACTCCACAAGCTCACGAAGTACACGCTGAAAGACACACAAGCCGTGGTGAACGACGAGGGCGAACGTAAGGGTTTTTTTTTAATCTAATGACTTTGTTTTTTCTTCCTTACCTGATAGTTTCTGTTGAAATCCTCCAACATCTGAAGAGCTTTAGAGTCGGGCTTCGGGAAGATGACACAAGGACACATATAACTGGCGAGGGAGAGGCGACAAAGTGTCACCACAAGGCCTGTAAATTAAATTTCCAATATCTCAGTGGGAATTTGAAGCGATACTCACTCTACCAGCCAAGTTGGGCATTTAAGCGAAGCGTCCATGTGCATTTCTCTTAGTGGTATTATATGGAGAGGCTCTACTAAGTTCACCAGAGCTCGAGGCACCTGACAGAGAATAGCTTAGTTAGTGCTAACAAACAAGACCGACATACAGTGGAGAACAAAAGTTTATGCACTATGACTCTTAAATTTCTATAATTTTCCATTTAAACACATGTCTTTGTCACAAAAAAGAAAACAGACATAAAAAACAATGATGTATTTTGGTTACTTCATAGATTTATTATAGGTCTTCTGGAAATATGACAAAATCTACTGGGTCAAAAACAGACAAACAGCAGCTTGAATAATCAGTTTTGTTGATGCAGAAAGTTGCGTTTGTCTATTTTTCTCAACAGCATGACCTCTTAACTTCTCAGGAGTAATTGCGCTTGACTACAGCTGCTGACTCCACTGAGCCAATTTAAATACACTCAGCCACAAATGCTGCAAAGGTAGAGTCTGAGGAGCTCAGCAAAGATCTGAAAAAGCAAATCTTTGACGTGAACAAGTCGGACAAGTCACTTGGAGCCATTTCAAAGATGCTTCAGATCCCAAAATCATCTGAAAGAATTTTAAATATAAAATGCATGACACAGTTGTGTGACTGCAGCAATCAGGAAGAAAACGCAAACTATCGCCTGCTGCTGAGAGACAACTGGTCAGGATGGTCAAGAGTCAACCAAGTATCACCATTAAGCAGGTCTGAATGAATTAGAAGCTGCTGGAACACAGTGTGCTAAAATCGCTATGGGCTCTCCAACGACTAAGTATCATTGTGTAGTCTGGTGAAATCAACACTGACAGGACACAGAAATATATGCTGGTTCTTTATTCTGAACAAATTAACTGGAGGATGCTCAATGGATAAAATAAGTAGGATAAAACCAGAAATGTTCCTCTGGAGAATCTGGTTCGGTTTTGCTAAACAGGACTTCTGTTGCAGCTGCGTTTGAGGACAAACAGCTCTATGTGAAAAACAACTACTTAGTTTGAACAAGACGTCCCAATTTACAGCTTTGTGACAATAAATAAGCAGCAGGAGATTTGAGCAAGATGAAATAAGGCTGACCTTAAGGCCAAGTACGGTGTAGTTCCAAGTAGCCTAGAGTGGCTAAGTTAGCTAACCAACAGTATGCTAGCTTAGCTGCTTTACAAACTAATATCAGGGCTGGTCCCCAATATAGGAATATCTGAATATTGGTTGGTTGTGGTGGGATTCGGATAATAATTTTGATATTCTGTGCACCGCCACCGAGCGTTGCCAAGCGTTGCCGAGGCAGTAGTACGCTGCCGAGCGCCGCCGAGGCTCTAGAACGCCGCCGTGGTTCTAGTACGTGGACCTGCCAACTCCGGTGTCAAAAACTCAAAACACTTTCCAATAACACAGCGTTTCAACTTTGGTTAGATAAAAATAAAAGTAGAAAAGCACTCAGAGAGCTCAGACCTCCACCAAGTATCCCTAAATTTAAAAAAAAAACATTCCTGGATCCAGACAGTGATCCAGATCAATACCAAAATTTCATCATTTGTTCTTTGTCCCATTTCACACATTTACTGAAAATTTTATCCAAATCCGTCCATGAATTTTCAAGTTATTTTGAACACAAACAAATAAATCAGCGGTGGCAAAAACATAACCTCCTTGGCGGAGGTAATTGTGAGAAGGAGGATTACCTCCACATTCTACAGGAAAACCTAAAAACATTATCCAGAAGGTTGGATCTTGGACTCAGCTGGGTGTGCAAACAAGACAAAGACCAAAAACACTCTTAAAAAATGGTAAAGAAATGGCAAAATCAAGCTGGAGTTAAGGTTTTAGACTGGTCTCTTATTTCGCTCCACTAACTCTGCCAAGAATCTGATGAAGAAACAAGCGAGCGTCAAAAAGCCAACATAATTAGTTGAATGGCACCAAATCTGTGGTCAAAGATACAACCAGGAGCTTGTGGACAGCTAGCAAAGCTCCTAGCTGAGGTGAAAATGGCCAAAGGACGTTTTAACCAAGCGTTATATGTATATATTACATATAAACAAACGGATTTTGTCATATTTCCAAAAAGTTCTATAATACATTTAATGAAGAAACCAAAATGCATCACTGTTCTCTTTCTTGACAAAGTTTATTCTATGTGTTTCAATGATTCCATTATAGAAATTCAGTTGTAAGAGTTAAACTGGACCTGCCATGATAAACATAGTCTTTAAACTCTTCTTCATGGCTGTACACATCTACAAACATGGCATCACGTCTGTCGATTTTACCTCTTTGTGAAGATAATCCAGGCTTTCACGTACATTCCGAATGTAATTTTCCACAGAGAAGAGCAGCTGTAGACGAGTGGGAAACATTTTTAAGTTCCAGCCCCTTCAGAAACAACTTGTAAAATGTTATTCCGCGTTAGTACCCACAGTGTTGTAGCAGTGGTCACAGACGTCGTTTCCACCAATGAAGACAGTGATCAACTTCCAATCTTGTTCAAAGTCGATTCTCTGTAAAAGAAAGAAAATGAGGGAATGTGAGCAGCGTTAAAAGAGAGGTACACAGTCAAGATTTAAAATGGATTTTTTCTTCTTAATGCCATTTTACGGTAGGGTTGGCAAATTTGACAAGATTGGTAAACAGTAAATATCTTCAAACTCACAGGATCGTTCTTCATCCTCGCCACCAGGGCTTGCACCTGAGATGGTATTTGCCTTAAAACACAGAGACAGTAAATGAAATCTGGAGCTCAACCTCTCTGATGGCCTGCCATCCCCAACCTCTCATGCCATCCCCACTCCCAACCCAACCGGTCGAGGCAGACGGCCGCCTTCCCTGAGCCTGGTTCTGTCGGAGGTTTAATGGGCAACAACCTTGATGCTCGTATTTAAGTCTCGGACGTTAATCCTGTTTAATTCCAACAACACTGGGTTAGGGTGTTGGGTTACAAGGCCTCAGACAGGACTCACCTGCTCTTTGCTCCTGGTACTGCCTGGTTGAGGAAAGCTTGAGGAGAGTCTTGACTGCCGGTACCGACAGAGTAGCCCGTCAGGTTTTGGTTGAAATGTTTCAAGATGTCTGTAGTAAGAAAGAAGCACCAACAACATGGAACGATTTGAAAACCATCAGTGACATTGGCCATCCCAGAGCACAACATAATCTGAACAAGACACAAGTCGTTATGAAGACTTACTGGGCAGAGTGGTGACAGTTGTTAGGTTTTCATCTCCACCAATACTGCAGAAGTACATATAAAATTACTTGCTAGCTAAAGAAATGAATTCTCAGTCACAAAACATACGACATTAGCATTATTCTGCAATATTATGTGATGGCTTTAGAGTTTTAACCCACCTCCAAGATAAACCTCTGTACTGACGCAGGACATCCAGGATGTTGTTCTGGCTGGATGCAATTCCATTCCCTGCCTGAAACATAGAACACAACAGTGTTTCAGTAATATAATAAAACAAGACTTACATCAGTATGTCAGACTTTTCTAATACTGTAGGTATTAAAATTATGTTTGTACTTTGTTCAGTGTTTCTATTTCTCTCTTTATACCATTACTTGTCCTAAATATCCACTACAGTACGCTGTTAAAAAGCATTATGTAGTTAAGTGTTTAATAATCTACGGTTAGTCAAAGCTCTGTGTCAATAGATGTGACCAACTGCAGTAACACCTTCCAGTCCAGACACATTTTGCTTTGCACCAGAGGGGTTTTAGTAAAATAACCATGGACACTGAGAGTATAACAATCAATAACGACGTGATGCTGGATTATTGTTAAATTGGAGTAAGAGCTTCATGTCTACAGAGGGAGAGGGCCCTCTTCCACAGAGTCCTCCATGTTGTACCACCATCTAGGTGGGTGGGTGGGGGGATAAGTAAGTAGGTAGGTAGGTAGATAGATGGGTGAGTGGATGTATGGATGGATGGATGGATGGATGGATGGATGGATGGTTGGGTGGGTTGATGGATGGTTGGGTGGGTGGGTGGGTGGACGGTTGGGTGGGTGGGTGGATGGACGAGTGGATGGACGAGTGGATTGGTGGGTGGATTGGTGGGTGGATTGGTGGGTGGATGGGTAGATAGATAGATAGATAGATAGATGGATGGATGGATGGATGGATGGATGGATGGATGGATGGATGGATGGATGGATGGATAGATAGATAGATAGATAGATAGATAGATAGATAGATAGATAGATAGATAGATAGATAGATAGATAGATAGATAGATAAGATAGATGGAAAAGATAGATAGATGGATAGATAGATAGATAAGATAGATAGATAGACAGATAGATAGATAGATAGATAGATAGATAGATAGATAGATAGATAGATAGATAGATAGATAGATAGATAGACCACTCACTGTCAAAGAATCTCCCACAGCAGCCACAACTTTGATGTCTCCAGGCCTGAGTTCATGGACTGGAAGGAAAAAACAGAAGAAATCCTCGAACAGTCAAAATAATAAAGACTTCATCAGTCAGACACCGCAGGACTTCCAGAGACAGTGTGTATAATATTATATAATAAATACAGTAATATGGCAGTAAAGCCTGCTACAAGTACTGTACGGGGGGGTACTGTGTGAACTACATGCCTATACATGTAAACCATCGTACCTGAAGTGGGTATGGACTCCGAGGGGCCGAGGTCTTCACATGGCATCTCTGTCCCTGTAAACTGAGCAGGGACAAGGAGCACAGTCAGAACCAGACAGGAGGCGTACAGCGCCGCCACGGCCGCCATCTGGCTCTGTCGGCGACGATACTCACCGCCTGAAGCCGAGGGGAGGCATCGCCGCCGTGGTGATCCGAAGGAGAGTTTCCCTCCGTCCTCAGGAAGGGTCGGTCCTGAGGGGGGGACGCAGATAGTCGGGACATAGAACATGATGTCTACTGACAGACTGGCAAACTGATTTAACTGTATGAGTGGGGGTTTCTGCATATTTGCTCACCTCGGTTGGACATGGCAGTGTGACGATGTTTTCATTGTCTTCTGTTTCACGTTGGCCGACTGTGGGCTGCAGCTGTAAGACAGAAAACTCTTTGTTGTCATGTTTGACAGCAGTAACTGGGTGAGAGACGATTAGAGACAAGAGATTTCACTTTGACTGATTCCCGCCTCACCAGGTTTGACCACATCTGCACCATCAGCTTATCAGTGCGCTGTGACGCTTCAGACTCAGAGAGAGGCTTCCCACTCTGTTGAAGACAAGATAAGCAGTAATGTACAGGGTGTTCGATGCAGACAGGTCATGTTTAGTTCAGTTCAATGCAGCGAGATTACAGACAGACACGGGCCATCATATTCTGAGAAGACAAAGTTGTAGTCTTCATTAGTGGGAAAATTGTTGTTTTGAACAGTGTAAGGTTACATCATAGGAGCAATCAGAGTAAAAGACATGGAGAAATGGACCCTTGTTCATCTACAACGGAACTGGACAGAGTATTTTCTTCATTGGATCTGGCTGCAGGGGTTTGCTGACTGTGTTTAGTGTTTTCTTAATGCAAAAGCCAGTTCTGAAGAGGTTTTGCTTAAATTTTTAGTTGTGATTAGACAGCAAGATAGTTGACCATAAATAAATGGAAAGTTAGTGTTTTTAAAAGTATTAATTCATATTGTGTGTTTTTAAATCATCCAACATCCATTTTCTTCCACTTATCCATGTGGGGTTGTGGAGGCAGCAGATCACCCTCTGGCAACACTTTCCATCTCATCCTGGTGGATCCTGAAGTGTTCCCAGGCCAGATGAGATACATAATCCCTCCAGTGGGTTCTGGATCTACCCCGGGGTCCAGGCGGACATGCTCCTCCAAAGGAAGTCTCCCTGGAGGAATCTGGATCAGACGTCCAAACCACCTCAACTGGCTCCATTAGACATGAAGGATCATCGGCTCTACTCCGAGCTCCCTCCAGATGTCTGAGCTCCTCCTCCTATCTCTAAGGCTGAGCCCAGACATCCTGAGGAGGAAGCTCATTTGGGCTGCTTGTACCCTGATCTGGTTCTTTGGGTCACCACCCAAAGCTCATGACCATAGGAGAGGGTTGGAACGAAGATGGACTGGTACACCACGACGGTCCGGTACATCACCGCTGAAGCCGCACCAAGCCTCCTGTCCACCTCACGCTCCATTTTCCCGTCACTCGTGAACAAGATCCCGAGATACTTAAACTCCTTTGCTTGGGGAAGCAACTCCCCCCAACCCAGAGGGAGCAGTACATGGCATCAGACATAGAGCTGCTGGTCCGCACGATTTAAACCATGAGCTTTTTAATTTAAAAAATGAACGCCAGCACTCTGATTGATTCAGCATTTTGTCGCACCTAATTTTCCGGGTTCTAAGATTAAAAGATAAATTAGGAAAAGGATCTTCCAAACTACTTTATAGTGCACCCAGTAGAGACTCCTAAGGTTCTGTCTGCTATATTTCTTAGTTTTTCATCTGGAGATCAAACTCTCTAATAGGCTTTTTTTCACAAAGGATATTTTATGTCGAAGTAGGAAAAACACAGGCGTAAAAAATACCGGTGCCTAATTCCATTTAGCTGCTTCAGTTGGAGTGTAGTGTGCATGTTGGCTCACTGTATTACTGTCATATAGAGCAATGATTCTCAACTGGTGGGTTGGGACCCAAAAGTGGGTCGTGAAGCCATTTTTAGAGGGTCGCAGAAGCATGGCCCCTCCTCCCCCCAAAAAGCAGTGGTACAAGGTCTTTTATTTTGAAGGAAGTGTTTCTTATGACACAGTTTGCTTTCAGTAGCAGGATATTTAGTGGTGGTGACACCAGTAGTTGCCCACTATTAACCTCTAGATCTGTCTCTGCCAGGTATTGGAGAAATTTATGCTAAAATGTCCCAAAAATGAACCAAAATATGCCCAAAACTTGGCAAAAGCATCCAAATATTCCAAAATGAGCAAAAAATAAGCCAATTTTCTCCCAAGTTGTATCAAAATGCGTTGAGACTCCACCCAAATAAACCTTAATCTGTTAACAGGAACAGCAAACTTCAAAAATCTGGCTCGTGACCGTTATTAATAGAGACATAGTGGGTCCTGAGGCTGGACCAGCTGAGAACCACTGATGTAGAGCACCATGAGTGTTGAGTTAAACAGAGCCGTTGTTATGCTGTTATTTAAGGTCTGTCCCTCAATTAACAATCAGAAGTCAGGGGGATTGATGATCTACCCAGGACCTCCAAAACTTTGTTCAACTAGTGCGGCTAAGACACATTCCTATGAATAATGTAGGTTAATGCACGTGCAGCACTTGTTTCCACCTTGTTGCACTGCTGGTTCACAAACATACAGACCAGAACATTAACACACATGAAAGTCAGGACCAAAGGTTTCTCAGCAGAATTGTCCTGTGACAAGATGATCAACACTTGACTTGTCAGTGGTGTTATTGTTGTGGCTGAAGGGTGTACATCTTCCCAAAAATACTGGAGTCTATTCTGAAAAATAACCACAGCACTCCCTTCCTCGGAACTAGTGAGGATGTAGGGATGCAAACATTGCAATAGGGAGCCTCTTGGTAGGTTATAGTATGAGCTGAATGTAACTCACAGCAACAGATGATGGGTGTCTGATGTAAGGAGTGTCCTGCAGGGTGACGGCGAAGTCGTCTCTGCCACCGTACCACTGCTTCCGTACCATGAGCTCATCCAAGGACTCCTGCTCAGCGAAATAAGAGTTCAAGGACCGTATTTCAGGCTGCATCAAACACACCAGCAGCACAGGTCAAAACTCAACAGCAACACGTTGGTACGAATGGTGGACGAACCTGCAGAGCTTGAGTCAACATGGCCCTCATGAGCCTCAGCTCTCCTTCGCTGTTCATTTCCACGCATGGGCACTTTCTGTTTAGTGAAACAGATTGACTCATTAGAGTTTCTTCATGTTTAAAGGAAAAACTCTGCCGGTAAATGATAAAAGGACAAAGTCAAGAAGACGGTTGAGGGAAAGTAGAGTCAAGAGATTACCAGCAGAACATTCCTTTGATAAGATAAGTTGATTACACTGTCATCATCTCTTCATTTTATTAATTTATTGGTTGGTCTCTCGTTAAGAAAACAGATTCGTTTTACTTTATAGCACACTTAAAACATCTGCCTCAAGTTTTTTATGAAGCCACTGAAGAGGAAAGTCTAATTTTGCAGTCTAACTTACTTGCTCTGCATAGTGCCGTGCTCTCCATCCCATAATGCAACACTGACGATGGTCCGTTTCAGCTGCGACACAGTGAAGTGGGAAAAAAATGTAATTATTGGTAATGCCATAGTAGTGAAAGAAAAATGACACGTTAAGTGAAATGAAATCTACCTGAGTGTGCAGCAGCTGCAGAGCACCATCCACCTCTTCAACGACTGATCTGAGAGCAGCCGACACCTGCAGCACAAACACAGCAGTCTGGACCTCGACCAGCGACTGTAAGCTTATCACGATCTGCTTGATCGTCTATAGCGACACAAATGGCTAAATTTCTCCGCAACATAGTGCATGGATTAGAAAAAAATAACTGTACAGTGTGTTTTCATTGTACAGGAAACATGACACTACTTCCTCATGTTAGCTTGTCTGGTCCTTTTAGAATATGTTGGTCATTTTGAATCAAACGACAACAAATGCTGAAATAATATGCAACATGTGTAAATCCTCGTAGTTTCAGTCGTAGCATCTGGACTTAGCTTGAGTTTCTCCAAGATGTTCCACCTCTCATCCAAGAGGCTCCATCAGTTCTAGAAGAAGAAACTTTACATTTTTACAGCATTGTCAGATGTTGTTTTCTCATATCCCAGTTGGGGTCAGAGCCCAGGGTCAGCCATGGTACGACCCCTGGAGCAGGAAGGGTTAAGGGCCTTGATCAAGGGCCCAACAATGGCGGCATTGGGGTTTGATCCTCAACTGTTGTGCCACCACTGTCCCCATACTGACTGGTTGGGAGTTCCAGATGTTTATACTCTTCAGGATCCATTAACACTGTTGAAGCTTCAGTCTGCTGGGTGTGTGTTGTCCCTCCCCTCATTATGCCAGTCATTAGCTCCTTCCCTCTAACAGTGGGGTTGGTTAGGGCCCTTTGGTGGGAATGTGTTCTGTTTTTCCTGGGTAGAGAATGTAATGCTGCATTGTAGACAGGTGAGAGGTGACATCTCAGGCCTCCCCCTCTGTTGAGTGAAGGTTTTTCCAGTTCAACATAGATGGCTTCCTTCACCCACCCGTCTCTCAAACCATCTGTCTTCTCAGGCCAACATTCTTACATTACTGCCTTCGAACGAGTGGCCCGTGTCCTTCAGGTTAAATCTGGAACTCCCAACCAGTCAGTTTAGAACGGATGAAGCCTCTTGGATGAGAGGTGGAACGTCTTGGAGAAACTCAAGCTAAGTCCAGATGCTACGACTGAAACCACGAGGAAAACCATGACCTGGATGACTGAGGATCTTCATGGACAACATTTGTAACTGCAAACCTGAAAACACGGTTTCTTTTCGATACACATTTTCAAGGATGTTTCAGACAGTGACCGTCTGACACTGCAGGTAACGTAGACTCTGTGATTTGACTCTTGGCACTGACCTCTTAAGCTCAACATCAATAATTCTTTATGATCCATACCAAGGTGTTGACCACTTACCTGCTGCTGATCACAGGCACACAGCTGATCCACCTGAACGAAGAGAAGCACCAACTTCCAGTCTTGATTCACGTCGATGTTCTGTTGGAGAGAAAGAATCACGACTTTGAAGCTTTTGGTAACACTTTGTGTATTTGGATGTGTGTGACATCAACATGACTTCCCACTAGGTCTGGATTTACTTACTTATTACTAAGACATTTAACCAGCGCAGTTCGAGGTAATTAATTCCAGTTAATTGTAAGTGCAACCTTAAGACTCTTTAGTTTCAACAATAAAATAATAAGTAATTATTTACAGCCTTTGCCAGACACCTCCTCAGATTTCTGTTCCTAGACAAGTGATTCTATAGATGGAAGCTTAATTGAAAGAAATAAACCTTGAGGCTGGAAGGTGCAGCCACGTGAGAATCTACCTGGAGGTTTTGCACGTAGAGAGACACTTCCTTCGCCTGCTCCCCCAGGGTGCTGCAAAGAGAGAGGAAAACGGAGGGACAAATCAGGTAAAACCCTGGAGCCATTAGCTGCATGTTTCTCATCTACCAGAGGGCGCCGTACCTGTGCTGCAGGAAGTGAGGGACGAACAGGTTTGTCTCATCGGAGAGGTGAGAGACCAGCTCAGGGTTGAACAGGGTCATCAGCTCTGATGGAGGGACGGGGAGAAGTTCAACACGAGGCTCGTTGGTGGAGCTTAAACATTTAGTGAAGCAACAGAAAACCGACCTGCAGATATTTTGAACTTGCAAGTTAAAGTAAAGGAAAGCAAGTAAAAGTTCCAGCCTCTCGACTGATCTTCAATAGAAAGTGTTTGTTAGCCGCAGCCATAACAGGTTGGATCTTCATAGGCACAGGTGTAAAACTCCGGTCCTCGAGGGCCACTATCCTGCATGTTTTCGATGTTTTCCTTCTTCCACCACACCTGATTCAAATGATCAGTTCATCATGAAGCTCTGTTGAAGCCTGATAACGATCCTGATCATTTGAATCAGGTGTGTCAGAAGAGGAAACATGCAGGATAGTGGCCCTCGAGGACTGGAGTTTGACACCCCTGTTCATAGGCTTCACCTGGTAAATGGTCTGCACTTATATAGCGCCTTTCTACATTAGTGGCATCCAAAGCGCTTTACAATGTGTTTCCCATTCACCCATTCACACCAATGGCGACAGACTTCCACGCATTGGGAGCAACTTGGGGTTCAGTGTCTCGCCCATGTGGAGGGGCCGGGGATCGAACCGCCAACCCGCTCTACCACCTGAGCCACAGTCGCCCTTATCATCCAGATAGTAGCAGCCTGATACATGGAATTATTAATTAGCTATGGCCGCAGAGTTAGTTCAAGCAATAAACACGTTCAACAATAAAAAACTGCAGATGTCTAGATTCTAATGAAGCGTAATTTTAGGTAAAACATCACAAGATCGACATTTTAATCTGAAGAAATTGAACGTTAAACAATTTTTCTGTGACCTTCCTGCTCTCTGTCATCCAGTATTTTATCTGTGCGCTATCTGTCAGCCTGATATCCTGTCCTTGTTACTTCATGTGCGGCTCAGATAACAGACCGCAGGTGCTGCATGAGGAGTGTATCGGGGTTCATTGCTTCACATTATAATAGTCAGAGTCAATATCAGCGTAGTAAAGATAGCACACAGTAGTGTCAAGGGAGCTCATATCAGCGTAGCTCGATAAGTTTATTTCAAGTTTAAGACAGTTCTAGTGAAAGTGAAATTTGAAACAAGACACTTGGTTCCCTTTTATATTGTATCAGACACACTAATCTCAGTATATATGAATGTATTGGAGCTTTCCTGTTACTGGAAAGCATCAAAAACAAGCAACCTTAACATGGTAAAAGAGAGTGAAGTTAACACATGAACGGCTAAAGCTTTGCAGACAACAGAAACGTACCTCTGAGTCTGGATGTGACCTTGGACAGCTCGGTGCTGCAGAATAAGAGCACAGTGTGAATTTCAGACGTCGTAGCGTAAATGTCATCGTGCAGCTGAAGCCGAGCGGCCACCTGTGCTCACCTGTGCATGTCAAGTCCAATGGAGGAGAGCACAGCCACATCCGAGGGCTGGACTCTGTGAACTTGAAAGAAAAACATAATGATATATATGTAACAAAATATGGCATAAAAGTCCTCATTTCAGAACTGTTCTATCAGCAAAGTATACATAACTATCTAAAGCAGAAGGCCCTGACATCTAGTCTTTACAGTGTAAAGAAAAAAACTCAGTCAAAATGTAAAATATCAAGGCAACAAGAGATTTATAAGTTCTCTCAGCTTCTGACTACCAAAGTTGACTTTTCTAAGTTTAATAAGTTTGGACAAAAGTTCTGCCAACAAGGATTTTCTTGTGCAACCGACTAGGATTCTCTTGTGCACCCAACTAGGATATTTTTGTGCACCCTACTAGGACTTTCTTGTGCACCCAACTAGGACTTTCTTGTGCACCCTACTAGGACTTTCTTGTGCACCCAACTAGGACTTTCTTGTGCACCCAACTAGGACTTTCTTGTGCACCCAACTAGGACTTTCTTGTGCACCCTACTAGGACTTTCTTGTGCACCCAACTAGAATTCTCTTGTGCACCCAACTAGGACTTTCTTGTGCACCCAACTTGGATTCTTGTGCACCCTACTAGGACTTTCTTATGCACCCAACTAGGATTCTCTTGTGCACCCAACTAAGATTCTTGTGCACCCAACTAGGACTCTTGTGCACCCAACTAGGATTCTTGTGCCCCCAACTAGATGTTGGGTCTACATGTTGCTCTAAGTAAACCTTTCCTTTGTCCAGTCCACCTCCTGCCTGCTTAATTTCCAAAAATGTCCGACCACCCACATGTGGACCAGCCAGGTAAGTAAGGAACCTTAATGAGCATGGTTGCATGGATGTTATGCTCTTCTACGGGGTTTCCATCCAGGGATATGCAACTCAAGTAATTTCAACAAGTAAATTCTTGTTACCATCTCATCAAAACTCTGGTATTATTGTTGGTTGCAAGTGGTTATTTTTGAGTGATGCTAGCTTAAAAACACTAATGAGAACAACAAATGCCTCGCTATCATTTTTACAGTGTATCTGAATTACCAGTGGAGGGAGGCGGGCGAGAGGGGGCCATCTGAGTGCAGGGTAGTCCAGCTGCTGAAAGAGATTAAAACGATCACAGGCAATGAGTGGAACATGTGAGGAACGAGCAAAACTGTCCAGCAGAAGTATTCTTCCAGATCGACTCCAACATACTAAGATCTGCCGCTGCACTCCATTCATTAATCAAATATTAGACAGGATGTAGAATTAGGAGTAGCACAGGCGCATAGAAACTAACTCTAGCTCACATGTACACTAAAAACAGACAGTGAAATGTTACTCAGCACCATCAGGTCACCTCTATCCACAGTCTCTGTCCTCTTGAGTAATTTAAAAACCAATCATCGGCTCAGATTTTTTAAAAAAAACTTCAGAAACAAGAGTGGCATGAGATTTAGCAGCATTGTGAGCAGAGACCTGTTTCCCATGAGAAAGCCAGCAGTGAGATCAGAACCAGCTCCTGAAGCATCCTCTCTCTGATTCCTGTCCTTCGTTCAGCAGCCCTTTGTTTCCTTCTGCTCTGCTCTTGCCGTCGGGCAGTCAGGCGTCTGTCTCTGCCGATATCGGTTCTACCTGTCTAGTATACAGATCATAAATCTGCACAGAGGGGAGGGACTGGAGTATTTGTTCCAAGGACACAGCTATAAGGTTTAATATTAAACACAGATAAGATTAGAATAAACGTTAGTGGAATGATGACCATGATATTGTTGTGATTCGATGTCTAGACTGTCAGGGAGCTTTACTTTTTCACTTTGACTTTAATCGTCATGAGTCGTCTGGTAGTATTAAGTAAAAACAAACCACAGATACTAAATTAGAGTCCTATCTATCAGCTACAGATCTACAGTTACACTATAATATGCATCACTGGACGGTGAAGACAGGTGCAAAAGAAAGTTTCAGGATTTCTTCTCGAGCGTTTCTAGATTAAATCATTATCTGTTGGATAAGATATGAGGCGAAGGTCTGGTTTTCCAAGATATAACGTCACGTTCTTTATCTGTTGAAAAACTAATCTGCACGTCCCTTACACGTAGAAACTTTTGTGTCATAGCTGTGTAATCGACTGCAACTGTGGCTCGGAAGTTTCCAAATTTTTACTCCTGATGCTTTTAATTTGATCTAATAAGATCATCGTGTGACCATCCTGACAGTGGAGGGATGAACTGCAGGTGAACAAATGATTAGAGGCTGTAATTCAACTTAATTAATTAGAAATAAGAAGAAGAAACTTTTATTTGTCACGAATGCATTTTTACAGCATTGTCATATGTTGTTTTCTCATATCCCAGTTGGGGTCAGAGCGCAGGGTAGCCATGGTACGACGCCCCTGGAGCAGGAAGGGTTAAGGGTCTTGCTCAAAGGTCCAACAGTGGCCACATTGGGGTTTGATCCTCTGACCTTCTGATCAGTAGTCCAGAGACTGAACCATTGTGCCACCACTGCCCTAATAATACAATTTGACTGACAAGAGCTGTGACACTTTTTTACTCATAAGGCTTTTGTGCCTGTCCAGCTTTGGTGAGGAAGCTGCTTTGCTCACATACCCCTTCTCCACTGAGCTGGTTCCAGGTCTAGTCCGGAGACAGAGCCTGACTTAGCTCCACTTCTTTGTGTTTCCACCTCCTAAGCACCGACTCCAGGTTCTATAAACTGGAGCTCAGCAAGCACCAACTCTTTGCTGGTCCAGAGCTAATCACCGAGTACGTCAGGGGCTGGGGGCGGGGTTATGGTGACCAACCATCAACGGTGGAAAGGGACACACAAGCGCTAATTAGTGTCCTTGTTCTCCAGGACGTCCCTGGTCCCATCACACATGTATTGGAATGACTCCCGGGACACACGGAAGTTTAGCACAAACTGTTGACCTGAAATCCGCTACAGTTGTGTCCCACCAGTAGCGTGATCACGGATGTGTCCAGGCAACAGGAGGACCTCCGCCTCACAATCAGCCTTAAGACCATCTATAGAGATAAACATAGATATTATCATCAACTTACTGCGTTTGTTTAACTGCTATGTAATGGATGCTAGCGTAGTGGTTTTATGGTGACCCAATGGCTCCAACTGGACTCCTTGTCAATGGAAAAGCAAACAGGTTCTTAGGAGGAACCAGATTAGAACCAAATAAGCACCAGAACTAGACCTGGTTGTTCTTGGTGGAAAAGGGCGTCATGGATCTCTTGGCTCAGGAGGTCACTGCTGGTTGTTTTGTGGATGGACAGAGCAAGGCCAGCTGTTTCCACTCTTTATGCTCCGCGCATTTCCGACACGTTAAGCTGTTTCCTTCAAACTTAACATACAGAACAGGCCTTTGACGTGTTTGCTTGTGCCCTCAGGTACGCCACCAGATAAGGTCAGGAATCACGCCACTTTGTGGGATAACGAGGCAAAACACTACAGGTGCAAAGGGGAAAAGATTATCTCGGTTGTTAGTGCAGCTGGTTTACACTGTCTCTATCTTCAGAGAGAATGTGTAAGGTTGGGTAAACCATCCATTTCCCACAAACCATGCTCACTTGGTGGCTTCCCATGAAAAGAGCTGATCATCCTGTGTTGAGTAAATCTAGAGAAATAGATTAAACTTGGCATAAACTAGATTTACTTTGTCTTTTATACTATTCTTTGAGAGACCAGTGGCAAGATTGAAGTTTTGGGTATAATCTTAATGAGAGAGAAGACTCAGTTTTTCTGTGGGATGCTGAATGCTGTGTGATGCAGTTGATATAATAGAAATAACCTGAAAAACTACATCACCGCAAAACAGTTAACGAAGTAAATATCTTCTTTTTTTACATAACAATGCTTTAGTGTTATAAACCTTGACAGTCTCTTATCTCCCTGCTGATTAGAAGAAGTTGGCGCAAATAAGTTGTGAAATCAGTTCACCTGATTTTTTACTACTTGCGTCCAATAATTACAGACATCATCAAAGCTGACAGCAGATTTTGAATGCTCTGTAAATACGAGCGCAGTGAACTCCGATCATGATTACTGTAATCCTGATATAAGGTTGCTCCGCCTTTACAGTCCGTTATCGTCACTCAAGGACGTTACCTCTGAATGAACCCCTCTCCGAAGCGCTGATATTATCTCCCCGATCTGTGCTAATCTTTAAACAGACCTAGTTGGGTTCGCCAGAGTGTCCTGTAGTTACACCTGAAACACATGATATGAACGGCCAGTTGAAAAACAAGCTGCCCACCTGGAGTTTAAGCACCGCCGTGGTTCTTTTTCTCACAGGATTTCATTAAAGACATTGACGAAACACACAAGGTAGGATTTCTTTAGGAGCCTGAGACGGAGAAAAATGATTCTGGTAAACTCCTGTAGCTGGAAAACAATCAACAAGTGCAGCAGAAAGAAAGACGTGAAAACATACTGTGAGATACGACTTTCAGAGAACATACAATTTACCATGTTAAGGTAGATCTACATGGATCAGCCTCAACATCCTGACCACTGACAGGTGAAGTGAATAACATTGATCATATTGGTACTATGTGGTGTTATGATGGAAAACCTTGGATTTTAACATCCGTGTTGATCAGATTTAGACACTCAACCAATCAGGAACATGTTGAGGAACATGACAACGGCCCAACATGTTGATCTGACCTCCAGACTTCCTACACCCCATTCTGATCAAGCATCAACAGGATGCAGTGGAACCAGTTGGATTGACAGAGGCCCCACTGGACAAGCCAGAGTAGCCAAAGGATCCAGTGGTTCCAGACCCCATAGGACACCCTGAGAGGTCCTCTGGTCCATGATTCCCAATGGTTCAGAGCATTTTGGACCACATAAGGGGGACCAACACAGTATTACACTGGAAAAAATGCTCCTCCCAAAACAAGAAAAAAAAAACTTCTTTCAAGGCACTTTTACCTTGAAATAAGTGTAAAAATCTGCCAATAGAACAAGTGAACATTTGCTTGGTCAGATTTCTTGAAATGAGACATGATATTTAGAATATTGAGGTCTTAAAATTAGCAGGGAAAACTTATTTTAAGCTATATTTTAGCAGCATTGTCAAGCTGAGGTGTCTTAGAATAAACCAGACATGATAAAGAATTAAATAGATTTTAGCTTTAATAAGTTTAATGTCAGCTTCTTAATCTGAGATGTGTTCAACTTATTTTAGTTGTATTATCGTGGCTCTTCTCTAGATTTAAGACCATCTTGTACTTGAAATAAGATCACACAGATTAATTGAAGCATTCTGAGATATAATGTCTTCTCACAGTTGGCTAGAAATCCTAATATTTAGTGGTGTTTGACAGCATTTGAAGGTGTTGTGTTTTAGGTGAAGCCAGCTACGCCCAAAAGGAGGTGTTTTAACTCAAAAGCAGACATTTGCTTTGTTTTTTTTAACACATTTTCCACATGCAGCTGTTTTCTGATATGAATTGGTGATTTTCCAATAAAATGCATTTACTTTATTTCTTAAATCCAGATTATTTATCTGATACAAACAACAGCTCAGCTTGAAACATGTATGAAATGAAATAAACCTTGTTTCTGGTAAAATACAACTAAAACAAGATCATTTCAAGATTGTTTGACTTAACAAGATATTTAAGATGCGTTGTCTTAAAACACGTCCCTCCATCTGCTGAAATGTTACCTGGAAAGTGAATTTATCTTAAATCAAGTGGGTTGAGACAATTGGACTAAAAATAAGACGAATAAACTTGGTAAGATGTGGAGTTTTTGCAGTGTTGGCAGGAGGTCATCATGTTATGCCTGATCCATGTGTATATTTGTTGGCTATTATTTGATGATTTGAAATGATCCACCAAAGCAACGCCCCATGTCATTAACTTGCAGGAGCTTCCTGGGCTTTACACCACCCAAGATGACTCTGATCGGTTTAAAGAAACATAAAAAAGCCAGAGCATTTCCCACCTTTAGCTGAATGATGTTTAAGTGCAGCCAGACCTCTCTCCTCTCTCCATCACTGACACTGTGCTGCAGAAACAGGTTTACGGGACTAAAATCAATGCAGCAACACCAGAGACATCCTGCTTATTTCCATGTATTTTTCTTCCTTATCTGCCTTCATTACCTACAATGCAGCTACTTCTGGTTTGCTTTGCTTGTAGCAGCTAATGAGCCTCGTGGACAGAAGAGGATGAGGCGGGACTAAGCCGCATGGTTAAAGTGTCTATTTTCTGATTTTAAACCCCTTTGGGAGGCTTCAAAATCTGCAAAATTCTGACGACGTGAGGAGATTGGACTTGTCCGTTGAGGAATTTAACAAGTGTTTGGGTAGTTTCCACTAAAATGACAGTGAAATCTCTGAAGGCTCAGCTGAGTTAAGTGGAAAAACAAAGGAGGGACTAGAAGAGATAACACAGATTCACACGTCATGCCAAGCAAAGACTGCCAGATGGGTGTTACTGATTGCTGCTTTTCTGGCAGCTCAGAGAACACAATCGTGATCTGAAACCAGATGGCTGTCGGTCATCCTGGAGGAGAGAGATCTTGGGGCAACCGCTTTAATTCAACTTAAGGAACAAGGTTTCTGTGTTGTGAGCAAAATGCTTACTGAGCCGGTGAAGGTCAGGTGTCATCCTCTGGTAAATCCAACTATCTTGGTTGAAAGGTTAACCTGCTACGTGACGGCAGGATCTTCTACATTACACAACGATAAGCAGCCAAGCAATGGCTCTAATGTAACGGGCTGGGTAGCACACCAGAAAACGTGACCTGGATCAGTGCTAAATTGGATTGTAATGGTTGATAACTAGCACACGCCTAGTAGCATTAAATGAGGTAAACTACAGCTGTAGCGCATATGAGAACAGCTTTATCGGGAATTCAGCTTCATTAAATACAGCATATGTGAGCACAGAGAGCAGGAAGGAAGCAAACATGCTAGTTTAGGCTGCACTGAAGCACAACAAGCAACACAAAAGCTGCTGTTAAAGATTCCACCATTCTGAATGTAGCTTAGCATTATACTCTCCATAGATCTGTGGGCGTATGGTCAAAGCTAATGGTGCCATTAGCCACAATAGCCAGGACTAAGGATCTTCCTGTTGCTGTGGTGACATAGCCATCAAAAATAAAAACAATCCATTGATTCTCCAGTTCCTAAAATGCTGGGGGTGCACAAACACCCTTGTGTTCACTCTTGCAGCCAACAGCAGAAGTAGCAGCTCTAGAAAGTACATGAACCTGGTAGACTGTGAGGCAGCTGCTCATTCTGAATGGATCACCTGGAAGCAGGACAGCTGTTTGTTCCTGGTGGGATGTAGCAGCTCAGATTATCACTGGCTTGTAAAGCTGGGAGGCTGTCTGGTTGTGGGGGGGCTGGAGGAATGGCACAAACAAACATCCTCATATTTCCCTAACCCCCACCCCTCAAAAAAGTAAAACTGGGACCTTTAATAGTTTTTCTACCTCTGCGGATGGCTGGAGCTGCATCAAGTTACCTCGGATATATGGGAAAACACTGTTGAGAAGTAGCATTCAAAATAAAACCACTGACCTTGTAGGACTGGTTATAAATACAGAGGAGGTGGTTTAAGATTCAAAACACGATTTCATTTATTGTTATTATTGGCTCAGTGTTATTCAAAATGCAATTATTTGCGTGCAAGTGTTTAATTATTTAAAGAAAAGTTCCTGTCTGATTTTATTTTGAAAGTCCAGACCGGTAGATGTCGTTCTGATTCCTGTTAGCTTGGTCAACAAACGCCATAACCGCATCCAGAGCTCTCTGTGACCATAACAACAGAGGAAACGCACATTTGTTCCACGACAGCGACGACGAGCGAAAAGATTTGGACGAAGAAAACACTTGAAGTCGTTTTCCTTCAGCTGACGAGACGAGGTGAGACATCTGGGATCGAATTAACGGGGGTTTGGCCGGTTGACGGTAACGTTGGTTGTTTATCTGACTTTGAGAAGACGTCTAGTAGAGCAGAGCGTTGATTTTTTGTTTTCATTTTTAATTTCTCTCTATAAAACCTGCAGCTTTAATGATTTATGATGAGGCAGTTGAACCACAGTGTATTCTCCCAGCCTTCCTATTGACATACCAGGCCTGGTGATGCCTTCAGGGGAGTCCTAGAATATCAGAAATGCCAGTGTCGTAGATATTCCCACTCACTTCTTCTGTAAGGACAAAATGGACGCAGCAGTTTATGAGCTAATTTCATTATCAGTGACATGAATCAGTGTTGGGCCAAAACACAGAAGGGCAAACTCCTGAGGTGAGGATTCAGCGGTCTATCTACACCTGAAGGAGAAGACCTTTGAAGACAGTAGTGGACATGTTTTGGACCAGGAGGACAGATGGGTTGAAAGAGTAGTTAAGGAAGCCATCTATGTATAAGTGGAAGAACCATGCCTCAACAGGGGAGGAGGTCTGGACACCACCTATCTCCGATTTACAACGCCACCCTTTGGTTTCTACTCAGGAGATTCAACAACTTACCCTCTAAGAATCAGTGTCGTTTGCAAATGGCCTAGTGTTGCTCTCGATTGGCCTCAAGGACTCTGACGACCCCAACGACTGTCGTTCCACCATCTGAGCCACACCTTAGGAGCACCAACCACCATTAGTCACCACTGGTCTTTGGAAACACCTCCACAGAGTTTGTCCGTGAAGATCCTCAGTCGTTCCAATCGTTGCATCTGGACTTGCTTGACCTTCTCGAAGAAGTTTCACCTCTTGTCCAAGGGGCTTCAACAGTTCTAAAATGACTGGTTGGGAAGGACAGAAACCATTCACACCTGGCCACAAAGGGCCCCAACGAACCCCACTGTGAGAGGGAAGGACCTAACAACTCGCATAATGAGGGGAGGGGCACCACACACCCAGCAGACTGAAGCTTCAATGGTGTTAGTGGCTCCTGAAGAGTATAAGCATCTGGAACTCCCAACCAGTCAGTTTAGAATGCTTAAGTCTCTGGGCTACTGATCAGAAGGTCAGAGGATCAAACCCCAATGCGGCCATTGTTGGGTCCTTGAGCAAGACCCTTCACCCTTCCTGTTCCAGGGGCGTCGTACCATGGCTGACCCTGCGCTCTGACCCCAACTGGGATGTGCAAAAGCAACATTTCACAATGCTGCAAAAGTGTATTCATGACAATAAAGGTCTTCTTCTTCTTCTAACATGCTTCTTTCTTTACTACAGGCTCTTCTGACCTAGTGGTAGACAAAATGGGACGCATCTTCCTGGGATGTGCAAAAGCAACATTTCACAATGCTGCAAAAGTGTATTCATGACAATAAAGGTCTTCTTCTTCTTCTAACATGCTTCTTTCTTTACTACAGGCTCTTCTGACCTAGTGGTAGACAAAATGGGACGCATCTTCCTGGATCACATCGGTGGGACCCGCCTCTTCTCTTGTGCCAACTGTGACACCATACTGACCAACCGAGCCGAACTCATCTCCACGCGCTTCACCGGAGCCACCGGCCGGGCTTTCCTGTTCAACAAGGTACCTGAACATCGCTTTATTCACATGATGGACCCCGGTTGGGTCAGCAGCACCCGTCAGTGGGTGTGATCATTATGCAGCAAGTGAACAGACAGTTCTTGGAGTTGCAGAGGCAGTGTGATGTGACGGTAAACCTTTGGTCATGCATTAATGTGGATGTTGCTTTGACATGCAGCTCCTACCTAAACATTCTTGCAGACCACATGCATTATTTTTAAACATTACAAGAAAGATAATAAGTCCTCATCCCCCAAAACGATGCAAATAGCATCAAAGATTAATATGGATATTATTAAAGGACTGCAAGGAGCAAACAAAAATGATTCCAGCTTTTCAAATATGACATATTATCGTAGGTGAATATCTTGAAGTTTTAGGGTTGGTTGGAAAAAAAACAAAAAATTAAACAGTCATTATCTTAGCCTCACTTCGTTTGACATGTGTTCCCAGAGCTGGTTAGCCCATAGACATATATACGTAGATGCCGCATTGACTGTGGAGGGACGTGCCTAAAGCTCCGCCATCTTGGTACAGGGCTAGCAGAGGGGGGAGTGAATGTAAGTCTATGGAGGTAAGAGGTACTCCACAATCTTAAAGTAGAATTATTCACTGAATTTTCCACCGATTTCCAAACGGTTTGGTTTGTTAAAAATGTCACACATGTAGCTTTGACACAGGATGCTTGGATGCTTTTGTTCTATTTATGTCTGCCTGTCCGTCCTCCATGTCTGACGTTTGTAACAAACAATATATGTTGACAACTGATGGATTTATGATCACTTTTATAGTGCAGACATGTCATTCCTCTATAGACGTAATGCACTGTAGGGGCGAGTGGTACTGTACCATGATGGCCGCCACGAAGGCACGTCGGCTCCAATCAGCAGCGGCAGTCAACGCGGCGTCTACGTATATATGTCTATGGGTTAGCCTATTAGGCAGATAGGCAAATGTTAAGGGCGACATGGCCTCCAGGGGCCGCCACAGAATCAGCCGATGAAGGGTGGCACCATGTAAAATCTCATCTAGGGTGCCACATTGGGTAGAGTCAGCTCTGTCTGCTCCATACCAACCAAACTGTGAAGTGCTTATTCCAACATGTTCCCTTTACTTTGCTTTAAAAGCCTAGAAATCCTCCGTAGAAAAGCAGCTAACTGATAAACTGTGTCTTTGCCGCCCTCCAGGTTGTGAATCTGCAGCACAGCGAGGTGCAAGACAGAGTCATGCTGACGGGGAGGCACATGGTGCGGGACGTCAGCTGCAAGAACTGCAACAGCAAGCTGGGCTGGATGTACGAGTTCGCCACCGAGGAAAGCCAGCGCTACAAGGAGGGCCGAGTCATCCTGGAGAGGGCGCTGGTGAGGGAGAGCGAGGGCTTCGAGCACGTTCCCTCCGACAACTCCTGAGCTCACCTCCGTTAACTGCTGCGACGCCCGATCCACGTGTGCTACAGCTTTCCCTCCAGCAGCAGTGCATGGACTTACATGGAACCATCTCTGTGTAGAGCTACGCCAAAAAAAAAAGACCCCACACTGGGTGTTTGTGGGACGCAGCGGCGGTGGACATTTTCCCATGGCTTTAAACATCAAAAATCACCTGCAGTTTCACCGTGTGTCCAGCAGGCTGTAGTGTTGCACAGGTGGGGGTGGGATGTTGGCCCAGGTGAGGACGATCTGCTCCTGCAGCCCTGCAAGAGGCTCCGACAGACAGACCTGTAAGGATTTAAGGGGTGGTCCAGAAACGGTTGAGACGATTGATCCTGAAGTGAAGTTAAATCTGCTTTAAGGTCATTCAGCGTTATTCTAGCAGATGGTGCTGGAAATTATTTAGCCATAAGTATTATATTCCTTTTCAGAGTGTTCCATTAGATAGTAGGTGGAAATGATGACAGGCCGACTTCCATACAACTAGACTGACCTTTAAAACGTAGAAATCCATGTAATGTTCATTTACATTTTTGTTATTTTACTGAACTAGGCCTCACTTTTGCAGTCTAAAAATTTAATTCACTTTATTTTATCCTATGATTCTTGATGATTTACCTCCAGCCAACCAGGCTCCAGTCTTCTCAATATATGCATTTAAATCAAATACACGTCAGTCCATCCTGCTACAAACATCTCATGTCTGTGTGTTTTTCATTTTATAGCAGTTTAATGTAATTTTGTCATAAAATATTTGTTTAAAATCAATAAACTCAAACATTTATTCATTTAAAACTGTGTCGTCTGTGTCCTTATCTAGATTTATATCCCTACACTCACAGAATTTGCATTTTTAAAATTATTTTTCTGAATATATTGTGTGATTTTAAATTTTCATGCATTTTGGTTTTTTCATATTTTTATTATCAATCTATTTATCATCTGGAAATGTGCCAGAATCTGGTGGGTCAAAAACATAAATACAGCAATGCTAATATTTGGTTAAATGTCTTTTAAATACATCTGTTGTCTTTCTGACACAGACTTGTCCACAGGCTCTTGATGATGTTTAATGAAGTCATGTGTGGTAAAGGAGCCACAACAAAGTATTGAGTGTATTAAAAAGCCATACTTTTCAGAAGTTGGACGTCTCTATATTGTCACTCATTTATTTTAAAAAAATAAATTGATATATACAATCATAATTTGAGATAGTGGAGTTCTGATTTCCATGAGCTTTAAGCCATAATTAAAAATATTAAAACTGTATTTTTACAGTTTATTTTATTTTTATTTATTATTTATTTATTTTAATGTTTTAAGCCTTCTACCTTGGAATATTTTGGATGTTTTTTTTGTTGTAGAGCACCTTGAGCTGCAAAACTTGTATGAAAGACACCATACAAATAAAAGTTATCATTTTTATAATCATCAAATTGAAAACAAAAAAAGGTTTGAAATATTTCACTTTACCTACAATGAATACAGAATATATAAAAGTTTATCTTTTACAAAAAATAACTTTCAACGATATTCTAATTTTTAAGTTAAAAAGAACCAGTTGAATGTCTCACTTGAAGGCGAAGCTCGCTGCTGCGGGACTTCAAGCCGCACAAAACAAACGCAACTTTCACAGACGTCGTCACGTCGACTTGCTGCGCTGCATTCTGGGAAATGCAGGAAGTATCGCTCCAGGGGGAGGAAACTCCAAATCAGGCTGATGTGTACTTGATGTGCTGCCGGGAGAGCAGCATTCCTCGGTCTGACTCCAGATCTGTGTTTGGGTATTGATGCCATGTGAGGTGAGCAGGACTACAAGGGAGTTTCTTGACAGACAGACGGACACGAAGCAGAGCAGCGATGGCCGCCGGTGAGTTTCTCCCTCTGAACGCAAGCTAGCAACGACAGGCTAACGCTAGCTAGAAACATAACATAGCTAATGTTAGTGGAAGAAACATCAAACGGAGCTCCGTTAGAGAGCTAATAACTGCTGGGCTTGTGTTCATATTAGTGTTATTGTTCAGTTAATGAAGTGATAGTACTAATTTCAACACTTAAATGACAATAAACATAATAATTAATACCAAAGTTCCCTATTATTGTTAGCGTTGAACCCTACGAAGTTAAAGCTAGCTTCCTTTCCTCTCTCCTAGAAAACGTGAGCGTGGTCTTCAAGCTGTACTGCCTGACGGTGATGACACTGGTGGCGGCTACATACACCGTGGCTCTCCGGTACACGAGGACCATCTCATCGGGGGACCTTTACTTCTCCACTACTGCGGTGTGCATCACGGAGGTCATTAAACTCATACTGAGTCTGGGGATGCTGGCGAAGTAAGTGTCTGCCTCCGTTCACCTGCCCTGTTACACACCTGTTACGTTCACTGACCACTAGTAAAACGTGTTTACATTCACATAGAAGTCAGAAGTGATCGATTTGATCAATATTGTAGCTGAACTGTGGGATAATAACCCCTCTAGAGGTAGAGGGATGCCATAAACCACAGGGAAGGATGATGTGGCATCTTAGCCAATTGGTTAATCATTTAATTATAAAATAGCAGAAGCTAATTATTACTTTATTACAGCTGGCTAAAATCCAAGCTGTCATCTTCAAATTGCTCATCTTATTTGAACAGCTGTCCCTAAAAGCACCTCAAAGAAAAGCACTTTACTGTAGTACAAATAAAGTTCTGCTGTTCTAGTGGGCGTTCCCTCACGTTCCTCAAAAGAACGCCATGCCCACAGTGAGGCATGGTGGTGGCAGCATCATGCTTTGGGGCTGTTTTGCTTCGGTGAAGGTGGAAGGAATTACAAACAGCTCCGAATACCCGTCAGTGTTGGCGCGAAACCTTCAGGCTTCCGCTAGAAAGCTGAAGATGAGGAGGAACGTCGTCTTTCAGCACGACAGAGGCCCAAAGCATACGTCCAGATCAGCAGAAGAACGGCTTCACCAGAAGAAGATTGAAGTTTTGGAGTGAGCCGAGACCGGAATCCAACTGAAAACCCATGGGGCGACCTAAAGAGGGCTGTGCACAGGAGGTGCCCTGGCAGTCGGACAGATCTGGAGAGTTTTTGCAAAGAAAAGTGGGCGAATGTGGCCAAGTGAAGACGTGCCATGGTGATAAACTCCCACCCAGAAAGACTGAGTGCTGCAATGAAAATCAAGTAATAGCTTAAGGGTGTGCATATTTATGCAACCACATTTTCATTTTTAGACTTTTTTAGGCCAAACTATTAACGGAACAACTAATTTTCAGGTTGCTTTGTTACAGTAAAACTCAGCCCTACACATCAGACAGCCTGGGTATGGGGATATAACCAGTAAGAGGAAGGAGGAGGACATGGTACTGACTGTAGCAATCCACTGAAGGACAAAGTTGGCTTAGGTTTAAACAAACTCAGTCGAATTTTAATTGCACAACACCCTTCATACACATAAATTCCTTCATAGTTTTCAGAGGAAAGTTCTCTGCAAAGTAAAAAATGTAGTCAAACAATGGCAAAGTATGCAAAAGATGACAGAGGCAAGGGGAAGATTAAACGTTCTCTGCGGTCGTCTGTGCTTTACCACGTACCACGTTACTTCCATGAGTGGAATTAATGGCCGTTCGGTATCAACATTTCTTCCTCGTCACTCTGTTTTTATGTTTTCCCCGCACAGAGAAACTGGAAGCCTCGCCAGACTCAAGAACGCCATAGAGGAACACGTCTTCTTCAGCCCCAAAGAGCTGCTGAAGCTGAGCGTGCCCTCGGTGGTGTACGCAGTCCAGAACAACATGGCCTTTGTCGCCCTGAGTAACCTCGATGCAGCAGTTTACCAGGTATGACGTGAACTCTGTTTTTCTTTGTTGTTGCTGTTCAATTCTAGACATGCTAGCATGCAAGTGTACAATACAGATCATAACCAGCAGTGCTATAGCTGTCATCAGTAACACAAATGAGAACCAGACCTGCAACTGAACAGTATTTCCATGAGCCAATAACAGTAGATCATGTCCTCAATCTAGAGGAATGACCCAACAGTCATCCCTCTAGAGCTTCAGAGGTCCTCAGCAGAGATCAGAGAACCTAGTAGAAGGGTGACCACGTCGATCTGGCTTCATGTGTAGAAGCACCTTCAAGTAAAAGACACATGAAGTTCGTTTGAAGTCTGACACAGAGACTGAAAGCAGATGGAGAAAGATTCTCTGGATGCTTGGGACAGAAAGTGAACTCTCTATGCAGAACTCTAAGCGCCTTGTCCGGTGAACACAAGGCCTTGTTCATCATCTGTTTATTACAGAGTGCATACGACTTGGATCAAGGCTGAGAGTTCAGCTTTCAGCCTGACATGACACTGATGGAGTGGCTTCATTAGAAGTCTGGCTGGTTTTAGATGGGTCTGTGAGAGCAATACATAAAGAGATAAACATAACATCTGTGGATAAACCTTAAAAGTGCAGTTCAGACACTTCCCATCCAAGCTGGATGAAAGACAAGTGCAATAAACCGCCACAATCCAGGTGTGTAAGACCTATAAAAACTTCTCCAAGAGTCTGTAATTAAGCTGTAATTACTTCCAAAGCACCTTCAACAGAGTGAAGAATTATGGTCCTGCAGGGTTTCAGCTTCCAGGTTTACAGTGTGTGTTGGCATTTGTCAGCATTAGGCCGGTTGTCGCTAAAAAGAACCTATGAGTGAGTAAAAGCTTGATTTGTGCTCCGTTACTCAGGTGACCTACCAGCTGAAGATCCCGTGCACGGCCCTGTGCACCGTCCTCATGCTGAACCGCTCCCTCAGCCGGCTGCAGTGGTTCTCCGTCTTCATGCTCTGCGGCGGCGTCACACTTGTTCAGTGGAAGCCCATAGAGGCCACCAAAGTCCAGGTAGGGGCTGGGAGGAGTTCAGTGACTCAGTAAACCATTATTAACGACCCGTGACCTCCGCTGTCGGGAGTCTGGTGTTTTACTACCTGTACGTCCTCAGACTACGGGCTGTGTTTACCATCTTACTTTGTTCCTTTCCCCTCAGATTGAGCAGAATCCCTTTCTTGGGTTCATCGCCATCGCTATTGCCGTCCTTTGCTCTGGATTTGCAGGTAAAACTAAACAAGCCTGTACCAAATGATATCTCTTGTTTAAAGCAGACTTATTTTCCATCATTTGCGAGTACATTTCGCACCTGACAGCTGTGTTTCTACTTCCTTATCGAGGTGTGTACTTTGAGAAGGTGCTGAAGAGCTCCGACACATCCCTGTGGGTGAGAAACATCCAGATGTACCTGTCGGGCATCGCTGTCACCCTGATCGGCGTCTACGCAACCGACGGAGACAAGGTCCTGGAGAAAGGCTTCTTCTTCGGTTACACGCCCTGGGTGTGCTTTGTCGTGTGTAAGTATGACAACGCCTGAGAACGTCTTCCGTTTGACGTCACGTTTCGGTTAACGCCGCTCTCCTCGTGCCTCCCTCCAGTCCTGGCCAGTGTGGGCGGCCTGTACACATCAGTGGTGGTGAAGTACACGGACAACATCATGAAGGGCTTCTCTGCTGCAGCTGCTATTGTTCTCTCAACCGTGGCGTCCGTCATCTTGTTTGGACTTCAGATAAGTAAGTGGGTTTCTCAGAACTATACTGCAGCAGGATTTAACTGTTAGTCGTCCACCTGAACAATCAACTGATCAATAACCGAATGAATGACGTCCAGTGAATGTTATTGGTCCGTGTACGTTGTGGCCATTCGTTTTCTTATTTTGAGATTTCAAAATAAAAGCGAAAAATAAACCATTTCCCGTTTTTTTCAGCCATAATACAAAATGAAAAATGGAAAACGGGCCCTAATTCATGATCCATTTTCCATTATCTGATTTAATTAGATGTGTTTGCAAATGGAAATTAAAATTAAAATACACCCGTGGAAAACTTATTACTCTATTTCCTGTTGGTTTTGGACCCAGCCTATGCTAACTAAATGATTTTTAACCCTGGCAATGAAATAAAAATCCCTCAAAAATATTGAATGCTCCGCTACACTAATGTACGGCGGAAAACTATTTCACAGTGGACTTTTCACCAGCGTGGGGTTTATTTGTCCCTTTGGAGGGACCTTGTGGTGCTGCTAGCTCCGCCGCTAGCGCTAAATCACTAGCGTTCGGCTGTTTTTTGGGACGTTTTTGGGGAGATTTGGAGGTTTTCTGTTACTTTAGCTGGTGGAAAGTCCACTGTGAAATAGTGAACAATGTGAGCCAAGCAACGTTTGGACCCCACAGTGGGTCTTCATCAGGCCACGGCACACAGCAAGGTCTGCTAACAGTGAGCTAACACTGGAGCTTTAGATACCAGATCCTTCCTCATCAGAAGTCAGACGGGTCACGGAGCCAAAACCAACAGGAAGTAGAGAAATAAGTTTTCCACAGGTGTATTTTAATTTTAATTTCCATTTACAAACACATCTAATAAAATCGGATAACGGATAATTGATAATGAATTAGGGCCCGTTTTCTGTTTTTCATTTTGTATTATCACTGAAAAAAACGGGAAACTGTTTATTTTCGTTTTTATTTTGAAATCTCAAAATAAGAAAACGAATGGCCGCGACGTACACGGACCGTTATTCCACGTGCTGATTAAACCGTCACTTGTTCGTAGCAAAGTCCTCTTGGTTTAATTAAGAATTTGAACAACAGGTTACTTAACGATAAGGGCAGTGGTGTCCTAGTGGTTTTTGAGGCGAACTTGTAACCGTAGGGTCGCCGGTTCGAGTCCAAGGACTGACAAGGGGTTGAGATGGGAAAGTGACAACCACTGTGGGCCCTTGAGCAAGACCCTTAACCCTCGACTGCTCCTGGTATGTAGAGTTAAGGTTAACTACGAATAGGATGGGTCACATGCAGAGAAGGAATCAATAAAGGTTAGATTATGATTATTTTTAACAGCAAAAAATACTTTCTTCATTTAAAGTTACTCTTCACCA
This sequence comes from Dascyllus trimaculatus, assembly GCA_024666655.1. Lineage (NCBI taxonomy): Eukaryota > Metazoa > Chordata > Actinopteri > Pomacentridae > Dascyllus > Dascyllus trimaculatus. Next base: position 1,915,456 of record CM045455.1, on the reverse strand, counting down.
ATTGGCCTGAAAGAATCCGAACTATTAAACACAGCGAGCAAGCTGCTGTGAGGTTATCAGAATAATCCCCACAGCTGATCTGCACGATGGAGCGACTTGTTTACTGCGCGTCCAGCTGGAGCACATGCCCACACATTCTGCTGTAGCGAGTTCATCCGTTCACTTTCTAATGTTTTACGTGGAAATGACGTGTTTGCATCCTAAGAAGAATTAATATCGGAAATGCTTGCCTTTTGCCCTCTCCTGCAGCGATCACGTTTTCCTCCGGAGCCCTCCTCGTGTGCATTTCCATCTACCTGTACGGACTTCCCAAGCAGGACACGTCCAAAGTGGGCCGCCAGGACGCGGACCGGGAATCCAAGCAGAAGCTGATCACCGTGTGAGTCCGCTGACTCGGCCTGGTCGGGTTTTCTGACGAGCTAAGAGAATACATGCGCTGTGGGAGCGACTCCTGCTATTTTACAGATGAAGGTGGTCTGGCACCGTGCTCCGAGTATTCTGAGCTGTTAAGAGTCGGGGGGCCAGCAGAGTGAGGGGGATTTTGCGTCTGGCACATGCTAACTGTTTAAATATGTGATCTAAAGAATCAGAGACTCCACCCACGTCAGACCGGTGACGGTGCTGCAAACTTCCAGGTAATTCGAAGAAGCCTTGATGGTTTTAAGGCCAGATTCAAACAATCTTTCTGCTGATATGACAAACCATTTTTAATCAAACTGGCTCTCATAGCTAGCACCTTCTACAATCTGTAAATAATCCGACGCAATCAAGGGAGGCCTGGAACTGAACCTCACCAATGCTGGAGAATTAAGCAGTAACAGGACTTTGTTACTTCGAGGCCTCTTTATATCTGTCCTAGGGGGCGTGTAATTACAACTCCTGACCACTGAAGTTGTTTTTTTGAACTGTGAAATGCGTCTTTGGTCCAAATCACATAGTGCTAATTCTGAACGAGCCCGACTCGCAGGAGGAGACACTTGAAAGGTCGACGACTGCATGTGGGATTCTGTGTTTATGATATCGTCTCTCCGGTGTCTTGTATCTTTTGTATCAGTTCTGCGTCGCGTTGTGTTCAAAACATTACCTTGAAGCTTTTATTAAAACAGAAACATGCTGAAAGGAGCCGTTTGTATTCCCGAGTGGTGTTTCAGAGCGAGGAGCTGTGGACTGAATTCTATTAAAGAAGATGCTTTTATTTTGAAAACGCAGGACTGACAGCGCACATTAACCACAGTATGGTCCCTCCAGCAGTGGAAGAACACCGAAAGCATTACCACAGTTTCACATCTTATCAACTGGTGTGATTCCCAGGATCCTCATTCCATTGGCCAGGACTGAGCACGCTCCGCTGAACAGCCGCAGCCTCGCCTGTTGACATTTGGCAGATGAGAACACGTTACGTTTGCATTTAAGGCACATCACATCATTTGGATTTGTGCTGACATTTTTCTTCTTCCTAATTGCTAGTAAGTCATATTCTGAAGGAGCACCACATTCTAATGGCAAAACTTCTAATAGCATCATTAGCAAAGCCTGAGACTGTAAAAGTGCAGCAAAAATATAAACAATGATTTAACAGAACTGTTGTCAGTATGAGGGTGTGATATGTGCACGGCTGAAGCACCGTTCTGCGTCTAATTGGATGCAAGTTGCTCCCAGTAACACCAAGCAGCTGCATCATTAAATCTGTGTTCTTGCTATAAAGCTGGCAGCCATTACTGTAGATTTAAAGGGACAGTTCAGTCACATAGAAGTGGGGTTTTACCAGGTACTTATCTATAGTCAGCGTATTGTGGCGCCCCTCGATTTGGGGGAGCAACAGAAGAACCTGCGTGGAAGCTAAGCATTGTGCTGTGGGCAACTCAACAGGTTTTAGTCATAGTGTTATTCAAGCAACCATATTCAGGAGTTAAATTGGACCTTTTTGGAGCTCAGGAGGAAGTGGAGGCGCAACGGTTAAGTCTCTGGGCTACAGATCAGAAGGTCAGAGGATCGAACCCCAATGTGGCCACTGTTGGGCCCTTAACCCTTCCTGCTCCAGGGGGCGGTACCATGGCTGACCCTGCACTCTGAGATATGTGATATGGGAGCTACAGAAAGTAAACAACTAACAAATCAACAAAGATTCTCATCAGTGAAGTCTGACTATTTAGATACATCAAATTATGATATGTTATTAGTGTCTGAGCACCAACACACGTAGAACCCTGTTGTTATTCAAAGAATTATTATTATTCGGCAGACTTTTGAATCGCCATTTTGAGGGCCTAAAGATACTGGAAAACAGGTATAAATTGGCACGCCCATCAGGCCTGGTGAAAAATGTAATATTTTAGGGGAATGGCACATGTGAGTGGTAAAATGGCTCAACAGCGCCCCCTAGAAAATCAGAAAAAATGGGCCCCCGAACTGTGTTTCACCTAGAGCTACGAAATTCACTGCACATATGTATCACAGCAAGACGCACAAAAACAGAACAGAACACGTACCCAGAATGCAACAGGAAGTCGGCCATTTTGAATTGTCAGATTTTTGGCGATTTTGGGGAAATTTTGCACATTTTCTAGAGTGAACTCGTCCGAGAAGCTAAGTCCGAGAGGCCTCAAATTTGACCAGTATATACTACAGGCATTAGTGATCAACAGTTATTAAAATGTTCTGCTGAAAGTACGAGGGCGTGCCCGTGGCGGCCCGCGGTGTTTTGGCATTTCACCATGAAAGAAACAGGAAGTGCTGTCTAACTAACCCGGACGTGCTCCAATCGGCCTGAAACTTAACATGCAAGATCAAAGTCGGGGCATGATGATGTTCATATGGTGATATTCAGTCTCAGTCACAGCACCACCTGTCCAACGCTGCTCTAATATTTTCACCAATACAATTAGCTGCAGCTAACTTTCAGAAACAATCTGGACAGACTGTACAGCTTTCACTGGAACTACTTTTAACTGAAGACATGGTCGGTCTGGTCTGTGATCCCGGACTTCACTGGACAAGAGCTGCTCCTCCTCCTCCTCACAGAATCCCAATCCAACCCCTGGCTTTATTTCAGATATTGTCACCTCTTCACCTCAACATCAGACAGCCTTCCCTGATGGGGGAGTGAAGCCTTTATATTGTTTTCTTTAACGCTACTAGACTCCGTTGACAAAAACAGTAACTTCACCTTGCAGAAAACAGATTCCCTGGTCTATTTCTGCCTCAGGTTGTGTTATTATGTACCAGTAACAGACTAGCCACTCGCCTGTTCTCCAAGGTCAAATAACAGAGTCTGGTAGTTCTGTAGAGAGAGATATAATTGGCTCGGTTCCTCGTTAGGGAGGGCTATCTGATGGACTCTTGGGCTGACAGCAGCTCACTGCTTAGCTTCTGTTCTGGTCCTCCCGTCTGCCTCCAAACCAACTGCCATCTGTTGGTAATTCACTGTGTACGGACAAGTACCTCATATAACCCAGCTTCAAAGACCACAAGCTCTCCCTTTACAGTCAGACCATGTAAAAACAGGGATAATCATTTGTTTGCATTCTGGCCATAGTACAGCAAAACTTGCATTGTCTCGCTTTAATACCAGCAGTTGAAAACTAGAGCTTGATTAATTAGTAATTAGTAAGTTAATAAGATTGAAAAGAAAGGTGCATTTAAAACCAAACCGTGTGCATGTGTGTTCATACCTGTGCAACATCCTGAGGGCTTCCTTTAACTGGTAGCTCTCTGTGTGCTGAAGCTATCAGGTGGCTGCAAAGCAATGAAAACAAAGACCATGAATACACCCAGGTATCACTATTACACCTATAAACACTAACTTTATGGTCACTGGGCTGTAAAGAACCAGGTAACACTGCCAACACCCTGCTCCTTACCACAGCTTCAGTAGAAAGTTGACGAGGTGTTTGGGTTGCAGGTCCTGGGCCGACTGATACAACACCTCATCGTATCTGCAGGCACACAGGGAGGATTCGGTTGAGGTGGAGCAAATATTGACAGTGGCAGACCACGACAGCTGCTACCCTGTTTGCTAACATGTAGAGAAATTAAAGGTGCACGGGTTTTAGGAAGTGCTTGCTCACCGAAGGAGGTGCTGCAGAATGGCGACACTCGTCTGCTCATGTAGAAGGGACGGGTCGAATGTAGCTGCCTCTGTACCTTCATTCCTCCGCATTAAACTGCAGTAACAGCATCAAAAAACAACATGTGAATTACCTGCCTCATCAGTACTGTCGGCTTTTTGTCCTTGTTGAAGGAGGGCTCAACAATACAATGGGCAATGGTGGCGCAACGGTTAAGTCCCTGAACTAGTGATAAGGTCAGAGGATCAAACCCCAATGTGGCCACCGTTCGGCCTTTAACCCTTCCTGCTCCAGGGGTCGTACCATAGCTGACCCTGCACTCTGACCCCAACTGGGATATGAGAAAACAACATTTCACAAGGCTGTAAGAATGTATCCGTGACAATAAAGGTTTCCTCTACATCCTTCATCTTCTACATTCTTCTTCTACATCAGGGGGGTCCAACCCTGGTCCTCAAAGGCCACAATCCAGCATGTTTCAGATGTTTCCCTCTGAATTGAAATGATCAGCTCATCATCAGCTCTTCAGAAGCCTGATAACGATCCTGATCATTGAATCAGGTGTGTTGGAAGAGGGAAACATCTAAAACATGCAGGATAGCGGCCCTTGAGGACCAGGGTTGGCCACCCCTGCTCTACATCCTTCTTCTTCTAGATCCTTCTTCTCCTACGTCCTTCTTCTCCTACATCCTTCTTCTCCTACGTCCTCCTTCTCCTACGTCCTCCTTCTCCTACGTCCTCCTTCTCCTACATCCTCCTTCTCTTACATCCTTCTCCTACATCCTTCTTCTCCTACGTCCTTCTTCTCCTACGTCCTCCTTCTCCTACGTCCTCCTTCTTCTACGTCCTCCTTCTCCTACGTCCTCCTTCTCCTACGTCCTCCTTCTTCTACGTCCTCCTTCTCCTACGTCCTTCTTCTCCTACGTCCTCCTTCTCCTACGTCCTCCTTCTCCTACGTCCTCCTTCTCCTACGTCCTCCTTCTCCTACGTCCTTCTTCTCCTACATCCTCCTTCTCCTACATCCTCCTTCTCCTACGTCCTCCTTCTCCTACGTCCTTCTTCTCCTACGTCCTCCTTCTCCTACGTCCTCCTTCTCCTACGTCCTTCTTCTCCTACGTCCTTCTTCTCCTACGTCCTCCTTCTCCTACGTCCTTCTTCTCCAACGTCCTTCTTCTCCTACGTCCTCCTTCTCCTACGTCCTCCTTCTTCTACGTCCTCCTTCTCCTACGTCCTTCTTCTCCTACATCCTCCTTCTCCTACATCCTCCTTCTCCTACATCCTTCTTCTCCTACGTCCTCCTTCTCCTACGTCCTTCTTCTCCTACGTCCTCCTTCTCCTACGTCCTCCTTCTTCTACGTCCTTCTTCTCCTACATCCTTCTTCTCCTACGTCCTTCTTCTTCTACATCCTTCTTCTCCTATATCCTTCTTCTCTTATATCCTTCTTCTTCTAGATCCTTCTTCTCCTACATCCTTCTTCTCCTACATCCTTCTCCTACGTCCTTCTTCTCCTACGTCCTTCTTCTACATCCTTCTTCTTCTAGATCCTTCTTCTCCTACATCCTTCTTCTCCTACATGCTTATTCTCCTACGTCCTTCTTCTTCTACGTCCTTCTTCTTCTACGTCCTTCTCCTACGTCCTTCTTCTCCTACGTCCTTCTTCTTCTACGTCCTTCTTCTTCTACATCCTTCTTCTTCTACATCCTTCTTCTTCTACATCCTTCTTCTTCCTTCTTCTTCTTCTTCTTCTACATCCTCCTTCCTTCTTCTTCATCCTTCTTCTTCTTTTACATCCTTCTTCTACATCCTCCTTTTTCTTCATCCTCCTTCTTCTACATCCTCCTTTTTCTACATCCTTCTTCTTCTAGATCCTTCTTCTCCTACGTCCTTCTTCTCCTACGTCCTTCTTCTTCTACATCCTTCTTCTCCTATATCCTTCTTCTCTTATATCCTTCTTCTTCTAGATCCTTCTTCTCCTACATCCTTCTTCTCCTACATGCTTATTCTCCTACGTCCTTCTTCTCCTACGTCCTCCTTCTTCTACGTCCTTCTTCTCCTACGTCCTTCTTCTACATCCTTCTTCTTCTAGATCCTCCTTCTTCTACATCCTTCTTCTCCTACATGCTTATTCTCCTACGTCCTTCTTCTCCTCCTACGTCCTTCTTCTACATCCTTCTTCTTCTAGATCCTTCTTCTCCTACATCCTTCTTCTCCTACGTCCTTCTTCTTCTACATCCTTCTTCTCCTATATCCTTCTTCTCTTATATCCTTCTTCTTCTAGATCCTTCTTCTCCTACATCCTTCTTCTCCTATATCCTTCTTCTCTTATATCCTTCTTCTTCTAGATCCTTCTTCTCCTACATCCTTCTTCTCCTACATGCTTATTCTCCTACGTCCTTCTTCTCCTACGTCCTCCTTCTTCTACGTCCTTCTTCTCCTACGTCCTTCTTCTACATCCTTCTTCTTCTAGATCCTTCTTCTCCTACGTCCTCCTTCTCCTACGTCCTCCTTCTCCTACGTCCTTCTTCTTCTACGTCCTTCTTCTCCTACGTCCTTCTTCTACATCCTTCTTCTTCTAGATCCTTCTTCTCCTACGTCCTTCTTCTTCTACATCCTTCTTCTTCTACGTCCTTCTTCTCCTACGTCCTTCTTCTCCTACGTCCTTCTTCTCCTACGTCCTTCTTCTCCTACGTCCTTCTTCTCCTACATCCTTCTTCTTCTACATCTTTCTTCTTCTACGTCCTTCTTCTTCTACGTCCTTCTTCTCCTACGTCCTTCTTCTTCTACGTCCTTCTTCTTCTACATCCTTCTTCTTCTGCGTCCTTCTTCTTCTACATCCTTCTTCTTCTACATCCTTCTTCTTCCTTCTTCTTCTTCTTCTTCTACATCCTCCTTCTTCCTTCTTCTTCATCCTTCTTCTTCTTTTACATCCTTCTTCTACATCCTCCTTTTTCTTCATCCTTCTTCTTCTACTACATCTTTCTACATCTTTCTCCTTCATCCTTCTACATCCTTCTTCATCCTTCTCCTTCGATGCATATGCAGTTATACATTTCATTGTTGATAAAGTCCCAAAATGTTCACTGGTTTGCTTATCTATATATCTTTGGATCTCGGACAGAACGAGACGTCTGAGCACACTTTAGAGACTTCTCTGTCATGTCGTCAACTAAATGATCATCAAACGAATAATGTTTGGAAAAAACATGTTAATCGCGAGACAAAGACACCAGAATGACCACAGCGCCACTAGAATCTGTTTTCCATCCGCTGGTAGATACACACCTGCAGAGTCGAGCATGCGTGTACTGCAGGAAGACGCCGGTGTCGCCCTGAGCCTGCAGCACCCGGTCCCAGTCGAACTTATAGTCTGACTGCAGGGGGCCTTTGAAGTCCTGAAGCAAAGCCATTGGGAGGGCAGTCAGTTCTGATCGGCACACTGTGCAGACAGACCAGGAAATGAAGCAGCTGGGATCTGAACGGCGGTGATAACTCACCTGGACTATCAGCGCGCTGAGTCCTACTTTCTCTGCCGTGTCCTCTGGGTCGTCCATTTGTCTCGTTGCTGTGGAAAGAGTGAGCGCTCTCGTCACTTCTGTCCCCAAACACAGCTTCATTATTCCTATAAAAGTCGCTTTTCCTGTTTTCCATTTTAGGAAAACGACACGGGTAACGTTGGCGACACATTATCTTTTGCCTTCCCACGTTTGTTCCTGTTGCTACGGCAACCACAGCAGGAAGAGACGTGCCAGTCCCAAATTTAACCTGACAATATACAAGATTTTACTCCACGTATGACACAACTGGGAGCTGAGAGTCGACTTTAAGACAGTCTGTCCCCGTTCCATACTACACCAGAATACTGTCTGCACTAATCTTTGTAGTAAACCGTTCTAGCAGTCAGTACACAAGACATCAACACCCTAAACCAGAGTCGGCTGGCCCTTTAGGCAATGTAGCTAATGCTAACGGCGCCGTGGCCTCCAGGGGGCGCCACGAAATTGCTAAAAATCACTTTCAATATAATTATATTAAAACTAATTATTATGATTAACTTTTAAAATGGAAAAGCAACGCCCAAATAATATTACTACTAAACAATGCTACTCAATTTCTTTTGTAAGTAAATCACCGACTGAAGGGGGCGCCACATTGGGTAGCTCTGCCCTTAACAGCTGTACACTAAGGCAGTGGTTCTCAACTGGTGGGTCGGGACCCAAAAGTGGGTTGCAAAGTCATTTTTAGAGGCTCGCAGAAGCATGAACCCCTCCTCCCACCAAAAAAAAAAGGTATAAAGTCTTTTATTTTAAAGGACGTGTTTGTTATGGCACAGTTTGCTTTCAGTAGCAGGATATTTAGTGGTGGTGACACCAGTAGTTGCCCACTATTAACCTCTAGATTTGGCCCTGCCAGCCTAATGGGTTAATTGATGCTAAAATGTGTTAAAAAAGGAACTAAAATGTGCTCAAAATCTGTCAAAATGAGCCAAAATATGCCCAAAACTTGGCAAAAGTGTCCAAATATACTAAATTGAGCAAAAATTAAGCCAAAAATTTCCCAAGCTGTATCAAAATGTGTTCAGACTCCACCCAAATAAACCTTAATTTGTTAACAGGAACAGCAAACTTCAAAAATTTGGGTTGCGATTGTTATTAATAGAGACATAGTGGGTCCTGAGGCTGGACCAGTTGGGAACCACTGCACTAAGGATACTTGTCAGCTATGACTTCGGAATCCTGCAGCCAACAAAACGAAACAAGGCACAGCTACCTGACAAACGCCTGTCTGAGGTTTATCACCATAACTGACAGGTAATTTTCCTCCAGCTGTGAGCAACTTCTCCATTTCACTTGCAAATTGTAGTTCGATTACACTTAGACTCAGTTATCATTGTTCACTATTGTAAAAGAAGCAGCGACATCTTCCTGTGGCGAGTTCGATCACAACCCAACCGATAAGGCACCGATTACGGGTTTGAATGTTAGTGCAGAGGCTCTTGATATGTCCTCTCTGTTGCTATACAACTGTGACATGCTTTACTGCTTGACTGGCTCATGTTGTGGAGCATCCGAGCCCGCGCCTCGTCCAGCACATCCTCCAGGAACACCACCTCCCCAGTCCTGGTCTTCATGCCCTGCACCAGACCGAAGGACACGTGCCGACACCTGCAACCAGTGATGTGGAAGTAGCCGAACATTATTAGTGCCGTTACAATGATGGCCATTGAAGACGTTGTGCTTTGTGTTTAATGTTGTGCTGTACGTTCATTTTCCTGTTACCTTTCAGCCCAAGAATGTCCCATAGAAAGCAGGATCTGGAACAGCTGGTAGAAGTGATTCTCTTGACTTTTGTCGGTCTGAATGAAGAAAAACAAATGCAAGATTCAGTAAACAGGCACGGATCGACTGTAAAGGGTAGGGAGCTTATTTAAAACTTGGCTCTACTTCCACATAACAGCAGAGACTGAAGGAGGAACCAGGCACACAGTGAAACTCGATGATTTGCATTTCTGTTTGATAAAGTTGGTTCTCCACCATTAGATTCGATTATCTCCAGCTCACCTGTGACTGAATTCAAATCAACTACAGCAAAGCAACACTTAAATAGGTAAATAGAGACAACTTGTGTGCACCTTACCACATAAACCATTTCATCAAAACGGTACTTTTCCTTCCGGTTAATAGCCGCAGCGATGTCTCTGAAACACACAATGAGCTTTTAGTACCACATGACACCCTGACAACCAGAACCAGACCATCAAGAGCAATATTTCCAAGAATAAGCTGCTGGTTTAAATCTCACTGGTACTGACCTGGTGATGTAGAGAGTTGTGCCATCGCTGCGGAGTACCGTACAGACGCTGCTCATGTCTCCATCTGGGGAAAAATCCACTACGCCCGTCCCCTTCCTGTCAGATTGAAAATCTGTGCAATTAGCAGTTAGCATTAGCATTTAGCAATTAGCTAAACAGTAGCATCGGCACTTGTCACTATCTGGAGCATCTCCTAAACAGGCCTGGGTCAGTTGAAAGTGTCAGTGCTTGTTGAATTAGCACTTAGCATTAGCATTTAGCAATTAGCTAAATGGGCATCGGCACTGGTCACTACCCGAAGCATCTCCTAAATGGGCCTGGGTCAGTCGAACGTGGCAGTGCTGTTTGAATTAGCAGTTAGCATTAGCATTTAGTAGCTAGCTAATGGTAGCATAAGCACTGGTCACTACCTGGAGCATCTCCTAAATGGGCCTGGGTCAGTTGAGCATGGCAGTGCTGGTTGAATTAGCAGTTAGCATTAGCAGTTAGCTCAATTTTAGCATCGACACTGGTCACTACCTGGAGCATCTCCTAAAATAGTCAAACGTGACAGTGCTGGTTGAATTACCAGTTAGCATTAGAATTTGGAAGTCAGCTAAATGGTAACATCGGCGCTAGTCACCAACTGGAGCATCTCCTAAACTGACCTGGGTCAGTCAAACGTGGCAGTGCTGGTTGAATTACCAGTTAGTATTAGCATTTAGCAGCTAGATAAATGGTTGCATCGGCACTGGTCACTACATAGAGCATCTCCAAATGGGTCTGGGTCAAATGAACGTGGCAGTGCTGGTTGAATTAGCAGTTAGCATTTAGCAGTTAGCTAAACAGTAGCATTGGCACTGGTCACACAGGCCTGGGTCAGCTGAATGTGGCAGTGCTGGTTGTATTGTGTAGCAGCAGTGTGAACTGGCACTAGGGGGGCGACTCTGGGACGCCAGAGTTCACCTCCTAGCCTCCTGGAGGTGTCGTGGGACTAAGTAGGAGAAACAGCGTTGAAGGGAGGTTTCCACCTGATGACCCCCAGAGACGTGTTAGGAATCACTGCTACTGGTAGGTATAGAGACAGATTAGGGATCCTAGGTCCTTCATGGAGGATGGATCCTTTGTTTTTGAGCACAAGTGTCTGGTGTTTAAATTAATTTAAGAGGGCCCTAAAGGTTTTACCCCCTCACTTTACTTCATTGCTGTTACTCATTCTGGAGTTGTCTGCAAATGAGTAACCCTTTTGTTAACGGACGTTTTCTCACATTGGTGTATCAGCTTTGGGCTCACAATCACATCTGACAGTTACTGATCCACGTCTGTCACATACTCAGAGGTTTTCAACAGGCCTCGGCTCTGCAGCTGCTGCACCACCTCCTGGGCTTGATCCTGATGGAAGGACTCCCCGCAGTAAACGTCGAAGTGAACCCCCAACCGCTGGAACGATTTGAAACGAACGTCAGCCAAGCTTTCTGACACCGAGTTGTTATAATTCTGCTGATAATTGGAATTAAGATTTCCGACCGAGCCGCCTGTCAGGTCGTACCTTATAAACACGCCGGTACTCCCTCACTGTGATCTCCCTGAACTGTTTCCATAGCGACACGGCCTGGCTCTCGTGCTGCTCCAGCTGTCTAAAGAAGTCTCTGGCGGCCTGCTTTATATCCTCGCTGTGCTCTGCTTCCTTGTTCACTTGAACGTAAACCTGAAAGACAAAAACACCAAACCATCAGACCACGCAACACGACTTCTCCCAGACCCCGCGATGATCGGAGAGCCGCTGCCTGACTTTCTCTACAAACTCACCTCAAACAGATGCTGTAAAGGATTCTGTTTCAATTTTTCCACACATCCAAACTGGCCAAACCCTGCTCCCAGCAAACCTGAAATTCAAGCTGGGTTACTGGGTTGGTCAATTAAACTCCCTCAGCTGTTGAATGTTTTGCACAACATACTCACCGAACTGCATGCCCCAGTCCCCGAGATAGTTCATTCGAATGACGTCGTTTCCGAGGGACTGCTTTAGGTTAGCAATGAAGTTACCTGGAGGTGGTGTTTAAACTAGTTAGTGCTATGATAACAAACAAACAAATCCAGTAATTATAGACACTATATAGCCAAAAGTATTGGGTCGTCTGCCTTCACATGACCTTTAATGACGTCCCATTCTTAATCTGTAGGGTTTAATATGGAGTTGTTCCACACTTTGCAGCTATAACAGCCTCAACTCTTCTGGGAAGGCTTTCCACAAGGTTTAGGAGTGTGTTCATGGGAATCTTTGACCATCTTCCAGAAGAGCATTTGTGAGGTCAGACCCTGATGTTGGACCAGAAGGCCTGGCTCTCAGTCTCCACTCTAATCCATCCCAAAGGTGTTCTATCAGGTTGAGGTCAGGACTCTGAGCAGGCCAGTCCAGGTCCTCCACACCAGACTGGATCATCCATGTCTTTACTGACATTGCTTTGTGCACTGGTGGCAGCCATGTTGGAACAGGAAGGGGCCATCCCCAAACTGTTCCCACAAAGTTGGGAGCATCAAATAGTCCAGAATGTCTTGGTCTGCTGAAGCATTAAGAGTTCCTTTCACTGGAACTAAGGGGCCAAGCCCAACCCCTGAAAACCAACCCCCCACCATAACCCCCCTCCACCAGACTTTACACATGGAACAATGCAGTCAGGAAGTACCATTGTCCTGGCAACCTCCAAACCCAGACTGGTCCATGGGATGTCCAGACAGAGAAGTGTGATTGGTCCCTCCAGAGAACTGGTCTCCACTGCTCTAGAGTCCAGTGGCGGCTGCTTTACACCACTGCATCAACGCTTTGCATTGACCTTGGTGATGTGAGGCTTGGATGCAGCTGCTGGACCATGGAAACCCATTAATGAAGCTCTCTACCACTGTTCTGGAGCTGATCTGAAGGCCTCACCAAGTCTGGAGGTCTGTAGATGTTGACTCTGCAGGAAGTTGGTGATTTTACGTGTCCTACCACTTCGTAAATGAGTTGCTGTTGATCCCAGTTGCTTCCACTTAGTTATAAAACCACTAACAGTTGACTGTGGAATATTTAGTATGGAGGAAACTTCATGACTGGACTTATTACACAGGTGTCAACCTATCACGGTACCACGCTTGAATCCACTGAGCTCCTGAGAGCTCCCATTCTTTCACTAATGTCTGTAGAAGCAGTCTGAATGTCTAGGGGCTGGATTTATACACCTGTGGCCACGGAAGTGATTGGAACACCTGGATTCAGCTATTTGGAGGGGCGTCCCAATACTTTTGGCAACATAGTGCATATCCAATGTTAATTTCCTTCACTTGTAACCATTAAATGTACATATGTCAGACACTTGAAGAGATGAAATACATTTCTTTTCTATAGACACGTTTTCCAAAAGCTCATGTGCATATTAATCAAAATAAATACTGTGGCATTAGCTACTTAGTAAACAAACTTTAACCCAAACTCACCAATAATTGTAGATCTCAAGTGTCCAGCATGAAATTTTTTGGCAATATTTGGAGAGCTGCAGCACACAAACACATTAACTCTGTTAATATATGTATAGGGGGTAAATATATGAGGTGTTAAAGAAGACAAAAACAAATCACCTGTACTCCACTAACGTTGTTCCTCTCTGGAGAGAAGTAAGAAGTTCACTGTTTAACCCAAACTTGTCATCCTCCCCTTTTCCAAATGGCTCCAACAGTTTCTGGAACAGACGAGGCAGAGAGACGAATGCTCATAGCGGAAGCAGTTGAGGTTTTTCTCCGTCACTGTGGACGTAGACGCTCACAAACCTGGGCGAGGAATTGGCGATTAACTTTGAAGTTGACCACTCCTCGTCCAGCAGAGATCTCTTCCACCACACTGTCCTGCTTCAGCTGAAAAACACAGAGTGGATTATGTCCTTACTACACAGCCAAAACATGTTAACAATTACATAGTAAATAATCTGTTTGCCGCTTTTTGTGTGTATCCTATGTTATAGCCTCTCGGTTTTTTGGTAAAATAAATATTCTAGGGTTTGATTCCACTTTGAGTTCTGCAAATCTTTAAAAACATACATTAATATGGCTCTGTAATGGCTTTTAATGCAGACAGTTCAGCCTGGCTCACAGTCAGTGGTACAGTCAGGTGCAGGCCCAGTGGTTTGTGAAGCGAACTTGTGGATCGCCGGTTCGAGTCCCCGGACCGGCAAGAGGTTGAGATTGGAAAGTGAGAGCAACTGCTTGTCCCAGTCAGCACCACTGTGGGCCCTTGAGCAAGGCCCTTAACCCCTGACTGCTCCTAGTATGTATAGTTAAGGTTAACTATGAATAGGATGGGTCAAATGCAGAGAAGGAATTTCCCCAAGGGGACCATTAAAGGTTAGATTATTATGATGATTATTATTAATTAGTCTCAGAGGTGTTGGGTGTGGTAGAAGTTTTCCCACACCAGGGAAGAAATTACTTAGCACAGTATGATTTAAATATACTGAGCTACAACATGAACAAACCATGCAGCGTTTTATAGACTCCTATCTGGTCTTTTTAACAGAGGAGAATACATAGCCAATACATGGCATCCCCACAACAGAAAGCACGTCATGAAACAACCACACTTTACTGGAAATGATAATTGTCGAATGGTGAGTAGCGTCAAAGATGAGAAGTTAATTATCAGAAATGAGTCACACCTCTGCTGCATACAGAGTTAATAAGGGTGTTGGCTTGTCAACGGGTCACTACCTGGAGCATCTCCTAAACAGGCCTGGGTAGTTTAACACGACAGTGCTGGTTGAAGTAGCAGTTAGCATTAGCATTTAGCAGTTAGCTACATGGTAGAATCGGCACTGGTCACTGCATGGAGCATCTTCTAAACATGCCTGGGTCAGTTGAACATGGCAGTGCTGGTTGAATTAGCAGTTAGCATTAGCATTTAACTACATGGTAGCATCGGCACTGGAGCATCTCCTAAACAGGTCTGGGTAGTTTAACGTGACAGTGCTGGTTGAATTAGCAGTTAGCATTAGCATTTACCAGCTAGCTAAATTGTAGCATCGGCACTGGTCACTATCTGGAGTATCTCTGAAATGGTCCTGGGTCAGTTGAATGTGGCAGTGCTGGTTGAATTAGCAGTAAACATTAGTATTTAGCAGCTAGCTAAATGATAGCATCGGCACTGGTCACTATCTGGAGCATCTCGTAAACAGGCCTGGGTCAGTTGAATGTGGCAGTGCTGGTTGCATTAGCAATCCAGTAGGCTTCATACAGAGTTAATGAGGCGGTCGGCTTGTGGAACGTTGCCCCACTCTACCTGGCAAAGTTGATGGGCATGTTGGGGGACTGGATCATGCTGTTGGTACTTTCAGAGCATCATGTGGCAGATCGCCCGTTGTACCAGGGACAGTGAAGAACCTGGCTACAGCTCTAACTGACCTGCCAGCATCCAACATGTCAACAGCCTGTTCCTGCCTTTGTCACTGGTAATAAACACCATCTAAACACTATCCTAATGCTTGGGGGCCTAAAGATACTGGAAAACGCATATAAATTGGCACGCACATTAGAACTGGCAAAACATTTGATATTTTAGGGGAACTGCCTATGTGAGTGGCAAAATGGCTCAATAGCGCCCCCTAGAAAATTAGAAAAAATTGGGCCCCCGAACTACGTTTCACCTAGAGCCACGAAATTCAATATCATGTCAATACACCCAAATACACTCAATGAAACCATACCCAGAAAACAACAGGAAGTCGGCCATTTTGAATTAAGCGTCAGATTTTTGGCAATTTTGGCGAAATTTTGCATAAACTCGTCTTAAGGGTTAACTCAGAGAGGCGTCAAATTTGGGCAGCATGTACAACAGGCGTTAGTGATTAAAAGTTATTAAAATGTTCCGCAAAAGTATGAGGGCGTGGCCTTGGCGGCCCGCGGTGTTTTGACAACTGAAATTGTCAAAACACTGCACTTCCTGTTTCTTTCAATTTGACATGAAAGAAATGACTAGCCTGTACGTTCTCCAATCGGCCTGAAACTTTACAGGTGTGATCAGAGTCTGGGTCTGATGACAGCCATATGGCGATATCCAGTCTCAGTCACAGCGCCACCTGGTGGAATAGTTGAGCAGCAAGGATGCAAGGACCCATCCAATGATGCTTGCCGCTTTATTTTGCTGTTGGAGTCACTGTCCACACTTGATGCAAGACTAATCCTACCTTGCAGGCCAAGTTCTCTGTCTGCAGCTGAATGTCTCCACTGGAAGGTAAAATCCCATTGACTCGCAACGTGCTGATGGACACCTTGAAGTCTGCAGTCTGCCTGAGGAGCACAAGATCAGGAAGCTTCAACACACTGCAGAGGAAAGCCTCAGATGTGACACACGTGTGATTCCAACACAAACACACTTAACTGTTTCTTCATCACCGGAACTGCTGTCACAGCCGGTATGAAGACCTCCTCAGGGTGCTGCAGCGTCCTGCCCAGCTAAACATCAACACAACACAAGATGAACATTTCTACATGCTCCCAGGCTGCTGTCCTCACTGGCTGCAGGGTCAACACATGTTAGCATTAGCACAACGGTATGTCGAAGCAAGACTTCCAGCCTCATTACCTTTGCCGCAATTCGTCTTCTAAAGAAACAAGCCATGTTTTCCTAATATCACAAACAAAGCATGACGTAAAAACTTTAAAAGATAAGTGTCCAACACCCGTTCACTCTACTGACATTACTGCTGTCGCTCCTCTACACCACTTCCTGTCCGCTCGACCAATCAGAGGCTCCGTTCCCGAACAGCGTCCACCAATGGGAAAAAGGTTTGTTCGATTTTGCTCTCGGCTGTTCCCGGATGTCAGCGCTGACAGCCAGTGGCATCTTCAATATATTTCCATCAAATAAACACCAGAGTTGGAGTTAAAGGTTAATGCATGAGTGCTCATTATTTGTTGGGGGGTTTCGAACTTACTAAACTGTGATTCTCTGGATCAGAATCAGAACTTTATTGGCCAAGTTTGTCCACACAAACAAGGAATCTGACTCTCATGTGGACAAAAAACAAAAAAATTAATGTAAAAGAATAATAAAAATAAGAGCAATATAAATGTAAACATAAATGAGGGGTCTGCGGAGATGTCACCTGCCTGCTTCCTGACCCTGGACAGGTACAGGTCCTGGATGGAGGGCGGGTCGGCCCCAGTTGTCCTGATTGTCCTTGTGCCTGTCCTGGTTGGTGGACAGTGATGGAGGTGCAGAGGACGGCGGTGTAGAAGGTGATCAGCAGCTCCTGTGGCAGGTTTAAACTTCCTGAGCTGTCGCAGGAAGTCCAACCTCTGCTGGGCCTTTTTCCGGACAGAGTCTACGTGGGGAGTCCACTTAAAGGTCCTGAGAAACCTGAAGGTGTCCTCTGTAGACACTGAGTTGTTGAGGTTGGTGAGGCATGACAATTTTATGGAAGGGAAAATTCCATTATGCAGCCTACGACTATCACACAGAGTCTATAAATGATTACATGACAGTTACGGGCTTTTATTGAGGGGCAGTCAAAGTATCACATTCTACAATTCTAGTGAAGAACAAGACAAAGACAGTGCCGCGAAAAAGTATTTGCCCCCTTCTCAAATTCTTATCTTTTGCATATCTTCCCAACTTTAATGTTTAAGACCATCAAAAAATGTATTTATAAAGGGAAAAAAACTAGAAACCTACCTGGCCCTGTGTGAAAAAGTAATTGCCCCCTACACCTAACAACTGGTCGGGCCACCCCCAGCAGCAACAAGTGTTTTCTACAACTGGCAGAGAGTCTTTCACATCTCCGTGGAGGTATTTCGGCCCACTCCTCTCTGCAGAATTGTTTTAACTCAGCAACACTGGAGGGTTTTTACAGCTCTTTAGATGCCGTCCTGGGTTCCTTGATGACCTCCTGGATGAGTCGTCGCTGTGCTGTTGGGGTGACGTTGGTGGTTGGTCCACCACTGTTCCATGTTTCTCCATTTGTGGATAATGTCTCTCACTGTGGTTCTCTGGAGTCCTAAAGCTTTAGAAATGGCTTTCCAGACTGATAGATGTCAGTGACTTTATTCCTCATCGGTTCTTGAATCTCTTTGGATGGCGGCATTCTGTTGCAGCTTCTTGAGATCTTTTGGCCGACTTGATTCAGTTGGAAAGGTTCTATTCAAGTGATTTCTTGATTGAACAGGTCTGGCGGTGATCAGGTTTGGGTCTGAGCAGTGAAATTGAACCTCAGCTTTCCAAAAAATGTGATTAGCCACAGTTAATTCATGATTTAACAAGGGGGGCAATTACTTTTTAACACAGGGCCAGATAGGTTCTGGTGGCTTTTCCCCTTAAGACATTAAATCATCATTTAAAAACTGCTTTTTGTGTTTACCTTGGTTATCTTTGTCTAATATTTACATTAGTTTGATGGTCTTAAACATTAAAGTGGGGAAAATACGCAAAAAAATAACAATTTGAGAAGGGGGCAAATACTTTTTCGTGGCTTTTTTCGCAGCTTATTTGAAGCTAAAATGAATGAGGCGTTTTTAACGGCAGCAATCAGAAAGCGTGACCTTACCGTACCTGGACATTCAAATAAATAAATCAAGAGCCGTGACGCTAAGACGAAAAGATTGTCAGTTCTTGGGCAAGAAGAGAGACAACACAACCTTAGTGATTTTTTCCATGCACAATTCACAAAAGGTGGACTTTTTCCCGATTTCGTGGCGCCCCCTGGAGGCCACGAAACCCTTAGTGTTTGCCTATACTGCCTCATGAGTGAGCCAGCTCTGTCTTTAATGTGAACTGAGTAATTGTCTCCTATCCTGCCATGCCCTTACCCCTCGTCAACACTCTCACCCCAACCGGTCGAGGCAGATGGATGGCTGCCTTCCCTGAGCCTGGTTCTGCCGGAGGTTTTTTTCTCCTTCCTATCATCACTGACTGTTTGCAAATGCTACGTTGGATTGTTGGGTTCTCTGGTCTTTACCTTACTACTGCTACTTTACTTCAATACAACACCTCTAAATGTTGTATGTACAAATCTTATATAGGTCCTGTCCCTAATATCTTCCATACTACAGAATTTTGGACCCCATTGTACCTCTGAAATCAAGACCCAAACAAATACTTGTCACTTCCATTGCAGCAGTACGTTGCAATAACCATCTACGACCACTTGAGGGCTGCAAACACCCATGATTAGATTCCAACACACCATCAATCTCACCAAAACAATTCAGATATACAGCAGGTGGAGGGGATGGGAATGACACTTCATTATACTTTATAAGTTAATTCTGAAAGTCTAGAGTTTTCCAGTTGTGTGCATTTATCGCGCCTTTATAACAGGCAGAATGATCTCAGCTGAGACATCATTTGTGCAGACAGTTAAGATGTTTTCATGTTCATGGTGCTGGGAGTCAACACTCGTCTGTCATCCCTTCAAAAGAACGGGGTGAGGAGCGGCTCATGCTCAAAGTTTAGAACTGAAAAGCCCCAAACGAACCTTTGTGTAAAGACTTTATTCGTCTGCTTTCACTGAATCAAAGCCCCTTCACGCCTTCAGCAGATAAAATCATGAAATCTCGGTACAATGAACAAAAGTCAAGCAAAAAAAATAATAAAAGGAAAAAATTACAGTGTATACAAATGTAATAGTAATCACCAGTACAGTTCAAACAATGTCTAAAGAAGCCGAGACAACTGTTCCTAAAGTCCAGTCTGAAAGCTGCCTTTGTCCACCTGTCGCTGTCGATTCCCTTTTAAAAAAATAAGTACATATAGAAAAGCTGCACAGCTAACATTCTCTCAAGATAACTCAAGATGACAAAAATAAAGTCAAACCAAAAGGCCGAGTGTGTGATGGCAGTCAGCTTTTTACAAAGGCATTAGAACGAAGCCAAATAAATATCGACACGGCAGTTAAGAGGCCACTGGTAGAGTCGCAGAGTCCTTGGATACGTCGGCAGCAAGAAGCCCTCCTGACTCTGGGAGCAACAGCGAACGTCGATGCCACTAACTGATGCCTGAGGCAGTGAGTCCACATAGAGGCGGTATGGCACAGCTAGAAAAAGAGTCCAACCAGACCCACAGAGTCCCTGGAGCAGCCTGCAGCGAAAGGTCTTCCCTGGAATCAGACGCCGACACTCAGGAAACATCTGTGGAGGGAATCAGGGGATGAGTAGGAGCAACATGAACACGTTTCATAAACTTGACACCTTGATTTTCATTAGCATTTGTGTAATATCTGCTTTTCAAATACAAGCATTCTACTAAAGCCCAACTGGAGAACTAATTGTACCACTTGTAGAGTGGATATTTGCAGCCCTGCCTGTTGTCTATAAGTCCTAAAGTGATCCAGGCCCAAGATACATCAGAGGCTGTTTGCAGAGTCTCCAAGGTCTGCAGGGACGGGTCAGTTAGTGGTGCCCAGAGTTAAATCAGTGGAGACTGAGAAACACCATTACTGCTGGTTCAGTAGAAGAAGTAGTAGACTGTAGAATTTTTTTCAAGCAAGCTAAAAAAGCTGAGGAAGTTGCTCAGATGTTTGTCCCTGTGTTTAATGAGCACAGTTAAAATGAAATTATGAACGATTCAAACAGTCTTTATCAGTCTTCACAAATGTTTTAAACAGGTTCCATCTAATACCCTTTTTCCACCAAGAAGAACCAGGTTCTAGTACTGGTTCTTAGTTGGTTTTAATCTGGTTCCTCCTAAGAACCTTTTTGCTTTTCCATTGACAAGGAGTCAAGTTGGAGCCATTGGGTCACCGTAAAACCACTACGCTAGCATCCATTACACAGCAGTTAAACAAACGCAGTAAGTTGATGATAATATCTATGTTTATCTCTATAGATGGTCTTAAGGCTGATTGTGAGGCGGAGGTCCTCCTGTTGCCTGGACACATCCGTGATCACGCTACTGGTGGGACACAACTGTAGCGGATTTCAGGTCAACAGTTTGTGCTAAACTTCCGTGTGTCCCGGGAGTCATTCCAATACATGTGTGATGGGACCAGGGACGTCCTGGAGAACAAGGACACTAATTAGCGCTTGTGTGTCCCTTTCCACCGTTGATGGTTGGTCACCATAACCCCGCCCCCAGCCCCTGACGTACTCGGTGCTTAGCTCTGGACCAGCAAAGAGTTGGTGCTTGCTGAGCTCCAGTTTATAGAACCTGGAGTCGGTGCTTAGGAGGTGGAAACACAAATAAGTGGAGCTAAGTCAGGCTCTGGATCTGGACTAACACTGGAACCAGCTTGGTGGAAAAGGGGTAGCAGAGGAGTGGAACAAACACTGGTTTTACCACTGACTGCCGACACTAAATAAAACGCTAAGCTGACAGTACCGTTTTCATTACTGTTGACCCGACTTGGCGGCTTATATCCAAGTTGGAGCCGCTAGCATAAGCGGATTGAGGGGTATTATGACAGTGACTGGAGAAAACACTGCATTCTTCCAGCATTCTGCGTTAAATACTTCGTCATGTCAGACTGTGAAATCTCCGTGTACCACAACTGTCATTTGTGAAGCTTTGCCAGATGTCCAAGATGTCAGCAAGCTACAGTTAAAACATGTGCTGACCAACTGGTGAGGTGGACAGGGCCAAAAGTTGCTTTCAGAAGTCAATAAGCAAAAAAATGTAATTAATAATAATAATTAAAATGAAAGTTTGAGGTTTCTTTTAAATATAAAGAGATTCAGATTAAAACTAAAGAGTTAGAGAAGAGATCAATTCATTGTTCACCACTTGTCATTGACTCTAACCTGAAGAGGAACCTTCGTAAAGACAATAAACGGCCTAAAAGTGTCCGACAGTCAAAAACACACTTACAGCTTGCAGGCTGCTCTCCGAACCGTCGCATCAGTTGATCGTGCGTGAATTTGACGAATGCATCATACTGCTCTGTTAACAGAGAAAGAAACAGCATGTCTTAGCACTCAGTTTGGATAATGAACAACAAATCGTTTTCTATACCACTAAAAAATAAATAAAAACCACACCTGCGAGCTTTGTCGTCAGTATCTCATCGTACTCTTCACGGATTTTGTCTTCTCGCTCCTTCAGTAGTCTTTCGCAGATCATCCCGACCTGTCTGAGGGAAAACAACGGCTGTTCTTTCCGGGATGGAGATGAGGCACCTGAGGACATACCTGTTAGGACAGTCAATATAGGAGACGATCAGACACGATGACTGCAAAAGCACTGAAACAGGGTCAGTTCCATCCATCTATATATCCATTATCTATACACTGCTTTATCCTCTGTAGGGTCGTGGGGGAGCCCAGCCGACTCGGGCGAAGGCAGGGGACAACTTGGACAGATCGCCATTCTATCACAGGGCTACACATAGACAGACAACCAAGCACACTCTCATTTAGGCAATTTAGAATCATCAATTAACCTCAGCATGTTTTTGGACTGTGGGAGGAAGCTGGAGAACCTGGTGAGAACATGCAAACTCCACACAGAAAGATCCCAGGTGTCCTAACCGGGACGCCAGGGATCTTCTAGCTGTGAGGCGACGCTGCTAACAACCGAGCCGCCTGGGGTCAGTTCCACTTTGGAAAGTACAAACTACACACTGACGTCTTCCTACTTTAACTTTAAAGATTTTGTTTCACTTGAACCTGAGTTTGATGTTTTCTTCTACATTATATTGAGTCAATTTTAATTATACTGTTTAACCTTGAAGGGCCAAACCAGCTGCATGATATACACTCTCCTTCAGAGCATCAGTCCAATCTACCTTTTCAGCTGGATGACAGCAAAAGAAATTCCATAATAAAAGAAAGTGAAAGTATAAGAAACGCATTCCAGCTGCTTTTCTTACATCCTGGGAGTTGGCTAAGGCTATGGGACTTCCCACGCTAGTTTACAATGCAAAGTGTGGATGGAGATTAAGTTGATCAATTAGTTTAACCAATTCAAAATACCCTTAAAGAGAAAATGGGTTGTGAGAAGTCAGTTTCATACTAACAAACAAGGAACAATCAAAATGGCTATTGAGTCGAACTAATAAGTTTGCAACCATCAGCTGACAGTAACTATGCTGTTCTCCGAAACTAAAACCTGAGGCGTTCAGTCGCTATCATCTCAAGATTAGAGACTCATGGCTGCAGATCCTTGTTGCGAAGAGCCGGCAGATGTTTACCCTTCAAGTTCTGAGCTAAACTGTGTTGATGGATGAACAAGTAGGCATCCTTATTAAAACGAGCCACTTGTAGCTACCTGGTAGGGCGGGTCCACCATGAACGCTCTGGAGGTCCAGAGGACAGCAGCCGTCTGCCTGCTGGAAGCCACTGTCCAGGTGTCGACGCTTCTGCAGCCGTTTGTACTCCTGTTTAATGTTGTGCAGGATTTGCTCTGAAAGACATGAAAACATTGGGGTGTGTGTGTTAGCTGACGTCTGTTTGTAAGGAGACAAAGCCACTGCAGACATACTGTGGTAACCATGACTTCAGACATCACAAGTAAAGCGCTTATTATTCTAACTAATCAGTTTAATCTTAGGGAAATCATTCCTGTGAGTCCCCTCCTTAAACCCTGCCCCAAACCAGAGTACACTCAAAACAAATATTTCAATCACAAAAGCTGCTCCACAGTGTGCTGAACTTAGAACTGGACACTGGATGTTAACATCACATCATCTGCAGTATGAGTTTGTCGTCCAGCAGCACTAAACGGTTCCTTACATTTCCTATCTGCGTCTGAAATGCAGCCCAATGCACACAGCACCACCCTGGAGACATGCTAAAGTGCTAACGCGTTGCATTTCACAGGTGAAGATGGTACAAACAAACCGAACTTGAGATTACACTGAAATGTCAGAGTCAGTTTCCTACCTGTGGTTAGTTTTGACGACACTTCCCCGAAAGGCGAGGGCTCCATACGCAGATACTTCTGCGGTGAGGAGACCGGAGACATGATGGGGGCGCACCTCCTTCTCTTAGGGGAAGCCGGGCTCATTAGCGGGTCAAACTCCAGAGTCCTTTTCAGAGTAGCCCCACAAGCCATTTCGTTCACACGTGTCAAAAAAAATTACAACAGAAAAGCCAAAATTCCTCGTTATCTGCGAGAGTCCGGGCCTGGGCCCCGGTCTGCGCTGCTAATGCTAGGTAGCGTTAGCTAAGTCGAACGGTAGCAGCCAGCGATTCCGGGTTGCAGATAAATGCGCTGTTTTTCGTCACTCGTTGTCTGCTGCTGATTAATCTTACACACGTTACGTTACTGGATATATCCTAAAACAAGGCGGACAAAAATAACTAGGCGTAACCGTCGGATAAAATCAGATGATTGCAGATTTCACCGCATAAATCCCAACCACCGGACGTTCAAACTAGCATACACTTCGTTCCCCTCTGTTTGGCTAGTAATGGGCATGCGCAAGACAGCAGCGTCATGGCGGTACTTGTAGTTTTATCTCCAATTCCGTCGATTATTTTGATTGCTAGGAATACTACATTTCCCGAACAACCCGAAGTGTTCTTTTTTAAATTTGTTTTGTTTGCGAACAAACCCTCCCAAACCCACTAAGTTTCAATTTCACGTAAAACTTTTAAATAGAAAAGCAATAAATAAATAATTTTTAAAAATTGTATATTAAAAAAAATACATTTATACAGCATATATATTTTATTAGGAGCGCGTTACAAAGATTTACGTGAAGAAATGAAATATAATTACGATTTCATTGTTGTCTTTCTAATTTAAATAATTAAAATAATTATTAAATCATATGGAAATTATTGGTTAAAATGCCAAGTGTGCACGTAATGTTATTTATTAGCAGTCATTTTTGTTTATATGTATAGAAATAAGTAGTTAACATGTTATGCATTTCAGAGCATTTATCTGGTTAACTGTAGTTAAATCTGTAAAATTACCAGCCAACAAATGATCTGTTTACCATTTTAAGATTTGGAAGGAAATGAATAAAACATAAATAATTATAGCTTTAGGTGAAATATGGTGATTAATTAAACAAATAATTTATGATTAATGAATTAATGAAAATTAAACTACTATTTCTCAGATCTTACAGTAGCTTGCAGTTATCTGAAATAATAAAGGTTTGCCACCACATAAGACAGAGATATGCAGCATACAACCAATAGCTTTAACTTGGTGTCTGGTCTTTGATTTAAATTCAAAGACATAGATTCTGATTCATTTATTCTCAGTGGACAAATCGATTATTTATCTTTAAATCAGCTGTAGTCTGAGCCCTGTTTCTTCATGTAGGTGTTGTATTCAACCCTAACTGCAGTCCTGATAGAGCAGAGGCTGTTTCTACATTGGGCCATTTCCTAGATAAATGAAAATGTTGGCATCTGCATGAACAGATGTTGCCATCTTTCCCACCCCTGTAAGCCGACAGATAAAAAGAACAGAGCAGATGTTGCTGTCGGAGGTTGCTCCAGTGGCAGCCGTTTATTTGCAATTAGTCATTTTTTTTGAGGTTGCAAGAGGAAACCACAGTTATATTAATGAAGCACAAACCCACAGGAAGAAGTGCCCTCAGACAGGCTGGTCCACAAGGGGGCAGTAAAACACCACAGATTCATTTGGGTAGGATCCTTTCTGAGGTTGTGATCCTCTCCAGTCAGTGATTGTTGGTTGGATTAGTGTGTTGTGACCTCATGTTTCCCACCGTCAGTCAATCAATCAATCAATCAATCAATCAAACAACTGCAGGCGAAATGACGACCAGCTGCGACTTTATTCAAAAGTTTTGAAAACAGCAATACTAAAAACACTTGACTGTGGTTTTTCAGGTCATAGATTCCTCGTTATGCCACCAATGTACAGAAGCCACTTGACAGTTTGACATTTTGATCTTCAATACTCAATAATACAAGAGGCAGCAAAGCATATTGATAAACAGCTGTCTGGATAACGTCACACCAAAGATAAATGTCTACAGAACAATTGTGCCGTGAGATTTCTACATTAAAAGTACCACATCACCGAGTAGAAAAATCACATCTCCAGACTTCTTTTGTAAGGTCGGTTCTCATTGCGTACACACAGACTCCTATTCAAGTCACCAGCGAAAGAAAAGACCTTTAGTTTCTTTGTTTTGAGAAGTAAAATTAACAGCAGACTTTTTTTTTTTTACTTAGAGTTACGCCAAAACTACTTCACAAGCCCTGTGCATGGGTTGCTTTTTGCTTTATCGAAATGACGCCCCACTGCAACAGTAGCACTAAAACAAGTCACCGCAATGATCAAAGGCTTGAGGTTGGAAATATATCACCAAGTCACGAAGGTATCACACACACACAAGGCTGAGTCCAGTAAAATCGTACATTTGATGAGAGCAGCTGCAGTCAGAACCCCCTTCAGTTCCATACAGCAGTGACCAGCACACTGTAGCTGAAATCAGTTTTGATCTGTCCTTATCGCCGAACGAGTCAACTTGAACACTTTATTTTCGCAAGAGAACACTGTACAGTCGTTAGGTATACATCAGAACAAAGACACGATACTCTGAAGGTGAAGCAAGGGAAGAAATGGAGCATCAGGGACGATTAGCCTGCCACAGAAAACGCCACTTCAGATTCGACAAACTCAAGCTGTGAGTCTGTCTGCCTCTGTGTGGAGTTTATTCTGTCATCATGTTTTTTCCTCGAACCATCTCTTGTTTCTCAAAAATCTCTTTGCCACTCAGTGAGCGTTGTCAGAAAAAGTACAAAAGTGACATTTCATGGAGAGAAAAAAAAAAGAATCACAGTCGGTTTCACTTGTTTTTACAGAGCTGTCTAAATGCAACGTGTTCATGAAGCCTGCTGAAAGTCACGGATCTGTCGTACTGATGATGCACAGACACATGTTAAAGTTGAAACGACACATTAAGCCATCTCGAATTAAAAATGTCAGTAGCCCCTTATCCCATAAATGAAGATATATCGTTTTGAAAACCTGAATTTACAGTACAAAAATATAATATGCCTTTGCTAACTGGTTATCATGAAGTCTATGGTAAACAGCAGGTCTATGACAGTCTTTGATGATCCTTTCCACTTGTGAGTCCTTCCTGTGACCGTGTGACACCGTTTGGCACTTTGGCACACCATGTACTCAAACACCAGCATGGACTTATGTAACCACTGAAGCATCTATGTGAGGATGGAACACTTTCAGGAGAGATTTTCTCTGGAATACCTAACTTTTGCCTTATTTTGTGGAATGGCATTGTTGCTAAGAGGATGACATTTACACAGTTCCTCCCATGACGGCCAATTAGACAGCCTCTG
The DNA here is from genome assembly GCA_024666655.1 of Dascyllus trimaculatus. NCBI lineage: Eukaryota > Metazoa > Chordata > Actinopteri > Pomacentridae > Dascyllus > Dascyllus trimaculatus. Next base: position 1,888,350 of record CM045455.1, on the reverse strand, counting down.
CAGACGTTTCGGTCGACACAGACATTGTTACTTTGGCTATTTTCACAGTGGTCTTCACGCAGCTCTCTGCAGCCCTGTTGGCAGAAATGTTGGCGTTTCTGTTTTGGCAGTCCGACTCGAGGCTATTGTCCAACTGCTGGGCACTGCCCCTGCAGGCGTGGCAGGAGCTGAGGAAGGCGTGCCGCAGGTCCTTGCTCCTCAAGGCGTAGATCATCGGGTTGACGGTTGAGTTGAGCAGGCAGAGCATGCTGCAGAATGCAAATACTGTCTTGATGTCATCGTCCATTCTCCAGAAGAGGTCATAGACCATGATAGCGAGCACTGGGCCCCAGCAGATGACCAGCACCACCAGGATGAGCACCAGGGTCTTGGCCAGACGGATGTCCATGCGAGCCTGCTCAGGGCGTGTGGTCTGCACTTTAGTCCCATCTGCTGAATAGACAACAAGGCTCTTCTGGGAGGCGCGACTTAGCATGCGCACGGCGTGGTGGTGTGCTCTCCACAGAATATATATGTAGGCGTAGATAATGAAAAGAACCAGCACACTGGTCACACCGATCCAGAACATCAGGTAGTTCTCATCAATGAGAGGGAAGATGTCTGAGCAAACAGATTTGAGACGTTTACAGTTCCAGCCGAGCAGAGGTAGCACCGCGATGATGATGGAGATCGTCCACATCATACAAAAGGCTATTACAGCCTTGGTCCGTGTCACAATGCGCCTGTAGGCGAGAGGCCGGTGAATAGAGATGTAGCGGTCAATAGCAGTGAGGAAAAGGCTTCCCACTGACGCTGTGAACGATGCTATGACTCCACCCAGCTTGAAGAGAAAAACACCGGGGCTGTCCTTCCTGTGGAAAACATGAAAGTCCAAAAAGCTGTAGACAAAGATGACACTGCCCAGCAGGTCAGCCACAGCAAGACTGCCGATGAAGTGGTAGGACGGCCGGCAACGGAGGGTGCGAGACTGCAGGATGACGCAGAGCACCACCAGGTTCTCCAGCACCGTGAAGGTGCCCAGAGTCAGAGACATCACAGCCACAGCCAGCTGCTGGCTGGGAGTCAGGATCATGAAACACTCCATGTCCATAAAGTTCTCCCCACACTGTATGTTGTTAGTCTCATCTCTGAATGTGCTCCTGTTGCCAAACAAGTCTGTGGCGTTGGTGGGGTAGAAGGGGATGCCCTTGAGGATGAGCTCCTCGTCTGCAGGTACTTTGTTTGGGAAAGAGTTGCTCCGGAAAGCAGATAAGGGCTTCTGCAGGGAGAAGCCGCCCTTGAAGTCTACATCACTGATGGGGTCGTCGTAGTTGGCGTCGTTGGAGCCCAGATACTGTAAACCAGATGTAATAGTCCGGAAGGTGGTGTCCGCCACGCCGTCCAGCACTGACTTCATGGCTGTGTCTGAGGGTAATACTGCAGTCTAAGATGCCAGGACAACCTACGGATTAATGACAAACATTTCAGACATATTTTATAAAACTATTACGGAAATTTCCAGCAGTGCAATATGGAGACACTTTGGACAAAGAAATTATTATTATAATTATTAAGATTAACCTGAACATGATTAAAATACTTCAGTCCAGATATTTGAAGCAAACACCTCCTAGATAGTTGTACAGCTCTGGTCCACTTCATTACTGTATTATGTCCTCTGACACAGCGTAAAATCATCACATTAAAAACAAGAAACACCAATAAAACGCCTTTTTTTCTTTGAGGTTCAGAACAAAAAAGGTAAAACAGACTAAACAAAAAATCTGCAGGCCGATTTAAAGTAACACTGGACATATAATAATGATATATTCCACATTTGGTTCAATTATTTCAATAGCAGGCTGTCCAGAAAGTCTGAGGAGCAGGTTCACATATTCTGAGTGAATCTGCACATTAAAAAGAGAGAAAAATACTGATAGCATCCCTTAATGCTGAGGGAAAAACTACAAAACATTTCAAATACCTGAAAAAGTCTCAATCAAGCGTTTAAAAGAGGGAAAGTGCTCTCTTTTACCTTACATAATTTTCCAAAGTGCGCAGAATCGCCCTTTATCACCGCGCGTTAATCCAAGTCAGAGGCGCCTCATCCAGCCAACTCAGATCTTACATAAAACCACAGACAACCAGCCGCATATGTTAGAAAGAACCCGTCAGTTTGATCATACTAACTATTTGGTTTTTCAGATTGCTCATGCAGCAGAAGTTGCTCAGGTGTCCGTCTTGGAGTGCGCTCCTGCTCCGTGGATGCGGGTTGTTGCTGCTGCTGCCGCCGCCTCCAGCGTCTCTCTGCTCTTTTTCTCTCCGAGTGTCTTCACACTTATAAAACGTCACTTCTACAAGCCCTGTCACGTGTTGCCATATAGCTTCATCTGCCCAACCCATGGAGCTGTCAAGTGCGGCGCATGGGGAACAAGGGAGGGAGGCTTATGGATGGTTTTCATTTGAATTCCCCAAAGCTGCCGTTTGGAGACGACGCGCTCGGACAAAGGAGCAGCACCAGTTGGAACATTTCAGCGTCCATTTAGCAGGAACAAACAGCTGGAGTTCATTCAATATCTCCTCCTGAAGGTCACTTCTCTGGCTTTACTTTCCATTTTGAGAAAGACAGAGATGGCAGGCTTCCTTGACAATCAGCGCATGTCTGTTTATTTCGTGAATAATTAACCAAAATTGACAGAACCAGAAAGCAGCAGCATCATTCTGAGCTGCAAATCGACCAGGCTGTCCGCTTTCCTGACATGTTCTGATCCAAATCAGCCATTTCGAGACCTCAAAAGTGAGAAAAAATGGTGCATTTTAGAAGACGAACCATCGATACGCCCCACAGTGGGACTCAGATGGGCTGGCAAGTGATGATTCAGGCACATTGTGTTGTTTTGTGTTTCTTCTCCTCTGGTCAACATTATCAGCACATTCAATCAGATTAAACAGCAACAAAATAGGAGTCAGATCCTGTTATGAGTCACAATAATGATGAATAATGATGTCTCTGGATTTGGAGCTCTGCAGCCGCTGGCCTCGCCGCCTGCCGTCCTGCCATCCCCACCCCAACCGGTCGAGGCAGATGGCCGCCTTCCCTGCGCCTGGTTCTGTCGGCTCAATCTGAATACATGCGTCAACAGGCGTGGTCACAAACTACTGCCGCAGACAGAGCATGAAAACCTGATGCCTCTTCAGGGCTGTCATGAGGCGATGGCTCTTGCACCATCACGGGTGTAGCAGAGCTGCCACTGCTGTCTGAAATGACCAAAGCTACGGTGGCCCAGAAGGGTCAACGCAACTGCAAAAGCCACAACGGAAGTGTGCAGCGGTCGGAAAAACAGGCTTTGTTTCCGGGGGATGATATTTTCTGACGGACTGTTTTGATTACAGGAGAGTTTAATGAGACGTCAGTAAAACGCTGCCGATGATTATGATTAATGTCATAGACATATATAGGTAGACACCGCATTGACTGTGGAGGGACGTGCCTAAAGCTCCGCCATCTTGGTACAGGGCTAGCAGAGGGGGGAGTGAATGTAAGTCTATGGAGGTAAGAGGTTCTCCACAATCTTAAAGTAGAATTATTCACTGAATTTTCGACCGATTTCCAAACGGTTTGGTTTGTTAAAAACGTCACACATGTAGCTTTGACACAGGATGCTTGGATGCTTTTGTTCTATTTATGTCTGCCTGTCCGTCCTCCATGTCTGACGTTTGTAACAAACAATATATGTTGACAACTGATGGATTTATGATCACTTTTATAGTGCAGACATGTCATTCCTCTATAGACGTAATGCACTGTAGGGGCGAGTGGCACTGTACCAAGATGGCCGCCGCGTAGGCATGTTGGCTCCAATCGGCAGCAGCAGTCAACACGGCGTCTACGTATATATGTCTATGATTAATGTAATCAAAATAGTCCATCAGAAAATATCGTCCCCCGGAAACAAAGCCTGTTCTTCCGACCGCTGCACACTTCTGTCGTGGGTTAACTTCCGTTGTGGCCTTTGCAGTTGCGTTGACCCTTCTGGGTCACCGTACGAAACCTATTTCAGAAAATTTAAACACATTTATGGTCAGCAGTTTGCAGAATGTCTCAAAATCTTTTCATAAGTGGATTTATTTTCTTTTTTTTTTGGCAAAATGAACGGCTGGCAGGTTGTCAGCAGAAGCAGCTGAGCTACTTGTAAATCATCTCTGAGCTAATTCTCTTTAATCTACAGGCAAACGTAGAAAGACACATTATTTACAGTCGTGATCCACGGGCCTTTAAAACAGAGCTCCACACGCTGTTTCACTGACCAAAATAAAAGCCCTGTTCCCCGACTGGTGGTAACTGGTTCGAGCAGCCTGCAGGTAAACGCCTTGCTTTCTAGGAAACATCAAAGCAGCGAGAGGAGAGGAGCGCTGGTTCACTTCTTCTGCTCGAGGTTTCTTAAATTGCACACGAGCTTCAGGTAATGATCTTCTCCTCTCCAGGTTGCCCCTTAGACCCAGGAAGGAGAGCATCACTCTCAGATGTGATCTCACTGGTCTGTCACTTCAATTTCATTTAATTATATAGCGTCAATTTCACAACATGTGTCATCTCAGCGCTGTGATGTTGCTTTACATCTGATCCTGTGCTGCAGCTTTCATTGTTTGCAGCTGCGTGTCGACGTCTTTGTGCCGCTACATTTCTGGAATTGTCTGCAGAAAAGCAGATGTGGTTTCATGCAATTAACTTTGAAGCACTATTGCTGCTACATTTGTTTGATGAATGAAATTCTTAACTCTGCAAACTCTATGAAGGATGTTTCTGTGTCAATTTATTGGAGTGTCTTTGTGTAGAATTCTACAGAGACCCTAAAGGGACATGGGCAGAAAAAAATTAAAATGTTAGTTTCGCGTGCGCACGAGATAATTTCCTGCTTGTCCACTGCAAGTGTCTGAAAATGATAATACAGGAAAGATATTTACAGATTCGGACTTCCAGCATCAACAACTCATTAGTGACATGTTGTCAAAACACATTCGATGCCTCTTTCCATCGTTGTCAGGTAGACAATGAGCTACAAGCCCAGCTTTATCAACAGTAGCTGTCTGTCAGGCTGCAGAAATAACACTGGTGACTATGATGAGTGCACAGGGAACGTCTGCAAATTGCAAAACCGCTGCAACAGCAAACAAAGACACGACACAAATATTCAATAACGTCACCCTAAAACACTGTAGTGTCACCAGAATCACTGCAGCCATCGACTGGCTCCTGTTGATCAGACCACAACACTTGGTTTGAGATACATGTAGATATAAAAATCATACCTTCTGCAAATTTGAAATTTGCAGACGGTCCCTGGACACTCATCTCCCAGCCGGCTGCTCATAGACATCAGTGTTATTTCTGCAGCCTGAAAGACAGCTACTGTTGATAAAGCTGGGCTTGTAGCACATTGTCTACCTGACAACGATGGAAAGAGGCATCGATTATGTTCTGACAACGTATCTCTAATGAGTTATTGATGCCGGAAGTTCACGTGCGCACGAGAAACTTACATTTTAAGTTTTGTCTGTCCCTTTGGGGGCTCCGTAGAATTCAATCATCCAGGTTACTGTAATCCTAAATGCTTCAGTAACAGGCAACTGGATTTCTCTTTTGGCTCTTGCAGAGTCCCAGGTATTTATTGTCATCCCCAAACTACATGGGTCATGGCTGGTGAATGTGTTGCCTCCACTGGGCGGCTGTGGCTCAGGTGGTAGAGCTGGTTGTCCGCTGATCGTAAGGTTGGCGGTTCAATCTTGGGCAAGACACTGAACCCAAAGTTGCTCCCAATGGCAGGCAGGCACCTTGCATGGAAGCTCTGTCGCCATTGGAGTGTGAATAGCAAAACATTGTAAATCACTTTGAGTACTACTAAGGTAGAAAGGCGCTATGTAAGTGCTATTATTTACCATTGACGTATGTGTGTGAATGCAAATGGGTAAACGAGAATCTCCCTGCAAACCACGCTGGAGAACCTGGCATGTGGACGTTTACCATTTGTCGAACAACCAGTAGGCTGACCAGCATTGCCACCAATAATAGGACTCAGAACTGGAGGGTCCATCAGCACCAGCCTGTCATTTTTAATGGCAGATTCCATTTAAGCTTGAGACAGACTGTTGGAGTATGTCTCACATACAGAATGCGCTGTTAAATATTCACATCCAGCCGACTGACAACCAGCAACAGCTAAATATGCCTCTGACAGACTGATGTCTCCGCAGCCTAGATACAAACCTCCCTGTCAGTAATTGAATGCCTTTTATGTATCCTCAGACATGCAACACCTATAAATATAACATGCATCCACCATGAAGCATTCCGCAAGTGTGTTGAAGGAAGCATCGGCCTCATACTAAATATAAAACCACCACAAAGTGTTGCATGTTCATCTGCCTATTATTCTCATCCCAGTAGCTGAGACTCAGAATTAATGTGATTATATCCACCACATGGAGCAGTTAGACTTGGGCAGCGGGGCGCTTTGCCAGGCCGACTGGTGTGACAGTTTTCTCTGACTTGGTTGGCATGCTAACCTGTGAGTGAGCAATGAGCGACGGTCGAGGCGACGCTCGCGGCCATCTGCGTTTCAGTTGTGGTACATAACATTTTGTCCTCCAGTGACTCACTTAAAATCCGCGGATCAGAGAAAAAGCGCCCAGGAGGGGAAATAAACTGCAGCGACAGGAAGGAAACCTCATGTGATCTCCGTATCAGATATGATTTGACGACCTGGTTGCTATTCAGAGGCTTCATCAGCATCCTGGATGAGAGGTGGAGCGACTTCGAGAAGCTCAAGATGCTACGATTGAAACCACAAAGACTGTATACACAACATAGCAGGTGTAACTGTGGCATAGCTAACGGACAAAATCTCACTAATAAATATGTGTGTGCTCCACTTTTCGTTTATCTGATCTGCTTTAAACTTGGCGAGCGTACTGCTTGGTAGTCAAGGAAGTCCAGGGTTGAGTTTCGAGTTGTTCGCATGAGCCGTCCTCAAGAAAATTAAAAAGACAAACGTTAACGGCAGTCGGTGGCTGTGTTGGGACCGGGGTGACTCAGTGACAAAGTGATGGCACTGATGACAAAGATGGCTGGTCAAAGCGTGGATTTCACCCCACTGAGAACAAGCTCCAGCTAAAAACTCACTCGTCTAAAGCGGCAGTTCTCAACTGGTGGGTTGGGACCCAAAAGTGGGTCGCGAAGCCATTTTTAGAGGGTCGCAGAAGCAAAAAGCAGTGGTATAAAGTCTTTTATTTTAAAGGATGTGTTTCTTATGACACAGTTTTCACACGGTTCCAAGTCCAAACGTTCGGCTAAATAACACCAGTTCTAGTTTTTGCATTTTTTGACCCTGGTAGAAGGTGAGCTGGTGTGCCAGGCTGCAGTGAGTGGTAAGGGGTGAGCAGGAACTTCATAGATCTTCACGTCCTAGTTGAAGCAAAAGTGTAGGACATTTAAGCCATTTTAAGGCAGACAGGGATTATTTCACCACTTCAGAATTAATCTAACATATTAACATGCCTTAAAAACGCTTGTCACATGACCATCACTGGTGTAAACATGACGCAAGTGGTTGGTTCGGTGGTGAAAAGTAAGACCAGAGACTTCCTTAACAGCAGCTACCGGAGACTATAAGATCAACAGCCTCTGTAGTTTACTATCCCTGATTGATTGACCACTGGTAGTCGAAGTAGGCGTTGTTTTCTGACAGGAAAAGGTCCGTAGTGTGAGAACGACACACTGTGACGGTTAAAACCCAACCAGAAAGCGAGGGTTTGTCTGCATCAGCGTTTTCCGGTCTCAGTTTCTGCCTGCAGGGTAAAAAACAACCCCTGAGTTTCCAAACTAAAACGGTGTCAGCATATTTTCCCAACGTCTCCATTCTAGGGCTCCATTTTTAGAGCAGCAAGGATGCTGAGGCGTAAACAGTGCAGAAGTTATTAGTTACCGGAACCCAGTCAGGTCATGCAGCAGGGTTAACCTATACTGGGGACTCCGACAAGAACTCACGATGCATTCGATGTATTTTGCATCCTTTTTTTTTTTTGTCTGCATTTATACTCAACGTTTAACACCACAGAAGGGGGTCAACTTTAATGAGATCACTGCATATTTTAGTCTTGCAGCAAAATATATTAATATCTAGTGCATGTGCGTGACCATCACCGGCCCCCCCTGGAGGCTAAGCTGTAATTCTTTATTGAATTTTTCTATCATGAGCCAGAGGGGGCAGTGCAGCACCTCAGTGAGGGAGAAACAAATGAAGGACAAGGCGAGACAAGATGAACAGGGAGGGTAGAGACGGGCAGTGCTATTTGAATCCTGTAAGAGTGCTGTAAAATGCTGTGTCATTCCCAACAACCGATCCCACATCTGATAGGTGGTAACAAATAATCAACACAGAAACGAATTGGAGACCAGAAGTCCTGACAGTAGACAGAGTTAGGACGCCAGAAGACAGGAGTGAGAGAGAAATGTATAAAGGGCGTGAGTTTGGTGCAAAGTCTGAAGAGCGACTCCGCACAATCAGGCGGGTCCCATCAGCTCTCAGAAAGGGGACTCGACAGGAGCTGGTCGATGTATTTTGCATCCCGATACTCTGCTGCCATCCTGCAAGTTGTTCTGCATCCAAGGCTTCCTCAGGAGGGAGCTCGGACCAACAGAACCTGAGCCAGAATTTCCCACTAATGCCTCAATAACAACCCCGTCAATACGAGGGCCGGCTGATGCTGAAAAGGCGAAACGTGTCCTGGGTTCCGCCTAGTTTCCCACTGGAATCCCCCCGATCTGGATCTTGACATCGAACGCTCCTCGTAAGAAACATGAAAGTTCAGCTGACTTACGCTAAGCAGGCTGAAGGACTGATTAAGGTTATCACAGTCTTTGAAAACAGTCCATGTGTATTGTTGACTAACACTTTCGTCTTTTTGCCAGTAAGCAGTTCAGCTAACTTGGGGCTCATTTTTCACATGTGGCGGCGTCTAATTCAAACTATAGAGGCCAATAAGCTGCTGTCTGGTGCCTCCATAAATAGACAGAGTCTGTGTTGATGTCAGAGAGCTGCAGCTGCACCATCACCTCATGACAAATTACCCAGTCCTACGATGACCATCCTGAACCTCTACTTATTCGCTAAACAATGAATAATCATCTGCAACTGTGAAGAATGGATGTGATTAGTTTAAAACAGCAGCTAGGGGTCGTCTGTCCATGAATCTCACCTGCGTCTGTTGCGGTCGGAGAGCAGGCTGCGTTCAATTTATTGATAGATGGATGTTTCCATCTATCCTCTTCTCCCCTGAGAGCCTCTGCAATTTCAGAGGGACACGTTTATTGAAATGCTGTCTGCCAGTTTGTTTGTGCTTTTATTGATTCGTCGGTTTGTATTTGGAGAGACGTTCCCCTGCAAATCGAATGACTTCACTCCTAAAACAGGCAGAGCAGAAAATACAAGGCTGACAACGCCTAACAGTAAAATGCTTGATGACTGGAATAAAGACTTTAAAGGTTTCTTAAGTGCAGTTCGATGCTCCTGCACATTTTCCTTGACGTAGACGAGGTGTATTATCCCTCTCCTCTCCTGTACGTCTGTACTGCTGTGGTTATTTACTTCTCCTGTCTTTTATCGTGTTATTAGACTATTTTGCTGTCACAAATGTTTTGATCTTAGCCATGCTGGCTAAAAGTGCTGCAGCAGTGTCTGACTCACGGCCAACACTTTGGGCCAAACTGAAATACCTCAACACAAGGACTGGCACAACTTTACTGACATCCGTGGTACCCTGACGTCTTCTAGTATGTCCTTGAGTTCAGCAAATAATAATAATAATGCATTGGCTTTATATAATGCTTTTCTCTGCACTCAAAGACTCTTTACATTGCATTATTCATTCACTCCATACTCCATGGTGCTAAGCTACGTATGTAACCACAGCTGCCCTGGGGTAGACTGATGGAGACCAGGCTGCTCCATCAGCCCCTCCGACCACCACCAACCACTCACTCAGGCTTCCTGATGTTCCCTCACGGTCTCCCATCGAGGTACTGACCAGGCCCGACCCCGCTTAGCTTCCCAAATCTGGCAGGATCGGGCGTCCACAAGTCGGTATGGCTGTACGTAACGTCTACGCCACCTTCGTCAACACTTCAAGAAGTAACAATTGTAAATTTGGAAGGGAAAGGCCTCGTGTCCAAAGATACTGGTCTCATGTGGCACTGAAACAACCTTAGATAAAATGGACACATGGAAAATTGATGTAAAAGATGATATTGAGGAGACTGATTGGACTGAGGCTGCACAGTTGCTCGGTGGTTTGCAGCGTCGCCTCACAGCTAGAAGATCCCTGGTTCACGTCCCGGTTAGGAAGCCTGGGATCTTATGTTCTCCCTGTGCAGCGTGGGTTTTCAGCGGGTACTCTGACTTCCCAAAAGACATGCTGAGGTTAATTGATGATTCTAAATTGTCTGTAGGTGTGAATGAGAGTGTGCTTGGTTGTCTCTATGTGTAGCCCTCTGATAGACTAGCGACCTGATCAGGGTGTCCTCTGCCTTCGCCCTGAGTCGACTGGGATAGACTCCAGCCCCCCCTACAGAGGATAAAGCGGTGTACAGATAATGGATGGATGGATGACTGATGCAAGTCTGAAGGCACAAAACCAGACGATAAGCACGAGGTGTAATCTCCTTCAGTACAGGTGGTTAAAGAGAACGTATATAACTCCTGTCAAACTGCATAGTATGTCTGCCAGTATACCTGATGTTTGCTTGAAATGTTTAGATGAGGAAGGAACTTTACTTCACTGTCAAATGTTTTGGAAGAAAGTTTATCAGAGATGTTATATGTTATATGTTACACCATGTGTGCCAGGAATACATCCAAAGGACTTTAAGTAGACTTTAAGACAGACCAAACTTCTGGACTTTGGTCTTCTTCAGGCTCGGAAGGTTATCGGATTATGTTGGAAAAGTATGGACGCTCCATCACTGGAAATGCTGATAAAAGAGAGCGTTGGACTGGACAGACTGACATATATCGTCAAGGGCAAACAAAAGGACTTTGTTTGGCTCTTCGAACCTCACAGAATTATCATCAGGGATATAAACACAGACTTTTTTCTGAAATAAAACAGTGGAAATCAACATTTGTTAACTGGATTTAATTCATTTTGTCTGCTTGTCATCTAGTTTGGGTGTGGTCAGATGGTGTGTACGTGTATGTGGGATGAACATGTGTTGATGTTATTAATAAATGACAATAAATATATCGTGAAAAAAACAACACTATCAAGGAGTATGAATAATTTTGGCATGTTAGCAAAAAAAAAGGCTTTACATTTATTTTGAAAATGTCAGTGCTTTACCATCTTTTGTCATTTGTTCATGTAATTTTCCACTAGAAGAAGCCTACTGGTCAAAAATAATATGAATCAAAATACGGCATGGCTGTAGGTAATTTAGGCCTCTACTGTGCACAGCATCGTGTTTAATTTGTCGTAAAGTAAAGTTAAAGTGGAAAATAAGCATTTTAGCAGAGGCAGAGAAAACAGAAGTCACAGCAAACACTCAAAAAAAGGAAATCAGCACGGCGTTTATCTTCTGTTTCCTCCTGAACTATACGAAAAGCAATAAGGTCGAGGCGTCTCACACGGATGAGCACCGCGGCGCTCTGCTGCTGCTGCTGCTGCATGCGGACCGACGACGCCGCCTTTTCAAGCATCCTCATGCACATTTTATGAATCATAAGTCAGAGTGAGCAATGCGGGTGAACAAGCCGCACTCTAAGCTGTAAAGAAGAAATCACAAGGGAAGGCTACTTTACTCCACGAAGGCCGGTTTCTATCAACGGCGCGTACGTCCTGTCATCTCACTGAAAGACGCAGCTCGTGAACGTCAAGCCGGACCGTCGAGGCGCAGGAAGAGGACTGCATGTTACAGAGCTGCTTTTAATTCACCTGAACATGCACCTTTAAGGAGAAGATCTGAGCTGTTTTATTGTTAGAATAACATGAATTTTTAGCTGCCATGCTGTCCGAAAAGAAAGGTCATAGCTTAGTGCAGACTGGAAGCAGGGAAACAGGTCGCCTCGCTCTGTAGTTCAATCTTTAAAGCTCAGTTACTAACATGGTAAAGCTCACCTGGTTGATTTCATGAAGTGTAAAACAGGAGTCAAGTTGGCAGTAGAGGTCTTCAAACTGTCAGACAACTCCTTAAAAAGTAGATTACTGACACACAGGATAGAAAACCTGTGATGGATGGACCTAAGAGAAGACTGGAGCAGCTAAAACTCAGAGGAAACACAACTAGGAGGTACAGCACGAGCCATAGTAACACACATAGTGACACAGACAGGGCTTTCATCGATCTAGCCCTGAGGAACAGAAGGGCAGATGTTTCGCACTTGGGACGGGGTTTATCGGTGGAAATCAGTTTCTGTGGCGATTCAGATAACGGGAAGGACGGTGAATGATGTCGACCTCTGTGGATGGCGTCCAACAAAAACGGCCCTGCTTGCTTTTCAGTACAAGACTGCAAGATTGAACTGAAGAAGCCCGATGATCTTAATCACGCAAGATTTTCCAATGCAGAAAAAGGGGAAACTACAACCTGGCCAAGAACGTCACCTGACCTGAATCCAACAGAACGTCTTTGGGGTGTTTTAAAGAGAATGCATCAGGAATAAAGGTGGACATCCATCCATTTTCTATACACTCCTTTATTCTCTGTAGGGTTACAGGGGCTTGGAGTCTATCTCAGCTCACTTATCCCTTTTCCACCGAGCTGGTTCCGGGTCTAGTTCGGAGCCAGAGCCTGACTTAGCTCCACTTCTTTGTGTTTCCACCTCCTAAGCACCGACTCCAGGTTCTACAAACTGGAGCTCAGCAAGCACCAACTCTTTGCTGGTCCAGAGCTAAGCACCGAGTACGTCAGGGGCTGGGGGCGGGGTTATGGTGACCAACCATCAACGGTGGAAAGGGACACACAAGCGCTAATTAGTGTCCTTGTTCTCCAGGACGTCCCTGGTCCCATCACACATGTATTGGAATGACTCCCGGGACACACGGAAGTTTAGCACAAACTGTTGACCTGAAATCCGCTACAGTTGTGTCCCACCAGTAGCGTGATCACGGATGTGTCCAGGCAACAGGAGGACCTCCGCCTCACAATCAGCCTTAAGACCATCTATAGAGATAAACATAGATATTATCATCAACTTACTGCTTTTGTTTAACTGCTATGTAATGGATGCTAGCGTAGTGGTTTTACGGTGACCCAATGGCTCCAACTTGACTCCTTGTCAATGGAAAAGCAAACAGGTTCTTAGGAGGAACCAGATTAGAACCAACTAAGAACCAGAACTAGAACCTGGTTCTTCTTGGTGGAAAAAGGGGTATCAGAGTGAAGGCGGGGTTCACCTGGACAGATCATCAGTCCTTCACAGGGCCACACAGAGAGACAGAGAACCAAGCACATTCACATAAACTTCCAATTTAGAATCACCAATTAGCCTCAGCATGTTTTTGGACTGTGGAAGGGAGCCGGAGAGAACCCACGCTGCACAGGCAGAACATGCAAACTCCACACAGAAAGACCCCAGGTGAACCAGGGATCTTCTAGCCGTGAGACGACGGTGCTGACCACCAAGTCACCGTGCTGCCCTGTGGACATACAAAGTATTGTGCAGAGTTGTGTAGTGCTGGATTCCTACTGTGGGGCTTTTATTTTGAATTTAGCGAAACAAAACAGTTTTTAATTTGACATCAGGGCTGTTTCAATCTCGAATCATTTCACAGTTGAGTGATATTACGCAGGGGTCGACCCACGTCTTTAAACCAACTAGTACAGGATGACAACATGTCGTATGTTTGTCTGACCTGAGGAGCTCCTCGTACGTCGGTGGTAGCGTCCCATTCAGCTAACATCGTCCAATAAGCCCACAAAACCAACAAACACAAACACTTTGTCACAGCACAGGACAGAAAAACATTCGGCCTTCCAGGATATGTATGCAGACACCTGCTGTCTCCTCATTTTTTGAAGGATGTGTTTGTTTTGTATCACACAGTTCTTGTTTAATTGGACTCTATTCTGCACAGTATCCAGCATGCTGAGCCCTTTTCCTGATTTAACCGAGCCGTGATCATCAACCCGGTCTGCATTTCAGCACGACACAGTTTAAATGGGCTTTTTTTCCCCCGAGTCCGAGTTCAGGTCTGTCCCTCCCAGGTGACCTCGGCCATCCTGTGCCCTTATTCTTCAGAGGGTTTGAGAGTCACCGTGTGGCTGATGGCCTGTCGGGGAGGCTTTGTGTCCGGCTGTTCTGGTGAGCTGAGCTGAGCTGGACAGCTGGTGAGGACGTCTCCTGGGCGCCTCCTGTTTGAAAGAGCTCTGGAGGAGACTATCTGAGAGGAGACCTCGGGCTGACCCTGGACACACTGGAGGACGATGTATACCATTTGGACGGGGAATGCCTGAGGCTCCAGCTAATTAAATCTTACTACTCACAACAATAAAAGCTGCCCATGAATTGGAATTAGAATCAGAACTTCAGATGTTAAGTGAATGGGTCCAGACGGAATTCATTAGCAGTCAGTGATAAACAGATTTAATGCTCGGAGGCTCCTGACAGGAAACCAGTACATTAGGAAACAACAACATTCATGATATCTGGATCGCACAGACGCCGATTACTTTTCAGTCACTCTCAGGGTGTCGCCTGAGTTGTGCATTCACAGGTGGTGATTAGTTACCTCTGAGATTCGTCTTGGATCACAGCAAACTTTTAATGGTGAACAAAACAAAAAGTTTCCCAAATGAGACGACGACCAAACGTCTGCAGCTCCTCCTCCAAAGGTAGCAGCTGGAAAGTGCTAACACTGTTCTTACTGGTAGGATTAAATCTAGTAACTTGTATTCGTATGAAACAGAACCACAGTCATCACTATGAGACTTTCTGATGCAGTGTTTTCCAGAAGAGACACAGCATGAAGAGTTTAATTTGCTCTGAATGTCTGTTCCCTGACAGGGGCGAAGCTAACAAAATGAAAGGATGACACTGATTATCTCGATAAAATGGCACCAGCCAAGGGGTGATATATATTTACAGACCCTATATGAAGTTGGATGAACCCTCCATGATGCCATCCAGAAGTTATTTGAAAAAGCTCAGTGTGAAGTGGGTCATACCAGCCTCTCATGGGCTGTACCTGGACCAGTTATCATGAACAGGGAAAATACCTACAGAGACTAAAACCATTTTGTACCAGGCTGTAAATGACCAATGCCTATCCAAAAAAAAAAGGCGCCACCTGGATTTAACTAAGCAAAGGTAAGAACCTTCCATTATCTACACACCGCTTAATCCTCTGCAGGGTCGCGGGGGGGCTGGAGTCTATCCCAGCCAAGTTGGGAACCTTCCATTGGATAATAACTGAAGTGATTAATATGTTTCATCTGCAACTTATCCAACCCTAGCTGATGCAGTGAGTACCTTCTCATTCCTTAAACAGTCCCTCCAGGAATTCCTGATGCTGCGATCGCAACATTTAACGCTAATTCAACCAATCTCCATGAATTCGGCGCCACTTTGCAATTTCGTCCAATCACCGCCACTTTTCTGCAATTTTGTCCCGCCTCCCGTGAGTTCCACCAATCACAGCAGTCCCCAGTAATGCACGTACGTCACCGGATTCACTTCTTTGTTTATGGTTTGAAGATACAGATACGTATGCAACAAAAACTACTGCAGAACAATCCCCTGATGTTCTTCACCAAAGCGGAGCTAAACTGTTTTCACCCCGTGGAATATTGAGGTGGAACACAAACCAAAACCATCCACTGACAAACACTTTTCTACCGTAAACATATCAGGAGAATGGGTGAAACCAGCGGACCACAGACCAGACAAACCACCGTGATGAAGCTGTTGATCCAGATCTGTGGCAGCACTGAAACAATGAAGGTCAGTTAGATTCATTAACTGACGTGACGAGCTGTGAGCGTGTGTGTGTGAACACGCGTGTGCCAGGGTGTGGAATTAACTTTTTAAACTCTTAAATTTTTAATGAATTATACAAAACAAAGGAAAAAAATGCAACTTTTTGACAAGTTTTTACCGTCTCCTGCAATTTTATCGCAACAAATACGTTTAAAACATCGCAACTTACATCGCAGTTTTTTTAGAAAAGCTCCCACGAATTCAGGCATTTTAATTCAGTTCAATTCAGTTTTATTTATATAGCGCATATTTACAACACAAGTCGTAACAAAGCGATAAACGATCTAAGAAAGAACAGGAAACAGAAAAACAGGAAACAGAAAACCCAACAATCCAAGGTTGCTTTTGGATTCCCTCTGAGCAGCAGTCAGCGACGGTGGGAAGGAACCAAAACCCCCTATGATAGGGAAGGGGGAAAAAAAACCTCCGACAGAACCAGGCTCAGGGAGGGCGGACATCTGCCTCGACTGGTTGGGTTGGGAGTGGGGAAGAGGAGGGAGGGATAGCAGGGAAGATTGGGGTGGGGATTGGAGGTGGTGAGGCCAGCGACTGCAGATCAGGGATGTTGAGCTCCAGACCAGGGACGTTTTAGACCGCAACAATCTTGAAAAACGCCCACGAAATCCTGGAGGGACTGACTAAACAACCATGCTGGAAGACATAACCTGTGGTCATGGAAAGGATGTTAATCTGTTTCAGAAGGGTCTCATTATTGGCCTCAAGCAAAGAAAACAACTAAGGAGGCTGCTGAAACCACTAAAATCAGGTTAAGAACCGTCCAACGCATTATTAAAACCTGGAAGGACAGTGGTGAACCATCATCTTTGAGGAAGAAATGTGGTCGGAACAAACTCTTGGATGATCGTAACATAAACATTTGGTGAAATCATGTCATAAGAAATGAACAGTAGAGCAGTAGAACAGTAGCCCTTAGAAAACCTCTGATTAGGGAGGCTAATCGAGGAAAAGAGGCCTCGGTTTGCAAGGGAGCATAAAGATTGGACTCTGGATCGATGGAAGAAGGTCATGTGGTCTGACGAGTCCAGATTTATCCTGTTCCAAAGTGAAGGGCAAAGGAGAGCTGGGGAAGACTTCGCACAGCGGTCCGACTCTCCCATCATCAATACAAGATCTTGTTGGAAAATTAATGCAGCTCTGGATGGAAATAAAAGCTGTGACATTGCAGGAGTTTATCGAAACGATGCCGAGGTGAATCGAAGTTGTGCTCAAAGCTGAAGACGATCCAGTGAAATATTAGAGGACGGGCAGCGTCTGTTTACTTCTGCTGTAAAGTTGGACGTTCTAACAAAGAGGTCTGTGGAGGTTGAATGAATTTTGGAGCCACATTCATATCAGCTCTTGAAGTTCGTGTGCTGGCAGCAGCGAAAAATGGACGGCGTGAGAATCTTAGCAACTCTGACAAGGACCAAGCTGGAATGACTTGACAAGTGGGTCAGAGCGTCTCCAAAATGCCAGGCCTTGTTGGGAGCATGCAGGGGTTAGTACCTACTAAAGTGACCCAGTGAAGGACAACCGGTGAACCGAGCTCAAGCTCATCGATGCACATGGGACTGCAGGCTGGAGTGGTCACAGAAGAGCTACAAATGGCTGAAAACCTCAGTGCTGCTATGATATTGATGCTACTTCGACACACACCACCTTAATATTGCTGCAGAGCACGTTCACCCCTTCATGGCAGCAGCATTCCCTGATGGCGGTGTCTGCATTCAGCAGGATAATGCTCACTGCCACACTGCAAACACTGACATGATTTCCCAGATCTCAGTCTATTGAGCATCAAAGTTGTGCTGGAAAAACAGGACTGATTCATGGAGGCCCCACCTAGCAATTTCCAGGACTTCAGAGACACCTTCGGAGGTCTCAGTGCCTCGACAGGGCGGAGCTGCTTCAGCAAGGGATCCAACACAATATCAGGCAGGTAGTTTTAATGTTATTGGTGCATGCATTCAACTTTAAATGGCTATTTAACAGGTTTCACAGATGCTGATGTACGAATCAGGATTGAACAACACTGAATCAAACTCTGATGAGTGCCGGTGGGTGCCACTCAAACATGTTCAAACCACACCTGCACAGTTCAGATGAAGTGGGTTGGTTGAGTGTTTGAGGTGAGAGCTGGTTGTCCACTGATCGTAAGGTTGGTGGTTCGATCCCCGGCCCCTCCGCATGCTGAAGTGTCCTTGGGCAAGACGCTGAACCCCAAATTGCTCCCAATGGTAGATTAGCACCTTGCATGGAAGCTCAGTCGCCATTGGTGTGTGGATGGATGAATGAGAAACACATTGCAAAGCACCTTGACTACCACTAAGGTAGAAAAAATTGCTTTATAAGTGCAGACCAGGTACCATTAGAAAAGAGAAATGGGCTTTTTCTTACCCCTTCCAAGTTTTGAATCATCTCATCTCCCCATTATTCAAGTAAACGCTACTACAAGGTGAATTACTAAGCCTGAAAAATGCTTTAAACCCATCACTTTCTGAGGGAATTTTCCAGAGTGGGGATTAGAAGAACACAAAAATACTTTACAATACGCTGCAGATTCAGAAAGCAGGCCTGTGAATGTAAACAGATGATAAAAATGGACGATTTTTTATCCTTCCTTAATAGACTTATAAGACAGACGTAAAAGAAAAACCCATAGATGCACTTCAAAGCAAAGCTTCCACTCTGACCTGCTGCTTACACCTACCTACCTGCCTGCCTGTGAACTGCAAACATTCCATCTCTCTGCTGAACTGGCACGGCTGCCTTAGATATACTGTTGGCATGACAACTAGTGAGGATTGAAATGGCTAGTCACATGACACCGCCAAGGTTGAGCACAGACAAAACAAAGGAGCATAATCATTTTTCCGCTAGGGAAAAGACTTCACAGCAGTCAGTGTTGCACCAAAACAGGGGCCAATAACAAGATGTTCTGTGCCAATTATCCCAGGGACATCCGGGAGGTGCAAAGATGCCTCCTCTGCTGCACAACAAAGCCAAAGTGGGTGTATATTCCAGATCAGCACATTGTGATCCGACAAGTGCTACTGAGCTGCGTCCAAACGATGCATTACAGCTCCTTGAGGAAGGGTGAGGAGACAGAGAACAAAGGAAAAATGAGTAGAAACCGGGTAACATCTGCTATTTGGACCAAGGATGAGCGTGGGCGCCATGGCAACTGAGTCCCTTTAAATGAGATGTTGGAGCTGCCGCGTCATGTGGCTGAATAGCAGGCCTCTGGACAGATAGGGTGTCGCAGAGCTGGTTCCAGCTGAAGTGTGGGCAATGAGGGGCTGCAATCATTCATAGTACTGTCCAATATGTGTCCCCTGAGAGTTTAACAACAGAGAGTCGGTGCTTTAAGACACACAAGCCTCGTTTCTTCGGTAACAGGTGCTACACGAATACGTCTGTTTCAATCACTAATCCAAATGAGCAACTCTCTACGCTATGAAAGGGTCATTTAACCATTCATTCAGTAAAATATTCACTATTTATACCTCCTCTAGATTAACTGCAGCAGTGTAACGTAACAAAGTAAATTTAGACAATATTGTATTTAAGCATATTTTTGAGACGATGCCATGAAACCATCCCACACAGGGTAACTGTCAAAGGAACAACTTAAACATCTGAAGAAATACTACGAAAAGTTCCTGTAAACCAGTGACTCTACAAGTGAGCTAAAACCAAAAAAAAAAATTCTACAAAAAAAGATAGTTTCACCTTTGAACACCGACAGATCAGAGGGAAATAATACTTTGTACTCTACTGCGTTTATTGGACAACTGTGAATTATTTTACTGTTTCAAGATTTTCGTACGAACACAATCATCCCACAAAATACAACAAGTTATTAGAGACTGACATACCCCACAGTTAAGGTTAACGACGAACAGGATGGGTCAAATGCAGAGAAGGGTTTATATGGTAAATTATAATAATAATTAAAGCTGCAAGCAGTGTCGGACGGGCCCTCGCTTCTCACCGCACCACTGCTGTGGAGACGATCGGAATGTCTATAGCACGCAATTGTATTTGTCTCATCCTGCTCTGCACATGTACCAAATTTCATGTTTGTAGGACAAACCAGTGATTTTATATGATCATTTTAATATTTGTAGGGGGCGCTGTGGAGCCGTTTGACCACGCCCATTCCTGAATTGTACATCAAATGTTAGGTTTTGAGATTAATGAGGATTTGTGTGGATCTGGGGATTTTACGTGGACCCCTTCACCTCCAAAACCCATTTCATTCCACATGGCGAATTTGTTCAAAATGGCCGCCCTGCCACGCCCACACCATGTGACACAGCCACAAGATTTTAATAACTTTTCATCCTGGAGGGGTCTCGATGTCACACAGCCAATTTGGTCGATCGGACAAAAATCCTGGGAGTTCGTTAAATTCCAATGCCTGTACACCACGTGCTCTAGGGGGCACCGTTGAGCTTTTTTGAAATTTTAAAAGCAGGAATGTTTTTGTCTCGGGCTACTGTACCTGTGTACCAAATTTCAGAGCTGTACGTGAAATTAGCCGTATTAACTCCACTAAAGCCCAATTTTCAAGGTGGCGCTATTGAGTCATTTTGCCATTCATATGTGTAATTCCCCCAAAATATCAAATTTTTCACCAGTCCTGATGGGTGTGCCAAATTTGGGGAGTTTTTGAGCATGTTTAGGGGGTCAAACTGGGGTTCAAAGAGGCGTAAGTAAAAGAAAGAAACAAAGGAACAAAGAAACAGTAAGGAAACAATAGGGTCCTTGCACTGTAGTGCTCGGGCCCTAATAATTCTCAGAAAGTGCTTGATATATATTCCCTTTTTTAATATCGATGGTTCAGGTTGGTTATTTAGAAAGCTTTCAAGGTTGTGCTTCCAATCTTCATACTTAACTTAACCTTACTGCTGAGTTCAGCTCGGTATTCATCATACAATCATCTCAGCAGCATTTCTAGAATAGTCTGTAGGCCATATCCCCATCAGAGCAGAAGAACTTTAAGTCCATCTGTGTGATAAAATCTGTCGAGGTTTAAGGTGAAAACATAAACTTCATAATCACAAAAGCTCATTTTCTCAGCAGTCATTAATATTCACTTTGCATCTACGCGATGTCCTGCTATGATTAATGTGGGCTGGCCGCGGCTGCCATCCACATACACAATTACACAATATCATTATTTTGTCTCTCTGCTGAAATGATGATGAAGATAAGATAAAAAGAAATTATAATTTCTGTTTTTCAGAGTGGGGAACGTGGGGGGATGCTGCAGCAGCAACTACTTCATCATAATAACAGACAAGAAAAGAAAACTAAATAAGAACGGAGCAAGTAAGTTTTTAAACCAGGACTATTACAATTAAAACTTCACGGATGAACAGTTATATAGTGCTGAAATAAACAGCTGAAATTCATGTCACTTATATATTTACTACACATAAAGGTACCAAGCCCATATTGACATAAGACACCAGAAAACATTACAGCTGCAAGTAGCGTTGGTCGGGTCCTCGCTTCGTTCTGATCAGCGACTGAGACTGGATATCGCCATATGGCTGTCATCAGGGCAGGACTTTGATTATGCATGTGAAGTTTGAGGCCAATTGGAGCACGTCCAGGCTAGTTAGACAGCACTTCCTGTTTCATGGCGTAATGGTGACTGAGGCAGGAAATCGCCATATGCATGTCATCAGGCCCCAAATTTGATCATGCATGTTAAGTTTCAGACCATATGGAGCACGTCCAGGCTAGCTAGACAGCACTTCCTGTTTCTTTCATGGCCAAACAGCAAAACGCCACGAGCCACCACGCATGGCCACGCCCTCGTACTTTTGCGGAACATTTTAAAACCTTTTGCTCACCAATGCCTGTGCTACATGCCGGCCAAATTTGAGATCTGTTGGAGTTACCCCCTAGGATGAGTTTGCTCGAGAATATTTGAAAAATGTGGCCAAAATCGGGCAAAAATCTGACAGTAAATTCAAAATGGCGGATTTCCTGTTGCACTGTGGGTAGGGGTTCTTGAGGCTTTTCTGTGCGTCTTATCATGATACATATTTGTACCAAATTTCGTAGCTCTAGGTGAAACTAACTCACCCTAAACCCTTTTTAAAAAAAATGTAGGGGGCGCTGTGGAGTCATTTTACCATTTGCATGTGTAATTCCCCCAAAATATTAAATTGTTCACCAGGTCTGATGGACGTGCCAAGTTATACGCACTTTCGAGTAGTTTTAGGGCCTCAAAATCACGATTCAAAAGTCCGCCAAATAATAATAATACTCTAGGGTTCGATGCACGGTTGGTGCTGGAACCCTGACAAGTGGTGACGCATTTGTCAGGCATGAACCAAAATTCTTAGATATAACATAACGTTGCAACCAAAAGACGTTTGCCTCCTATTGCAAGTTCTACAAATAAAATATGACGCTCAAAAACATGACACAATACTTGTTTTTATCAACATCCAACCAGTGGAATTAGCGAGCAATAAAGCATGAAATGGACGTCATCTTCAGTCAGATCGCACAGGAAACTAATCCTTTTCTCTTCAAGTAAAACCAGCGACGGGCTCTGAAACACAGATATAAACTGAACCTTCCAGATCGCTCGGAGGTGTCTGTCTGTGTGGACGTCTTCTACATTAGCAGGCTCCCTTGGCAAAGATGTTCATGTTACAGATTCAGACTAGATCTGTCCGTCCATCATTTTAACACACTGGTGGGATCTGGTAAAGGAAATACGCAGAGAAAAGGGTTCTTTTCAAGGATCATGTCCTAGAAATATCAGTCCATCCATCCATCATCTGTACACCGCTTAATCCTCTGTAGGGTCACGGGGGGGCTGGAGTCTATCCCAGCCGACTCGGGTGAAGGCAGGAGACACCCTGGACAGGTCACCAGTCTATCACAGGGCTACATATAGAGACAAACAATCAAACTCTCATTCACACCTACAGACAATTTAGAATCATCAATTAACCTCAGCATGTTTTTGGACTGTGGGAGGAGGCTGAAGAACCCGGTGAGAACATGCAAACTCCACACAGAAAGATCCCAGGCGTCCTAACCGGGACGCGAACCGGGGATCTTCTAGCTGTGAGGCGACGGCGCTAACAACCGAACCACCCTGAAGCCCAGAGATATTAATAACTATCATAATTCACATGTAATTTATGCACAGGGAGGCAGAGACTGAAAACCCACATGAAAAAACAACGAGTCTCTTAAAGGAATTTGACAGCAAATATGTGAAACAGAATAAAGGCAGTTCACCAAAGAGAAAACCCACAAACCAAACAAAACAACAAAGTCATTATGAAACAAAAGACAAAGTCCCTGCCGTCGTTACTTCACCCGTAATTTCACAGATGAACAGTAAAATTGGTCTGCGAGCGTCTGCAGCTTCCAGACATTGCAGCAGTCGACATTATGCAGCCCCAGAGGGTGGGAGGTGTTGTCTGAGATGGAGTTTAGGTTGAGGGATGCAGCGAAGGCTTCTGGTGGAGGCTGGTGTGGGAAGGAGGCTGAGGATGTGACTGACGGACAAGCTGGAGGAGGGGAGGAAGGACTGTCATCTCCCCCCCTCCCCGGTGCTATTTACATCTTTTACAGAGTTGGTGCACCGTGCTGTCACAGCATAGACGCTTTTTTTATATCTTCATAACAGAGGAAGAGGAGGAGGAGGAGGTTTGACGCAATTTTACAGAGCTCTGGGCTGACAGGGAGAAAACTGAAATTCCAGGGCTTTATCATGGAATGTATTTTAAGTTTCCAAATGCCACGGTGCCGCCTTGAAGATCCCACGAGGGTCAGTGAGGAAAGATTTGTTTTATCTCCAGAGTTTTCTGTTGCTTCTAGTTTAATTCGTACGGCGGCCCAGAAGGGTCAACGCAACCGCAAAAGCCACAACGGAAGTACGCAGCGGTCGGAAGATCAGGCTTTGTTTCCGGGGGACAGTATTTTCTGACGGACTGTTTTGATTACGGGAGAGTTTAATGAGACGCTGCTGCTCGACGATTGTGATTCATGTTATGTGTTTTCACAAATCACCGATGTTGGTCACCGTGTTGAAATTGTCATAACGTCGTTTGGTTCCCTAGCTCTGCAGGAAGTAGCGTTAGCCGTTAGCGTTAAATAGCCCGTCAGAAAATATCGTCCCCCGGAAACAAAGCCTTTTCTTCCGACCGCCGCACACTTCCGTTGTGGCCTTTGCTCTTGCGTTGACCCTTCTGGGCCACCGTAAATTCTCGTACCCAGAACAATGTAAGAGCTAAGGGAAAATGCTCATAATTTAGTCCAGTCCTGCAAAAGGGCGGCTAAAAAAATGTAGCACTCGAATTCTAATTGTGCTCAAGCAGAGGCCTTCAGGTAAAGTTCAGCTGAACTTTGAAGCAATCACGTAATGTCAAAGAATTAATAAGGCTATAAAAGCAGAGGAAAAGAAAGAAAACAATCAGGGAAAAAGCAAGCAGACTGGAATATCGACATGTTGCATGACTGATGAGCTAATATAAGAACTTGCT
The DNA here is from genome assembly GCA_024666655.1 of Dascyllus trimaculatus. Lineage (NCBI taxonomy): Eukaryota > Metazoa > Chordata > Actinopteri > Pomacentridae > Dascyllus > Dascyllus trimaculatus. Next base: position 1,863,815 of record CM045455.1, on the reverse strand, counting down.
GCATGAATGAAGCAGCACTGCTGGCGGTTTAAGAAGAGTTTGCACCTACCATTTTTCTGTATGAAGATTTTGCTTTGAGCTTTTATTAACTGCCTTTGTGTTGCAACAGACCGGAGCAGATAAAACTTAGTTTCTATGCTTATTTATAGTGATATTGAGGGCGGCTGTGGCTCAGGTGGTAGACCTGGTTGTCCACTGATCGTGAGGTTGGTGGTTCGATCCCCGGACCCTCCACATGCAGAAGCGTCCTTGGTCAAGACACTGAACCCCAAGTTGCTCCCAATGGCAGGCAGGAACCTTGCATGGAAGCTCTGTTGTCATTGGTGTGTGGATGGGTGAATGGAAAACACATTGTGAAGCGCTTTGAGTGGAAAAGTGCTATCTAAGTGAAGACCATCTACCATTTAATACAGTAATAAGCACCGAGGACTGTGGGAGATAATGCCGTAAAACCTCAGAGATTTATGAGATTTCCAGTTTAAGGCTTTCCTAAACGTGTTTACTGAGAGATGTAACAAAGCGCTCGGATTTTTCGGAGGAGTTCAAGCCTCGAGTAAATCGAAGCCTTCAGAGATGTTCTTCAGTCGGATAAAGTGAAGCCCGATCAGAGCCAGGAATGAGGACGCTGCGTTCTAACAGGTGGCACAGTGCTTCAGTTACAGATTTTGGGCTTTAGGTTAGACGAGACGGCAGCTCCGAGGAGTTTGCCATCGAAATGGGATAAGGCAATGGCACTGTCACTACCTTATTCTTCTTAGAGACCGGATTTTGTGTTTTAATCTAAGACTCAGCTGTTAAAATGACTTGTATCAAACTCGTAAACATCAGACATGATACTGAATTCCCTGCAGTGTTTTTGTATGGCTCATCCTAACCCTACCGGTGCTTTTGTTCTCATCTCGAACCATACTGTCATTTCTTTTTTTTTGCTCTCTGGGTACAGGGAATACAGCCAAGACATGCCTCAACAATAAAATATCGCACTCACCTTCAGCCTCAGCTTCTTGAATTCCTCGACTTTCATCTGTTCTCGATGCCCAGTCAACCGTCAAGACATCCCCACATGTGTCATCCTTTTCTCATCTCTGTCCAGACCTTCTTTGATCCCTTCCTTTCCCTCCACTGAATTTCAAGAAACCAATCAGTGCATTTAGAATCAGAATCAGAAGCTTTTATTGCCAAGTAGGAACTTAACCTTTCGTTTTAGAGCAGTGAAGCAGTAACGTATAGAATAAGTCTGTCCAGTCGTAGCAAAAAAAGAGAAGCAGTGACAAAAAGTGACAGAAATATTTCCAGTGTGGAGGAATGTGCAAATTAGCCACCTAAAATTAGTCCTGTACAAGGTTGCATGTAATGTAATGTAAGCAAGAACTTGAAATGGAGGTAATCTATTACCCCTTTTCCACCGAGCTGGTTCCAGGTCTAGTTCAGACCCAGAGCCTGACTTAGCACCACTTCTTTGTGTTTCCACCACCTAAGCACCGACTCCAGGTTCTATAAACTGGAGCTCAGCAAGCACCAACTCTTTGCTGGTCCAGAGCTAAGCACCGAGTACGTCAGGGGCTGGGGGCGGGGTTATGGTGACCAACCATCAACGGTGGAAAGGGACACACAAGCGCTAATTAGTGTCCTTGTTCTCCAGGACGTCCCTGGTCCCATCACACATGTATTGGAATGACTCCCGGGACACACGGAAGTTTAGCACAAACTGTTGACCTGAAATCCGCTACAGTTGTGTCCCACCAGTAGCGTGATCACGGATGTGTCCAGGCAACAGGAGGACCTCCGCCTCACAATCAGCCTTAAGACCATCTATAGAGATAAACATAGATATTATCATCAACTTACTGCTTTTGTTTAACTGCTATGTAATGGATGCTGGCGTAGTGGTTTTATGGTGACCCAATGGCTCCAACTTGGCTCCTTGTCAATGGAAAAGCAAACAGGTTCTTAGGAGGAACCAGATTAGAACTCGAACAGTTTATGTCCAGGGTAGGAGGGTCGGCCACTATCTTCCAGCCCGCTTGAAGGTCCTGAGAGGAAGTCAGTGATCCACCTGCAGGTGGAGTCAGACACGTACAGCTGGAAGAGCTTGTCCTGCAGCAGAGTCAGGATGATTGTGTTAAAAGCAGAGCTGAAATCCACAAAAAGGATCCTGGCGTAGGTTCCTGCAGAGTCCAGATGCTGAAGGATGTAGTCCAGAGCTAAGTTCACAGCATCATCTACAGACCTGTTGGATCTGTAGGTGATGGAAAAGGAACATTTGAAAACAAAAAAATAGTTTTAGTTGTCCTGGACATGTGCCATGTTTGGTAGTTCAACCCCTCCAGTGGTGATGTCATCCGAACACACTTGTCCAGATCCTGGTGACATGGATCAGTGAGTCAATGTCTGGCTGATTTCTGGCATACAGCTCAATGTCATCCGTTTAGAGGAGATGGTTTATGGTTGCTCGACTTTGAAACTCATATCTGAAAACACAATGATCTGACTTAAGGGGTTCAGGCCTTCATCACCTGACTGTCTGGCCTTGGGTTAACCACTCTGAGTGGGTCCCGTCCATTAGTAGCCAGTTCATCTGTGCTGCTGGGTGTCCTTGGAGTGCAGGAAGCTTTTTCAGCCAGTAGGTGTGGATCATGTTGGGGCCAGGTGCTGTAACCAACGTATGAATCCTCACTATGGACGCTTCTGTTCAGGAAAAACTTGCAGCCAAAGTTTGGGATGAGATCACTGGACCTTTATTTTGTTTGAAAGTGTGACACATCATTTTCACATCTCCTACTTAGCCGGTAACAAAATGGTGTTGTTTTAAGGAGATGGTAATCCCAAGATGTTCAAACACAGGGAGAAACTCTTTAATGCTGTCCGCTATTAAGCCACTGTGGACGCCAAACAAGAGAGCCTGTTTATCCTGAATTAGAGGACGCTCTTTGATGTGGCACGGACCAATACTGTCGGGGAATTCAGCCTCTTAAATCCTCACAAAGTGATGCTGGAACTCAGATCAGCGGTGCTTTGTGCTGCTCAGATAGACAAAGAGCCTGTGCTGCCGTTTCACAAAGGCTCCTCTCGGCATCCTTCGCTCAGGCTCCCGTTTCAAAGCTTCTCCCCTTGTTCCATTATATCAATTACAAACACCCCCTCACGCTAAAATCCTGACTCAATTTTCTGCTCTTGGATTTCAAAAATGCATAATTACCAGTAGCAGCTGGGGTGCAGTTTCCAGCATCTATTTTCTTTCCTGCCTCGTGGCCAAACAGGCTGATTTAAAGCAGCGAAATGTCTCTTTGATGCACAGAATTCTGAAAAGCAATTTGTAATATATTACTCCCGTTGTGTGGGTTTCTCTTTCTTTTGACTGAATCATGCTTTGCAATATTCAACAGCGTTAAAGAGGACTGAATTACAGATAAAAACACTGCTGTATGTTTGTATTCTCGCGTCAATCACTCCGCCTCGGGCCTTTTGAAGCGTGTCAGAGTCCATAAGCAGGGCATCGAAAGCCACACTGTTGGCTAAATGAAGCTTGGAGTTTTCCCACTCTACATGTCTCATCCTCGGGTATCAGATGCTTCGCCAGTGACACCAAGTCGTGTCATTAGTGTGGCTGTAAGCTGAGAGGAGGCGGACCTCGCTGAAATCAAATGGATCCCTGCGTTGACAGCTGTAGAAGCCGCACCAACCTGCAGCTTCAGCAACTGCATTAAGAAGTTCCTCTATTAAAGGAAGTGGGAGGACGTGTGGGAGAGTTTGCCAAAATGACATTCTTGTTTTGAGCTATACAGGCCCGCAAATGACACCAGAGAAATCATATTTTCAGATTGGAGCTGAGGAGGCAAGGTAATTGGAGAAGAACTGCAAGAGGAGCAGTGGAAAGAAGACACATCAGCAGGTTTACAAGGTCTGTTTTTCCTTTTGGAGCTTCAAGTCTGGTGATCTCTATGTCTTATTACTGGAAAACACTATGAATAGACCAAAACAAATAATTAAATCCACCTACTAACGAGTGCTGCCTGTGTGTTAAAGGCCTAGTGTGGCTTATTCTTCTGTGCTCCAAAAATAAATACAAACACCTAATTAATCTGTGGCTGAGAAGTGCAGCACTTTCTGTTTTAATTAGCCTGGAACTGAGAAATCTACTACTCTCTGTTTAGTGTGAGGAAAAAACAGTTAGTCCAGCTCCATCCACACTTGTTGGCCCCAACAGGAACTCTAAATGCATTTATTTATACAATTTGGATCAAGGAGAGATATCAGAATACATTTCTTGCATTGTTTTAATGCTAAGTATAGATCCTAAATAGTTAATTTAAACACCAGGCACTTGTGCTCAAAAATAAAGGATCCATCCTCCATGAAGGACCTAGGATCCCTAATCTGTCTCTATACCTACCAGTAGCAGTGATTCCAACACGTCTCTGGGGGTCATCAGGTGGAAACCTCCCTTCAACGCTGTTTCTCCTACTTAGTCCCACGACACCTCCAGGAGGCCAGGAGGTGAACTCTGGCGTCCCAGAGTCACCCCCCCTAGTGCCAGTTCACACTGCTGCTACACAATCCAACCAGCACTGCCACGTTCAGCTGACCCAGGCCCGTTTAGGAGATGCTCCAGGTAGTGACCAGTGCTGATGCTAACATTTAGCTAGTTGCTAAATGCTAATGTCGGCTTTCGTTAAAGCTCGTACAACAGTCAGAGCAGATACCTTAGTCAGATACCTTGGTTTATTGCTGCCAGCGTACTTAGTGGACGTACTTTACGTACCTATGTCGGTGGGAAATGGTCCAACAGTCAATGAAGCAGAGCGCTTGGAACTCAGTGCACACATAAGGCGCACCGTCGATTTTTGAGAAAATTAAAGGCTTTTAAGTGGCCTTATAGAGCGGAAAATACGGTATTTACATTTGCATATGAACATATGACCTTGGGCTTCAGGTTGGCTCGGTTGTTAGCAGCGTCACCTCACAACCAGAAGATCCCCTGTTCGCGTCCCGGTTAGGACGCCTGGGATCTTTCTGTGTGGAGTTTGCATGTTCTCCAGCTTACTCCCACAGTCCAACAACATGCTGAGGTTAACTGATGATTCGAAATTATCTATAGGTGTGAATGAGAGTGTGCTTGGTTGTCTGTCTCTATGTGTTGCCCTGTGATAGACTGGTGACCTGTTGAAGGTGAACCCTGCCTTCGCCCAAGTTGACTGGGATAGACTCCAGCCCCCCCTTGACCCTACAGAGGATTAAGCGGTATATAGATGGACAGATGGATGGATGGATAACCTTGCTTCAAATGTCTGACATCGTTGTCGAAGATGAACAACTGTCTGGCAGAAACCTGGAAAACAATGAATAATGCCATTATTAGCAGAAATTGACTTTTACATTAGGAGTCAACGTGGCGTACAGTTCATTTACTGTATGGGTGAAGTCTTTGGTATTGATGAACAGCCATATGCAACCCGTGATAGTCTTTACATTGCAATACAACAACACACTGTCAAGTCCTAAATATCTTTCAGAGAATTTGAAGATGCCAGACAAAACTAAGAATTACACAAAGGCTGCTTTGAGGTTTTTGCCTTCCCAAAGTCCATAAAGACCTTCACAAACTTTTTCTCTCACTTGACCAAACTAAATACGCCACAGAAGGAGTGGTGTCTGTTTGGAGGCTGGAGCTCACCACCTGATCTGCCAGTGTTCCTGATAACACGTGCCATAATTTAGCACTCAGACAAATCCCCTTGACTCACATTCATATTATTAAAGCCCTGCAGCCAGATGCGACTCATTGCTTTTACACTTTCACATCTCAATAAATTCTGTTGCATGGTTATTTGCTCCGACTGCAGGCCCATGAGGGTGATAACGGTGCTGCGACGGATTGATAGAGGACTTAGAAGCAAAGCAGAAGTACTGTACGTTGCCACTATTTTGAATGAGAAGATGGGTTTGTATAGAAAAAATCCGCTAAAGCAATTACCACACTGTAATTACTAACACTTCTATATAAATAAATGTCAGCTCTCCAGCTAATGGCTTTCCTATCATTATGAGATTAACCTATTGGAAACAGTAGTCGAGGTCTGTGGATTATAGCCCAGAATAATGTTCATAATGCAAGTAAAGTGCCAGCATTCAGCACCAATGGAAGTACAGTCGTCCCTCGCCATATCACGGTTCATGTTATTTTAAATTGTATAAATCTAATTTTGTATCATGGATTAAGAAGAATATTAAATGGAAATAAAATACGTAGCGTACAGCAGATGAGTAGACAAAGACTATAGAAAACTCGGCTACAGCCGCTTCCTCTTGAGCTAGTTTGCCCACGTGAGATGCTACACGGCACGCTATTGGCTGATGGACGGGAGGCGACCAACCAGAGCACTGTATGCTGCATCCTGGGCTCTGATTGGCTCAGTGACTGTAGCATCAGTCTCTTCCGTTTCCCCCGTATAGCATGCAATCAGCATCTGGCCTTGTCCATTTCACATGAACGTCTGATTACTGCACGCAGCATTTTGGTAAAAAATTGGATTTATTTCAAGCCCTACGATGTCGCCCAAACGTCCTGCGTCTTCTAGGGCTTCTGGCACCGAACCCAAGCTTGGGGAGGGTTTATAAAGTCTTAAAATATATAGAAACTAGAAAAGCCCTCAGAGAGTTCATACCTCCACCAAAGAGCTTCAGTCCACCCCCAACACAATCTCCCAATTCACATATTTTGTATGGAACATTACAGATACAAATGTAATTACATACAGTTCAAATGTCCTACCAACAATGCGGCCTTCACCCCATCCGACCTAATGAACAGGTGCGGCCTCTAGCGCAGCAGCTCCTAACAGCCTCCCAGCTTCTTAGACAACCGGAGATCAGATTGCCAGCCCAACCGTGCGTATGTCGCTCAGGAAGGAAAGAGAACTCCGTCACTGTCGCTGTCTGTGGAGCCCCAAAATGTCATGTGGTCAGAGGGGGTTACCCCAAAAATGAGGGACCACTATACTGTTCCCTTTATGTAGTGAGATGGAAAGTAAGGCTGTAGACAAGGATGGTAGATGGGATGTGTTGAATCCACATATGTATGCCAAACATCTCTCCCAAACTCTGTCCAAGTGTTTTAAATGTTCTTTCTTTTATCATCACTGTCTGTTAAAAACTCCAGCTCTCTATTAGTGATGAAAGTGGCTCAGTGGTAATACATTTTTCAGTTAACACAACTGGTTTTCAAGTGTTTCAGATGCATAAATTAATTCTTGAGTGCTTTTAAAAAAAAAGTCCAAAGTCTCCAAATTTTGGAGTGACATGGTTTTCACTGAACGTCAACCTGATTTGTGGAAAAATAGCAGTACTGAATGTTAACTGGAGTTTTCACACTCAGGGGTTGTAGCTCATCTGGAGAAACTGCAACAACTTTAAAGCAATATAGACAAAGGCTAAGGCCGCCGTGTCCTCCAGGGGGCGCCACAAGATCGGGAAAAAATCCACCTTCCATGTAATTCTATTAAAACTAATTATTACTATTAACTCTTAAAATGGAAAAGCTCACACTGGTTCCTATTAATATTACTACAAAACAATCCTATTGGGTTTCTTTTGCACGTTTCCTCTCTGTTGGACAACGGCTTAAAGTAGTTAAGATCTCACAAAAATCATGCTTAAGTGTTAAACTGATGTTTAAGGTGCACACAGAACAGAGAATAGCCTCCCAGCATCCAACTCTGCACATAATAACACACTTTTGAGTGATGTGATCAAAGTTTCAACGCAAACTAAAACAGGTTGCGGAAGGCTAAAGCTCGACTTATCGTTTCTGAATCTTCTGCGTGGCTGTGAAGATCTGCAAGATAAACATATTCTTATTTTATTCCACCTTTTTGTTTGGTTTTTTAAATTGATAATTAGCTACCATGACGACGGCTGTGGCTCAGGTGGTAGAGCAGGTTGTCCACTGATCGCAAGGTTGGCGGTTCGATCCCTGGCCCCTCCACATGCCGAAGTGTCCTTGGGCAAGACCCTGAACCCCAAGTTGCTCCCAATGGCAGGCAGGCACCTTACATGGAAGTCTGTCGCCATTGGTGCATGATGTGGTTTGGGTTAAAACAGACCCTTATTCATCGTTACCAGGGTGATGTTTAGAGATTTCTATTCACATGACTGCAAGAAGTCACCTGCAGAAACCTCTCACCAGTTGCTGCTGCTTTCCTAGTGAGGCTTTGCTGCAACAGTGATGCTTAAAAGTTCTGTCTTAAAATCTGCTTGGTGTAATTTTGGCTGAGCAAGAGTACCGCTGTGAAGATGGATGCAAAGAAACTCTGCAGATTATCCCCTCAGCGCCGTGTAACGGAGACATCTCTTGCGGTATCACTTGGAGAGACGCTGGATATTTCAGTCATCCATAAGCTGTGTAATTACATGACGGACAAATTACAGTGACTGCACACATCGGAAGGGAATGATTAATCCATTTAATCTCACCACAAATGGCAGCTTTATTGCGATATTGACTATTTATTGGTCATTAGGTGACTGATGCTGACACTTGGCACGCCCAAGCTCAATTACCTGCTACAGAGCTGATTGAATAACAGTATGATTTATTATCACTCTCCCATTGTGCTTTTTTTATTGTGCATCAGTGGAATAATTCAGACAGATCTGTATCAGCTACTTGCTGGCGATGGACTGTGGGTTCAGATGGGGCTGAATTCAGCACTGGTGGTTTATAAAAGGCAGCATTAAAGGAACCTCAGACGCAGAGATCAATACTGTCAGAGATGTGAAGATATTGCATCAGAATTTTGTCTCAGGGTGAAGAGAATTACTGCATTACTGGGCGAACTGGAGACCAGAAACATCCTGCAAAGACAACATTTTTCACTCGTGTCAACTCAGTAAAGTTGCAGCCTCATTCCAGCACATTTGTGAAGATCCTCAGTCATCCAGGTCATGGTTGTCCTCGTGGTTTCAGTCGTAGCATCTAGACTTGCTTGAGTTTCTCCAGGACGTTCCACCTTTCATCCAAGAGAGTCTAAACTGACTGGTTGGGAGTTCCAGGTTTTTATAATCTTCAGGATCCATTAACACTGTTGAAGCTTCAGTCTGCTGGGTGTGTGATACCCCTCCCCTCATTATGCCCCTCGTTAGGTCCTCCCCTCTCCCAGTGGGGTTCGTTAGGGCCCGTGGTGTCAAGGTGTGAATGGGTTCTGTTCTGTGTTTAATGAAGGTTTTCCCAGTTTAACACAGACATCAGCCAGTATGGAATTTCATTCCACTGCTACGCCGATGACACCCAACTGTACCTCAGGACTGATTCAGCTGGTTTCTCACCATCAACATCAACACCGGCCTGGTTGAGCTGGCATTCTTATCTCCGGTTGTCTAAGAAGCTGGGAGGCTGTTAGGAGCTGCCGCGCTAGAGGCTGCGCCTGTTCATTAGGTCGGATGGGGTGAAGGCCACATTGTCGGTAGGACATTTGAACTGTATGTAATTACATTAGCATCTGTAACGTTCCATACAAAATATGTGAATTGGGAGATTGTGTTGGGGGTTGACTGAAGCTCCTTGGAGGAGGTATGAACTCTCTGAGGGCTTTTCTAGTTATTATGATTATTATTATAGATGGCTTCCTTCACCCCCCTCTCAAACCATCCGTCTTCTCTAGCCAAAATTCCTTCATTACTGTCTTCGAACGAGTGGCCCGTGTCCTTCAGATGCAGGGTTAGGGTTTGGGCGGTTGTTTCGTCTCCCCAATGTCCAGGTCTGTCATTCCTCGCTGCCTGGACTGCTTCACCACGCTGCTCTGTTTGTGTCTTGGGGTTTTGTCCTTTGGAAGGGCCAGCTTCTCCCTCAGGGTGTTGGTGGGCTCGAAATGGACTGGATGGATGTTGTGTTTTCTAAAAATCCTCCTGAGCTTTCCAGAGTCTCATTCCAGGAGCCTTTGTTGAGTCCATTTCCTTTACGGCTCCTCATTGGACACACACCAACGCTCCCGACACCTCGCTGTCTCCGTTTCCCCGAGCATAATGAGGTGTGACAAGATGAGACCACCTTCTGGCATTTTTTAAAGACGAGACTTTGTCAAGGAAAAAGGAAAGTTTTCAGGTATGCCCACTGAGCCAGGACTTTTGCTTTTTTTCCAGCTTCATTTTTGTGCACAGACAGCAGCAGCTAAATCACATGAAAAATTACTTTTGCTGTAACAAAAGCCGCCTCCTCCTCCTCCTTCTTCTTCTTCCACCAAATCCAATTTACTCTCCTCCAAACCACTCCTCTGACTCTTTGAGTATTATAATCCGCAGATCAGCAAGACCTGGTGTTTTAGTGTGAAAACCAAAGCAAACAGAAAACAAAACATCCTGTAGATAATAAACATATTTAAGATTCAGCAAACCTGCAAGGAAAAATGGTTTCATCAAGAGGAAACAGGAGCACATGATTTAAGTAATAAGACAAAATGGATTTTTAAGAGGCGGCAAATATTCTTCATGAAATAACCCATAACTGGAAGAATATGGATGTGGAAGCTTAAAAGAAAAGAATTAAATAGTCCTAATGCAATAAATCTGTACGCTGTAGTTCAAATCTAATGTGCATTTTATTGTTTTCAGCAGGAGTGGGCTCCGTACAGATTGTTAGGCTTACTACAGAACCACACAGCTAAGAGACCAGGTCCTCCAACCATCACACTACCACCACCATGGTTCACTGTTGGTAGATGTTCTTCTGGTGGAATGCAGTATCAGCTTTACACCAGATGTAACGGACCCATGTCTTCTAAAAGTTCCACCTTTGACTCATCAGTCCACAGGATGTTATCCAGAAGTCTTGGAGCTCATCCAGATGAACCTTTATGTTGTTTTTGGTCAGTAGTGGTTTGATCCTCCAACTCTCCATGGATCCATTTCCTCCCAGAGTCTTCCTCATTGTGGAATCATGTAGACGGACCTTAACTGAGGCCAGTGAGGTCTGCAGGTCTTTAGATGTTCCTCTGGGTTCTTCTGTGACTCCTGGATTAGATATGGACGCTCTTGGAGACATGTTGGTGGTTGGTCCACTCCTGGGAAGGTCCACCACTGTTCCATGTTCCTCCATTTGTGGATAAAGTCTCTCACTGTGCTTCTCTGGAGTCCCAGAGCCTCAGCAATGGCTTTGTAACCCTCCAGACTGATGGACGTCAATGACTTTGTTGGATCTCTTTAGAACGTGGCATCATGAGCTGCTTTCTGAGACCCTTTAGCTGCTTCACAAAACCAGACAGGTTCTATTTAGTGATGTTTGGATCCAACAAGCCTGGCAGTGATCATATGAGGGTGTGGATGGAGAGACTGAACCCAACTGCTTAACTGAATTTGGTCATTTGGTAGACTGGTAGCTAAGGGGGCAATTACTTTTTCACATAGGGCAAGATGTGCTGGACATCATCTTTCCTTCAATAAATGAAATCATCATCTAAAACCTGCATTTTGTGTTTTCTGGGGTGACAAACATGCAAAACTGGAAGATTCATGCAGACTTTTGCACGGCACTCTAGTTGTATTCAAACCATCGACAATCCTTTTGGAAACATAGCTTAGATCTTCCAGAATGTGTGACGTCCCATCTTAGTGGCTCAGTTTGTAGACGTGATGACAGACAGACATTACATTGCTGTCTACACACCAACGAGCCACAGCATTAAAACCACTGACAGGCCCAGGGAATAATACTGATCATCTTGTTGCATTGCTCTGCTGCTCCTTTAACTCATGTGGATGTTACGTTGACGTGCACCACCTAGCCAGACATTCCTAAACTTGTAGACTTCAAATGTTTCTCTTCATGTGAATGGAGGGGACGACTATTAGAATTTAATGCGAGCTGCAAACATCTCACTGAGTGGAAAACTGTCACAGTCCAGCTTTGTGAGGTGTGCTGATAAGATGGATGTAAAAGCAACATCCTGCCAAGCACAGCTTAAAACTTTACAGGGCAAATAATCAGCTGCACTGAAGTCTTGTTTTTATGTATTTTTTTGCTCAGTTTCCCGTTTTAATACAGCAGACCAGTTTAAAGTCGATTAAAAACACCCCCAGGGGGAGAAAAGATGAAAAAGTAAAGACAGAAAATTAAGAAAAACAACAACAGTGAGGTTTATTCTGTATAACAACATTCAGACTTCTCAGACACCATCTTAAAAATGAGTCTGAAACTGTCTTACAACACCCCGAACACCCCTTTTCCACCAAGAAGAACCAGGTCTAGTTCTGATGCTTAGTTGGTTCTAATCTGGTTCCTCCTAAGAACCTGTTTGCTTTTCCATTGTCAAGGAGTCAAGTTGGAGCCATTGGGTCACCGTAAAACCACTACGCTAGCATCCATTACATAGCAGTTAAACAAACGCAGTAAGTTGATGATAATATCTATGTTTATCTCTATAGATGGTCTTAAGGCTGATTGTGAGGCGGAGGTCCTCCTGTTGCCTGGACACATCCGTGATCACGCTACTGGTGGGACACAACTGTAGCGGATTTCAGGTCAACAGTTTGTGGTAAACTTCCAGGAGTCATTCCAACACATGTGTGATGGGACCAGGGACGTCCTGGAGAACAAGGACACTAATTAGCGCTTGTGTGTCCCTTTCCACCGTTGATGGTTGGTCACCATAACCCCGCCCCCAGCCCCTGACGTACTCGGTGCTTAGCTCTGGACCAGCAAAGAGTTGGTGCTTGCTGAGCTCCAGTTTATAGAACCTGGAGTCGGTGCTTAGGTGGTGGAAACACAAAGAAGTGGAGCCAAGTCAGGCTCTGGATCTGAACTAGACCTGGAACCAGCTCAGTGGGAAAGGGGTAGTAAAGCACAGAAGAGCCGGATCAAAGACAAAAAATCATCAGCCTGAAGTGTAAAGAGAGTCGACCAATCATGCATTAAAGCCACCTGATACTGAGTAGATCCCCCCCAACAAGATGACTGTTTCAAACACCGTCCACACATCAGTGGTTTGAATGTTGGAGTTGACTGGTAGACGTGTTTTTCTGTGCACGTCTGCATGCCTGCTGAGCTACTGAGATGAAATGCAAAAATGTGAATGGGAATCCATCTCTAAGGAAACACATGTTGTCGATAAAAACACTCCGGAGAAATGTCTGAAAGGCATCAATGCTGATCTGGTTACCGCTGCTGTCTGCAACACCAAGGTCACAACAGCAAGGACAGAGGAGGGGCATCAGCATGACGGCGACCACAGGAACCGAAGCCAGTCAGAGCTGTTGTTCTCTGCAGGGGTCTGGATTACTGATATTCAAAAGTGGCCTCCTTTGACAAGCCTGGAGGAGGACTGCTGCTTAGTTAGAGGGACAAGATAAAAATCATCTTTGTGCTTTTGTTGGAGACGGAACAGACGGTTAATGCGCTGAGGTGAAGCATGTCTAACTTTGAGCTGTTAAGTACCCTCATAGCAGAAAGTGAATCATCTCATGTCTCTGGAACAAAGGTAATGCTCTGTGAAGTGAGGCCCTAAACAGGAAACCATCACCTCTTAATGCTAAAAGAGCACTCAGGCAATTAACTCCTGAACATCCACGAGGCTTATAAAGGTAGAAGGAAGGTCAAAACTGGTAGAGGAAGAGGCATCATGACTGTCCAGTGAGCTGCTGGAGGACGCTCTAATGATGAAAGGCACCATCGAATGCAGCTCAGCACAATCCATGAAGGATACGACTGCTAGAAGAACTCATCAGCAAGGAGTCTGTGGAGAACGAGAGCTTTATTCAGATCTGTTGTCAAAGTTTGTTCGAACTTCTGCCTCGGGCTGCTCTGAACAACAGCAGAGCCATCATATGTTTGAAAGGCAAACTGCCTCTGCCTCCCACTTACCAGAGCTTCTGATGTGTATTTTTATGATAGTACATCGAAACTGTTAGTTTTTAAATTACATAAGAACAAAAACACTCACCGGCCACTTTATTAGGTACACCTGTTCAACCGCTTGTTAACACAAAGAGCTAATCAGCCAATCACAACGAGTACCTCAAAGAACCACTGGTTACAACCAAGGAATGCAGAACACCATCTCTGAACCACAACAACCTTGGAGAAGATGGGCTACAGCAGCAGAAGACCACACCGGGGGCCACTCCTGTCAGCTAAGACCAGGAAACTGAGGCTACAATTCACACAGGCTCACCACAACTGGACAGTAGAAGATGGAAAAACGCTGCCTGGTCTGATGAGTCTCCATTTCAGCTGAACATTCAGATGGTAGGTCAGAACACCATGAAAGCATGGATCCATCCTGCCTTGGATCAACGGTTCAGGCTGCTGCTGGTGGTCTAATGGTGTGGGGGGTGTTTTCTTAGTACCAACTGGTTTAAACTCCACAGCCTACCTGAGTGTTGCTGCTGACCATGTCCATCCCTTTATGACCACAGTGGACCATCTTCTGATGCTACTTCCAGCAGGATAATGCTCCATGTCTCAAAGCTCAGATCGTCTCCAACTGGTTTCTAGAACATGACAATGAGTTCTCTGGACTCCAACGGCCTCCACAGTCACCAGATCTCAGTCCAGTAGAGCTCCTTTGGGATGTGGTGGAACGGGAGGTTGGCATCATGGATGTGCAGCCGACAAATGTGCAGCAACTGTGTGATGCTATCATGTCAACATGGACCAGAACCTCTGAGGAAAACACCTTGTTGAAAGTACGCCACGAAGAATTAAGGCAGCTCTGAAGGCAAAAGGGGTCCAACCTTTTACTGGCAAGGTGTACCTAATAATGAAACGAATGAAATCTGATGAGACAGTTTTCTTGATGCAGACTGAGTTTCTACAGGAGGCACAAAGGACCTTGAGGAGGAGCTGCACATGTTCTGGTTTCTTACAGTGATTTCGCAGAGAAGCACCACAACCTTCTGGTAACATGCCAGTAGGGTTAGTCTGACATGTCGCCCCTTTGAGGACAGTCTGCAGTCGTTGTGAACGACTCTAAAATGTCAGTCACAAAACAAATCTTGTCTTCCAGTGCTGACATGTGCCCCAAAAGTTAATGCAGTCATGTAAAAACACGAATAACATCTCAGTCTTTAACTTTTCACCCGTCGGCAGCCTGCAGGGAGGAAAAAAAATCATTAATTTCACACAAACTTGGTGCAGCTGCAAAAAAAAACCCTGATCGCTCAAGTGATTTGATGCTGATCACAGCCAACGGTGGCGTGCTGTTGGAGCAGCGCCGCATGTTACCGTCGCAGGAGGCATCCTTGGAGAAAAGAGTGGAAATTCAATAAAAAAACGGCCTGACCTTTTCAGAGTAAATGCGGATCGTTGCCGCTTGTTTCTCTGCCGCTCTGCATCCAGTCACCGGGGCTTTAATGGAGCAGGTGCTGCCAGCCGAAAAATGCGGCACAGAAAACACCTTCGAAGTGAAAGTGCAAAGGAAAACACGAGGAGTTTACGCCTCAGTTAGCTTGGTGGTCAGAACCAGTGAAATAAATATTACAGATGTAAGCAGGACTGACTTGTGTGTGAAATCCAGGTAGTAATGAACAGAACTTTATCCCAGTGGTTTCAATCGTAGCATCTGGACCTGCTGGAGTTTCTTGAAGACGTTTCACCTCTAATCCAAGAGGTCTTCAAGAAACTCAAGCAAGTCCAGATGCTACGATTGAAACCATGGAGATAACATGACCTGGACGACTGAGAATCTTCACAGACGGACTGCACTTTACGGGCGGCTGTGGCTCAGGTGGTAGAGCGGGTTGTCCACTGATAGCAAGGTTGGCGGTTCGATCCCCGGACCCTCCACATTCTGAAGTATCCCTGGGCAAGACCCTGAACCCTGAGTTGCTCCCAATGGTAGATTAGCACCTTGCATGTCAGCTCTGTCGCCATTGGTGTGTGAATGGGAGAATGAGAAACACATCGCAAAGTGCTTTGGATACCATTAAAGGCCGGCACACACTAAAGGATAATCGGGCCGATTTTTGTCCCGATCTCCTTACGATCAAAGGCCCGATTGTCGGATGTTTGCAAACCACATGGTGTCTGATGTTACTGTGGGGTGTTAAGAGTGATTTTGTCTGGTCTGATCCGCTCGGAAGGAGAGATCGTAGATAATGAACATGTTTAATATTTGCGACTATAAACCCTGTAGTGTGTGGGGGTTTCCTCTGAGAGCAGCCGAGCATGCTCAGTGTGTGATGTCACCAGATTTAAGCCAATCAGAACACGAGCTGACTAAGCTCACTGACGGAAGAGGAAGTAAAAACAAACGAGTAGAGTTACCGTCGCTAAAAAAATTAATCAGATTAATCATGATGATGGATTAATCTGCATTAACGTGTCCATTCTGACAGCCCTAAAAAATCTCTGCCCCTCGGCTCAGAGATCTGGATGGTCTGATGGAAAAACAGCTTCAGTTCTAGTAACGCGCCGCATTTTTGGCAGCAACGGTAACGACGTTATGATGGGAAGAGTAATCAATTAGATTACTGGTTACTGAAGAAAGGAACGCCGTTTTTTAAAGCGCCGTTATTCCATCATGTTTGTTTCCACTGAAGTCACGTTTGACTACGCGAGATTTGGATACTGAGCGTGAAGAACCTGATAGTCTGATGAAGGATCGGTTTAGAATCTTATAGTGTGGTGAGCTCCGTAGTGAACACCACACTATAAGATCAGAAGAGAGAGATCTTGTGCGATCTGTTTTGAAGTTTTGAAACATCCTGTGGTGTGTGCCGGTCTTAAGGTGGATAAAGCGGCATATAAGTGCAGATCATTTACTATTAAAGGTATTTTACTGGCTTGGAGTCTTCAGTAGCACAGCTGCATTTCCTCGACTGCTGCTGCTCACCTTTATATCATGTTCATTTAAAAAACCGATCACATAAAGCCTCAACACGACACCGGCAGCGTCGCTGAGCTGCTGCTACAAGCAGAACGTCTTTTCTGCCATCAGAGACTCTGACCTCGTGATCGCCGCCTGAGATGCAGACAGAACTCCAGCGTCGTGGCTTCACCGCCGCTCATCACGCCGGAGGAGGGCTTTCAAGAAGGAGAATTTACCGGTAATAGATTTGCGCCGCCATGCCTCCTCGACTCCAGCAGCTGAAAAATTTATGCAATTAAATTTCTAATTTCAGCAGGGTAATCAGGTCAGGACCGTCTGACTTCATTATCTGGAGCAGAGCTTGTTATTAAAATCAGTCAGATGAAGACTTGATTCACAGTCGTGACTTCGGGGCTCTCTGGAGTTCGTGCTGCTCTTACTCGAGGTTGATTAGCAGCAGTTGGCTTCTTCCACGTCTGCAGAACCTTCAAATAAAGGGTGTTTAAATCGATCAACCTTCGAATCTGAAGCTAATCATGACGGAGCTGCGAAGTTACCACACACATCTGTTTAGATATCAAAGTAGAGCAGCGGATTAACAACCAGCCCCGCTTATCTTTGTAACACTACAGAACTAACAGATGATATAAAGGAAAGTAAAATTTTACAACACAGTGGTTCCAGAACCCCCCGCTATAGACGAATCCATGAAGTAGTGACCTCTATATTTATTTTATTATTTCTATATATTCTAAGGCTTTATTACGGAAGCCCTAAGCGGCCATGGTCCAACTTTTTTTGCTCCATTTTCTTGAGAAAACGAGATCATTCTTCTTCGTTTTCTCGTTATAACGACATAATTTTGTCATTATAACGAGAAAACAAAATCGTTTTCTCGTTATAACGACTTCATTTTTCAGTGAGGTACAAAGTGAAACCAACCCTCCAGACCAGAAGGAGCTCTGCCACCGCTGCACACTACAGACTGAGAGTTCGTTAAAGTTGGAAAGATGTTCACAGATTCAGAACAGATTCAGAATAGATTCAGATTCAAAGATTCAGACTTCCAGCGTCAATAACTCATTAGTGACACGTTGTTAAATCATAAACAACTGTAGTTTCAGTTGATGCTGCAGTGATTCTGGTGACACTACAGTACAGTAGAGTGAAGTTACTGAATATTTGTGTCGTGTTTCTCTTCGCTGTTGCAGCGGTTTTGAAATTTGCAGACGGTCCCTGGACACTCGTCTCCCAGCCAGCTGCTCATAGACACCAGTGTTATTAGTGCAGCTTGAAAGACAGCTACTGTTGATAAAGCTGGGCTTGTAGCACATTGTCTACCTGACAACGATGGAAAGAGGCATTGATTATGATTTGACAACGTGTCATAATGAGTTATTGACGCTGGAAATCCAAATCTGTGAACATCTTTCCAACTTTAACGAACTCTCAGTCGGTAGTGTGCAGCGGTGGCAGAGCTCCTTCTGGTCTGGAGGGTTGGTTTCACTTTGTACCTCACCGGAAAATTAAGTCGTTATAACGAGAAAACAGAGCGAAAAAATTAAGTTGGACCATGGCCGCTTAGGGCTTCCGTACTTTATAAACCCTCCCCATGCTTGGGCTCCAGAAGCCTTAGAAGGTGCAGAATGTTTGGGCGACATCGTAGGACTTGAAATAAACCCAACACGACAGAGCAACACTACACCCAGCGACCAGACGTCCACGTGGAACGGACAAGAACGCTGCTGTACACGGGAGACGGAGGAGGCTGATGCTACGGTCGCTGAGCCAATCAGAGCCCAGGATGCAGAACGCAGCGCTCTGATTGGTCGCCTCCCATCCATCAGCCAATAGCGTGCCATGTAGCATCTCACATGGGCAAACTAGCTCAAGAGGAAGCGGCCGTAGCTGAGTTTTCCATATGTGCGAGTCTTTGTCTATGCTAGGTGTTTTATTTCCATTTAATATTCTTCTTAATCCGTGATACAAAATTAGATATATACAATTTAAAAATCCGCGACACAGTGAGATAGAACTGTACTATGACGAGGGACGACTCTGCTACCAAACTATGTGCACGTATCATGACTGGGCAGAGAGGGGGAACATTTACACAGTGGGGTATTCAGAGTCAGAGTTTGAATTTACTGCACAATCACATGGAAACCAGTGGAAGAGATGAGTTCACTCGTCCTGAACGAATGTAAGGAATTGATCTGCCTTGGAAAGTGAAGCAACGCGGGGCTTTTAGCATTCACTGCATGTTTTTCCAAGATTGAAATAAAAAGGTGTAAAGATGTTGGTTTAAGCGGTCATGAACAAACAATCTGTGAAGCGGCTCTAAGCTCCGGCGAAATCCCATTTCTGCAGCTCTGATTGCAGCGACAGAGAGGGGCACATGGATGCATTATTCAACATGCAGATATTATGAGACAATAATGGCCCGCGAGGCGTCTCCGCTGATTTAATATCGCCGTGGAGCTCGGCAGCTCCCAGCCCTCCAACACCTGAGCCGAGAGCGAGCCTCATAATCTTTGCCGCGCCACCTGTGCTCACGCAAAGACACCGAGCGTGTTTACATTTCCAGATCCATACCGCTGCCTCACCCCGCTGCCTCACCCCGCTGCCTCACCCCGCTGCCTCCTCCACTCTGGGGCACAAACACACCCAGAGGAAACACATTATTGATGCTCTCGGATCTGCCCTTTCATGTGTTAGTGTGTGTTTTCTCCAGCTTCCATCCGAGCAGTGTTTGCACGAGGAGGAGGAGGAGGAGGAGGAGGATGATGCAGAGGCCATCGCAAGAAACAGGAGCCAGAGGGGTTTGGAATAAACAGGTCTGGGATGACATTAAATCAGGCAGCCGGCGGATCGGTTTGAATTTAACTGAATGGAGTTTAGGTTCAGTGGGAGAAGAGAGAAACAGGTACAAATGCGTCTGCTGATGCGAGTCGTGCACATGCTGCATGAGAGCGGTGGCGCTTCGGCGGCAGCGACCCCACGACAAAAAGGTGAGAGAGGCTTTGATGAGAATCAGCCGGCTTTCATGTGCAGCCGGAGGGGAGCCGAGCCCTGGGAGTCCGGCTCATCTATCTCCACTGTAAGGAGAACAGTCGCCTCGGGCACCAAAACACAGGAGCTCAACACACACACACACACACACACACACACACACACACTTGCGTTATACTCCACTGACTTACATTTCTTCTCTAACTCTTGATCTAAATTCTCCACGCCGCATGACTAACCGCTCACCGTCACCCTCGTCTTAAAATAAGAACGCATTCCGACTCTGAAGCCTAAAAATAAGCCCCTCCACCGCATGGGAGGGCAGAGACGCACATTTCAAAGAGAGTTTCACAAAATGGTCGTTCTGAAACCTTCATGAGGCAGAAATATTGAGGAGAGCTGTCCCCCATAGAGAATAAAATATGAACAAACGGAGGAATTATTTCACTCCACCCAGTCGATACCAGTGAGCTCCACTTCTATACGACGTCGTTTCTATACGTGATGAACGCTGCAGGCAGGAAACACTCCTAGCAACAGGCAACGACGAGGGCAACAGGTTTAAAAAACACATGTAAGGTTTCATGGCAACACGGAAAGTTCTCCACTGGGATTAAAGAAAAGGAGCGTTGTTTAAGACCAGAGAGGAGTTCACCATCGTACGTCTGCATTGGGTTTAGAGCGAACTTCTGCAGACTGAGCCCTCAGTGGGGCAAATGTTTGCTATAAAGGTGGTTAATAAATCAGTCCCTCCAGGATTTCACGGGCGTTTTTCCAGATTGTTGCTCCTAAAATGTCTGAATTCGCGGCAACTTTTCTAAAGAAATTGCGATGTAAGTTTCGATGTTTGAAGCGTATTTGTTGCGATAAAATTGCGGGAGACGGTAAAAAAATGTCCAAAAGTTGCATTTTTTTCTTTGTTTTGAATAATTCATTAAAAATTTTAAAAGTTTAAAAAGTTAATTTCACATCCTGGCACACGCGTGTTCACACACACACGCTCACAGCTCGTCACGTCAGTTAATGAATCTAACTGACCTTCATTGTTTCAGTGCTGCCACAGATCTGGATGCAGCAGCTTCATCACGGTGGTTTGTCTGGTCTGTGGTCCGCTGGTTTCACCCATTCTCCTGATATGTTTACGGTAGAAAAGTGTTTGTCAGTGGATGGTTTTGGTTTGTGTTCCACCTCAATATTCCACGGGGTGAAAACAGTTTAGCTCCGCTTTGGTGAAGAACATCAGGGAATTGTTCTGCAGTAGTTTTTGTTGCATCTGTATCTTCAAACCATAAACAAGGAAGTGAATCCGGTGACGTACGTGCATTACTGGGGACTGCTGTGATTGGTGGAACTCACGGGAGGCGGGACAAGATTGCGTAAAAGTGGCGGTGATTGGACGAAATTGCAAGGTGGCGCAGAATTCATGGAGATTGGTTGATTTGCGTTAATTGTTGTGATGCAGCATCAGGAATTCCTGGAGGGACTGATAAATATGCGAATCCTGTCGGGCAGTTCAAGTTCAAACACCTGTTTGTCTGGAAGCCGATGGATGTCAGTGGTGAAAGCTCAGTTAACCCTCTGAACCCTAAAACTTCGCATCGAAAGGCTCATTTTCTAAAAAAAACCTCCAAATTTATAAATAAGTACACTTGATCAATGGCAAACGGTCTGCACTTTTTTCTACCTTAGTGGTTCTCAAAGCTCTTTACAAGGCGTTTCCCATTCACCCATTCACACTCCAATGGCGACAGACTTCCATGCACGGCGCTAATCTACCACTGGGAGCAACTCAGGGTTCAGTGTCTTGCCCATGGACTCTTCGGGACGTGGAGGGGCCGGGGATCGAACCACCAACCTTGCGATCAGTGGACAACCAGCTCTACCACCTGAGACACAGACGCCCTCAAATGCAGAATGGCTCAAAAAGGGGAAACAGAGAAGCAAGCTGTTGGAGGACTCACTGAGCAAGTCCAAAAACGAACGTAGAGCGGCTCAGACTGGAAGATAATCCACCAGAACTGTTGACCTGCTGGAAATCCCACCGACGTCCCGGGACCCACATCGTTCAGCCAGTTAACTGAGCTGCACGACAAACATCACCGATCTGGCTGAAAGTCAGTCCGATTGTAAAATTTAAGGGGCGACTGATTTGTAGCTAAAGCCGTCTTTATTTATCTGGCTTTAGAAGGAAACTAAAGCAGGGGATTACTTCTAATCAGTGCCACCTTTTCAGAAGCGCCACCACTGGCCTCGCTCATACCGCCGCTGATCTGAGGCTTATTTAAGTGGATGAGAAAAAACAAACGGCAGCCATGCCTCACAAAAACCCTTCCCTGCTCTGGGGTTTAGATAAAGACCACAGATAATCCAACTGGTAAACAAGATGTGCACAAACAAAAGAACTCAGTGTTTAACTGTGACTTTTACACACTGCAATGAGAATTCATGCCTAAACTTTTGCATTAATTGCACCAGTTCTATTCTGTCATGGAAAGCCACTGAACCTGTGCAAAGCATCTCTTCTTGTCGTATACAGATTTGTACATCGTCCCTATTAAATAACTAAACTGATACCTGTCTACGGTGGCCCAGAAGGGTCAACGCAAATGCAAAGGCCACAATGGAGGCTAACCCACAACGGAAGTGTGCAGCGGTTGGAAGAACAGGCTTCGTTTCCGGGGGACGATGTTTTCTGACGGACTGTTTCGATCACATGAATCACAATAATGGAGCAGCAGAGTTTTACTGACGTCTCATTGAACTCTCCCGTAATCAAAATAGTCCTTCAGAAAATATCGTCCCAATGTGGCCTTTGCTGTTGTGTTGATCCTTATGGGCCACCTTACCTGTCCAGGTGTAATGTTTCATAAAAAGGGAAGCGCTATTTTTTTTTTTTAGCTGAGCAGCACAACAGGCTAGAACCTTTTCTAAACTTAGCCCTGATTTGAATCTGTGCTTGTTCTCTGGATCTGGATCCACGTCCCTGATGTGCAGCCACTGGCTTCATCACCGAGAAGCCCCCGACTGTAGTGTGCAGTTCGGGGCGGAGCTCATCGTTCAGGGCGGAGCTCTATGTTCAGGGCTACTGTAGGGCTACTACTGACTGTAGTGTGCAGTTTGCACACTACAGTCAGGGGTACTTATCACCATAGACATATATACATAGACGTTGACTGCTGCTGCCGATTGGAGCTGACGTGCCTACGCGGCAGCCATCTTGGTACAGTGCCACTCGCCCCTACAGTGCATTATGTCTATAGAGGAATGACATGTCTGCACTATAAAAGTGATCATAAATCCATCAGTTGTCAACATATATTGTTTGTTACAAACGTCAGACTTGGAGGACGGACAGGCAGACATAAATAGAACAAAAGCATCCAAGCATCCTGTGTCAAAGCTAAATGTGTGACGTTTTTAACAAACCAAACCGTTTGGAAATCGGTCGAAAATTCAGTGAATAATTCTACTTTAAGATTGTGGAGTACCTCTTACCTCCATAGACTTACATTCACTCCCCCCTCTGCTAGCCCTGTACCAAGATGGCGGAGCTTTAGGCACGTCCCTCCACAGTCAATGCGGCGTCTACATATATATGTCTATGCTTATCACTAGCTGCTGTCCTGCCATCCCCACCCGCCTTATCCCCACACCCACCCCAACCGGTCGAGGCAGATGGCCGCCTTCCCTGAGCCTAGTTCTGTCTCAGGTTTCTTTACCCCCCCCTCCCTCTCCTTGGGTGTTTTTTGATTCCGTTGGATTGTCTGGTTTTCTGTTTCCTGTTCTTCCTTACTATGTTAAACGCTATGAGATGACATGTTGTAAATATGTGCTATATGAATGAACAGGTAAAACCAACGGCGGTGAAAACAGAAGAGCGGTGGAGAGGACTGTTCTCTGAAGCAGAACGCCGCCTCAGCTTTTTAATGAGATGCCGATGCAGCCTCCTTCATCGTCACACAGCGTGATCAACACAAATTAATAAACCACAAAGTCGAGCTTTCAGCCAAAACCGGCGGCTCGGGGTGATTCGAGTCCAGCTCTGAAGATCAGCAGAAGAACAACTTTCATCCTTCCAGCCGAAGCCGTTTCACTTCAGCTGATTTCTCCCTTTAGTGTGTCACCCATCTGCAGTTTGACTTGACAGCTTTTACTTCTTTGCAGCTAGTTTGTAGAGACTTGTGTAATCATGCTGTCATCTCCCCCGCCCACCCATGTGGCCTTTAAAACAAAAAGTCCACACAGATGGGCTGAAGCAGAGCGCTGAGATCTAATCCTGATTGTAGATGTGAAGAGACTTGGAAACCTCCGGCTGACAGGTGGAAAACTAGCAGCGACATTACGCCGGTAACCGAGCCTAAACCTCAAATCCTCGCAGCTTTGTGCTAATCTAAGTGAGATCTTTTACGATATTTATGAAGTGTTGTTTCCTGACTTAAACAGATCGAGACAGCAGACTGAGCTCTGATGATGTTTACTTCTTTTTCAAATCAAACTCGGGGGTTTGGGCGACAAAATACGAACACGGTCTGTCAGGTGTCATCTGGGGGCAGAACAACGTCCCTGCTGATGAGTACCAAGAGTTTAAAAAAAGATAAATAGGAAAACCGAAAAAATGACCTAAGCGTCATGTTTTTTGTTTTAATAAGAACACGAGCAATTAAAGCTACAAACAATCTACAAGGTACTTTAATGACACTGAGGCAGTCCCTTTTGTGAAGTCCTGACACGTACAGGCCGATAAAGCAAACGTACTGCGGGCAAGAAAGCCTTGAAATGTCTGTTTTCTGTCGGGCGATGCAGCTGGTGATGTGGATGTACACTGTGACCGTGGAGCAGTCCACAAGGCCCAGCCGTCACTATGGGATGGCCCGGTTGGGTCTCTTTGGAGGGGGAGGGGGCATTAGCTCCGAGTCTGGGTCCGGCGGGTGTTTCCGGTTCTGGGCTTGGACTCCCTGAGCACAACGGTCCAGATACTCCAAGAGGATTTCCTTGGTGACGGGCTCCTGGATGCTTTTACACACAGCTGGACAGAGGAGAAACAAAAGACACACAGGAGAATTAAATTAGTACAGAGATGCTGAAGTCCAGAGCTACATGTCAACGCAACGACTTAACATGTTGATCGTTTGATTCATTTTCATTGGTCTCACAGGTGTAACTGACAGTTAGCAGGTTTGACTGTGTGTGTGGCAGATTAGCATCCTGCCCTGGTACCCCTTTTCCACCAAGAAGAACCAGGTGGTAGTTCTGGTGCTTAGTTGGTTCAAATCTGGTTCCTCCATTGACAAGGAGTCCAGTTGGAGCCATTGGGTCACTGTAAAACCACTACGCTAGCATCCATTACATAGCAGTTAAACAAACGCAGTAAGTTGATGATGACATCTATGTTTATCTCTATAGATCAGTGGTTCTCAACTGGTCCAGCCTCAGGACCCACTATGTCTCTATTAATAACGGTCGCGACACAACTTTTGGAAGTTTGCTGTTCCTGTTAACAAATTAAGGTTCATCTGGGTGTAGTCTCAACACATTTTGATCCAATTTAGGAAAATTTTGGCTTATTTTCCTGCTAATTTTGGTATATTTGTACACTTTTGCCAAGTTTTGGGCATATTTTGGTCCATTTTGACAGATTCTGAGCACATTTTCATTCATTTTTGGGACGTTTTAGCATAAATTTCTCCAATACGTTGACAGAGACAAATCCATAGGTTAATAGTGGGCAACTACTGGTGTCACCACTACTAAATATCCTGCTACTGAAAGCAACTATGTCATAAGAAACACGTCCTTTGAAATAAAAGACTTTATACAACTACTTTTTTGGGGGGGCATGCTTCTGTGACCCTCTAAAATTGGGGTCCCGACCCACCAGTTGAGAACCACTGCTATAGATGGTCTTAAGGCTGATTGTGAGGCGGAGGTCCTCCTGTTGCCTGGACACATCCGTGATCCTGCTACTGGTGGGACACAACTGTAGCGGATTTCAGGTCAACAGTTTGTGCTAAACTTCCGTGTGTCCCGGGAGTCATTCCAATACATGTGTGATGGGACCAGGGACGTCCTGGAGAACAAGGACACTAATTAGCGCTTGTGTGTCCCTTTCCACCGTTGATGGTTGGTCACCATAACCCCGCCCCCAGCCCCTGACGTACTCGGTGCTTAGCTCTGGACCAGCAAAGAGTTGGTGCTTGCTGAGCTCCAGTTTATAGAACCTGGAGTCGGTGCTTAGGAGGTGGAAACACAAAGAAGTGGAGCTAAGTCAGGCTCTGGCTCTGGACTAGACCTGGAACCAGCTCAGTGGAAAAGGGGTACTAGTTTACCTCCAAGAGATCATGGAGTTGTCATGGCATCATCTTCTAAACAATACAAAGCATAAGCCCAACAGTTACATTTATTATTTCAGTGTCAAAAGGTGCGATGGAAAATTTTGGCTGCACCTAAATGAAGACGTTAGAAGCACCAGTGCAACCAGGTTAAAGTTGGTTTGTCTGGAATCCTGGTCCTGTCTTTCAGGACAAAAAACACCAAACTGACAGACTTATGTAAAAGAGCCATTCCCAAAATAAATGGGGAAGTGGGGATGAATCCATCTGTAGACATACATCTTGAGTTGGGACTGTACTTCTGGGAAAAGGGATGCTGGAAATAGCTCCTCACACTTCACAGCTCTCTTGGCATACTCATGACCGTGCCACGGTACCAACAACACGTTTCCGAGTATTTCCAGTTTCTAAATGGGACCTAGTGTTGTCAGCTTGAGAGGAACGCAGCGCTGTGTGTCTAGATTTTAAATAAAAGGGGGCTTCTGCCATCTGGGCGCCAAGGCTGCACAACAGCCTGCCTCAGGATCTAAAGCTCAATAACTCAGGAATATATTTTCTTTTGTCTTTAATCAGTTCAGTTCACTCTTTAATGTATTTTCGCTCGCCTGTGCTTTTTGTTTTTATTGCTTCAATTTGTACTTTCACGCTCCCTCTTCTGCTCTTTTCCTCTCAGCACAGTAAAGTCAGCAGTTAGATTCATATCGACACCAACAAGCCTGTCTTTGGATGCTTTTCCATCTTCTTCTCATTGCGGTTTCATACATCTGTTTCTCTATGAGGCTGACGGAGCCGTTTGGAAAAAATATTTGGTGCAGAGTTCGTCCCTTTTTTCCCCCCATGTCATAAAATGAGCCTGTTTTAGGCAAAATACTAGAACAGCTTCGTCAGATGATAAAAAACGACTATGAAAGACGTCCAAAGATAATGAGAGCAAATGCAGCAACTTCTGAGCAATCAAAACCTGCAGACTACAACGAAGCACAACGAAGCAAGCAAGCGAGTAAAACTACATTAACATCCATCCATCCATCTTCTTCCTCTTATCAGACGAAACAGGTGATTCCAGACGTCCCTCCACCCCGGCAACGCTTCCCTGCTCTTACTGGAGGATCCCGAGGCGTTCCCAGGCCAGATGAGATACATAATCGAAAACGTGCCCCATAATCCCGCAGTACCCCCCACAGAACCCCTCGGGTGACACGGTCGTAGGCCTTCTCCAGATCCACAAAACACATGCGGACTGGCAGGTCGAGCTCCCATGATCCCCTCAGCAGAACCTGCATCGCCCCTCCTGAATCCGAGGTTCGACAACAGATCAGAGCCTCCCTTCCAGCACCCGGGGAGGCTGAGAAGTGTGACACCCCGATAGTTGGCGCACACTCTCCGGTAACCCTTTTTAAAAATGGGAACCACCACCCCGGTCTGCCACTCCACAGGCGCCGTACCTGATGCCCACGCGACATCGAGGAGCCACAACTACATTAATATCTTGTCAACATTTTGCATTTTAATACATATTTCTGACCCACTACTCACCCTCCGCCTGTCTTCATTGGCCCACTGTGTGGAGGTGAGATAGGAGCTGTGAATTCTTACCGTGTGCAAACCAATTTAATATGTGATGTTATCCAAACCTCAAACGATATTTTGCCTCCCTGCTCATTTCCTCTCACTGTCACGGCCGGCTCTTTACTCCCCCTTTACTTGGTGAGATTTGAATCGAATGCGAGTTAAAAATGCTGCAGCCTCGTCTGGATTTAATGGTTCCGTCTAGCTTTTTACTTAAATTCTGACAGCTCTGTGGCATCATTCAGTCTCTCCCCTGTCCTCCACCTCTTGCCACTGCTGATACAAAGAGACTCGCTGCTGTACAAGTGCTGTTAGTCGAGAGAGAAGCAGCGACTGGTCTTTTTTCCAACTAAGACTGAGAGACACAGCTTGTTAGGGTCCACACAGACAGTCATTTAAAAATAAATAAAGAAACACAGCATTTACAGTTACTTTGCACGCTAGCCTCTTGTTGCAATGCTGCCAATGATGCATTAGCAACACTATCATACTTACACTACAATAGGAAGTAGCATTTTAGCAATCCGACATTTTGGTTTGTGGCTCACCCATAATAATTTGCGAAAAATATAACAAGCTTCATACGTCCAAAGGGTACAACATGGTTGCGTGTCTCTGACAACTGCTTTCAGAGGCATTCTTACTCAACAGCATGCACAAAAAAATATCAAATGTAATTAAAGCTGCAAGCAGCGTTGGACGGGTCCTCGCTTCGTGCTGGTCAGCGACTGAGACTGGATATCGCTATATGCATGTCATCAGGGCCGGACTCTGATCACATCTGTGAAGTTTGAGGCTGACTCGAGCACGTCCAGGCTAGCTAAACAGCACTTCCTGTTTCTTTCATGGCGAAACAGCAAAACAATGTGGGTCGCCACGGCCACGCCCTCATACTTTTGCGGAACATTTTAATAACTTTCGCTCACCAATGCCTGCAGTATGTGCCGGCCAAATTTGAGCTCTGTCGGACGAGTTTGCTCGAGAAAATCTGAAAATTTTCGCCAAAATCGCCAAATATCTGACAGCAAATCCAAAATGGCGGACTTCCTGTTGCATTGTGGGTACGGGCTCTTGAGGCTTTTTTGTGCGTCTTGATGTGATACATCTGTGTACCGGATTTCGTAGCTCTGGGTGAAACGTAGTTTGGGGTGGCCCATTTTTTCTAGTTTTCTAGGGGGCGCTATTGAGCCATTTTGCAAGTACAGACTAATTAGACAGCACTTCCTGTTTCATGGCGTGCTGGCAACTGAGACAGGATATCGCCATATGCATGTCATCAGGGCCGGACTCTGATCACACTTGTGAATTTTGAGGCTGACTCGAGCACGTCCAGGCTAGCTAGACAGCACTTCCTGTTTCTTTCATGGTGAAATGGCAAAACGTCGTGGGCTGCCACGGCCATGCCTTCACATTTTTGCTGAACATTTTAATAACTTTCGCTCACCAATGCCTGCAGTATGTGCCGGCCAAATTTGAGATCTGTCGGACGAGTTTGCACGAGAAAATCTGAAAATTTTCGCCAAAATCGCCAAATATCTGACAGCAGATCCAAAATGGCGGACTTCCTGTTGCATTGTGGGTATGGGTTCTTGAGGTTTTTTGTGCGTCTTGATGTGATACATCTGTGTACCAGATTTCGTAGCTCTGGGTGAAACGTAGTTTGGGGTGGCCCATTTTTTCTAGTTTTCTAGGGGGCGCTATTGAGCCATTTTGCAACTCACATGTGTAATTCCACCAAAATATTAAATTTTTCGCCAGGCCTGATGGGCGTGCCAATTTATATGCATGTTCGAGTAGTTTTAAGGCCTTAAAATTGCGATTCAAAAGAAAAAAACAGGAATAACAACAGGGTTTTCACTGTTGGTGTTCGGACCCTAATTATCAGCTGAAGATCCAACAAACAACATGTTGGGGTGTGTTCCAGTACCAATACTACCACACTAAACGGTAATTTAGTATGCCAGACAATATAACATAACAAGCAATATTAAGACGAAGTAGCAAGTCCCAATTGTATGACTTCTTCCTTAGCATGTTCTGCGTTTCCATTTACGACAGCGGGACCCTGTTAAAGATGGAAAACCTTCTGCAGCAAAATGTCAGCCTCTCTATTTAAAAGTGATGAGATGAGAATACAATTTGTCCCGGGCACCAAATGCGAGGCCAGACTGTGCGTTTGTGAACATTCTCGATGGAAAATACACGACAGAACATCTGCCCCTCGACACATCACACTCAGTCCCACAATGCAGCGATCCTACTGAGGCAGGATGTAAATAAAGATAAAAGGGGCCGTTAATCACAGGCTGACGAATAGTTTTGCTGAGACAAAGTGAGATATTAATGAATAATGCTGCAGAGAGAAGAACGAAGTCTCACCCATGGCTGTGTCGTAGGAGTTGGGGAAGCTCTTGTCCACCCTCTGCCTCATGAACACCCAGCTGTTGTTGGCGAAGGTGCACTCGATGATCTTGTTGTCGTACTGCTTCAGCTCCTTAGTGGCCTGTGCAGACGGAGATGAGGGATAGCTTTAATGTGAGCGGATGAAAGAATCACTCTGTTTTCTTCCGCTGCCATTATTGCCCACGAAAACGATAAACCCGGTAACTGTAGGGTTGTGGGTCACCACAGTCTGGCTTTTCATCTCAAGGGAGTCGCAGACGTTGATCATCGTAACATCACTCAGACACATGCTGTTAAGGAGGCAGTGGTGGTGCTGTCCCTGGGCTACTGATCAGAAAGTAAGAGGATCGAACCCCAATGCGGCCCTTAACCCTTCCTGCTCCAGGGGTCGTACCATGGCTGACCCTGCGTTCTGACTCCAACTGGGAAATGCGAAAACAGCATTTCATAATACTATAAAAACTAGGGATGCATGATAATATCGGCGTCCGATAATTCAGATAATAAAAAAATGAGCCGATAATAATAAAGACTCTGAATCTTGGTTTTTTTGCTGTTGGTCTGTGTGTTGTGGCTTGTGTTCATGACTGACTCCTCAACCCCTAAATTCAGTTCAATTCAATTTTATTTATATAGCACATATTTACAACATATATCTTCACATAGCGCTAAACAATGTAAGGAAGAACAGAAAACAGGGAACAGAAAACCCAACAATCCAAAGTTGCTTTTGGATTCCCTATGAGCAAACAATCAGCGATGGTGGGAAGGAACCAAAAACCCCCTATGATAGGGAAGGGGGAAAAAACCTCCGACAGAACCAGGCTCAGGGAGGGAGGACATCTGCCCCTCCCCTCCCTGACGGTACTGTCGCATGTGTGTGATGTCATCAGACTGCGCCGGCAGAGAAAAACAAGCAGCATGGCGGTACTGACCAGTGTGGACTTTCTTTGCCATGTCAGAAGAAGACATTTGACTAAGGCTGGTCCTGAATATTGTATTATGGGACTATTGGTTGGTTGTGGTGGTATTGGGATAATCATTTTGATATTGGAATAGTCATGCGCGCCGCTGCCGAGCATCACCAAGGCTGTAGTCTAGAACGCTGCCGTGGTTGTAGTACGTGGACCTGCCAACTCTGGTGTCACGCTCCAGTGTCACCCCGCTCCCTCATGCCCCCACCCCGCACACCACAGCACGAACCTAATCGGTTGACATTATCGGTTATCGGCTGCAAGAAGTATAAAATGATCAATTATCGGTATCGGTTGAAATTAGCATTATCGTGCATCCCGACTACTACAAACCCAAAACTCTCGTCCTAATGGAACATCTGCATTTAGGATGTTTACTACGGGATAATAATTTTGATATTGGAATAGTCATGCGCGCCGCTGCCTGGGGGGCTGCCAAAGCTGTAGTACGCTGCCAAGCATCACCGAGCGTTGCTAAGCGTCACCAAGGCTCTAGGACGCCGCTGAGGCTCTAGAACGCTGCCGTGGTTGCAGTTCGTGGACCTGCTAACTCTGATGTCACGCTCCTGTGTCACCCCCGTTCCCGCTCTGCCCACCCCCCACCCCACTCGGTTGACATTATCAGTTATCGGCTGCAAGAAGTATAAAATTATCGATTATCGGTATTGGTTGAAATTGGCATTATCGTGCATCCCTAGTAAAAATATATTCACGACAATAAAACCTTCTTCTTCTAAACTGATCGATGCAACAGATTTTGTCAACTGGCAGGTTTTACATGCTGCAGATAATTATATAGCCTTTTAGCTTACTAGTGCCTGCTCTCTGCTGCACTCTTAACGCACCTCAAACGTGCCTAAATGATATCTGGGAATATAAAATACACATGGCGGTTCTTCTGATGTTTTATCTGTTTCGCCCTTTTTAATGTTTCAAATGTTCTTCTTTTTATATTTCATGCTGCCTCCACCTTCATCACCCTTGATGCTTTCACTACCCCAACCAGAACCAGGGTTTGTATCCTCACCCCGCTTTATTGGTGCAGTTGCTCAGAGGCTGGGGTAGTGAATTCTTTAGGTTTTCTTCTTACTGTTCTAAATGTTCTTTTGTGCAGTGTTGGGGCGACAAAACTGTATTGTTACTGTGTTTTTTAAGTGTTCTACTTCGTAATATTGTGCATGTTTCTCTGTTGTAAAGCACCTTGAGCAGCAAGCCTTGTATGAAAGTCGCTATTATCTTCGAAACTGAAAAAAAGAAAACCACACCAATGACCTACCAGATTACTGCCTTAAAACTAAAGTTGCACGGGTATTTTTAAAAAAATCTGCAATAAAACAATAAATTCGGAAGCGAAATTTGAAGCAGAAGACAATTTAGAAACCCTCGAGTGGAGATTATTCTGTGCAACAAGTTAAAATGCCATAAATACCAGACGGATGCACGGCTAGGCATCCCAGTATTGACCTTTTATTCAAGTCCGAGAGGCACAAGCTCACTGAAATAGATGTATGAAAGCATCAGTGCCCTCAGTGTAGGGTGATTTTAGGAGGTTAGAAATTGCACCCAGGCTCTGATGCTTCATGTAGACAAATCACCTCGAGGATCAGAGAGGGTTTCCATGCTTAACTCATGTTAGCTGGATTTTTTCCCGTTGCAATGCTTCCTAAGGATTCTGACTAAAGCACAGGCGCATACAAACATTAACACAGCGTGAGCGTCTGTATCTCTGTGATGCATCTTTCAACAAAGCAGTGCAACAGTTCCTGGTCCACCTACTGAGCCACACAGGATCACTGACTTCTTACATCACACTCTGCTTTGAAAACAAAAATCAGCTCCACACCGCCGAGCTCACTGCAACACTGTTCAAGTAGATGAAAATGGCACACGATGCTGAAGATCAAGTATGAGTCAAAGAAGACATTTGAGCATCTGTTGTTTATTTGCCGAGGGACTGTGTCTCACTGCGAGGATTCTGGAGACCTGGAGGATGAAAATCCGAGAGCTGCTGGGAACAATGAAGCCAAAAAAGTGCAGCTTAGACGGTCATGTGCAATGGTGGGGTGTTAAAATAAACACCAACACAGCGCCACGAGCCACCGCAAAGGGCTCATTTCTGACTTAACCTGGGGCATTTGTTGTGCTGTGAAAACAATGAAGACGAAGACTCAACCTCCATGTTTCAGCGTGAACGTGTGACGCTCCAGCCGAGATAAGACGGTGAACCCCGGTGCCAGGAAGGCATCAGTGTTTGGCAAGACGCTGAAACACAAAGTAAGAGCGTATAGGATCCTGGAGTGTGGGGCATCTGGGCTCACAGTGGGGGCCGCATTCACACAGGAAGCATGAAAGTGTGAGAGGAAGGAAGACAGAAAGTACGAGAAAGACTGCAAGCAAATGGCATTTCGGATAATGACCTTGAGAAATCATAATTTATCAGCTGGCGTAGTTAGTCTCTGCTACCCCTTTTCCACCACTGAGCTGGTTCCAGGTCTAGTTCGGAGCCAGAGCCTGACTTAGCTCCACTTCTTTGTGTTTCCACCACCTAAGCACCGACTCCAGGTTCTATAAACTGGAGCTCAGCAAGCACCAACTCTTTGCTGGTCCAGAGCTAAGCACCGAGTACGTCAGGGGCTGGGGGCGGGGTTATGGTGACCAACCATCAACGGTGGAAAGGGACACACAAGCGCTAATTAGTGTCCTTGTTCTCCAGGACGTCCCTGGTCCCATCACACATGTATTGGAATGACTCCCGGGACACACGGAAGTTTAGCACAAACTGTTGACCTGAAATCCGCTACAGTTGTGTCCCACCAGTAGCGTGATCACGGATGTGTCCAGGCAACAGGAGGACCTCCGCCTCACAATCAGCCTTAAGACCATCTATAGAGATAAACATAGATATTATCATCAACTTACTGCGTTTGTTTAACTGCTATGTAATGGATGCTAGCGTAGTGGTTTTATGGTGACCCAATGGCTCCAACTTGGCTCCTTGTCAATGGAGGAACCAGATTTGAAGCAATTAAGCACCAGAACTAGGACCTGGTTCTTCTTGGTGGAAAAGGGGTATGCCATAACTGTAAATCTAAAAGGACTTTGCTTTCTTTGAAGAGATGCAACATCAGCCACAGCATTAAAGCCCCCTGCCCAAAACTGTCTAAGTCGTCCTTGTGCTTGTTTGGGTATCGACACCAGAGCTCTTGAGGCTGTTCTGCGGTGTTTGGCAGCAAATCCTTTGGGTCCTGAAGGTTGTGGGGGTGGGCCTTCATGGATCAGGCTTGTTCCAGCACATCCCTTGCATGCTTGATTGGCTCGGGACCTAGGGAGTTTGGGGGCTGGGTCGTGGGTTGGACATGCTGGTCTGCTGGGGAGCGTTGCTGCCATAAGGGGGTGGCAGTGTTTATGTGGATGGTACATGTCAAAGAAACATTTACGTGAACGCCATCACCCAAGGTTTCTGCACTGTTACAAGATAATCAATATGATTCACTTCAGCGGTTTTAACGTTGTGGCATCAGTGTAGATCGACAAGTCAAAATGTCTTTATTGGAGAAGAACGGCAGACGATCTAAAGCAGTGACAGAATCTCTGAGCCGTCTAAAAGCTCGACATAGCAAACTGTCAGAAAAGTGTGAAGGGCAGTACAGGCAGACAGGATGTGCTGCTACAGGCTGGATCTCTTCCTGCTGGGGAGGGGTGACATGTTGGCTGCCATTTTCCATCACCACTTGGTGTTTAATCCATCCAAATCTGTCTCATTATGGCAGCACACGTGTGCCACCAGTTATCAGGGACTTTGGCAGCCAAGCTCTTGATCAGCGAGTGTTGCACTACTGCAGGGCAGAACAGCTCTGCTCTCTGCTTTCTGTTCCAATCCTGCCATGTTCACATGTACAGTGACTATAAAGAAACTATAAAGAAAACAAGACAGATACAAGAAAACACCACAAACACCATTACACCACCAATAGCAACCTGAACCGTTGACACAAGGCAGGATGGATCCATGATTTCATGTTGTTTACGCTAAATTCTGTCTTTGCAAACTGTAGCCTCAGTTTCCTGTTGCATACCCAGGTTGGACTCTATCTGGAACACCTGTGTGCTAACATTAAAGATTCTATACTTAAGATCAGTGGTTCTCAACTGGTCCAGCCTCAGGACCCACTATGTCTCTATTAATAACGGTTGCGACCCAAATTGTTGAAGTTTGCTGTTCCTGTTAACAAATTAAGGTTTATCTGGGTGGAGTCTCAACACATTTTGATACAACTTAGGAAAATTTTGGCTTATTTTTTTTGCTAATTTTGGGATATTTGGACGCTTTTGTCAAGTTTTTGGGCATATTTTGGCCCATTCTGACAGATTCTGAGCACATTTCATTTATTTTTGGGACGTTTTAGCTTAAATTTCTCCAATAAGCTGGCAGAACCAAATCTAGAGGTTAATAGTGGGCAACTACTGGTGTCACCACCATTAAATATCCTGCTGTTTAAAGCAAACTGTGTCACAAGAAACACGTCCTCGAAAATAAAAGACTTGCTTCTGCGACCCTCTAAAAATGGCTTGGCGACCCACTTTTGGGTCCCGAACCGCTGCTTTAGAGTGTACACCTGTCTACAGAGCATGAATGCTACAAAACGCTATAAAATCCTGCCAGTATTCTTCACAAGGAAGCCAGCAGTTCTTGGCAGCAATTCACGGAAATTTTGGCATCTAATTTCTGGGCATTCAACCCGAACCTCACTGAAAGACAGAGCGAACAGAACCAAGGTATGAAAGTGTGGTTTCCCATACACATCCAAAAGAGCAGAAACCAGGACTGGGGCTGCAGCTATCGGTTATTTAATAATCGTTAAATCCTCTAACGAAGGTTAGAGGATCGAACCCCAATGTGGCCACTGTTGGGCCCTTCACCCTTCCTGCTCCAGGGACCGTACCATGGCTGACTTGACCCCATTAGGGTGCTGCGTCCCTGTACATCCATGCTGTACCAGGTATTATTAATATACAGTGGATTAAACGAAGCCTCGAGGCAGATAAGCAATCGAACTACTTGAGGAATCACTTCAGCCCTAACTGGGACTAAAACAAACCCCAGACTGCTCCAGTTTCTGACATCCCACCTTTTAGCAGGAAGACCCTCATCCCACTTCTTAATCAAACACTGGAACCTGTGGGGATGATCGGACCAGAGCAACGTGCTGCTCTATATTACAAGACTTTTGCAGAGATGGCGACACAGATGAATACACATTCAAAGTTTTTCATTTCCTTGAATAGCGGTTATGTTTCTGCTGCAGTGACCCTGCCCATGTTTCATTCGAGAATTAATCAGAAGCGGCCCGAAGGTCTGCAACACAGCAGCACTCAGGTCCATTTCAATAACAAGAACTAAATGAAAGAATATATAAGTGAGGAGAGAATATAAGATGCAAAAGTATAAACCCGAACATCAACTCGGAGGGAATAACGAAACATAACACAAACTAGTGTTCAATCAGTTATAAATGCTTTCAGATGGAGTACAGGAGTCTTCTATCCATTAATAATAAAATATACACAACTCCCCCAGATGAATGAATTTACTCCATTTACTTTGTGTAATGCACCAGTTGTACTGGCAGCAAAACAGCCTCATTGCAGCCAAACAGCTCAATGCTTTAAATCTCAATGTTTGCACAGATGATTTCGGGATCCGAAGCATCTTTGAAGCGGCTCCAAGTGACTTTCCTGACTTGTTCAAGTCAATGATTTGCTTCTTCAGATTTGGGCTCCGTCCACACGAAGCCAAAATGCTTATAGTTTCTAAAACGTTCTTCATAAAGACGGAGCTGTTCCAGTAAATGTGTCCGTCCACATGAATTCACTTGACACGCCTGAAAACGATGTAAAACACATGCCCGGCCTGTTGGTGGCGCTATGACGCCGTAACAGAAACAAGAGGAAACTGGCGGCGGGAATTTAGGCATGAAGAAATCTGTATAGGATGTAAACATAGAACATGGCGGCGGCAAATAGGAGTGGACGAGCTGGTAGGACTCTAGTCTGGACGGACGATGAGGTGGAACTATCAGCAGGACATACGCAGCACTATACGGAGACGTTGTTGTTGTAGTTTTCTGAGTTTGGCGCATTTGTCGAGAGGTGGAGCTATGACTTAAGGATAAGGCATAACAACGGTGACACGTAAACGGCATTTTCAGATCTTTGCACTCTGGGACCTAGGTTCAGAAAGGATCGTTTTCAGACCCCCAGAACGCCGCCTTGGTGTGGATGATACACGGGTTGATGGACTATTGGTGGGTTTATGCGTTTATGCCTGGGCTTAACTTCGTGTGGACGGGGCCTTGTACTCAGCTCCTCAGACTTTCCCACTACAGTGAACCCTCGT
Organism: Dascyllus trimaculatus; assembly: GCA_024666655.1. Taxonomy (NCBI): domain Eukaryota; kingdom Metazoa; phylum Chordata; class Actinopteri; family Pomacentridae; genus Dascyllus; species Dascyllus trimaculatus. The sequence goes on along the minus strand of CM045455.1, from coordinate 1,826,335 downwards.
TTATCGCGGGGGTTAGGTTCCAGAACCCCTCCGCAATAGACGAAATCCGCGAAGTAGCGACCTATATTTAATTTATTATTTATGTACATTTCAGCGCTTTATAAACCCTCCCCACACTGTTACTTACCTTTCCCACACTCTTATAAACACTGGCTTCCATCACCGCCGATCAATCAGCGACCGACTAGCTCAAGCGGAAGCGGCCGTAGCTGCGTTTTCCATACGTGCGTCTACTCATCTGCTATACGCTATGTATTTTATATACAATGTAAAAATCCGCGATACAGTGAGACCGCGAAAAGTGAACCGCGTTATGGCGAGGGACTACTGTATAGTGTTTGTGACAGAGTCTAAAGAGCGGATCACATGGGCCCTATTTAAATGGGCTCAGAGGAGTCAGCAGCTGTAGTCGATTGCAATCGCTCACAAGAAGGTGAGAGATGATGGCACTGAGAAAATCGGATTAACACAACTTTCTACATCGTCAAATCTGATAACTAAAGGTGCTGCATGACTGTATTTGCCACACGTACTGTATTGTAAATAGTATAGTTACTTGGGCCAATTACATGTGCAGCTCACAGAAATGAGGGGACAGCAGGCGGACAGCACATCGTCAAATCTAGCAGGTAAACAGGTACAACACTCCCAAAGGCAGCCGCTGCACCGCCCACAGAGTCGAGCCTTAACTGGCCGAACTTTAAACTGATTAGTTTGTTTTGCTGTGCAGCGTGATTGTGGGTTTGTCTGAGCTGAGTGTTGAGATGTTTCTGTGGGCAGCACTTTCAATTACTCTGACAGTATTCGTGGTTTTGAACCCCGCTCTGACAGCATTCATGGTTTTGAATCGCTGCATGATAGACGTAACCCGTGGGCAACAAAAATCAGGAAAAGATTCCTCCAAACACTTTAATAACACTTCAAGTCCAACCTTAGACAGAGCATTATTCATCACAACTAAACTTACTGACTCACTTAGTGACGCACATGGAAATTGGGGAAATCTAAATTGAGGAATTCGGTGATGGAAACTAACAGTTAGAGGCGTTTCAGCGCTCAGCAGGTAAAGTGCACGCTGCCAAACTCACAGCTTCATCAAAGCCGCCGGTCGTTGACAGAGAGCTGCTCTTATCTCCGCTTCTGGTGACTGCATCTGTCGGGCACCGTTCAAATTATTTATGAATAATGAGCTGCAAGCACAGGCCACATGTAGCTCTGCACAAGGAGTCGACTCCACGGAGCAGTGAAGCTATACCTGAACGAGGATCTCAACAGCCATTACTTCCACCAGTTCTATCTTTTCTACAAGTCAGACACCCAGGACTAAAACCTCTTGGCAAATCGGCAACTGTGGATTTAAACTGCAGCAGAAATTAGTATTTAAACTCGGGATGCACGATAATATCGGTTAATTTTGGCAACTATGACGTCATTCCGATAAATCCGATAATTAAAAAATCAGCCAATAAAACGACCCGATAATAATAAAGACTTGAATCCTGTTTTTTTCCGTTGGTCTGTGTGTTGTGTTTTGTCCTCATGCCTGGCTCCTCAACCCCTCCCCTCCCTGACGGTACTGTCGCACGTGTGTGATGTCATCAGACTGCGCGGGCAGAGAAAAACAAGCAGCATGGTGGCACTGACCAGTGTGGACTTTCTTTACTGTGTCTGAAGAAGTCGTTTCACTAGGACTGGTGATGAATATTGGAATATCCGAATATTGGTTGGTTGTGGTGGTATTCGGATGATAATTTTGATACTCAAAAAGTTGTGCGTGCCACCGAACGCCACGGAGCGTTGCCGGGCGCAGCCGAGCGTCGCCGAGGCTCTAGAACGCCGCTGTGGTTGCAGTAGGGGACCTGACAACTCCGGTGTCACGTTCCGGTTCGCTAATCCATGCATCTGTAACCTCCAGGCTGGACTATTGTAATTCCTTATCATCAGGATGTCCCAGTAACTCTCTTAAAAACCTCCAGCTGATCCAAAATGCTGCAGCCAGAGTTCAGACAGGAACCAGGACCAGAGATCATATTTCTCCTGGATTAGCTTCTCTTAATTGGCTCCATGTAAAATCAAGGATAGACTTTAAAATCCTTCTTTTAACATATATAACGAACAGCTTGCACACGTCTTAAGCAGTTTCGCAAAGACAGCTCAACAGATTTTACATTTTTAGGAGTGAAAAAAAAGGTTGGATTGTTATTCCTTAAAAATCCAAGCCACGGACGACCGTACCAGTTACAAAGCAGCTGACCTTTAAGCCAGATGAGCTACCACTGCATTTGGAGGTGACGCGTCTTTGATGGTCTCCTAATTTTAAGAAAGGACATTATCGCATTGAAATCAGTTGTAGCACCGACGTACATTATTCTGCATGTGTATGTAAACACAGAGAAGGTGTTGCAAATAAAAACTGACTGGCAAATAGGGAGGTTACTTTCCAAAATACAACAAAACACACTCATGGAAACAGAAAAATCTATTCTGTGGTTAACTTTGCTCTGCCTTTTTCCTTTTTTAGAGCAAAAGTGACGTTGAAACACAGGGTCTCTGGACCGCTGATGCAAAGTTGAATTCAACAAAACAACAAATCTCCACTCTCACCTTCATCTTTGCGAAGGGCCTGTCGTAGCTGCCGACGTAGAGCAGGCCGACGGTCTGTGGTAGCAGCCTGCGGAGACAAAAAGATCACGGTTACCACCCTCAGCACAGGATCTCAGCACGGGAGTATCTGAGCGGCGACAACGGTGCAGACAAATCCAGTTTCCAGGCTAGTAACAGAACGGCAGAGACGTGAGATTACACCTCTCTGAACCCTTCTGTCTCTGTGCACAGTGTCCAGACTTACAGAGAACACTGCAGCGTGGCTAATAGTGATTTTGTGAAACATACAAACGGCGCACAATGTCACGGACAATAAACCATACTGACTGACTGACTGACCTCTCAACCCTCTATTCTATTGGGGTTTATATGTACAGTTTTGTGTCTCTCAGTCCAATGAGCATGAGCCCCAGAGATCACCAACAGATGTCTTAATCACACGCTGCTCTCTGCTCCCCGCTCCTCCACCAGAAACACCCCCATGTACCCGTTGTTATTTCCAGACACATTTTCTGTTGCTACGTGCGCTGCAGACCGAGCAGACAAGCGCCGGCACTCATATTAGTCGGCCATTTTTAGATCGGAAGCATGGGAGGGGGGATAGCTGCTGAGCGGCTGAACAACGAAGCAGCTACGGAGTCTGATGCAGCGACTTCAGAGATCTCAACCCGAGCTGAAATTGGAGACCATCTTCCCGTCCACTCCTACCCCCTCCTGTGTAATGATAGCTAGCGAGAGCAGGAAGGAAGCAGTAGACATTAAGGGAGCCAAATAGCCATGCAGTGACGGACACCGTCTTGTGCCAAAACACTACATGTCTTGCACTGATCTCACGGCTAACAACTTCCACGAATCTGCAGGACTCAGTAACAAGAAATGTGCTCTGATTGTGACTGAAACCATAATATGTGAAGAAGATTTTTCCAAAGGGAACGGATGAGAAAACAGATTAGAGCGTACGCATCAGAGAGCCTCCTTTGTTGTCGTTCCCAAGCTGTCACACAACACCGAGGCGACCTTCCACTCGCAATCTGAACGCTTAAGCTGTGTAACCTGCTCGTCTTAAATTGCACCGTGGCATCGGTTTCCCTCTAAGTTGGGGTCAGGTGTGCTTTGCTGAAACAAGAGAACTTCACAACACAAAGCAAACAATAAAGACATTCAAGGTAAAGAGCAAAGCAAAAACAATCACGACGCCGTTAAATGTCAGCGTAGTCTGCGAACAGCATGCAATCAGAAGTGTATTACATGCCGGCTGCACGGTGCGTGAAATGATTTATGAGTCTGCAGAAGCAAAACCATCATGAAAGGAAAAAGGGAGAAAATAAGGTGTGAGATGAAAAATGGCGGAGCGAAAATGGACTTGCATAAGAAGATAAAGGGTGAAGTGTGCTATGTGCCTCCTCCCAGCCTCGCCGTGACACACTGGTCGATGCATGAGAGCTGTGAGCATGAGCCGTCAAACACTCCCGCAGGTTTAACTGGTCTGGTTAAAAAAATAATAATACATTTATTTTGCACAGCGCTTTTTCTAGACACTCAAAGAGACTTTACTTAAACAATAAAAAGAAAAAAAAGCAGGTGTAAAAGCATAAGCAGTTAAACATCAAAAGCGATCATGAAGAAGGAGGTTTGAGGCTTGGTTCTGAGTGGTGGGGCGAGGAGGTGAGCGTTGGGAGGATCGGAGGTGTGGGGCTGGAGCAGGTCTGCGAGGTGGAGGGGGAGGCCTGGTGATGGAGGCCTTTGTGGGTGAGGAGGAGGATTTTGAATGTGTGTTTGAGAGGGAGCCAGTGGAGATGCTGGAGGACGGGACGGGCGGCAGAGTTCTGAATGAGCTGAAGTCTATTGAGGGGTTTGGAGGGCAGACCGTAGAGGAGGCCACTGCAGCAGTCGAGTCTGGAGGTGATGGAGGCGTGGATGAGGGTTTTAGCGACGTGTTTGATGTGCTGTTCGGAAGTGAGGTGGGTGTCAATGATTAGTGTGAGAGGAGGGAGTCAGGGATGAGTTGATGGACTGGGCCGATGATCATGAGGTCGGATTAGTCACAGTTGAGTTGAAGGTAGCTGGTTTGCATTCAGGATTCTATTTCAGAGAGGGTGGAGGAGGTGATGGATTTGGTGGAGATGCATAGTTGGATGTCATCGGCGTAGCAGTGGAGCTGGAGACCGTGACGACAGATCAAAAAACTGATTGACCCAATACTCGCACCAATACACCAGATATGTAAAGGACTCAGAGAGATGTCGGCTCACCAGCAGGTTTAAACTTCTGTTATTTAGCAAAGTTCACTCATGCAGCTCTGAGCAAAGCAAGGATTCCTATTTGAAATCTGCCCATAGAAGCAGACATTATGCAACGTCCTTCACTCTGTCTGAGCGGTCATATAAAATGATTATCAGTGAACCTCCATGTTAAGTCTGAAGCACTCGTCCACCTTTTATTTCACAGTTAAAATGTGAGAGATTCACGCTGTTCAATGCAGCCTTGAATAATGTTGCTACGGCTAGTCATTTACCTCCTGATTGCTGCTGCAGCTGTGTTCCCACTGATTTTTAGTTGGTCACCGATCTTCCTGTATCCTTTCTCATCTTTGTGAAGTCCCACAATCAGGTTTTTCAGTTTCTCTGGCAACCTTTTGTGGATAAAGATGCAGACATGCAGACAGACACAGCCCATCGGTCCAAAACTGAGGAAGTTTTGGTGTTCACAGCTCGTTTTGTAGCCATGTTCATGCTCTGGTCCTTTTGTGCCTGTATTTACTACATATAACGCCTATAAAAAGTATTTACCCCCCTTGGATGTTTTAGAGGACCAGCTAGTAGATGCCAGCAGTGTCACAACTGGTTAAACGGAGATCACCTGAGTGCAGCTGATGTGTGTCAAATGATTGTAGTATAAAAAACACCTGTGTCTGGGAGGTCCAGTCTCTGGTTCATCAGTATTCCTGCTACATGAGCACTAAAGAACACTCCAAAAAGTATAAGTCAGGAGATGACAAAAAAGGTCTCCAACTCACTGGACATCCCATGGAGGTCAGTCAAATCCATCATTAAGAAATGGAAGGAGTGTTGCACTAGTTTAAATCTGCTGGCCGTCCCCACAAACTGAGGGATCGAGCAGGAAGAGGACGAGTGAGGGAGGCCACCAAGACACCTACGACCACTCTGAAGGAGTTAAAAGCTTCATTGGCTCAGATGGGAGAGACTGTTCATACAACAACTGTTGGGGTTCTTCACCAGTCGAAGCTTTACGGGAGAGTGGCAAAGAGAAAGCCACTGTTGAAAAAAGCCAACGTTAAATCTCGCCTGGAATTCATCCAAAGGCCTGTAGGAGACTCCGAGATCAAATGGAAGAAGGTTCTTTGGTCTGACGAAACAAAAATAGTGTTTTCGGCTATCAGACCACATGCTATGTTGGGCAAACATCACCACAAACACACCATCTCCACCATGAAGCATGGTGGCGGCAGCATCATGATGTGAAGCATGGTGGTGACGGCATCATGATGTGAAGCACGGTGGTGGCAGCATCAGGATGTGAAGCACGGCGGTGGCAGCATCATGATGTGAAGCACGGTGGTGGCAGCATCATGATGTGAAGCATGGTGGTGGCAGCATCATGATGTGAAGCACGGTGTGGCAGCATCATGGTGTGAAGCACGGTGGTGGCAGCATCATGATGTGAAGCACGGTGGTGGCAGCATCATGTTGTGAAGCATGGTGGTGGCAGCATCATGATGTGAAGCGCGGTGTGGCAGCATCATGGTGTGAAGCACGGTGGTGGCAGCATCATGATGTCAAGCACGGTGGCAGCATCACGTTGTGAAGCACGGTGGTGGCAGCATCATGATGTGAAGCATGGTGGCAGCATCATGTTGTGAAGCATGGTGGTGGCAGCATCATGATGTGAAGCATGGTGGTGGCAGCATCATGATGTGAAGCATGGTGGCAGCATCATGTTGTGAAGCATGGTGGTGGCAGCATCATGATGTGAAGCATGGTGGTGGCAGCATCATGACGTGAAGCATGGTGGTGGCAGCATCATGATGTGAAGCACGGTGTGGCAGCATCATGGTGTGAAGCACGGTGGTGGCAGCATCATGATGTGAAGCACGGTGGCAGCATCATGTTGTGAAGCATGGTGGTGGCAGCATCATGATGTGAAGCATGGTGGTGGCAGCATCATGATGTGAAGCATGGTGGCAGCATCATGTTGTGAAGCATGGTGGTGGCAGCATCATGATGTGAAGCATGGTGGCAGCATCATGTTGTGAAGCATGGTGGTGGCGGCATCATGATGTGAAGCATGGTGGTGGCAGCATCATGTTGTGAAGCATGGTGGTGGCAGCATCATGGTGTGAAGCACGGTGGCAGCATCATGACGTGAAACACGGTGGTGGCAGCATCATGACGTGAGGATGTGAGGATGCTTTGTGCATTGTACGGAACTAAACTGAAAGATTGACGGTATTTATACTATTTGGAAAGTATTTATTGAACTCAAAGTTAAATAATATAAAAATCAGCTGAAGGCCATAATCAGCAAAACAAAAAACAAAAATGCTTTGAACGTTTTACCTTCTGTGCAATGAGTCTGATGGAAAATACGTAACTTTTTCCATGATATTCAACTTCTTCGAGATGCCCTGGTGTATTTGCTCTCAATAAAAATGGATAGCCTGTGTAGGAGTGTTGCAAAATATAGTGCTACCTCTCAGGACTTCTGCTGCTGTGTGTCTACAGGGAACTGTACAGTGTTCTCCCATAAATCCTGTTTCTGTTCGAGGGATGTGAAATCGTTAGCCACAAAATGAGCCGCGGCTACGATTGACAAGTTGACACAGCTTTTAATCTGCAGTCAGACATGTTGTCCTAAATGGTTTTGATCATTTAGTTCTAAAACAACCCTGTTACACTGCAAATTGTACATTTCCCTGTGATCATGTGTCAGTCGGTGAAGTCCTCGTGGCGCCAACCCCAGATGTCTTTGTGCTCGTACAGAGAAATCCATTCACAAGTGTTCGGAGCCCAACGACAGGCTCCATATTTGTTCTGTGGAAGCAAACTCCCTCACACCATGAACTGTCTCCACGGTGGTTTGATTTTTTTTTTTACTCTGGAGGCAAAGTGGATGATTTGTTAGTATGTGGAAAGCAATTATCAACAACTGAGTCACTTTATGTTGCATTTCACAATACACACTCGCAGATACTTGACACAGAATATGGATTGGGATGCTGTAATGACACTTGAGTCGACAAAGTAGAAGGGCAGTAACAAGAAGCCTGGGCCTCTGGAGAGCCAATCCAAGCCAGCCAGACAGGACCACTGTCCCCAAGTCTTCAAAATAACTGCAGACCTAATGAACAATGACGCAACCGTTACTCACCTCATCTTCAGAGAGAATACCGGCTCACATTATGTATAATTCAAGCAATCTATACAATACTTGAGATGGGTGTGGCGCTGGCACTGTCTCTGCTACGTCTTCATCTTTCCATTTTGTCATTTTCCAACTCTCCACTCCTGCTGCTGCACAATAATCACTGTCTGCCTCGATACTTCCTTTCAGGGAAGGTAATAAAACATGCAAGGCTGTGTGCCTCAGCGGTACACACAGATCTGCTCAAGGATTGTGTGGGCTGATGAATAAACAGTTGTTACCTCCTTACATGTCCGTCCATCCCTCTCTCTAACCCTCTCAGACAGTAACTAAGAAGAGATGTGAAAACCTACACTGAGGCCGAGGTCTGATGAGTGCTGCTCTGCCAGTAAAACACATCTTTTGGTGAAATATGAGAGCGTCCTCAGATGGAGACAATAACTGTCTGTGTTTTTTCTCTCTACACAGGGAGGAGGCAAGAATCTGACGAGCTGGGATGCTGGCATGGCTTTAGAGTGGAATAGGTGACTATGTCCTGCTGTCGTCCGCTCAGTCTGTTGTTTGTGGATGGCGGCAGGCTCATGGCTACAAAAGGCTGGGACAGTCACTAAGGTCACCTGGCTCTCAGAGGAAAAAGGCAGAGAGCTGACAGAGACTCAGACAATACTCACAGATTGGGCTGCAGAAAAGAACACAGAGCAAAAAGGATGCACACTACGCTGACAGAATAAAGCACAGCCATAGTGCACAGCCATGCCACTGGCTCTGTGAGACTCATGCCTACCGGTGCTTTGATCTACTCAAACTGCAATCGTCAGCACGCTAACATCCTCAAAGTTGCGATGCAAAAACATGCTGATGTTTCAGCAAGTGCAACGTTTGCTAAGTTGCACAAAACACAAAGTAGGACTGAGGCTGCTGAGGATGAGTTTTGAAGGCGTTTGGCTGTAAAGTATTTAATACAGTTGATCTAAATCTTGACCTGGTAAAAAGTTAAGACATTACTGGTAAGATGGATGGATGGATGGATGGATGGATGGATGATGGATGGATGATGGATGGATGGATGGATGATGGATGGATGGATGATGGATGGATGGATGATGGATGGATGGATGGATGGATGGATGGATGATGGATGGATGGATGGATGGATGGATGGATGGATGGATGGATGGATGATAGATGGATGGATGATGGATGGATGGATGATGGATGATAGATGGATGGATGATGGATGGATGGATGGATGGATGGATGGATGGATGATGGATGGATGATGGATGGATGGATGATGGATGGATGGATAGATGGATGATAGATGGATGGATACATGGATGGATGGATGATGGATGGATAGATGGATGGATGGATGATGATGGATGATAGATGGATGGATGATGGATGATGGATGGATGGATGGATGGATGGATGATGGATGGATGGATGGATGATGGATGGATGGATGGATGGATGGATGATGATGGATGATAGATGGATGGATGATGGATGGATGGATGGATGGATGGATGGATGATGGATGGATGATGGATGGATGGATGATGGATGGATGGATACATGGATGGATGGATGATGGATGGATAGATGGATGGATGGATGATGATGGATGATAGATGGATGGATGATGGATGATGGATGGATGGATGGATGGATGGATGATGGATGGATGGATGGATGGATGGATGATGGATGGATGATAGATGGATGATGGATGGATGATAGATGGATGGATGGATGATGGATGGATGGATGATGGATGGATGGATGATGGATGGATGATGATGGATGATAGATGGATGATGATGATGATAGATGGATGGATGATGGATGATGGATGGATGGATGATGGATGGATGGATGGATGGATGATGGATGGATGGATGGATGGATGGATGATGGATGGATGATAGATGGATGATGGATGGATGATAGATGGATGGATGGATGATGGATGGATGGATGATGGATGGATGGATGATGGATGATAGATGGATGGATGATGGGTGGATGGATGGATGGATGATGGATGGATGGATGGATGGATGGATGGATGGATGATGGATGGATGATAGATGGATGGATGGATGGATGGATGATGGATGGATGGATGATGGATGGATGGATGGATGATGGATGGATGGATGATGGATGGATGGATAGATGGATAGACGGATGGATGTATGGATGGTAGACAGATAGACGGACGAACGGACACAGACAGACAGATCCCAAGAGAAATTTAGCATCTTGTCCTGAGAGAAACCTACACCTGTCTGTATAGAATGACACATCAATCCATCAAATGTTCCTCAAGACACCTCAAACCACAAATACCAACCAGACAGCAGAACAAGAGGAAATTCAGGGCATCACACAAGTCACTGGAATCCATGCTGTTCATGTGCAAAACGTTTTGCAAATCTATCCTGAGGATACTCGCGGCGCTGCCAGACTTCCACACAGCAAACTGGTTTTCTTAAAAAGACTCGGGGAGAACAACCAATTCTACAACAGCCTCCTGTTTCATCGTGAATGCATTTGCAGCCCCTCATTATTCACGAGGCGCTGATTGTCTTTTTGTAGCATGGAACTGGTTTTTCTGCAGAGTTGTAATGTTTACCAGGGTGAGGGCCAGAACGAGCATCGGTGGATCTGAATAATTTATGTTGCGGGGGGGATAATAAGCATAAAATGAGAGAGGAAGAGATGGACAGCGTGCAAATAGGAAATATCTGGCACTGGAGACAGAAGTGTACAAAGGCAATGATATAGGAAGGAATTAACCGCTGCCACTGAAGCAGAGAGGAAAAAATAAACCCCAAGGCAAAAAGGAAATGCTGGAAAACATTCTTTCATTCATAGCACGCTTCAGACACCGGCACACACATGATGTAACGTACATGTGTGTGCTGAATCCCGTTACTTCAGCGTGTCACAAAATGATAGGTGCTATTGAGTTCATCAGGCAGAGCGTTTCCCTGGCAACAGACCGACTTACCCTTCTCCTCCGACTTTGGTGATCTTGAGGCGAAAGTCCACAGAGTTGAGGTTGGGGGGCTTCCATTTGAGGATGTCATCACATCTCCCCGGCTTGTATCTCTGCAGAAAGACGCCCAAGAGCAAAAAAAAACATTACAGGGTGGAAGATTCGTAAGGGTGAAAACACAGTAAACATGCTTAAATAGAGGAAAGTGACACTGTTGTTCCATGAGTAGCTAATCATTTCTGTCAACCCTGAACACCGAAGAATTACCGGGTGAGTAACTTGTTAGCTGGGCTGCATTTTTGAGCAACACTCCACGAGCTAATGAACCTCTCGTACATGTTAGGCTCCATTATGATGCGCTGCTGGTGTCTAATTAATTGATGTTAGGTTAAAAATCAGCTTCTGAGTTTCCAGAATGTCATGACATGCAAGTTCCTCACAAAACAAGGGGAACTAATTACAGAATTGGCAAGAGCAGTAATTGGAAGTGTGGTGGGAGCACAAGAATAGACATGTAAATATAAATATGACCAATCGTGTGCAATGATTCAACATGACTACATTTGTCACGTCGCTAGTGTTTCGCTGTGCAGCGACATATGACACACACTTAACAACTTGCTTTCCTCCCTTCTCTTTGATTATTAATGCATGTTTGACATTTAGAAGGACGTGGATCCAATGCACCGAAACATGAGAAATGTAAAGGCATGATGGGTGGAGGCGGGAACAGATGACCAGATTCTGTCACTGTCAAGTTGCCCGGTAACAGAAGTCTACTCCAAAGAAGCAACGCACAGGATTTCTGAGGAGAACCTGCACTGACACAGCGCATGAATAAATAAGGAGCTCCTGGCTCCACCTGCACCAAGACTTTAGAAAAGAAATGTGAATGTTCAGAAAGAACCTCCACCACCCTGCTCCTCCAGAAACACAAAGCCTGGTATCTGACTTTGGCAAGCTGCTGGGCTTTCTGAATAGCATAACAATCTTACAGCTTGACACAGATTTTGCTCAGGCTTTTTCTTTTTATCAATTCAGAGTCAAGCCCAGTATCTCTCAAAACTATATTTTAAATTGAGTGATTCTGCAGCTCATATATCATATCTAGTGTCAGAGCGCCTGCATGATGTAATGGGTCTTTATACTTGAAATGCCACAGGTTGGACAATGTGTCATCTGAGCTCCTTTAAAGGCAAACAAATTTTGCATCAGATAATCACGTCTCTCTGATCCCTGTCCAGGGACTTTTACGGTTAAAGAGATGTTCGCCAAGTAGGTCCACCATCGGCAGGGATGGACACTGGGGTTGGGTGCTGGGCCGACAGGGCAGTGGACAGAGGCGTAGGCTAATTGTGGGGGCGAGAAATGTCACCTCACTGGCAGGGAAGGAGCTGGAGTGGTACAGATCAGAAAGGGTTGGGCTCACCTCTACGTACGACAAAGAAACCAAACTCCTGGACAGTAGGGGTGTAACAGTACACCGAACCGAACCGAACTGAACCGTTTGGTACAGAGGTGTACTACGGTGCGAAAATCTTAAGACTACTAAGAATGGTCGATGTACAGAATTGTTTTAATTGTGAACCTCGTAGTTGTGGTGGACCTTCTCCGTCTCACAGTTGTAAGCATTGCGGAACTAAAAACAAGTTTCCAGGGGAACACAGGATATAAGGGACCGTTTATTCTCCTTGTGTGACGTATGGCTAGCGAATGGGATGGCTAATGCTAACAGCTGGAAGACGCTCCGCCGTGGTTAAAACCACCCGTCTGGGATCACGTGGGTTTCCTGGTAAAGTATTAAAAAGGAGTAAAACAAGTGGACCAGACCAAAGCTGTAAGGAGCTCCAAACGTGGAGAAAGTATGGTGTTTATTATCTGTCATAACTCTGGTTTTACTTGGCCGATCAACACAATTCAAAGACTGGTAGATAGTTAGAAATCCACACTTTGGACACAAGTTGAAATGGAGACTCAGCGAGGCGTCTTGCTGCTACGTCATCTTAAATCAGTCATGTCATTTTGACGCGCTGGAGCATCCGTACTGAACTGAACCGAACCGAACGGAATCGAATCGTGACTTCTGGACCGAGGTGCCTACCAAAAGGTGATTTTTGTGTACCGTTACACCCTTACCACTCACACACAAACATTCACACATCAATGGTGACAGACTTCAATGCATGGTGCATGCCATTGGGGTTCAGGATCTTGCCCAAGGACACTTTGGCATGCGGAGGGACCGGGGATTGAACTGCTAACCTTGCAGTCAGTGGACAGCCCGCTCCACTACCTGAACCACAGCCGCCCTGTCCACTGTCACTTTCGACATATGTTGAAACAAAGACTCAGCGAGGCATCCTGCTGCTACGTCATCTTAAATCGATCATGTCATTTTGATGTGCCGGCGTGTTCATCGACTCCAGAGGGTTCTGTACCGAACCGAACCGAGACTTCCGATCTGAGCTACGTACCGAAACATTTCTGTGTACCGTTACACCCCTACTGGAGAGGGGTTGGACTTGCTCCTTTTCCAGAGTTACCAAACGTGAGAGGCACCAGGCAGGTGTTTGGATACCCCTTCTTTATAAACCATGGACCAGAGGGCGTGCTTCAACTATCGGGGATCGCCCTCCCCAGCCTCCCTAGGAAGGTTTACTCCAGGGTGTTGGACGGGAGGCTCCGACTGATTGTGGAACCTCGGATTCAGGAGGAGCAACATGGATTCTGTCCTGTATGTGAAACAACGTACCACCTCTTCACCCTTGCAGAGCGACTGAAGGGGGGCGTGAGACGGACAGGTAGCTTGGTGCAACATCGGCAGCAATGTGGCCGTTGTACCAAGCAGTCACGGTAAAGAGGGAGGGAAGGTTCACCAATCTACATTCCAACCCTGTCCTCTGGCCATGACCTCTGGGAAGCGACCGAAAGAATGAGATCTCCGATTACAAGCAGCTGAAATCAATTAATTATTCTTTTTAATTAAAAAGTGGTCAAAGCTATCACCTCATAGAGCATTAAAATTCTGGTTGTATATTTCTGCATCAGCACCAATAATCCACTAACTTAATACATGCAGCATAAACGATAAAATACCACAATGAGAGAGGCTATTGAGCACACTGACTATTTTTCAGGTAATGCTTTTTAGTGATTTGGATGAATCTACGCTGAATAGCAGCAGATGTTCCTGTATGTCAAACATTTCCACATAATTGTTAGAACGAGACATGCTGTGTCACTGTGGCTGGGACTTAAAAAGTACTGCGTGGGCATCTTGATGCCATTCCTGCGCTGCTCGAAAATTTGAAAAATTCTAACGTTATAAACTCGTTGAGTCAAGGTCAAAATGACTCTGTCGTTTTGGTGTGAATTGAGGGGACCATGAGTGTTGGGCGACCTTCAGCATTGTCGGCTCTGGAGCGCTCGGTGTGGGAGGTGGCCTTCATGTGCCTTTTGAAACCGGCGCGTATCATAAAGACTATTCAACACAGTCAGGTAGACAGCAAGGAAAGAGGGCATGTCTCTTTTGAAGAACCTCCACCGAGTACATCTTTTCTCCTCAAAACGTGGGTGTGAAAAAACATTCTTCAGTGCAGTTAGGTACACTGTGCAGCGCAGGCATCAACATAACCATAACAAAGCGACTTATACTACTTATGAAACTCTAAGTGAAATGAAATATACACAGCGCTGTGAAAAAGTATAATTGATAGCTTCTATTTTTGCATATTTTTCACACTTAAATGTTCCAGATCATCAAACTAATCTTTATATTCACTGAATATTACGCAGAGATAACCCACAAAACAAGCTGCTTTTAAATGATTGTTTATTGAAGAATTATTGAAAATTACCTATATCACCCCAGCGAAAAAGTTTTTGCCCTCTTGAACCTAATAACTGGTTGGGTCACCCTTGGCAGCAACAACTACAGTTAAATGTTTGTTCCAACTTGTGATCAGTCTTTTCCATCACCATGGAGGAATGTTGGTCCACTCTTCTCTGTAGAATAGTTTCAATTTGGCCACATTGGATAGTTCAAGCATTACCTTCCCCCTTTAAAGTCTTGCCACAGCATCTCTTTTGGATTCAAGTCCAGTTTTTAACTCAGCCACTCCAGAACCTTCATTTAGTTCTTCCTGAGCCCCTTAGAGGTGGACTTGCTTGTGGTCTTTGGGTCTTTGTCTTGCTGCATGAACCATTAGTGTTGATCCAGGAGGATTTTCTGATAGAGAGCAGAATTCATGGCTCCATCAGTGATGACAAGTGGTCCAGGTCCTCCAACCATCACACTACCACCACCATGGTTCACTGTTGGTAGATGTTCTTCTGGTGGAATGCAGTATCAGCTTTACTCCAGATGTAACGGACCCATGTCTTCCAGAAAGTCCCACCTTTGACTCATCAGTCCACAGGATGTTATCCAAAAGTCTTGGAGCTCATCCAGATGAACCTTTATTTTCTTTTGGTCAGTAGTGGTTTGATCCTTCAACTCTCCATGGATCCATTTCCTCCCAGAGTCTTCCTCATTGTGGAATCATGTAGACGGACCTTAACTGAGGCCAGTGAGGTCTGCAGATCTTTAGATGTTCCTCTGGGTTCTTCTGTGACTCCTGGATTAGATATGGATGCTCTTGGAGACATGTTGGTAGTTGGTCCACTCCTGGGAAGGTCCACCACTGTTCCATGTTCCTCCATTTGTGGATAAAGTCTCTCACTGTGCTTCTCTGGAGTCCCAGAGCCTCAGCGATGGCTTTGTAACCCTCCAGACTGATGGATGTCAATGACTTTGTTGGATCTCTTTAGAACGTGGCATCATGTGCTGCTTTCTGAGACCCTTGAGCTGCTTCACAAAACCAGACAGATTCTATTAGTGATGTTTAGATCCAACAAGCCTGGCAGTGATCATATGTGGGAGTGGATGGTGGAACTGAACCCAACTGTTAATTGAATTAAGTCATTTGGTAGACTGGTAGCTAAGGGGGCAATTACTTTTTCGCATAGGACAAGGTGTGGCTGGACAGCATTTTTCTTTCAATAAATGAAACCATCATTTAAAATCCACTTTTTCTGTTTTCTTGGGTTGTCGTTGTCTTATGTTAAAATTAGTTTGACAATCTGAAACATTTACGTGTGACAGATAGACAAAAATAGAAGATGTTTGTGGGGGGCAAATACTTCTCCACGACACTGTACATGCAACTAATGATTAAGCTCCTACAACTCTTGATCATATTACTTTATAAACAAGAAAGAAATATGGTGCTAACCTTTGAAGAGCTGTAAGGAAAAGACAGTTTGCATGTACTATGTGCTGTTACTGTGGCAACAGAACAGAACGTGTACACCTCTACTAATTAGTGAATTATTATCCCCAGAAAACTCAGCATGTTAAAATGCGTATGTTTTTAACACTAGTGATTTTTGCTTTAAACAAATTCCTTCCAGTAGAACCATGGCAACAACTTCATGAAAGCCCGATCTGACTGCAGACACGCTAAACAGGCAACCTTCAAATTCGTTTCTAAATGAAAAAGTGAGGCCTGCTGCACTCGTGTTTCATTACTGCTGTTCGTCTTGTCAATAAGCGACTGCACGTACAAAACAAGAGCTTTATTATTAAAGTGCCAAACAGACCGTCATGTACGACCTTGCATTCAGGAACACATCTCTCATCTATCAAATTCATTTTTATGTAATGATGTTCCATTGCATATAAATTGCCTGCTGTTTCGAGTTAGGAATTCAGAAGCAGCGACTGTTCGACTGAGTGGTGGAAAAATGGGGAGCTGTATGGTGAAAAGGCAGAAATGGGGCTGCATTGTGTCTTTATATATACCACATGTATGTATATATTCACACATACATACATACAGTCCTATGACTTCTTCTATTTTTGCATATTTCTCACACTTAAATATTCCAGGTCATCAAACTCGTATTCATATTTATTGAATATCACACAGAGATAACGCACAAAACACACAATGCCAATTGCAAATGATGATTTATTAAAGATTTATTGAAAACCTTTATCATCCCTGTGAAAAACTAATTTGGTTGGTCCACCCTTGGTAACATCTGCAGGGGGGCAAAAACTATTTCACAACACTGTCCTTGCACTATACTGCCAGAAGTACTGGGTCGTCTGCCTTCACATGACCTTTAATGACGTCCCATTCTTAATCCGTAGGGTTTAATATGGAGTTGTTCCACCCTTTGCAGCTATAACAGCCTCAACTCTTCTGGGAAGGTTTTCCACAAGGTTTAGGAGTGTGTTCATGGGAATCTTTGACCATCTTCCAGAAGAGCATTTGTGAGGTCAGACACTGATGTTGGACCAGAAGGCCTGGCTCTCAGTCTCCACTCTAATCCATCCCAAAGGTGTTCTATCAGGTTGAGGTCAGGACTCTGAGCAGGCCAGTCCAGTTCCTCCACACCAGACTGGATCATCCATGTCTTTACTGACCTTGCTTTGTGCACTGGTGGCAACCATGTTGGAACAGGAAGGGGCCATCCCCAAACTGTTCCCACAAAGTTGGGAGCATCAAATAGTCCAGAATGTCTTGGTCTGCTGAAGCATTAAGAGTTCCTTTCACTGGAACTAAGGGGCCTGAAGAACACCCCCACACCATAACCCCCCTCCACCAAACTTTACACTTGGAACAATGCAGTCAGGAAGCACCGCTGTCCTGGTAAGCACCAAACCCAGACTGGTCCATGGGATGTCCAGACAGAGAAGTGTGATTGGTCCCTCCAGAGAACTGGTCTCCACTGGTCTAGAGTCCAGTGGTGGCTGCTTTACACCACTGCATCAACGCTTTGCATTGACCTTGGTGATGTGAGGCTTGGATGCAGCTGCTGGGCCATGGAAACCCATTAATGAAGCTCTCTACCACTGTTCTTGCGTTATGTCGGATCAGTACTCAGTGACCGAGTCAGATAGTGGGATCAGTATTGGGAGAGAAAAATCACATTATTCTGTGTGAAATTCCCTCTAGCTCCTACAAAAAGTCAGAGTTTTGCTTTTGACCCTGGGTTCTGATCTCTGGCCAGTTTCATCCTCAAAGTAAATATCTGATAGTAGTCGAGCTTATGAGCACATTACTCATTTATTAAAGGCACGCTCACAGCAGTTTAGACAAAAAGCAACATGAGTGTAAATCCTTTTATCACCAATGCCACTAGCAGTCATTAATGAGAAGGGAGGCTGCTGCATGTTGAGATTGTTTCCAGAAGTCATTGATTTTGTTAGTCTCTACAGCAGCCAGTGCACTATTAATCTCTTTTTTTCCACAAGTGGGATTAGAGTGGTCTCAGGGTTAATCTCAGCGGGGTCTTTCAGCTGTGAGTGTCCATTAATACTTGCACAAAGGTTGCCACCGCAACCGCCCATTCTCTGGGTGTGTTATCTCATCCAGCACATGCTGTCCTTGGAATATGCTTGCTTTGTTTGGGGAGCACCAAAAAGAGTTAGAATTTATAACAGAAGCTTTGCCACAGATGGCAGAATTTCTTATAGGAGCACTCCAGATGGTGAAGGCAGGGCAAACAGCGCAAAGAAAAATGTTCTGTTCTCTTTTATTTGTCAGATCATTTATACTCAATTCAAAAATCAAAGTCAGTTTCCACTATATGGTTCATAAACAATGTGGAGCCGGTGAAGTTAAAGCTCTTGAATCATTTGGTGAAGAATGATCTGTGACATATATTTGAGTTTAGGGAGTCACATCATTGGTTAGCGTCCATCTTATGTGGCTCATAAATCAGTCTAATCATTTTCTGTGGGCTGTGCTGTTCTTCAGTCCATCTTTGCGTCATATCTGCAGACGTTCTAGCTCAACATTTATTCCTTAGGTTTTCCCTGTCCCTGCTTTTCTCAACTCTTTATCCCGAGACAGTTTTTCATGCATCATGTCGCACATCGGCACTGAAACCCTTCGAGAACACTCGGGCACACAGTGTCAAAGTGACTCTCAAAGAAATGGGTCATTGTGTCTGAGCGGTAACGGAGCGAGCTTTTCTCTCGGGAACAGATTTACTGGACTTATCCAGCCTTTTGTCTGAAATCTGCAGCACACTGAAACATCCAAGGCCCCATCCACAGGAAGACGAGCCCAGGCCTGAACGCACCAATAGTCCATCAACCCGTGTATCGTCCACACCAAGCCGGCGTTTTGGGGGTCTGAAATCGATCCTTTCTGAACCTAGGTCCCAGAGTGCAAAGATCTGAAAACGGCATTTACGTGTCACCGTTGTTACGCCCTGTCCTCTTACATCATAGCTCCACCTCTCCATAGATGCTCCAAACCCAGAGAACGACGACAACAGTGTCTCCGTATAGTGCTGCGTATGTCCTGCTGATAGTTCCACCTCATCGTCCGTCCAGACTAGAGTCCTACCAGCTCGTCCACTCCTATTTGCCGCTGCCATGTTCTATGTTTACATCCTATACTGATTTCTACATGCCTAAAGTCCCACCGCCAGTTTCCTCTTGTTTCTGTTACGGCGTCATAGCGCCACCAACAGGCCTGGCGTGTGTTTTACATCATTTTCAGGCGCATCAAGTGAATTCATGTGGACGGACACATTTACTGAAACAGCTCCGTCTTCATGAAGAACGTTTTTGAAGCTATAAGGCTTCATGTGGGCCTCAGTCTGCCTTGAAGCAACAAAGTGTTACTGAAACAAGACTTTGAAAAAAAAAATAGCATTACAATCAAAGGACTGGAAGAAACCCATCCAGTAAGCCTCCTTTTCTCCAATAGGATTAGGCATTCTGAATTGATTGAGGTATTGTATTCTAATATAATTTGTCATATTCACTTCACTGATTGTGATTGAATGTGTGCCATTAAAGACAATCAGCCTTTTGATCTTCAGCATGCACTGAAGTGTTGATGTATGATAATCATGTTGCAGATGCTGCCTGGTTTCTTTGAGATCTTTTGCAGTTACCAGATAATCAGCTGTGAATTTTGTTTTTTTTGTTTTTTTTCATTCACAGTTTAGTTGCATTTTTGCATTTTGTATGTTTATACCCTTCCAAGACATCGGAGCCCACCGCTGTTGTCGTCTTTGTGTGCAGTTGTTGTGGTTTCATCTGTTATCTTCATCTGTTGCAAAGTTATTGGAAAAAGCTTAGCGTCCACGTCCATTTGCATCAGCTGTTTAGTTGCCGTTTCTCATTGTAATTTATAGATTAGTGCATTAGTGCCTCTTATTTGTCGCTAAAGAGGGTTTTGTTATAGTTCCCATACTGACATATTAAAGGTGGTCCTTGGTTTATAAAGGAGATCCGTTCCTACGACGCATCGTAGGCCGATTTTCGGTGCAAGTCGGATTTTATGCCTAAATTAATACCTTAAGTTCGCTTTCATGACTCAGTGTTCCCCCAGTGACTGTGTTCACCGCTGTTCTCATGCAACCATCGTATTATCTATGGAACAAACCGCTTAGGTCGAAACTTGGTTTATAAAGTCATTTATGGGAGTCGTTCATAACCACTAAACGTTGGAACACAAGACCGTCGTAAACCGAGGACCTCCTGTAATCATTATTTCATTTTAACTGTGAATAGCAGGTCGTCAACTATTGTGTTTTATTGTGTTTAATAGTCTGGATTTACTCCTGACTCAATTTTAATCAACATTGATGGTGTAAGGTGCGTATAAAAAAAACATCTGACCTTTTATTCTCGATGGGAAAAGAGCTGTGTTTGTAAATGTTAGTATTTAGCTTTTTTTCTGTTGTGTTTTCCTCACAACACCTTGATGCACAGAGAAAATGATAGGCTCCATTTCTTCCTGTGAAAATATGGATTGCACTAGATCAAATACAATCATCTATTTCTGGACTTTAAAAGGGTAACAGATCTCTGATCTGTGGCTGTTCAATAACTCATCACATTGCCTGTTTACTGTTTCCTCTCTAGATTCTCAGATGTCGTTTCTCTCTTCCCAGGTTATTTATTTCTCTGGACTGACAGTGATGGTGTTTGGTTTAATCCTATTAGTTTCACCAAGGTGTTGGAAACATTCCTCAGAGGTTCTGGTCCATGTTGACATGATAGCATCACACAGTTGCTGCACATTTGTCGGCTGCACATCCATGATGCCAACCTCCCGTTCCACCACATCCCAAAGGAGCTCTACTGGACTGAGATCTGGTGACTGTGGAGGCCGTTGGAGTCCAGAGAACTCATCGTCATGTTCTAGAAACCAGTTGGAGATGATCTGAGCTTTGAGACATGGAGCTTTATCCTGCTGGAAGTAGCATCAGAAGATGGTCCACTGTGGTCATAAAGGGATGGACATGGTCAGCAGCAACACTCAGGTAGGCTGTGGAGTTTAAACCAGTTGGTACTAAGAAAACACCCCCCACACCATTAGACCACCAGCAGCAGCCTGAACCGTTGATCCAAGGCAGGATGGATCCATGCTTTCATGTTGTTCTGACCTACCATCTGAATGTTCAGCTGAAATGGAGACTCATCAGACCAGGCAGCGTTTTTCCATCTTCTACTGTCCAGTTGTGGTGAGCCTGTGTGAATTGTAGCCTCAGTTTCCTGTTCTTAGCTGACAGGAGTGGCCCCCGGTGTGGTCTTCTGCTGCTGTAGCCCATCTTCTCCAAGGTTGTTGTGGTTCAGAGATGGTGTTCTGCATTCCTTGGTTGTAACCAGTGGTTCTTTGAGTTCCTGCTGCCTTTCTATCATCTCCAACCAGTCTGCCCATTCTCCTCTGACCTCTACCATCAACAAACTGGATGTTTCCTCTTCTTCAGACCATCCTCTGTAAACCCTGGAGATGGTTGTGGTGAAAATCCCAGTAGACTCAGACCAACAACCATGCCACGTTCAAAGCCCCTTAAATCCCCTTTCTTCTCCATTCTGATGCTCGGTTTGAACTTCAAAGGTTGTCTTGACCACGTCTACATACCTAAATGAACTGAGCTTGAACATGTCTCATGTCAGGTGATCAGTTCTTACTTGGTTACACTGTCGGGTGAAAATGAGAAACACTATCAAAGCATGAAGGCCAAAGTCTCTCTGTTCATGAACATTTAATGAATTTAGATTAATTAAATCACTGAACATCCCATCTTACAAAAGAGGCGCACACAGTGAAGCTCTGTAACACCCCAAAGGAGACACCAAGTCTTCACTCTAGGGGGTTGTATTAAGAGCTTCCCGTTCGCTCCCACTGCTCAGCATCCTTCACAACTAATAGCTTATTTGCATAGGTTGGCACATCGAGGCAGTTTCTAACAAGAGCCAACGTGTCAGTCAGTAATCCAATGACACAGGCTAATGGTCAGAAAAGCAAATGCATTTAAAAAGAAAACCTCACAATGCCAAATGCAGCGATGCCCCTCATCCAATTTTTGCCTCTACCAAACACCCTTACTCCTAATTCTTTTATTATTATTTTGTAAACATTTAACAGCCTTTTGGAAAACATTCCTCTGGTATTCCAGTGCAGTTTACTATTTTGCTATGAGGTGTGGGCCATCGCATAACATTATGTCAGAGCAGGTTTAGATTTCCTTTCAGGCTGGAAGCACATGCAGGAAAAACATTTGTGTTCTCAAAATCTCAGCAGTGCATGACAGATACACCCTTTTCCACCGAGAAGAACCAGGTCCTAGTTCTGGTGCTTAGTTGGTTCTAATCTGGTTCCTCCTAAGAACCTGTTTGCTTTTCTTTTATCAAGGAGTCCAGTTGGAGCCATTGGGTCACCGTAAAACCACTACGCTAGCATCCATTACATAGCAGTTAAACAAACGCAGTAAGTTGATGATAATATCTATGTTTATCTCTATAGATGGTCTTAAGGCTGATTGTGAGGCGGAGGTCCTCCTGTTGCCTGGACACATCCGTGATCACGCTACTGGTGGGACACAGCTGTAGCGGATTTCAGGTCAACAGTTTGTGCTAAACTTCCGTGTGTCCCGGGAGTCATTCCAATACATGTGTGATGGGACCAGGGACGTCCTGGAGAACAAGGACACTAATTAGCGCTTGTGTGTCCCTTTCCACCGTTGATGGTTGGTCACCATAACCCCGCCCCCAGCCCCTGACGTACTCGGTGCTTAGCTCTGGACCAGCAAAGAGTTGGTGCTTGCTGAGCTCCAGTTTATAGAACCTGGAGTCGGTGCTTAGGAGGTGGAAACACAAAGAAGTGGAGCTAAGTCAGGCTCTGGCTCCGGACTAGACCTGGAACCAGCTCAGTGGAAAAGGGATAAGAAAGGTCTTTTCTTACCCCTTTTCCACAGAGGGAGAACTTTTATCTTTATCTAGACCCAGAAACAGCAGGAACTCATCATTCATATTTGCATTTCGTGTGATATGGTGTCTCTGTCACCCCGACATCACCATGCTGGCTGTTGTTCTAATTGTTGTTATTGTGAGGAATGATTTTGGTGACCAATTCCTCTGTTGATTCAACAGAAATGATCACTTTGTCCTTCTGCAGCACATATTCAAATTATTCCATGAGCTTTCAAAAGCCTTTGCTTCAACTAAGCTGAGTAAAAGCATTTCTTTCGCTTTCATTGCTGCATAATCTTTTCAGACCGACAGTGTCTGTGAGTAAACTATGTCTAACGAGTTTGCTGAGTGAAGCTAAGCAAAGGCTGCATTTTAAGATATGTTATGCAGCATGTAACACATTCATGCTATCCTCCTTGTTTGACTCATGTGGTAATCCTCCATCAAACAATTTAGATCTCTTGCAAAGTAAACATCAAACTGAAGATTAACTTCAGACGCAAATCTCACTTTCATATTTTCCCCAAATCACTCAGCCCTTCTTGCTTCCAACTTCTACAGTGAGAGAGGAGCTGCTGTCTGCTCAGATGCAACCGCTAACTCGAATCGTACGGTGATGAAATATTAATAACTCGTTTAACTGACTGGTGTTTCTGCCGACTAGCGGGGGTGGTGACATTTAATCATTTAGTCAACAAACTGCACACGTTCCAAATTATTACCGCTGAAATATCTCTGCTGCTTTTTAAAGTGCACGCAGAAGCTGTTGAGACGACACGAAGGCCTGCGTCACTCTGTTGTTTCAATGAATCCATCTGTGTTTACAGTTTAAGTGCCTAAAGTTGGTTCATTATAAAAATCCTGTGTGTGTGTGTTGTCTAAAATTCCTGAGGTTTTCTTTTAGTCTGAGAGGTTAAATACGCGACGTGTACGAGGGCAATTCAAAAAGTTCTCGGCCTCACGTGAAAACAAAGGGCGCAACTCCCATAGTGGGGCCATAACTGTATACGTTAAAGCCATATATTAATGTCCACAAAACTCAAATGTTTGAAGCAACTAAAGAAAAAACAGAAGCTCTAAGCTTTACTCCAGGACAATGAACAGGGTGGCTGTGGTCCAGGTGGTAGAGCAGGTTTTCCACTGATCACAAGGTCGACGGTTCGATGCCCGGCCCCTCCACGTCCTGAAGTGTTCTTAGGCAAGACACTGAACCCCAGTGGCTGGCACCATGCGTGGAAGTCTGTCGCTATTGATGTGTGAATGGTAGGGGTGTAACGGTACACAAAAATCACGTTTCGGTAGGCACCTCGGTACAGAAGTCCCCATTCGATTTGGTTTGGTTCAGTATGGAACCCTCTGGGGTCGACGGACGTGCCGGCGCGTCAAAATGACACGACCGATTTAAGATGACATAGCAGCAAGACGCCTCACTGAGTCTCCGTTTCAACTTGTGTCCAAAGTGTGGATTCCAAACTATCTACCAGTCTTTGAATCGTGTTGATCGGCCAAGTAAAACCAGAGTTATGACAGATAATAAACACCATACTTTCTCCACGTTTGGAGCTCCTTACAGCTTTGGTCTGGTCCACTTGTTTTACTCCTTTTTCATGCTTTACCAGGAAACCCAAGTGATCCCAGACGGGTGGTTTTAACCACGGCGGAGCGTCTTCCAGCTGTTAGCATTAGCCATCCCATTCGCTAGCCGTACGTCACAGAAGGAGAATAAACGGTCCGTCACATCCTGTGTTCCACTGGAAACTCCTACTTGGTTTTAGTTCCGCAATACTGTGCAACTGTGAGACGGAGAAGGTCCAACACAACTGTGGGCACTATGAGGTTCACTTAAAACTATTCTGTACATCGGCCATTCTTAGTAGTCTTAAAATGTTCGTACCGTGGTACACCACTGTACCAAACAGTTCGGTTTGGTATATTGTTGCCCTCCTAGTGAATGGGTGAATGCAAAACACACTGTAAAGCACTTTGGGGTAGAAAGGCGCTATGTAAGTGCATTTCCCATTTACAATGCGTCCGTCCACACAGCTCAGGTGGCAGAAGCAGCCAAATGTGGCCTTGAACTGTTGCCCCATGAGCCTTATTCACCCGACCTGCACTGTCTGGCTTCTGTCTGTTTCCCAAACTGAAATCCCACTTGTGTGGTGATGAAGTCATGCATGCTGCTGAGGACTATCTGGACCTTCTTCCGCTTGGGGATCGCGAAACTTGAACATTATCGGACCATTGAAGTTAAAGAAGACGATGTTGAACAATAATGCAAGAACAATCTCTTCTGTGACGTTTTCTAGTGAGGCTGAGAACTTTTTGAAGCACTCTCGTTTATCATATGCAGTCTCGCAACGCCGTGACAGGACTTCCATCGAATTCAAAGGCGAGAATTAAATAAGAGGGAGTGGAAAAAGGCACCTCACAATATGATTAACTTGTCTGAGCAACGACCCGTCTATGCAATCTGCATTCTCACTGACTGGATATTTGTCCCAGCTGATTCTATTCTTGCTTGGCGAGCAGCGAACATTTAAATTCAGTAAAACACAGCTGCCAGAACGAATTACAAACCCTGGTTGACGGCATCTTCCTAATCCATGACTGGGAAGCAGATGATGTTGTTTCTATTTCCTCTGCAGGTTCAATAACTGTTCAGACGTCCTGACATCCAACAGGCAGGAGCGCTTTCAACGCCGCTCTCTGCCCCAGTTATTCATGATTATTCAAATTCAGCGAGGATACAGAGGATAGCATGATCATCAATCAAAAACTGGCAGCATCAAAAGCAGCAGCTCCAAATCCAAAACCATTTTCTGGTCGAGATTGTGTGTAATTTGGAAATTCGGTACAGTTTTCTGGTCAGAATGCATAAAGAACAGCTATAAAAGTAAACCAATGACCACACTGCATTGTCACGTAAATAATCTCTACTTCCTCAAAGCTGTATGATCATTTAAGAATCAGTAGCGTTCCTTCTTCCACTTGAGAGAAACACAGTAAACCTAGCAAACTCATTGAAAACAAAGATTTAAATCTGCATAAAAGCAGAAAGGGGAAAGATGACATTGGAGATGCAGGTCGGCTCTGTCTGGGTCACGATGGAAGGAAAGTGTCGCTGTGTAAATCATCACTGCCGGCTCTCCTGAGAGCTGCTGCTAGCTGAAGGCTAAAGCCACAGTCATATAAATGATAATTACTTCTCACATCACAGAACCTTACAGGAGGAGGGAAAAACGCTGGCGATGTTGTGCGGTTGAATCCGAGGCCAACTTGGAATCCACATCTGTCATCATCAGAAACACATTTCACTCACCGCCGCCAGTAAACCCCTGAATGTGTTTCCCGAACTTAAATGGAGGCAGAGGAAAACAGCAATCCAATGTGTTCTTTTAATTTAACAATCAAAGGTTGAATTCGTATCAACAACACTGGCTTTTATCTCGCTATATCAGTTCAATGCATTGTGAATTGATCTTCACTCTTCAGTTTCACGTGTTGGCAGGATTTTGCTGCTCTACCCATAATATAAATCCATCCATCCATGATCTATACACCGCTTAATCCTCTGTAGGGTCGCAGGGTGGAGGGGGTCTATCCCAGCCGACAGGTCGCCAGTCGATCACAGAGAACATGCAAAGACCAGACAGAAAGATCCCAGGCGTCCTAACCGGGACGTGAACCGGGGATCTTCTACCTGTGAGGCGACGGTGCTAACAACCTGCAGCCCATAATGATCAATGACTTCCACCCAGCTGTACTGATAGGAATACAGCCTCCATATGGTACTAATTACAGGAAACTCTGCTCATTCCCTCTCATGGAAATTAACTACATTAGGGAAGAGGAAAGGGCAGCAGCAGCCTTGATAATCATCACAGAAACAGGCTGAGAAACTGGGCAAGGGAGCGAATATAAACAGCAATTTATTTAAATGTTGCACAGCATCTCCTAAATCACCATCACCTCTGACGGGGCTGCAGCCAAAGCAGCACTTGCAGGCCCTGCCACCGCTGGCCGAAGAGATGTTGAGCATTTCCAGAATCAAACGAAAGAGAAGCAGGTGTCCGAACGCAAAATACGCACTACCACCAATTATCCATGTGCGCCAGAGCTGCCCATGTTCTTTGTCATGCAAATCTTCTGGATTCAACCCAGTCAAAAACATTCTGCTGAACTTGTTGCGGTTATGAAATAGTCCCTCACTGCCCGAAGGTATGCTTTAGAGCAGTGGTTCTCACCTGGTCCAGCCTCAGGACCCTCTATGTCTCTATTAATAACGGTCGGGACCCAGATCTCTGAAGTTTGCTGTTCCTGTTAACAGATTAAAGTCTATTTTGGTGGAGTCTCAAGGCATTTTGATACAGCTGGGGAACATTTTGGCTTATTTATTGCTCATTTTGGTATATTTGGACACTTTTGCCAGGCTTTGGGCATATTTTGGAACACGTTGACAGATTCTGAGCACATTTTGGTTCATTTTTGTTTTCTCCAATAATCTGGCAGAGTCAAATCTAGATGTTAGCAGTGGGCAGCTACTTGTGTCATCAACACTAAATATCCTGCTACTGAAAGCAAACTGTGTCATAAGAGACGCATCCTCGTTATTCCACTACTTTTTGGGGGCTATGCTTCTGCGACCCTCTAAAAATGGCTTCGTGACCCACTCTTGGGTCCCGACCCACCAGTTGAGAACCGCTGCTTCAGAGGCTTCAGCATACCAATAGACAAAAAACTTAAACCGTCAACAACAATAATATATTCACACTTCTCCAGTCTACAAAGGAAATGACCAACAGTTTACTGCTGGCTGTATTTCAGAGCAGCACACAGGAAATCTAACAAACCTTTCTCACAGCTGTAAATTTATAAGCAGACATTTTAAGAAGACTACAAACTAGGGATGCACGATAACATCGGCGTTGGACAATTGGCGGTTCATTTTGGTAATTATGACGTCATTCTGATAATAAAAAAAAAGAGCGGATAACAATAAAGACTCTGAATCTTGGTTTTTGCCGTTGGTCTGTGTGTTGTGGTTTGTGCTCATGCCTGGCTCCTCAACCCCTCCCCTCCCCTATGGTACTGTCGCATGTGTGTGATGTCATCAGACTGCGCGGGCAGAGAAAAACAAGCAGCATGGCGTGGCACTGACCAGGGTGGACTTTCTTTACTGTAACAGAAGAAGACATTTGACTAGGGCTGGTCTCGAATATTGGAATATTGGTTAGTTGTGGTGGTATTGGGATAATAATTTTGATATTGGAATAGAGCCGTTGCCGAGCGCCGTTGCCGAGCGCCACCGAAGCTGTAGTTGGCCAGTGGGAATCACTGAGCGCAGCCGAGCATCGCCAAGGCTCCAGTACGCCGCCGTGGTTGTAGTACGTGGACCTGTCAAATCTGGTGTCATGCTCCAGTGTCACCCCCGCTCCCTCATGCCCCCCAAGAAGTATAAAATTACCAATTATCGGTATCGGTTGAAATTGACATTATCGTGCATCCCGACTACGAACCCAAAACTCTCGTCCTAATGGAACATCTGCATTTCGGATGTTGACTACGGAACGACTATCTCCAGCCTTCTTGGAGACGACAGGACGTCTTCCAAACAACACCGTCAGTTCTGAGGATAATGACACCTCTGGAGAAGAGGAGATCGCATTCTTCACTGTGACCTCCTCACCTCCTCATAATGCCCAAAACTTTCAATAGGAGAAAGAGCTGATCAGTTTCACAACGTAAAACGAAGGAAATCCAGCATCATCGGAGTGTAGCTTATAAATGCTTATGAATAGTAATCGAGTCAACTTTGCCCTATTCATACTTTCGGATTCATTTTTAAGCTTCTGTGTTTTATGAACTGTATCTGACTTTGCCTGTTTACCGCCTGCATTTTCTTAAATCAGTACTAAAGAGATGTATTCCTGTGATTATAAAATGTCAAGATGATTTAATCAGAAACCTCCCGGTGGCTCTAACTGTGTTGCATATCAATCTATTAAAGAGATGAGTCAACACGCAGAGACTTTAAAGACGCAAAGCAAGTAAACAAATCAAACAAGGCAGCAGCTTCAAAAGACAGAGAGTGGACATGGGTGCCTAATATCAAGTTGAAACTCTAAGAATAACATGTCAAAGCTGAGGATAACATGCTAAACCTTACTGTAGGAACATTAACGTTACGTGGATTGTGTCATGTATTGCACAGCCGGCCTTGAGTCCATCTCAGAAGAAGAGGTATGGTGTTACGACCACAGATAAAAGTGATTTTCTGCTGTTCTGACACCGAGTAAATCAGCATTTCAGCCAAGGCCATTTCTGTCATAACTCAAACCGCCATGCGTGTGATTTATTGCGTCTCACAGAGAGGCCGGTGTTTATGTGAATCTACGAAGGAGTGAGGTTTCCTTTACAACAACAGAGGGCAAGACCGGTGCGGAGTGACAGTGACGGGCTGTCCGATTCCGAAGCAGGAGCTCGGTGAAGATAAAGCAGCATCTGTGCGACGAGCGCCCCGTGGCAGCGGGGTTATGGCTTTGAAGGATGACAGGCTGTCGTTGATAGATGAAGGGCTTACCCCACATGGCTGGAAGATAAGACCGTCGACTTCATGGCTGACCTGGGATGTGAAGCTGCCTTCCAGGAGCTGAAACATAAAAAAAATGGGGCACTCAGTTTCTGTGAAAGAAAATACTAATCGACAAAATGGGTAGAAGAAAGCTTTTACTGGGAAGACATGGCACGACACAGAGTGATAAAGTCAACAACAGGTATGGACTCAACATCTGTCTAGTGCTCTAAAAGCAAAGGCAGTTTTAAAGTCCTTCTCTGAACCTCTAAAAACGTATCTCCATGTATTAAAGTTACACATTCAGAAGTTATTTCTTTTGAAAATAATCCCATCATGCCTTAAAATGGCTCAGATGTAATTCTACTCCTTTGCTTCCTCTAGAATGTGCAGAGATTTTAAGCCTCCACTCCTTTATCTCCACCCGCTACACGCAGCAGCTCAAGCACCAGGGCTGATCTCAAATCTCCGGACTTCACCGCCCTTGCGGACTTGCAGACTTTGCGGGTAGTCCGAAAATCCACAATTCATCCAGTCCACAAGGGGCCTAAAGTGGACTTTCCAGCGAATCTCCTTGGGGTGCAGACTTCAGCAGACTTCACTAGTTTGATTACCCACAAGTCACTGCAATGCGATCTTGACGTTTTAATTTTTCCATTTTGCTACTGCAGCCCAGCCTATGAAAGCTGTGCAATCTGAAGCCAAAGTCATGGGCTAAGAAACAACGGCTGAAAAAGGACAAAAGCAACTCTTCCAATGTAGCAAAACCCACATTATTTAGTACTAATCTGGTTCTGTAAATAAACATTTCTGTTTTTGAATGTATACAGCCTATAAGCATGAATGCTGATTTGTTCACTCACAAAAAAGCCTACAAATGGGATTTATATCTTGTTATTTGCAGGGACAGATGAGCAAACCCTTCAGCTACAGGAGGAATATGACCACCTTTGCACAGGTGTAAGACGTTCCTCAGCTGAGGGCTTTATGTGAGTATACCGCATACATGATAAGTCTCTCAAATACTTTCATGAAAACGACTCCAAGCCTGTCTATTAGCTCTGGTCATAATGCTGCAGACTCCCACTGTTGCAGACTTTACATGATGACAGTGAAGACATCAAATTACGACCTTGTAATTTTGTCCAATCAACGCCACTTTTACGCAGTTTTGTCCCGCCTCCCGTAAGTTCCACCAATCACAGCAGTCCCCAGTAATACACGTACATCACCAAATTCACTTCCTTGTTTATGGTTTGAAGATACAGATACGTATGCAACAAAAACTACTGCAAAACAATTCCCTGATGTTCTTCACCAAAGCGGAGCTAAACTGTTTTCACCCCGTGGAATATTGAGGTGGAACACAAACCAAAACCATCCACTGACAAACACTTTTCTACCGTAAACATATCAGGAGAATGGGTGAAACCAGCGGACCACAGACCAGACAAACCACCGTGATGAAGCTGTTGATCCAGATCTGTGGCAGCACTGAAACAATGAAGGTCAGTTAGATTCATTAATGACGTGACGAGCTGTGAGCGTGTGTGTGTGAACACGCGTGTGCCAGGATGTGGAATTAGCTTTTAAAATTTTGAATGAATTATACAAAACAAAGAAAAAATGCAACTTTTTAGCAATTTCATGGCAACAAATACGCTTAAAACATCGCAACTTACATCGCAATTTTTTGGAAAAGCTGCCACGAATTCAGGTGTTTTAGGCCGCAACAATCTTGAAAATGTCCTGGAGGGACTGCTATATGGACATGCTAACAAGCTAAAAAAAAACTTAATTCGCACCGCAGCAGTTCTTTAACATAACCTGGAATTAGCAAGTCCTGTTAGAGATAGAAGCACAAGTTTCCGATGAGAGAGTGGATTTTTCTTCTCCTCAATTAACACCAACAACACAGCTGTTGCGGAGAGAAAAGGAACCTACAGCACTTGACGTGGGAAGCCCGAGGGACGAGGCAGAGCTGCTGCACAGTAAAAGCACATTTTCTACATCGTGGAGCACGTCAACAGCAGACACTACAGCCAGGACATCAGCGGTTCTAAATTCATGCCAGCTAAACTATCTGCTTAAGGAAGCAGATGAGGAGAAGGAGGTTCTAATTAAATCAAATAAACACTGTCTTCCCGACTGATTTTAATTTCTTACAGTGGGAATGGAAGACAATATAACCAGTAAGACTTTTGCCAGTTTCCAGCATCTATTGAGTGACAAATTCTCAGTTCACTCTGGCGATACTGTCCTCATTAGTATCTATGATATAATATGATAATAATTGTTATCATTATTACAGAGAAGTGGGATTAACCTAAACTTGTTTTTGCTGCTTTTTAAAAAAAAATATTGTGCACTCACCATGTTCTGGTTATGGTAATTCAAACTTTTACAAAAATAAAAATGTCTACAAATATTAATATGATGCATACAGCGCATCCAGAAAGTATTCATACCGCTTCACTTTACTCAGTACTTTGTTGAAGCACCTTTGGCAGCGATTGTACACCTGGATTTGGGGAGTTTCTCTCATTCTTCTTTGCACATCCTCTCAGGCTCAGTGAGGTTGGATGGGGAGCGTCGGTGCACGGCTGTTTTCAGGTCTTTCCAGAGATGTTCAATCAGGTTCAAGTCCGGGCTCTGGCCGGGCCTCTGAGACTTGTCCTGAAGCCACTCCTCTGTCATCTTGGCTCTGTGCTTCGGGTCGTCGTCCTGTTGGAGGGTCAACGTTTGGTCCAGTCTGAGGTCCAGAGCGCTCTGGAGGAGGTTTGTTAAGCTTCTCTCTGTGCTTTGCTGCGTTCATCTTTCCTTCTATCCTGACTAGTCTCCCATTTCCTGCCACTGAAAACCATCCCCACAGCATGATGCTGCCACCACCATGCTCCACTGTAGGGATGGTATTGGTCAGGTGATGAGCGGTGCCTGGTTTCCTCCAGACATGACGCTTGGCATTCAGGCCAAACAGTTCCATCTTGGTTTCATCAGACTAGATAATTTTGGTCTGAGAGTCCTTTAAGTGCTTCCTGGCAAACTCCAAGTGTCTGTCATGTGCTTTGTACTGAGGAGTGGCTTCCATCTGGTCACTCTACCATAAAGGCCTGATTGGTAAAGTGCTGCAGAGACGGTTGTCCTTCTAGAAGAAACACTGGAGCTCTGTCAGAGTGACCATCAGGTTCTTGGTCACCTCCCTGACCAAGGCCCTCCTCCCCAGATTCCTCACTTTGACCAGCTCTAGGAAGAGTCCTGGTGGTTCCAGACTTCTTCCATTTACAAATGACCACTGAGCTCTTTGGGACCTTCAATGCTGAAGAAATGTTTCCGTACCCTTCCCCAGATCTGTGCCTCCATACGATCCTGTCTCTGAGGTCTACAGATGATTCCTTTGACTCCATGGCTTGGTTTGTGCTCTGACATGCTCTGTCAACTGTGTATAGACAGGTGTGTGTTTTCCAGTCAAATGAATTTACCACAGGTGGACTCCAATCAAGAAACATTTCAAGGATGATCAGCGGAAACAGGAAGCACCTGAGCACAATTTTGAGCTTCATAGCAAAGGGTGTTAATATTTATGTACATGTGATATTTAAGTGTTTCATTTTTAATTAAGTTGCAAAATTTTCTAAAAAACATTTTTCGCTTTGTCATTATGTAGAAGTGTGTGCAGAAGTTTGAGGAAAAAAATGAATTTAATCCATTTTGGAACAAGGCTGTGACATAGCAAAATAAAAGTGAAGCGGTATGAATACACTCCAGATTTACTGCGTATTGTGCTCACTTAGAAAGACGACCATTCTGAGGCAGGTACATTTCCATGCTTAACTTATTTGAAGAAGAAGCATTCGGCTCGTAGCTCTGGCAGTAAGAAATCAATACAGAAATGTATCATGAGCCTGGGAACATGTGTGCTGTAGTCTAATGCCATTTGTCGAACCAGAAATACGTCTGCACATAACTACACGGAGCAGAACTGAATATAAGCTTTTCAAAGATGGACGCAGGATGCAGAATCATTAGAAGACAGGGGTACAACGGATACCTGCAAGGCTTTGTTGCTTGGCCCACAAATATGCAAGTTAAAGAGAAGTTCTTACGTACTCCATTCTCTGGAGTGATCAGCAGAAAATTTGACACAGTCATTGGAGATTCTTTATTTGTTGCAGTCGATGTCAGAAGAGGCATTGTTTTTGCAATGCTTTATGTAAGAATGTTTGCTTTTCTGTACGTTCATGCATAGGTCGAATATATTTAGGCAAGCAGGAAATGGCTTTAGGCAATAAAATAGAAAGCAAATGCATTAGTGCAATGCAGAGGATATCAGGTATCATGACTGAGCCATCAAGATGAACTAAAGCAGACGGCAGTGCCTTTTACGCAGGAAGGTACTGGAAGGTGGAACAACAGCAGCATGTACAGAGTGCCCTTTTATAATGTAGTGCATCTCTTGCCGGAATCATAGAGACAATAAAATGCAATGATTCAATTATTTTTAACAATGCCTGCATATCTCTACCTGCCGTCCAGCTCTGACATTTCAAGAGGCAGGCATGGACGTCGTAAAGTGCCCGTTAAGTATGTGGGAGACAGAAGGGTGCTCCGCAGACATGAAGACTGTCAACAACCATCGAAGCCGAGATGGGACGAGACGCATTCATCACTGCACAGAGGATGGCAGATCACCTCCATCTGTCCTGGTGCAGCTACAGACAAACCAAATTAGAACTGCAGGGTATGAAGACGACCCCGGTTCTCTGATCACTGACTATGGGAACGCCTGTCTGTGAAGATCCTCAGTCATCCAGGTCATGGTTATCCTCGTAGTTTCAATTACAGCATCTGGACTTGCTTGGGGTTTTTAAAAAAAAGAGAAACCCTACCATTGAAACCACGAGGATATGGGAATGCCCCCTGTGCGACCTCATCAGAGGCTCAGATTCCATTATGCCTGCTCCAGTTGGCTGTCACTAGTGACACTTACGTCAGGAGGGCTGGGGAACCCCGTCCTATACAAAACCGAGGCTGGCATAATGGCATTCAAGCTTCTGATGAGGTCATGCAGCAGGCGTTCCCACACTGAGACACCAAACAAATGCTATGAAAGAGAACCTCATTTATGTAATGCAATATAATAAAACTTGTCCCAAGCAAGCAAGGAAGGGAAACCATGCCATACAGAGCACCTCTGTGGGACTGAAGAGAGACAGACGCCTCGGAGCCAAGCAGTTTGTCTAACATTATACCAAAACACCCGCCATAGCTGCTCTGTAGTCTGTGACGACACTGTTAGTCTTTGAAGTGAGGAAAACCTGCTGCAATGGGGTCTTTTGATCCAGATTTTAACATGTATGGGGTACAAAGATATTGACAGCAACATAAAGTTGTGGGAATTAGCAGGTGAAATACAGAGAGACAAAGTACTGATATCACATCTGTTTCCCTAACCTCTGCTACACAACACAGTCTGCCATTAAAAATTGCTTCCACAGCCGAGCCACATCTCCCTCGTGGTGACTTTGAAAGAGTCGTTCACGCTCTAATCATGACCAGGCCGGACTACTGTACTTCTTTGGCCTCGATCAGTCGTCCCTTCGCCGGCTGCAGTTGGTCCAAAATGGAGTCACTCGGCTTTTAACCGGGAGGTGGGAACATATAACCCGGTCTCGGCATCGCTCAACTGGCTTCCTGTTCTTTTAGGGTAGTTTTTAAGGCTTTAGGATCCAGACTCAGGACTAAAGGTGTCTGAGCCTTCTCAGTGGCAGCCCCTGAACTCTGGAACAGCTGGATTACTGGATCTTTTACATCCCGGCTAAAGACCCACATCTACTCAGTGGCTTTCAGTCCGACTGGGCGCTGACATCCTGGCTGCATATATGTTGTTTTCATTGCATGTTCATGTATTTTCTTCTGCAGTGTTGATTTAGACGTCTGTAAAGCACTTTGGTTGATTTTAAATGCGCTGTATAAATAAAACTGGCCTTGACCTTCTTTTGTCGAAGTGGAAACTCTTGTGATTTCAGTGAAATTAAAGGGGCTTTAAAGAGTTTCAGTGCTACTAGACCAAAGTTTGTTTTACATTCAGTCATTAACATGCTGTGTGTGTCCTGGAGGTCTCGCTAACATTTTGAATCTTTTGAATCCTCATTAATCACTTGCAATTTTAATAATATTTTAAATCATCCATTGCTAACATCTACACATGTTTACAAGTTTTTATTCGTCTTTCTTGTGCCATGCATCTTCGACTTATAAACAGCTGTTTGCACGGATGGTTTTAGGATCTGCAGCTGCTTTAAAATGGCTCTAAGTGACTTTCGTGACATATACAAGTCGTTAATTTGCCTTTTCAGAGCTGTACGGAGCTCCTCGGTCTTACTTATTGTTTTGGTTTTTTGGCTGAGTCTAACGAGTGCATCAGCTATTCAAATTAGCTCAGGGGAGTCAGCAGCTGTAGTCAATCGCAATCACAAGAGGTTAAGACGTCATGCCACTAAGAAAAATTCGACTACCACAACTTTCTACATCCCCAAAACTTTTCTCAAGACGGTGTGCAGTGATCCCTTGTCTATCATGGGGGTTAGGTTCCAGAAACCCCTCCGCAACAGACGAAATCTGCGAAGTAGCGACTTTATATTTATTTTATTATTTATATATATTTTAAGGCTTTATAAACCCTCCCCACACTGTTATTAACCTTTCCCACACTCTTGTAAACCCTTCTTACACTCTTAAACCTTTCATCAAGAGAAGCTTCTACAGCCGTGTCCGATAATGGAACTAGCGACTTGAAACACCCACTTGGGAAAAACTCTGCCGTATTTTAAACACACCGACACCGAGGACGTCCGGCTGCCTACCTGGAAACCGACGATGATGTCACAGTAATCCTACAGACTGTCACCGGTTCTCTGACGGTCGTTTCCAGTAAACTCTCACCGTGTGGGACCAAAGGTTCTGGCTGGCTTCCATCACCGCCGATCAATCAGAGACCGACTAGCTCAAGAGGAAGCGGCCGTAGCTGAGTTTTCCATACGTGCGTCAACTCATCTGCTGTACGCTACGTATTTTATATGCAATTTAAAAACCCACGATGCAGTGAGACCACAAAAAGTGAACCGCGATATGGCGACGGACGACTGTGTGTTTATTCTTGACCCAGCAGATTTCGTCACATTTCCAGACGAGCAATAATAAATCTATGAAAGAACTAAAAGATATAATTGCTTTTTGTTTCCATCATAGAAAAGAAGGCGCTTCAGGAGTTGCTGCAAACCAAAGACTGCCCTGATATGCACGGTCTTCACGAGAGTCCACTCTGTCCTGCTGTTATAATGTTCGATTCACCCAAAGACCCATCTCTGCTGTTGAGATGCTGAGCCGTGATCGTCTAGCTTTTAAGGAAAATGGAACGATCTTCAGAAAAAGTGTGATTTTAAAAGAGATTATTACTGCTTGCGGAAAAAAGAACGCAAAGTTCTGGTTTCTCTTTACAGTAAAAAGGAACTGTCCTGGATTTTCTAAAAGTCTAAAGGACGATGACTTTGCAGCCTCAGAGCACAGGCCACGGTAAAAAACCCCGTGTCTCTTAAACCACGGGATGATTTCACATTTCCACAAGACGCTTTGCTGCCAAACGTTACCGTTTTTCACACGATGCGTTCCAGGAAAGTAGGCGAAGTCATTAGGGCCTCGGAGGAGCGCAGCACACATTCAACCGAATCTACAAGAAGCTGTTCGCCCCCTGCTGCATCTGCAAAGAAAGCAGAGCAGCATCAGCGCTCTCCAGAACGATGAATGAGTCACAGCAGATCACACAAAGCTTGACAACCATGCTGACATGGAGAAGGCAGATAGCCAGACTAAAAAGAACCGGTGCCTTTATGAGGGAACGGCATGTAGGCGGTGAGATCTGGGAGTTCCATTTCAGTTCTCTTGCCATCTTAGCACACCCACCCACCACCTTCGGCAGTGAACCTTGGATGGAGAGACGAGCAGAGAGAAGGTTTCCACACACATCTCCTCCTACAGTAAGGAAGTTCCTAGGAGTGATAATGCAGAGAGGGGGCAGCGACCCTGCATTAATGGTAAACCTCTTCAGTGAGGAGACACAAAGCTGAGCCTGGTACAGTAGAGCTGTGTAGGCGGAAGCGAACAGCAAAGCCCCATTAAGAGATCAAGCTTTCATTGTAGACTACAGGGCAGAAACGGGACAACGGAAGCGCCTGGGGAGACAATTCAACTGCTAACATGCCAAGCAGTGTCTTTACCCTGGAGAGAGGGAACGTCTGGGTGATGGAAAGACCATTTTCCCCTCCACTATCTCATACCATTTCATAAAAAACAAAAGGCTTTACTGACAGCCCGACAGCACTGAAATAATCTAATCTGTCTTCCACACAGAAAGACGAGCTTTAAATAGACAACCACAGAGAAAAAATGACTTGGGCTACAGTTTTAATCTCAATTTAGCAACTAACAGGATTAAAACAATCACAAAATAAATGCAAATGTTCAATAAAACCTCACACACACACCCTGCTTCCCAACTGAATCCACCTGTGATTCATAACATTAGAAAAACAACAGGTTACACAACACAGCAAAAATGACACCTATGATTTGTGTGTTGTTGAGTAGGTATGAAAAAATAAAATTTACGAAGGCACACAAGCCCATGTTTGGAGGGATCTTGATAGAGCACACTTGTAATCATAACTGAGGTAAGATAAATTACCTTTTTACCGTCTAGTCTGCACCGTTTATAGCTCTTGTACTGCATTTCTGTTACCAGACTTTGCTGTGCTCTGCTGCCACAGATTATCCTGAGAGGGTAAAAACACAGCTTTGAACTCGACTTTGAACGACCGTTTCCTAGCATGTTTAAAAATAGAGGATGACATGGGCTCGACTGCAGTTGCAAAAGCAGAAATTAGGGGATGCAGACTAAGTTTTCCACTCGAGATGCCATCAGGAGGCATCAAAGGTGTACTATGGTACCATAACAGTGTCTTTAAGTGGAAATGCAAAATTAACAGAAACACCACAGCAATACATGAAAATATCCCAGTGTGAGTCAATAATCTGGGTCTCAACACCAAGTGCTAAAAGACCAGGGGTGGGACAAAATATAGATACAGCAATATATCGTCGTCCCTCCTCGTGTGATATGAATATCAATACGCTGGTGCCAAATATCCATACTTTAATTAATATAATAAGGCGCTCTAAGATTCCCCTGCCAGCTGCCGTTTCCCCAGCGTCACTACTTAATGTCTCCACACGGTGGCGTTTATCACATGAATGAGGGAGACTGGAGCGGAAATGAATCGGCCCAACAACAGTTAGTACAGGTGTAATGGAGGACAGCAACGCTACCGTAAGAGACGCCCCATCCACGTTTAAGTCCAAAGAGTGGACCCATTTGGGCTTTGAGGGAACAAGCAAGCTGGACAAAGACTATGACATATGCAAGAAGTGCCTGGCAAAAGTAAAGCACACAGGCGACACCAGCAACATGCAAACCCACCTACAACGCCACCATCCTGAACTCCTGGCCCAGAAAGCGGCTGATGCAGCAACGTTTCAAGTCAGCCTGCAGCCGTTAGCACAACGTTTAAAGCAAAGATGGCCGCCAGCATTACAACGTCCATCACTGGGTTCATTTGAAGGACCTCCACCCGTACAGTGTGGTGGAAAATGAAGGGTTTGGAAAAATGCTACACACTGGAACCAAGGTCTGAATATATCCAAGTTATAGATATGGTGATGGATCGTTATGTGATTGTCTTGATATATATCGATTATCGCTGTATCGTGAACCATGTATCGTATCGCATCGTAACGTATCATGAAGTACCCTGTGATTCTCACCTCTACAAAAGACTGATGAATTTTTCAGGTTAACTATCTGTCAATAAAGACCACATCTCTTAATTAAGTATCTCATATTTTAAAGATAATTGCAGTAAACACTGTGTTGTTTCCTGATATGACTCCATAGTTACCAAGTAATGTGTGCACTGACTAGATGCCTTAGTATTAGGACCTAAATTTTTTCTGTCTTACTGTCTTTTAATATGCGTACAGTGCAAAAGCAGGACAATGCAGCATGTGCAGTCATGATCGAAAGTTTAAATACATTTGTAAAGACCGCGTATTTGAAACACATGCCTTTATCACAAAAAACAATCATGGGTTTGGAAAACAAACAGCTCTATGTCAGAAACAACTACTTAGTTTGAACAGACAATTTACAGCTTTCTGACAATAATAAGCAGCAGGAGATTTCAGCAAGATGAAATAAGGCTAGCCTTAAGGCCAAGTACGGTGTAGCTCCAAGTAGCCTAGAGTAGCTAAGTTAGCTAACCAACAGTATGGTAGCTTACCTGCTTTACAAACGTAATATTAGGGCTGGTCCCCAATATAGGAATATCTGAATATTGGTTGGTTGTGGTGGTATTGGAATAATAATTTTGATATTCCAATAGTCCTGCTGCCGGGCACCGCCGAGCGTTGCTGAGCATTGCTGAGCGTTGTAGAGGCATTAGTACGCTGCCAAGCGCCGCCGAGCGCTGCCAAGCGCCACCAAGCGCTGCCAAGCGCCACCAAGCGCCACCGAGGCTCTAGAATGCCACCGTGGTTCTAGTACCCGGACCTGGCAACTCCAGTGTCATGCTCCGGTGTCAACAACTCAAAACGTTTTCCAATAGCACAGTGTTTCAACTTTGGGTAGATAAAAATAAAAATAGAAAAGCACTAAGAGAGCACAGACCTCCACCAAGCAGCTTCAGTCCACCCCCAACACAACCTCCCAATGACTAAGTATCCTTAAATCACTCCCAAAGTTTCATCATGTGTTCTTTGTCCTATTTCACACATTTCCTGAACATTTAATCCAAATCCGTCCAGAACTTTTCGAGTTATTTTGAACACAAACAAACCAACGCCGGCAAAAACATAACCTCCTTGGCAGAGGTAACGAGTCTTAATGGTTCCATTATAGAAAAGTAGGATTCAAAACTCAAGACTGCCATGACATCCGGCCTTTTTAAGTGCATGTAAACTTTGGTTCACGACCGTACTTATTAACAAAACAATGCTTTATCCTCCTCAGCACGCCTGCACTGATGTGACGACTTTCTTTCCTGAAGCCTTTGTATTTTTCTGCCGTCTGCTCGTCCTCATTGCTCTGAGGAGCTTCAGGTGCGGGGGCTAAATCAAAGGTGGAAGGGACGGATTGATATTCTGGTCAGACCACAGGGCAGATGCTGGAGGCTCCGATGTGAATGGTTCTCTGAAGCCGGCGAGCATTTCCCTGTTAAATGAAAAACCCACATCAGAGCGTGCAGGCAGGGCAGGACTGATGGAGCGCCGGTCGGCTGGGAGTCAAACAAGGTGGTGCAGTTTGGAGAATTTCAACATCTAAAAACCATCATCGAGGTAAAATTTTACAAAATCATTAGCAGTGACAGGGAAAAGATGTAGACCGACGTCAACACTTAGAGGATGGAAACAGTACAGAATGGCACATGAGGCAGTGACAGGGCACAGCATGGAACTATGCTGTTATTAAGAAACCCTGCGGTGAACTGAGCAACGTTACTGACTGTAAAATCTGAAAAGGCTGCGAGTTATTACAGAAATAAAAAAACCTGAGGATAAAACCAAATAAAATGCCGTCCAGTTCAACA
The DNA here is from genome assembly GCA_024666655.1 of Dascyllus trimaculatus. Classification (NCBI taxonomy): domain Eukaryota; kingdom Metazoa; phylum Chordata; class Actinopteri; family Pomacentridae; genus Dascyllus; species Dascyllus trimaculatus. The sequence continues at coordinate 1,784,804 of CM045455.1, read as the reverse complement.
AACTACAACCTAGTATTTGACATGTGGTTACTCTGCTACCTCTAATATTATCTTTAAAAAGGCAGAATTTAAAACCCAGTGTAAAACTATAATATAACATCCATGTCTGTTTAAACTCATAACACTCTGGCAGCATTCAAACTAACACGTTTTTTGTTTTAAAATGCATACGACTTCTGCTGTGTTTACAGTTTTACGACTGCTAAAATGGAGACTTTAGGAGTCGCTGCTTACAGCTTGAAAACACCAAGGTTGCGTTGTAATTTGCAGAGATGGAGACTTCAGGAAACAATGATAGTTTTCTAATTTGAACCTTACAAGTAGGCGCTCATATGTGCTCCTATAATGAGACCACTCACCATAAGAAAACAAAGACAGCCTTGACAGTCAGCGGTTAGTTTACATATAATGAATTACAGGTGTTGTTAGCTTGTCTATGTTAGCAGCTGTTTTGCGTATGTTAGTACAGAGATTATCTTTATTTATTTATGTATAACTTTAAGAAAGAATGAATGCAGGCTTGTGGAAATTCATGCAACATGAGCGTCACGCTGGTCTGTATACAAGTAATAAAGTTGTGCTCTCTTTTGGGAAAAGCTTTCAAAGGAAGGGCTTTTATTCGTTCTGCGAGGGACAGCTTGTTCTTACGCTGCTTTTCTGATATTATTTCATTCTACAAAGCTGATAAATGGATCACAGCTGTCTAAAAGCATCTTACCTCATTAGTACCCTGCTTGAACCACTGTGCTTTTTAATTTGTCCAGCAAATATCCGCTTCTTTCATGCAAGTGTAGCTTTGTGTTTGAAATTGACTTTCCACAAAAGAAATGATGAGTTTGGTGAGACGTACAATTTACAAAAAAAGCGATGAAATTCAGCAGGTCTTCAATAAATCTGGACAACAGCTGGGGTTGAACACTCAAACTGGAGTTAAAGACAGTCAGTAGTCAGCGGCAAATACCATGAAAGCATTGATTAGTACCGATTAAAGCTATTTTATCCATCATTTCTTGGATTCCCCGATACTAAAATGATGAAAAAGTAAAAGAAGAGTTGTAGTGTTGGGAAGACTTGCAATATATCAGATAAGATCAATGGGTTTTGCAGTTGTGTGTATTTTTTAGGGGTGGGAATCACAGGGTAGCTCATGATACGATACGCGATACATGGCTCACGATACCGATACTATCACGATACAGCGATACTTTGATAATCGATATATTACAAGACAATCACCATATCTATAACTTGGATATATTCATACCTTGGTTCCAGAGTGTGTAGCATTTTTCCAAGCCCTTCATTTTCCACCACACTGTACGGGTGGAGGTCCTTCAGATGAACCCAGTGATGGAGGTTGTAATGCTGGCGGCCATCTTTGCTTTAAACGTTGTGCTAATGGCTGCAGGCTGACTTGAAACGTTGCTGCATCAGCCGCTTTCTGGGCCAGGAGCTCAGGATGGTGATGTTGCAGGTGGGTTTGCAGGTTGGTGGTGTTTCCTGTGTGCTTTACTTTGGCGATGCACTTCTTGCATATGTCATAGTCTTTGTCCAGCTTGCTTGTTCCCTCAAAGCCCAAATGGGTCCACTCTTTGGACTTAAACGTGGATGGGGCGTCTCTTACGGTAGCGTTGCTGTCCTCCATTACACCTGTACTAACTGTTGTTGGGCCGATTCATTTCCGCTCCAGTCTCCCTCATTCATGAGATAAACGCCACCGTGTGGAGACATTAAGTAGTGACGCTGGGGAAATGGCAGCTGGCAGGGGAATCTTAGAGCGCCTTATTATGTTAATTAAAGTATGGATATTTGGCGCCAGCGTATTGATACATCTCTGTATCGATATTTTGTCACACCCCTACTGGACATCTTCTTTTTTTAATGTGAACGCAGCCTCTGAAAGAATTTAATAGATGGGGAAACAGTTGCATTAAAGCAAGCAGAGGTGAACATGCAGCCCAAAAGAACATAAAATCCAGCCTGCAAAACAAAAGCACAAGAGGTAGACAAACAAGTCTACCTAATCCAAGCTCTACAACTGGGCGTCATTCCCACTCTGTCTACACTCGACATGACCTTAGTGTTGGTGTCTCCACAGTTCAGGTTGTCAGGTAAGCATCCAGACTGGTTTGGTTTGCAGTGAATGCTTGGGTTTCATAAACATGTAAACACAACGCCAACCGAGGAAGCGACACAAGATAAACTCATCATGTTAGCAATAGAAGTTCAGTTGGTCCAAGTCGGCGCTGAAGCTAAACCCCTGCCAGTCAGACACTTCACAGGCCCGTCTCCAGGAGAGGAAAGATGAACTGACGAACACACAGCAGTGCTGAACACAGCCCACACACTCAGACACATTCAGCCACATTCATACAGACAGCAGACAGAGTTAGTGTGGAGAGGCGAAGACCAGGAGGCAGCATCTTACTGGGCTCCGACCGCATGCTGCTGTATCTGAGCTACCAGTAGAAGAGGTGGAGCGCTCAGTGTGTGACGGGTAAATCAGAATTTAACTGTGGCTGAGGTGCAGTTTATTATTGAGCTAAAACCTTCACATCAAATTGAAATATTGCAGCTGTTCACATCTGGTTGCCTTGGCTGGTTATCTCCATTTAAGCTTAATGATGAAGGAAAAATGGCAATCAGTCATAACAGCTGCAGATTAATTGTCCACCAACCTACCAATCAGTTAAGAAATATCCCGAATTAAACCATACTGCTATATTGAATCTATACATTAGATAGACTGGGCAGGTTTCTATGGAAAAACACTGGGACTCTTTATGTTCTTGGGCTGAGGATTAAACTAGGTGGGTTCTGTATGTATAATAACAATAGAGATGCACAATATATCTATACAATATGTCATCCTGTACTGCGTGGCATCACATAAAGTGTGATGTAAAGTCAGGTAAATTAACTCAAACACATCATATACAACTTTTTTTTTGCTGCTGAAAGGAAGATTTGGTCGTAAAAGGGAATATTTCAGCGACAGAGAAGCCGACGTTGACCAACAACAGCTTCTCTGTCAGCAGCGTTCTGCAGTTGCTACCACCACATGAGGCAACGCGACTGATTTGTTTGACCATTTAAATCGGCGGCACAAAGCTCCGCATGACAAGTGCAGAACCACTCTGAATGCCATCCAAAGCAGCAAACTATTTTGAATGTGTCTGCAAGAGTTACACAACGTGAGAAAGTTTCCAGATGACACAGAGAAATCCCTGATGGCATGGTTACCAAAGAGCACTTTAAAAACATAATCTGGTCACATGGCAAAATGTATGAAAGACCATAATGCACCTGCGTTTCTCATAACCCTTTTCCACCAAGAAGAACCAGGTCTAGTTCTGGTGCTTAGTTGGTTCTAATCTGGTTTCTCCTAAGAACCTGTTTGCTTTTCCATTGACAAGGAGTCCAGTTGGAGCCATTGGGTCACCGTAAAACCACTACGCTAGCATCCATTACATAGCAGTTAAACAAACGCAGTAAGTTGATGATAATATCTATGTTTATCTCTACAGATGGTCTTAAGGCTGATTGTGAGGCGGAGGTCCTCCTGTTGCCTGGACACATCCGTGATCACGCTACTGGTGGGACACAACTGTTACGGATTTCAGGTCAACAGTTTGTGCTAAACTTCCGTGTGTCCCGGGAGTCATTCCAATACATGTGTGATGGGACCAGGGACGTCCTGGAGAACAAGGACACTAATTAGCGCTTGTGTGTCCCTTTCCACCGTTGATGGTTGGTCACCATAACCCCGCCCCCAGCCCCTGACGTACTCGGTGCTTAGCTCTGGACCAGCAAAGAGTTGGTGCTTGCTGAGCTCCAGTTTATAGAACCTGGAGTCGGTGCTTAGGAGGTGGAAACACAAAGAAGTGGAGCTAAGTCAGGCTCTGGCTCTGAACTAGACCTGGAACCAGCTCAGTGGGAAAGGGGTAACAGCTGTTCAGTTTTTCTTATGCTAAATTTATGGCATAGCATAGAATTACACCTTTCCACTGCCAAATGGTGTAATACCGGCAATGTAACTCTGATGTTCACTGAATAAAATATTTATTCCATGCAGCCGGAGAATTACAGAGCTACATCTTGGCATGTAAACGCCATACACAGATTTCAAGCGTGTAGCTGCACACACTCTTTCCACCTGGAAACGCTCCATTAAATTACTATTGCACACAAACAAGCAAAAACTAGTACTTAAAATTAACATTTTTCTGCTGCTGCTGAAAGCTCTGGTGAGAACAACGCCTGGCTTTCAGCTTACCTCCACATGATCATGTATTATAACAACGGGGAAGATTCTTATACATTTCCCTTCTTTTATTATAAATGTAAATCATGTATTTTTACTGGGAAATTAATAGCTATGCTTATATCATATCCCATCTCCGAGACTTTCCCCTTTTAGATTTTCATCAGCCAACATCTGTCTTAGGAAATGGCTACTTAAACTTCAAGTTCAGATGCTGTTGCCATAGTCACGTTCAAAAACAGTTTTATCCTGTTTTATAAAATGGAGAAATACAAAAATAGCTGTAACATCACTGGAGTTTCCGTCCTCATACAGGGAGTGAGAAATTCAATTAGACGACACGCAGCGCAGAAATGATTACAAATTAAAGGTTGCGCTGGAGAAAGGATGCGGTTTTGTCCTGTAATAGCAGCAGCTGTGGAGGCCATCTCGGTAACTGTCGACATGGACGGAGCCAAGAACGACAACAATCATGTCGGATCAAGCAGAAGAAGACAGACGGCAGAGTAAAAGCAGAATGAACACAAAAGTCCAGAGAACATTTAAAGAAAAACACTCAGGAGCCCGATCCAGAGGACGGACTTCTTATCGAGCTTAATCGAGATTTAACGACGGCCGAGGCATACTCTTATTAGACTTTCACAACAAATTAAAATATTCCACTGTATTGGATCCCGTAAATATCGCACATCGTAGCTCTTTACAGCAGGAAAGACTCTATTGAAGCAGAAGGAGGTCAACTAAAGATTGTTTTCATGATTAGTTAAGCTGACAAATATTTTACCAATTACTAGTTCATCATCTGGCCTCTTTCTTGGGGCATTTTCTGGCTGACAGCTAGTAGTATAGAGGGAAGAAAAAGAAGGGTATAATATGCAAGAAAGGTCCACAGGTCAGGAATCAAACCATTGCCACTGCAGTTACAGGTGTGTGGTAACATTAGGCCACCACAAGGCCCTGGAAATTATTTGTACAACAATCCCCACAAGGAGACATTTAAATTTCTCTTTTCCAAGACTAAATATTCTGTAACTGTTGAGTTTTCTATCTCATAAACCAAAGAAACCCAACAAACTTTTCCACTGAGCTGGTTCCAGGTCTAGTTCAGAGCCAGAGCCTGACTTAGCTCCACTTCTTTGTGTTTCCACCACCTAAGCACCGACTCCAGGTTCTAAAAACTGGAGCTCAGCAAGCACCAACTCTTTGCTGGTCCAGAGCTAAGCACCGAGTACGTCAGGGGCTGGGGGCGGGGTTATGGTGACCAACCATCAACGGTGGAAAGGGACACACAAGCGCTAATTAGTGTCCTTGTTCTCCAGGACGTCCCTGGTCCCATCACACATGTATTGGAATGACTCCCGGGACACACGGAAGTTTACCACAAACTGTTGACCTGAAATCCGCTACAGTTGTGTCCCACCAGTAGCGTGATCACGGATGTGTCCAGGCAACAGGAGGACCTCCGCATCACAATCAGCCTTAAGACCATCTATAGAGATAAACATAGATATTATCATCAACTTACTGCGTTTGTTTAACTGCTATGTAATGGATGCTAGCGTAGTGGTTTTATGGTGACCCAATGGCTCCAACTAGGCTTCAAACAGGTTGTTAGGAGGAACCAGATTAGAACCAACCAAGCACCAGAAGTAGCGCCTGGTTCTTCTTGGTGGAAAGGGGGTGTAAATGTTTTATTGTGAAGCACAAACCAACCAGCCAACATCTACCGTAAGAAATGCCCGCTTTAACAGCTTCAGGCTTAGATTCGTCGTTTCCATGGGGATGTTCAAAGGCAGCTTTATCCTCTTTTATAAACCGGAAAAACACACGATAGCTGCAGCATCACAGTCGTTCATCTTCTCATACAAGAAGTGAGAATTTTAATTTGATTAAAAACTTAAATCCGAAGACTTTCTGAAGACACCCGGTGACCTGACCCTGAGGACACGTTTCTTTCCTTGAGTACATCAAGTCTGAGCCTTGAAGGCACAAAGAGAGCAGGGAAGCAGAACAGATCAAATGAGCTGCTACCCTTCGATACCATATTCAGCCACTCTCTCCGCAGCGAATCCGACCTCTACTGTATGGACACGCCGTGCATCATCAGCTGTTGCATAATGTCTTGGAGACTTTGAAGAAGAACTAAAAAATCTCAAAGCAACTGAGGTAAACAAACATTAGTCATCGAGCCCATGTTGTGTGTTCTTCCGAGCAGCATAAGCCCTTATACAACAGTCAACATGTCTCCCTCTGTGAGTGGGTGAAGCAGCAGCAGCAGCAGGAGAGAGAAGGCAGGTTAGAAAGTGCAGCTTACTCTTGAACCTAACCGTGGAGGATGTTTGTATTTCCAAGGCCAGATAATCAGGCTGGTGGATGCTTTTGTTCCAGTGCGCTTCATACACTAGCTGTGAGATTCTGATTCAGTCATGTTTCTGTGAATTAGACCAAAGGAAATAGTGTAGATTCACAGATTTTACTTCACTGGTTCAGGCATTATCCAGCCAGTTGTCACATGGCAGAGGCACACAGGGTCAACCCGAAGCATGTTGAGACAAAACACCCATCACACTGGTAAATTTGTGTTTGGGTTGAGTGGAGGAGGTGTGAAGTCAGGGAGCAGCAAAGAAGGAACTAGCAGACTAACAGCCGTCCGCTAATGAGACATGCTTTCTTTTAGGCTGACCACCATGACCCTGCTTCGATTATAAAAACAGGACGAGTCTGGGTACAATAACAATGACAATAAAGGGACTGAGAGAGAAGAACCAAGGGTTGTTAATGACAACTAGACCCGCTGGAGATAAAAGTCTTCTCATCACAACTAGGAGTGGTACAAAATATTGATACAGCAATACGTCGTTGTCCCTCTTCGATATGAGCATCGGTACGCTGGCGCCAAACATCCATACTCTAATTAATATAATAAGGTGCTCTAAGATTCCCCTGCCAGCTGCCATTTCCCCAGCGTCACTACTTAATGTCTCCACATGGTGGCGTTTATCACATGAATGAGGGAGACTGGAGCGGAAATGAATCGGCCCAACAACAGTTAGTACAAGTATAATGGAGGACAGCAACGCTACCGTAAGAGACGCCCCATCCACGTTTAAGTCCAAAGAGTGGACCCATTTGGGCTTTGAGGGAACAAGCAAGCTGGACAAAGACTACGACATATGCAATAAGTGCTTCGCAAAAATACAGTACACAGGCAACACCAGCAACATGCAAACCCACCTGCAACGCCTCCATCCTGAACTCCTGGCCCAGAAAGCGGCTGATGCAGTCCTCATAACGTTTCAAGTCGGCCTGCAGCCGTTAGCACGACGTTTAAAGCAAAGATGGCCGCCAGCATTACAACGTCCATCACTGGGTTCATCTGAAGGACCTCCACCCGTACAGTGTGGTCGAAAAATGCTACTGGAACCAAGGTATGAATATATCCAAGGTATTGATATGGTGATGTATCGTTACTAGTGCTGTCAAAAATATCGCGTTATTAACGCGTTAACGCAAATCAATTTTAACGGCGTCAATTTTTTTATCGCGAGATTAACGCGGGCGGGGATGGGTGGGGCGGGGGCATGGGTGGCAAGGGCGAGGGCGAGGTGTTCGCCGTCGGAGTCCGACAGGATCTCCTGCTGGTGGTGGTACAGCAGCAATATTCTCGCTCGGCTCTCTATCGGCTCCTTTTCCGTGTCCCGAACCGTGTGCCGCTGATGCAGATGCTCCGCCAGGTGACGGCGGCCTGGGGTGCGCGCATGACGATTGACAAGACCAAAGTTATCTGTGTGTGTTGTCAGAGTGAACTGAGTTCTCATCGTAGCACATCCAGTCTGAAATACCACTTGATGGCCAAACACAGCTGACGCGAATTCTCCGCCTCCTCCTCGTATAAAATGATAATTCAAGGGACATTTAGAATAGATAAAAAATGTGCGATTAATTTGCGATTAATCGCGAGTTAACTATGACATTTATGCGATTAATCGCGATTAAAAATTTTAATCGATTGACAGCACTAATCGTTACGTGATTGTCTTGCAATATATCGATTATCGCCGTTTCGTGATAGCATCGGTATCGTGAACCATGTATCGCGAATCTTATCATATCGTGAGGTACCCTGTGATTCCCACCCCTACTAACCAATAAATTCATTTTTGAAAACTGACCAGAAGCGATGCATCCCATAGACCAGTGGTTCCCAACTGGTGGGTCGGGACCCAAAAGTGGGTCACGAAGCCAATTTTAGAGGGTCGCAGAAGCCTGCCCCCCCTCCAAAGAAGTAGTGGTACAAAGTCTTTTATTTTGAAGGACGTGTTTCTTATGACACAGTTTGCTTTCAGTAGCAGGATACTTAGTGGTGGTGACACCAGTAGTTGCCCACTATTAACCTCTAGATGTGGCTCTGCCAGCTAATTGGAGAAATTTATGCTAAAACGTCCCAAAAATGAACCAAAATGTGCTCAGAATCTGTCAAAATGGGTCAAAATATGCCCAAAACTTGGCAAAAGCATCCAAATATACCAAAACGAACAAAAATTAAGCCAAAATTTTCCTAATTTGTACCAAAATGCGCTGAGATTACACCCAGATACACCTTAATTTCAACAACTTGGGTCACGACTGTTATTAATAGAGACATAGTGGGTCCTGAGGCTGGACCAGTTGAGAACCACTGCCATAGACGACTCTGGGTTCTTAGTTTTCAGCTTACACTCTTGTGAGGAAGCTGCAGCGGGAAAGTAGCCCTTGGTGCAAGATGAACAACAGCCCACCAAAGAAAATAAGCGCTTCAACACACATCGACAATCGTAATTTCAACGTGCATTGGCCCTAAAGTCTATTTCTCTTCACTATTTACGATCTAAGGGGAGAAACTTGGCTGTTTTATATTCAGTATAGACACCAAACCTTAATCTCACCTGCTGCGATTAGGTTCCATGAAAAGACTGCAATCTTGCAAACGTATTGAGATAACTACTTTTTAGGTCTCTATCCAAATTCAATCTCAGTTCAAAAAGGTAATTGAAGATAAGATTTACTCTGAGGTGAGAAAACTGATTCTTTTACCCAAAGTCTCTGCCCAATTCACCTCCATCTGGACTCCTGGGATGAGCCGAGTGATGTCCTGGGGCCTGGTGGAGATATCAATCTCATGACGGGAAACTTAATTCATCGTAGGCCCAATTTATGGGATAATAAATTGTCTTATTGGCTTCTTCAAACGGGGCATACCGCAGGGGATGCTTTCTTTTCCGGAACTGTAAAAAATAACGTCCATTTAAACGTTTTGTTACTTTGAAGAATGATGAGTTTTGTAGATGTACAAGTCTTCAAGTCCTCCAACGGTTTACAAGCCTCAAAAAGAACCAAACAAAACCAGAATACAGTCGTCCGTTTGTGGTCTCACTGTATCACGGATGTCTAAATTGCATATAAAACACGTAGCATACAGCAGATGAGTAGACGTACGTATGGAAAACGCAGCTTTGGCCGCTTCCTCTTGAGCTAGTCGGTCTCTGATTGATTGGCGGTGATGGAAGCCAGCCAGAACCTTTGGTCCCACACGGCGAGAGTTTACTGGAAACGACCGTCAGAGAACCGGTGACAGTCTGTAGGATTACCGTAACATCACCATCAGTTTCCTCGGTGTCGGTGTGTTTAAAATACGGCAGAGTTTTTCCCAAGTGGGCGTTTCAAGTCGCTAGTTCCATCATCGGACACGGCTGTAGAAGCTCCTCTTGATGGAAGGTTTAGGAGCACAGGAAGTGTTTATATGAGTGTGGGAAAGGTTAAGAACAGCGTGGGGAGGGTTCATAAGCCTTAAAATATAAATAAATAATTAAATATAAGTGTTTTAGGTTCTTTCTTCAGACATATGGTGCAAGTAAAGATGTTGATTTTTTACCTGACAGTTTCGGCGACGAGCTCTTGCCTTCTTCAGAGCGTCTCATTGACAGCTCGTGACGTGTCCGGCAGATTTTGACAGCCGGCACCTGCGGCACGCCCAGCAGCGCTGCCAGGCCCGCACTGTAATGGTATGTCGTGGCGAGCCCAACGGACCCAACACCTCCGACGGGCGCACCACGACCCCGCCGCTCTATTTCCCCTGGACTATGGTGTCCCAGGTGTGGGAGAGCATAAAGCCCACTTCGTCCCTGTTCACGGCCCTCTCGGTGCGCTTCCGGATCTCCATGGCCTCCTTCATCCATTATTAGGGCCCGAGCACTACAGTGCGTAGGACCCTATTGTTCCTGTAGTGTTTGGCGGTTTCTTTGGCGGTTTGGCGGTTTCTTTTTCTTACGCCACTTTGAACCCTAATTTGACCCCCTAAACATGCTCAAAAACTCCCCAAATTTGGCACACACATCAGGACTGGTGAAAAATTTGATATTTTGGGGGAATTACACATATGAATGGCAAAATGACTCAATAGCGCCACCTAGAAAATTGGGCTTTAGTGGAGTTAATACGGCTAGTTTCACGTAAACTCATGAAATTTGGTACACAGGTACAGTAGCCCAAGACAAAAACATTCCTGCTTTTAAAATTTCAAAAAAGGCTCAACGGCGCCCCCTAGAGCACGTAGTGTGCAGGCATTGGAATTTAACGAACTCCTCCTAGGATTTTTGTCCGATTTTCACCAAATTCGCTGTGTGGCATCTACACCCCTCCAGGATGAAAAGTTATTAAAATCTTGTGGCTGCATCACACGGTGTGGGCGTGGCATGGCGGCCATTTTGAACAAAAGGCTTAAGATTGTACAATGGAACACGTTGTGCGCAGGCATTGGAAATTAACGAAGTCCTCCCAGGATTTTTGTTCGATCTTCACCAAATTCGCCGTGTGGCATCTAGACCCCTCCAGGATGAAAAGTTATTAAAATCTTATGGCTGCGTCACACGGTGTGGGCGTGGCATGGCGGCCATTTTGAACAAAATCGCCATGTGGAACGAAATGGGTTTTGGAGGTGAAGGGATCCACGTAAAATCACCAAATCCACACAAAACCTCATTAATCTCAAGACCTAATATTTAATATACAATTCAGAAATGGGCGTAGTCAAACGGCTCCACAGCGCCCCCTACAAATATTCAAATACTCATATAAAATCATTGCTTTATCCTACAAACATGAAATTTGGTACACACATATAGTATCCCAAGACCAACAGACTTGCACAGTCAAAATTCTAATCGGCTCTACGGCGCCCCCTAGACAAGGTTGTGTGGAGAGGAGCATGATCAGGAGCGAGGGCCCGTCCGACGCTGCTTGCAGCTTTAATTTTTGTTTGTTTTCTTCAGTTCCGATTCTTCTTGCCCCGTCCCAGTCCATCACGTGGTTGATTCTTTTACAATGGTCAGATATTGCCGATTTGAGGTTTTCCCGTTGTGCTGCTTCTTTCTGAGATCTTGTGAGACGTGTTGCTGTTTCCTTTTCCTTCTGATGTTCTTTTTTTCTTGTGTGAAACGTTCGACCTGTCTCCCCGATGTATGTGTCATTGCAGGAGTTGCATGGTATTTCGTAGACGACATTGCACTTTTTGTCCCTCTCGATTTGGTCTTTGGGGTGGACCAGAAGTTGTTGCAGTTGTGTGTGTGGTTTTATAGCGCTGCCAATCTTGTGCTTTTTCATAATGCGTTGGACTGGTTCTGTTATCCCCCGGATGCATGGTGATGTAACTGTGGTTTTATTGAGGGCCATGAGGGTCAAAATCTGCCGGACACGTCACGAGCTGTCAGTGAGACGCTCTGAAGAAGGCGAGAGCTCGTCGCCGAAACTGTCAGGTAAAAAATCAACATCTTTACTTGCACCATATGTCTGAAGAAAGAACCTAAAACACCTGCATTAGTAAGAAGACTTGATGAATGTTTTTGAGCTAATGAAATATAAGGTCGCTACTTCGCAGGGGGGTTCTGGAACTGAACCCCCACGACAGACAAGGGACGACTGCACAGCACAGCTCGGAAGCCAGAGAGTTTTTAACTCCTAAAAAACGAGCAATCATCCAAATTGTTCTCATTTTCTGCCCGCCAGCTCCGTCCGTTATCCGACTAATCATCGCAGCACCACACAGAAGTGCATCATGAGCATGTTCGAAAAAGTTGGTTCAGGAAACTACAAACCTAAAACCTAACAAAATAAATAAATTAAACTGAGCTGTTGGAGGGTTTTTTTGGACACGTAAAGCCCACTCTCTATGGAAATTGCAAATAATATAATCAGCTTTTGGTAGCCTGAAACCTTCACACCAATTTCTGTTTCTGATTTGAATTTCTACCTTCGTAAACTGATCCTCTGTGGAAACCAGCCAATACTCTTAAATTCAGCAAGCAGGAAAATGGCGAGGAATCCCAGTCTGGCCTTGACTTCTAATTCAATCCCAGTAATAAGACTCCTCGGCCAGTTTACCAGAGAAGAACTTCATCTGTGAGTGTCGAGTACGCTGCATATATTTTCACATATAGCATCGGCCACCCCGCAATCACTTTGAAAGCATTTTACAAGCGCAACACGTGGAGGAACGGCAGAGCAGGCGGCACAAATTCTGAATTAATTATGTTTTGTCAGCCCAGTCCGTTCAATCCACGCAAAAGGGAAATTCCCAAAACATATCTGGTTATTCTGATGTACAAATTCTACAATGCAAAAAGGGGTCTTTGTAAGATGATGAGACGAGTGGAGGAAGCATGAAGACTAAATGGCTCAAATTGGTGAGGAACTGGCAGCGAGAACGTATAAATGTCTGAGACGAAGAACAGCAGCCTAGCAACAGACAAAAGCCGTCATACAACCCCAGCCTGTGACTGAGATCTGCCTCCAAGGAATTTCTGGTTGATATGCCATGAAGTGGAGGGTTGTGCTGCTATGAATTAATGAGCCGGATTCCAGTTCCCCCATCCTTTTAATGTCAAATACAACAGAGACACGACTGTACGGGGAGCAGATGGCCGCCGAAAAACACAATGGCGCAGTCAGAAAACCAGACGCAGCTCCAGTGATTTCATTTCTGGAATATCTTCATCAACGTGAACCCTGAGGCCGGCGGGGCGACCCCTCATGGAGGTCCTTAGGAGGGTGGGCAGCACGGGGTCACAGCAGAAGCGACACAACCATTCACACTAAGAATTTTACAAAGTACAAAGACATCAGCACTGGCAAGACGAAGACGTGTGACAAAAACACTTTGATCATCTGCGAATATGGAGCGCCAGGATTTGTGACTGATCTCGGTCCGAGCAAAACATCAAATTAATTGTGCGCTGACCTCCCACGGCACAGACCTGATAGCAGGGCACAAGTGCAGGCCTTTGAGGAAGGCTGAACTGCTACTCGGAGGATAAAAGCTCTGCTGTTTTCAGCCTGTGAACAACACGGTGGTAGAGCTTGAACCACGCCGATTCATTTATTACATGACAACTAAAAGAAAAGCACAGAAAAATACGATCAGAGTAAACAAAATAGGACATTATTCCTCTCTTATACTTATGAACTCACATCAGCAGTGTATTAGGACGCTAACAGCTACTGTCTTGAGTTGATCAGTTCCAGCAGGTACAGGTCTAAGTATAAAGCACTCATCTACGAGTTCCCTCTCTTAGGCCTGGCTCTAGGAGGCTGCCGGGGTCCGTGCACGTCACGGCCATTCGTTTTCTTATTTTGAGATTTCAAAATAAAAACGAAAAATAAACCGTTTCCCTTTTTTCAGTGATAATACGAAATGAAGAACGGAAAATGGGCCCTAATTCATCATCCATTATCCTTTATCCAATTTAATTAGATGTGTTTGTAAATGGAAATTAAAATTAAAATACACTCATGGAAAACTTATTTCTCTATTTCCTGTTTGTTTTGGACCCAGCCTATGCTAACTAAATGATTTTTAAGCCTGGTAATAAAATAAAAATTCCTCTGAATGCTCCACTACACTAATGTACGGCAGAAAACACAAACAAAACCCCAAAAAAACACCCCGCAAATGAAATGACAGCTCAAGGCAGAAGCCCCCCACCCTAAGGAAACGTAAGGAAACCAAAAAGCAAAGCGAAAGGAACAGAAAACCTCCAAACCTCCCAAAAAACGTCCCGAAAAGCAGCCGAACGCTAGCGATTTAGTGCTAGAGGCAGAGCTAGCGGCACCACAAGGTCCCTCCAAAGGGACAAATAAACCCCACGCTGGTGAAAAGTCCACTGTGAAATAGTGAACAATGTGAGCCAAGCAACGTTTGGACCCCACAGTGGGTCTTCATCAGGCCACGGCACACAGCAAGGTCTGCTAACAGTGAGCTAACACTGGAGCTTTAGATACCAGATCCTTCCTCATCAGAAGTCAGACGGGTCACGGAGCCAAAACCAACAGGAAGTAGAGAAATACGTTTTCCACAGGTGTATTTTAATTTCCATTTCCATTTACAAACACATCTAATTAAATCGGATAACGGATAATGGATAATGAATTAGGACCCGTTTTCCGTTTTTCATTTATGTGGCTGGAGTATTTGAGAAACTCAAGAGGATTTTCGAAAAACACCACATGGCCAACTCACTCAGACAAAGACTAGCACACCCTAAAGACTGGTACACCACACTCCCAGAATAAAACCTGATATATGCAGTTCAGTGCAGCGAGGACTGCAACGACTTCTATGTTGGGGAAACTAAGGAACCACTGAACAAACGTGTGGCCCAACCAAAAGTGCAAACTCCTCAGGTCAGGATTCAGCTGTTTATCTACACCTAAAGGAGAAGGAACACTCCTTTGAAGACAGCAGTGGAACCATCCCTCAACAGGGGAGGAGGTCTGGACACCACCTATCTCCTCCTACAACGCCACCCTTTGGTCTCTACCAGGAGATTCAACAGCTTAACCTCTAAGAACCAGAGTCGTTGGCTAATTGCTCTCGATTGGCCTCAAGTGACTCCTAACGACTCTGACGACCCCAACGACTGTGGTCCCATCATGGAGACCATCTGAGTCCCACCTGTGCAGCGCTTACGACCGTTAGTCACCACTGGTCTTTGCAAACACCTCCACAGAGGTTGTCCGTGAAGATTCTCAGTCATCCAGGTCGTGGTTGTCCTCGTAGTTTCAATCGTAGCGTCTGGACTTGCTTGAGTTTCACCAAGACGTTTCACCTCTCATCCAAGAGGCTTCTTCAGTTCTAAACCAACTGGTTGGGAAGAGCAGAACCCATTCGCACCTGACAAAGGACCCTAACGAACCCCACTGTGAGAGGGAAGGACCTAACGACTGGCATAATGAGGGGAAGGGCAACACACACCCAGCAGACTGAATGGATC
This sequence comes from Dascyllus trimaculatus, assembly GCA_024666655.1. Lineage (NCBI taxonomy): Eukaryota > Metazoa > Chordata > Actinopteri > Pomacentridae > Dascyllus > Dascyllus trimaculatus. Next base: position 1,769,237 of record CM045455.1, on the reverse strand, counting down.
CTGAAGAGTATAAACATCTGGACCTCCCAACCAGTCAGTTTAGAAGTGATGAAGCCTCTTGGATGAGAGGTGGAACGTCTTGGAGAAACTCAAGCTAGTCCAGACGCTGTGACTGAAACTACGAGGAACTCCACAGACGTTAAATACCTGGGTTTCCCACCAGCGAGTCAGACCAGCCCAGTCTAGTCTTGACATGCATGAACTGATGAAGCCACTTGGATGAGAGGTGAAACGTCTTCACAGACATTCTACTGAGTCCAGCTGCCTTCCATTGAATTCCCCAGAATGACCTGGATGAATGAGAACATTCATGGTTCCGCTGTTCGGACCAATTTACCCATGAAGAGCTGCTGCCATAGAGAACACCACTTCCAGGTATATATATAACCAGGACACCACTGACTCACGAATAGCATTTGAGAATACAATATGTAAGAAATTCAAGTCGTCTCTGTTTGTATATTTCCATGTGAAAAGAGAGAATAGGTTTTGACTGGGTCACATCTGTCAAAGAAATTGGGAGGAAAGTGGGCTGGAAAGAGAAAGGAACATCTTTGATTACCTTGCGTGAAGCATGAATGTCAAAGAAGGGCTTATTCCGGACGCTGAAGGGCTCCTTGGTTTTGTCGATCTGTCCAGTCTTCATCTTCTCCATGCGGGGAGAAATTATTTCCTTCTCTATGCATAATAGCCGGATATTGAAGTCACACTGGCCAACCGGCTGTCCCTGAAACACAACACAAAATCAAAATGTACAACTTAAATGTTACTCATAACATGAATGTATAACACTTTTCATACTTTGCTACGCACAAACAAAATCATTATTATCAAATTATAAAGCAGCAAGAAGTCCTTGGGCACTATTTGGATTGCAGCAGTTTCTCCAGGACTAGATTAAAACATAGATTTTAAAACACATTTCAATTGGAAAACTATTCACCAGACATTTGAACACACCGTAGCACTGCTGTGGTTGAGCACGAGCAGCCAACACCCACCATATATGTGCAATACACTTTCCTACCACAAGGCGGCACTGCAAGGCTTTCTGACACTCCCGATGTTAAAGAATGTTTTAAAACAATCCTGGATCCAGACGGTGATCCGGATCACTCCCACAATTTCATCATTTCTTCCTTGTCACATTTCACACATCTCCTGAAAATTTCATCCAAATCCGTCCATGAGTTTTAGAGTTATTTTGAACACAAACAAACAAATAAACAAACAAACCAACGCCGGCAAAATCATAACCTCCCTATAAACTCTGGACTGCCATGAAACACATGGTCTTCACAAGTGTATGGAAACTTTGGTTCACGACTGTATATATATGTTTCATGTTATAATATTTTAGCTCATGCCCTAAATTGTCAAGAAAATACAGACGAATCAATGATAAACATATTTGTTAAATGGAAACCGAACTAGCACGACACCCAAGGCATCTATAGCAACATCCTCACAGCATCAACACAAGTGAATGCAGCTTCTATTTACAGCTACCCCACAGGTGAGCAGCATGTCGGCCCGTACTCTGAGCCTCGGCCACAAAGACCTAGTAATCAGTTAAGCTCAGGGGGGGGGGATATAACACTAAAAGTAAATAGAACAGAGGAATCAGATTTTCTTTGTTGCTATGGCAACCACCCATCACTGGCCAGTTGTTGTACACAGATAAGCACATTGACCCGAGCCATCACTGTCTTTCAAACAGACAGGGCTGAGCAGAGGTGCCACCAAACCCATCTGGCAGACCACTGAAAGGAACAGAACAAAGCTTGGGTGGAAAATTAGAGCAGCCCAGCAGCAAATTTACCAAACACGACTGCATGACCATAATAAAGTGTTGAGCGGTGCAGAGGAGTTGTGACTAAACAAGCCCAGTCGACTGACAGTCACCGCCACATATCTCTGCTGCTTAATTGACAAAGAGATTAAAAACAATGACTCACAGGTTTCACTTTTATCAGCACGGAAAAAGAAAATTCGCTGAAGTGAGTTCTGAAAACATGCCAGATGGACACGGACAAGAATTTGACATTTAATATTTCTCACAACTTATCGGAGGGAAGAACGGAGCCCAAACTCCAACTGAGGTGTCATTTCTTTGTTGCCATAACACGTTAGAAACCATGACAAGCTATCATTTTCTCACCTGGTGGGGATGAGCAGAGCATTTATCTGAAACGCCAGACACCTCCAAATGCTTTCCAATCTAGCTACCCGACCGAAATGACTGGAATAAAGGAGGCGGACAGCAAAAACCCAAGAAGACTCACACCACAGACCTTAACCTCCATACTTGACACATCAAAAGGCCTTTCCAAATGAAAAATACTGAATAATGCTTCTTATAATTTCCATCAGGGGTGTCCAAACTACGGCCCACCATCCATTTTTAATTGGCCTGTATCAAAGACTATCGGGGATTATGGCTGCACATAATATTTGCGCTGAACTGTATTGTAGTTCTTCGTTATGCCACTAGGTGGAGCATCTGTCTTGACCGAGGTGGAAGTTGGTTGCTCCGATGTGGCGTCTCTACAATGTATGTGGCCCTTCGGGAAAAAAGTCTGGACACCCCTGCTTTAGACAAACATTTCTTCACCCCAACCTCTCCTGCCATCCCCTCCCCCTCAACCCAACTGGTCGAGGCAGATGGCCGCCTTCCCTGAGCCTGGTTCTGTCGGAGGTTCCTAGGGGTTCTTTTTGGTTCCTTCCCACCGTCGCTGATTTCTTCCTCATAGAGAATCCAAAAGCAGCTTTGGATTGTTGGGTTCTCTGCTGTCTGTTCTTCCTTGTTATGTTAATCGCTATGAGATGACATGTTCTCAATATGCGCTATATGAATAAAACCGAATTGAACTGAAAGAAAGAATTGGAAGAAAAACCCGACAAGCTCTCCAATATTTTAACCACATTTAGCAAATTGTAATCACCTTTTGACCAGGGAAAACTCCTTTTTGAGACACTCACAACCTCACCTGAACTAGTACTAAATACAGTTCAAGATATCTCAAAAGGACAAAGCAGTAATCTTGAATTGTGGGTAATTAAAGATAGCTTGAACAAGAGTTATGGCTACACGTGGTCCCCGGTTTAAGAAAAGATCCGTTCCTATGTCGCACCATAAGCCGATTTTCGGTGTAAGTCGGCTTTTATACCGAAATTATACCTAAATTAATACCTTCAGACACTCACACTGTACACAACACATAAAGGACATATAAAATACATCTTTGCTGCGCACTAGCAACCAGTTCTCACGCAAGTATCGTGTTATTTATGAACCAAACTGCTTATGTCGAAACTAGGTTTTTTAAGTAATTTATGGGAGTCGTCCGTAACCACGAAACGTCGTAAACGGAGGACCTCTTGGGTTTACGGGGTCCTTATTGCTATTATGTCAGTTATATCAAAAGAGAAAGTCAGAAATAAACCCAATATCTGAAACTAGAATCTCAAGCAGGCATAATTAAGCTGCAGATATATGTATAATCTGAAGCCTCATACACATGAATGGGGAAAGTGGCCTCATTTCTCCTGAAGACTGATGATGTGAATGTCTGAAGTGTTATTTTTGATCAGGAGGAACTGAATCACAGACGTCTGTTACACCTAAAGGTTAAACCCGCTTGTCGTACTACACAACACTATAATGTTGTACCTAAAGGTCAAATAAAAACCAGGAGATAAATGATTAAACACATCCACTTGTTCCTACACCAGACCTTGAAAAGGAGGCAATGACTTACGTTTGGTAAACGCCACCTCTCCACTGAAGAGCTCCCTGTGGAATTACTGGAGATGGGTAGGTGCAAACCACTTCTGTTCATATTGGATTAAGAGGCAGATGAAAATAAATGCAGCTATGATTGGATGCAAATGCTGAATTATACCGTCTTGTCCTACAGTTGTTCAACAAAACAGAAAAGAAGATCAGCGCCATTGTTTAAGGATATCGTCTAATGGAGGGATATAAATGCAAACAATTACTTTTCATTAGTAAAGTCATGAACGCAAGCTTACATACACTAGTAAAGACATGCATAAAGACCAGGATATTAATTATCAGTTGGAAATTTCCTTGGTGGCTTAACCTCCTACATTCTTGTGATTGATTACAATTGACTACAGCTGCTGACTCCTCTGGGACTCTTAGACCCAGCCTCACTCAACACTACAATGTGGAAAGTCTTGGGAGCCGAGTACAGATCTGACGAAGGAAATTACAGACTTGAATAAATCAGGAAAGTCACATTTTAGAAAAGCTTCAGATTTGAATTTACGAGGCGTCAGTGTCCACAGTAAAGTGTGTTTTACATCGCCGTAAGCCGAGAGGCTGGCGTACAAGAAGGAAGCTCTTTCTCCAGAAGATGCTCCTTAAAGATCGACTGTAGCTTGCAGCTGATCACGAGGATAAAGAGGAGGCCTTTTGAAGGACGGTTCAGTCGTCAGATGGAACAAAAGTTGAGGTATTTGGCCACAATGACCAGAAATATGAGAGAAGGAGGGGCCTTTAACCCCGAGAACACCAAACCTACAGTCAAGCATGGTGGTGGTAGTATCATGATTATGACATGTAAGGATTTGTCACTTTACTCTACTATGTATCCTTGCAGACTGAATATTTAGAGTTGTTTTTTTTGGTGGATGGACAAAACACTACTGAAAACATCAGCTTGGGGCTCTGCAGAATAGTTAGTCAATTTTCAATGTAATCTTACAAATTACACTTCAAAGAACCTGTTTAGACATTTCTTTAAGGACCCGTTTTTCCTTTAGGGCGACTGCTAAAACCACGCTACATTCTCCTGGAGCAACAGCTGGTCTCATGTCCCACACATTCAGCACCATCTGTCAGCTGTGTCACCGGGATTGAACGAGATGTAAGTGTGGATGATTCAAGGCATGTGTTGTCCACAACTATGAAAACAGAGCGGATAAAAATCCTGCTAATCTCGTCGGTAAAAAGATCAGTTATATTAGTGAAACTGGCCTGCTATTTTTATTTTCTGCTGTTATTCCAGGAGGCAGTCTGTCTGGATAGCTCATGGTCGGCGTGGATTCGGCCAATTTGAACTTGTGGCTGCCATTTATTCTGCTGCACCACATTCACTTACTATAATCAGTGTAATTCAGCATTTGTGACAAGCAACAGCAAAGGATCAAGCCAGATATAGAAAAACTACTAAGTAATGCTTCCATCTCTGGAACTGATGTCACACATCACCTCAGGACACTTGGTGCTTGCCACCTTCATATACTATACACCAGTGGTTCTCAACTGGTGGTTCGGGACCCAAAAGTGGGTCGCAAAGCCATTTTTAGAGGGTCGCAGAAGCATGGCCCCCCACAAAAGTAGTGATATAAAGTCTTTTATTTTAAAGGACGTGTTTCTTACGACACAGTATGCTTTCAATAGCAGGATATTTAGTGGTGGTGACACCAGTAGTTGCCCACTATTAACCTCTAGATTTGGTTCTGCCAGCTTAATGGGTTAATTTATGCTAAAATGTGCCAAAAATAAACCAAAATGTGCTCAGAATCTGTCAAAATGGGCCAAAATATGCCCAAAACTTGGCAAAAGTGTCCAAATATACCAAAATGAGCAAAAAATAAGCCAATTTTTTCCCCAAGCTGTATCAAAATGCATTGAGACTCCACCCAAATAAACCTTAATTTGTTAACAGGAACAGCAAACTTGAAAAAGTTGTGTCACGACTGTTATTAATAGAAACATAGTGGGTCCTGAGGCTGGACCAGTTGAGAACCACTGCTATACACATCCTCTGATGCTCAGAATTTCACATTAGTGCATTTGTACACTAAGACTTTACAACATATGTCGATATCAATACAGCGATATATCGGTGTCCCTCCTTGTGCGATACAAGTATCGAAACGCTGGTGCCAAATATCCAGACTTTAATTAATATAATAAGGTGCTCTAAGATTCCCCTGCCAGCTGCCGTTTCCCCAGCGTCACTACTTAATGTCTCCACATGGTGGCGTTTATCTCATGAATGAGGGAGACTGGAGCGGAAATGAATCGGCCCAACAACAGTTAGTACAGGTATAATGGAGGACAGCAACGCTACCGTAAGAGACGCCCCATCCACGTTTAAGTCCAAAGAGTGGACCCATTTGGGCTTTGAGGGAACAAGCAAGCTGGACAAAGACTATGACATATGCAGGAAGTGCCTGGTAAAAGTAAAGCACACAGGAAACACCACCAACATGCAAACCCACCTGCAACGCCACCATCCTGAACTCCTGGCCCAGAAAGCGGCTGATGCAGCAACGTTTCAAGTCAGCCTGCAGCCGTTAGCACGACGTTTAAAACAAAGATGGCCGCCAGCATTACAACGTCCATCACTGGGTTCATTTGAAGGACGTCCACCCGTACAGTGTGGTGGAAAATGAAGGGTTTGGAAAAATGCTGCACACTGGAACCAAGGTATGAATATATCCAAGTTATAAATATCGTCATGTATCATTATGTGAATGTCTTGTAATATATCGATTATCGCAGTATTGATGTATCGTGATAGTATCGTATCGTGAGGTACCCTGTGATTCTGACCCTACAACTGACTGGCAGTTTGTCAGTTTATTGATAATATAATGAAGTCTGTCATTTAAATACAGCTGTCTGTCATTTGTCTCAACTGTTTACAACAATAAGCGGAAAATTTATGTGAAGTCACTCGGTGGCATGAAAGGTTGGAAAACGAAAAATTACATAACACCCCTTTCATGGGCAAACCGAACAGAGTGCATAAAGAAACTATATATATCCACGCACATTAAATGTTAAACACCAGAGAGAATCAGAAGTAACGCAGTGAGGACTGAGGCGGGAGAAGCTACAGGACGATGACTGCAGCAAAAACAAAGACAAGTGCCGGGAACCCTGCTGAAAGGACCGTGACCGTCTCGGATAATTTGGGGTGAATGACTTTACACGCCGCTGACAAAATCGTTGGCGTTGGGACCAGTCAACACAGGCTTAATGTGCAGCTTCCTCGGGGATATTCCGGACAAGAACGCAGAGGCTTTCAGGCTGCTTTGGCCGAAAACTGTTCTGCATCCTGTTTATCTGTTGATAACAGAGCAATTACATAAAAGCAGTATAGGGCTCAGTCACAGCGAGTAGCTTAAAAGACTGAATCTATCTTTAATCTAGGTGACATCAGTTATTGCTAGTATGTTAGTTCTATCAAAAGAGGGATGAGAAATGTCTTTAATTTTAGATTTCCTCTATATTTTCCTGGTGTGTGAAGCAGTCAGATCGATAAGCTAGAATTAACACCAAGGGCAGGTCTAAAGAAAACGAATGAACGTTTTTGCCGGTAGTATTAAAGATTTGAGTCCGCATCCAAACAAATGTGAGAAGATAAAGACGTGAACCAGACCTTGAACACCGAACAGCCTCCGGTTCCTGCAAATTTAATTCACCACCTTCCACATGTACCTGACAATAAGAGCTGGAATCTCTCTCTTTGGCTCTGAGTGACCGTCAACCTGCGTCTAAAAATACAGACCGGGAGGTTATAGGCCAGAATTTATGACGTTAGTCTGTCTAGATATACTACGAGCCCCTGAGGCATCCTGCTCCTGGTCCTTTATGAGTCACTGTAATACAGAGCGTGGCTTACCGTATAGACAGAGCTTTAAAAAAAGCAAAAAAAAAAAAGGTATTTCAGACACAGCAAAGAGCCGTCAGATCACCAAGTTTCAGCAGGCTTCAAAGGGTTGCAATGTAATATATGGAAAAAGAAATCTTACAGAAATCTGGCTTCTCAACTATTCTTATTTTTAATATATTCCCTTATCCAACCCTAGTTACTAAAAAAAAATCAATGCAAAAAAGAGAACAATGTTCTCTGGATGAACTGTGCTCGATAAAGTCGTGCACAGCCAGTGGTAGCAGTGCATTATTATTATTCAATGGAAAATCCAGAACACAACACTAACTGTACCCTGTGTTGACTCTTCAGACGTTTCGGTGATCAAATACGGAGAATTATGACCTCTTCATTAACACTTTAAGAGAGTTGTCCTCATAAAAACCACCTTATTTCCTTAATAAATATCCACACATTCAACTACATGTTTAAAATTGAAGACTGGAGTCTTAATTATAAGCTAAACGCATGTAAAAGTCGCGGCAGAAAGGCTCAGATGTCATTTTTGAGCCGTGCTTGAAATCAATGGTGAAAACACATTAGTGGTTATTACTACCTAGAGCAGGGGTTCTCAACTGGTGGGTCGGGACCCAAAACTGGGTTACGAAGCCACTTTTAGAGGATCGCAGAAGCATGCCCTCCAAAAAAAGTTGTGGTATAAAGTCTTATTTTAAAGTACATGTCTCTTATGACACAGTTTGCTTTCAGTAGCAGGATATTTAGTGGTGGTGACACCAGTAGTTGCCCACTATTAACCTCTAGAGTTGACTCTGCCAGCTTGTTGGAGAAATTTATGCTAAAATGTCCCAAAAATAAACCAAAATGTGCTCAGAATCTGTCAAAATGGGTCAAAATATGCCCCAAAACTTGGCAAAAGTTTCCAAATATACCAAAATAAGCAAAAAATAAGTCAAAATTCTCCCAAATTGTATCAAAATGTGTTGAGACTACACCCAAATAACCTTTAATTTGTTAACAGGAACAGCAAACTTCAACAATTTGGGTCGCGACCGTTATTAATAGAGACATAGTGGGTCCTGAGACTGGACCAGTTGAGAACCACCGATCTAGAGGACAATAATAATAATCCACGACCAGGACTTGTGTTTATCCGTCTACTTGTATGTCCAAACATGTGCTGTAAGTGAAAGTCGTTATCACCGCACACCGAGCAGACTCAAACCCGACCCAGTGGGGCACCAATTCCACAAGACCACTGAGAGTGTCCTGTTGTACGAGGCACTGTTTGTCAGTGTTCGCAGTATGGCAGGAAGCAGTGGTGTAACGGTACATGTATTCGTACCAAACCGTTTGGTACAGGCACGTTCGGTTCAGTACAGAGGTGTACTGCGGTACGAAAAATGCTAAGACTATTAAGAATGGCCAATGTACAGAACTGTTTCAATTATGAACCTCGTAGTGCCCACAGTTGGGACCTTCTCCGTCTCACAGTTACACAGTATTGTGGAACTAAAAACAAGTAGGAGTTTCCAGAAGAACACAAGATGTGACGGACCGTTTATTCTCCTGCCGGCACTTCTGTGATCAGCCTGTCTCAGGGTTTTCCAAAGGGCTGGCAAACAGCGATTTTCTCTGGTTGGTCACCTTGATGGCTCCAGCTACCGAGAGCAGGTCTGTGGTCCAGATAAACGGACGGCTTTACCAGAGTCCGCAACATACTCACTAGTAAAGTCGTCCGTCTGTATCACGCTCCCCTCCGTACAGAATCCGCTTGTATGGCGATTCCTGCTGAGTTCAGTCCAGTAAATTAAAGAGTCCACCCCAGTTCCCCCCCCACACAGTTCAGTCCAATCCAGACAACTAAAACACAGTTCAGAGGTCCATTCCAGGTTTTACCACGGACCTTTGAACGCAAACCAAAACAAGAAATCAAGTTAATAAGCCAGGTGAGTAGCGTCTCTTAGTGCCGTGAAACAACCTAATAGTGATAATATTTACAGTCCTCACAGCGGTATTCACAGTACCAGGGAGAGTCAGTCAGGTGGTAAAGGTCGGGACTGTAGCATCGGCTTTATTCCACACTGGAATCATTCCATCCAACTTCATTTCAACGGCTAACGATCCAAGAGGCTATGGAACGGCCATAAGACAGGGACTTCCTCAGTAAGTTGGCTCTTCTCGCTCTTCTGACTCTCCCACCGGCATCTCTGAGACATCCTTGTATCTTTTTCCTGTTCAAACTTCGTGGCTATCTGGAGAGTTGTGATGGTTTATTACATGATTGTGGTGGTAACTGCAGCCGCTACAAGGCACCAGCTAACTATCCCGCTGTGAGGAAAAACCAACGAACTATGAATAAACAAATGTTTTGGATTAATTATGAGCAGTTTTTTCCCATTTTTCCCCTTAACCGAGACCCGAACAGTGACTTCTGTACCACAGTACGTACCGAACCCTGATGTTTGTGTACCGTTAAACCCCTAACAGGGAGCATTATTGTCCTTAAAGAGGCCACTGCCACCAGGGAATATCATGACCAGGAACGGATGCATGAGGTCTGTTGCTATGTTTAGGTAGGGGACTGGTGGAGATGTTTGGCTCCTGTTGTGTGTCCATCAAGTTGTGAAAATCAGCCACAACAACTGAGAGGTGAAGTGAATAACACCAACTGTTTAAGTAACATGGCACCTGTCAGTAGGTGGGATACATTCGGCAGCAATTGAACAATCAATTCTTCAAACTGACGTGTTGGAACCAGAAAAAAATGAACAGACAGACAACATTTCGGCGGCATGAGGGAGATCTACCAGGTAGTTGTAATGCAGTGGCTGATCTGTGTACGATCTATGCTGTTTAACCACTGCAGGAGTACAAAATTTAAAGATACCACTGCAGAGGAGCTGCTCGCAGTTATCAGTGCTGAAAAGAAACTGCAGCACAGGCAGTACTCTTCATTAGAAACCCCCACATAGCTGAGGACTGTACCTGAATACAAAATTTTAAGAAAGTAAAACCGATGCCAGTGAAGTTGCACATCCTTCATGACTGGTAAAAACCTTTCTCCTCTCTCCAATTATCTTGTCCAACTCTGTACTTAAAGCCAGACTGTTCTGGCAAGATGAAAAATAATGAGGTCAATCAAAACGTCTGCAAACAGGCCGCGATGTCAAGTCCAAACCCCCACAGTTTAATTTCAAAATAACAGCTCGGGGACACGTATGTAATTGTTGTCGTCCTGTCAGTTCTCCCACAGTGGGGGAGCTGACGTTGATTGACAGGCAGCAACAACTTTTGAGAAGGAAGATTCTTCCTAAAAAAAAAATTTCTGCAGAAGTAGAGACAGAAAATTAACTCTGTCTGATTTTAAGAGTCAAGGTCAGTCAGCTACATGGTTGATTAGGAACTGTATACATATACATATCAGCACACTCAACAGGCTAGTAGAGCAGGTTGTCCACTGGTTGCAAGGTTGGGGGATCGATCCCCAGACCCTCCGCATGCCAAAGTGTCCTTGGGCAAGACACTGAAGTTGCTCCCAATGGCAGGCAGGCAGCTTGGTCCGTGTACGTCGTGGCCATTCGATTTCTTATTTTGAGATTTCAAAATAAAAATAAAAAATAAACCGTTTCCTGTTTTTGTCAGTGATAATACAAAATGAAAAACGGAAAACGGGCCCTAATTCATTATCCATTATCTGATTTAATTAGATGTGTTTGTAATTGGAAATTAAAATTAAAATCCACATTTTTGCTCCGTGACCCGTCTGACTTCTGATGAGGAAGGATCTGGTATCTAAAGCTCCAGTGTTAGCTCACTGTTAGCAGACCTTGCTGTGTGCCGTGGCCTGATGAAGACCCACTGTGGGGTCCAAACGTTGCTTGGCTCACATTGTTCACTATTTCACAGTGGACTTTTCACCAGCGTGGGGTTTATTTGTCCCTTTGGAGGGACCTTGTGGTGCCACTAGCTCCGCCGCTAGCGCTAAATCACTAGCGTTCGGCTGCTTTTCGGGACGTTTTTGGAGAGGTTTGGAAGTTTTCTGTTACTTTAGGTTTGCCAGAAAGCAAAGTAGCGATTTAGCGCTAGCAGCGGAGCTAGCACTAAATCGCTCGCTCCGCCATTTAGCAGAGCTAGCTAAATTGCTAGCTCCTCTTCAGAAGTCAGACGGGTCACGGAGCCAAAACTAACAGAAAATAGAGAAATAAGTTTTCCACGGGCGTATTTTAATTTTCATTTCCATTTATAAACACATATAATTAAATCGGATAACGGATAATGGATAATGAATTAGGGCCCGTTTTCTGTTTTTCATTTTGTATTATCACTGAAAAAAACGGGAAATTGTTTATTTTTTGTTTTTATTTTGAAACCTCAAAATAAGAAAACGAATAGCCGCGACGTACACGGACCCAGCTTGCATGGAAGCTCTGTCGCCATCGGTGTCTGAATGTATGTGTGTATGACATTGTAAAGAGCTTTGAGTACCACTAAGGCGCCATATAAGTGCAGTATATGAGTGCAGTAATATGTTGGAGGGCTAACATAATGTCTTTATCAACCCAGCTCCACTAAAGTCTGTCAAACTCTTTATACACAGTGAAACTACCCAATCTCCTGAAAGGGCACACTGTCCTCATTACACTCTAATCGAAAGCATCCCCCCATTGTGCTCCACCCAACTTTCCAAAGTAGTAGGGTGTCACATTAGGCCATGGGCCAAGCAGGTGGTGTGTCCTCCCTCCTGCTACATTTCCATCCTCGGTCTCAGGATGGAGCCTCGGTGCCAAGGAGCGGCTCACCACAGATAATGGCAGGGCCTAATAATGGCCAGCGAGGATCAATACGGCAGTGCTTTGCTGATGGCTCGGTGGGAGTCATGTGGAGCCGCTAACCTCTGCACCATCTTACGACGACGCTCTCCTCGCCACTGGAGCCTTTATTGAGCTGCTTGCTTGTGCGATCTTCGAATCGATGGAGAAACGGAGGCGACAGACAAACACAATGGCTGGAGCAACCCCCACCCACCTCCTCCTCCCTTCATCCCAAGGTATTCATCAAGATCTTTTTAAGGAAGACAGCAGAGGCCTGCTAACAACAGGCTCATTTGTCTCCGAGCGTGCCTGATTGCCACTAGAAAGATTCAGATAGGCTGAAGGGATGAATTAATTTACAGTCCAAAAGAGTGTTAGCAATTAGCGGGCTTGCAGTGCTGTCGTCAGGCAGGTTAAAAAGATGGCCACACTACACACTCACCGGCCACTTTATTAGGGACACCTTGCTAGTAAAAGGTTGGATTTGCCTTCAGAGCTGCCTTAATTCTTCATGGCGTACTTTAAACAAGGTGTTTTCCTCAGAGGTTCTGGTCCATGTTGACATGATAGCATCACACAGTTGCTGCACATTTGTCGGCTGCACATCCATGATGCCAACCTCCCGTTCCACCACATCCCAAAGGAGCTCTACTGGACTGAGATCTGGTGACTGTGGAGGCCGTTGGAGTCCAGAGAACTCATTGTCATGTTCTAGAAACCAGTTGGAGATGATCTGAGCTTTGAGACATGGAGCATTATCCTGCTGGAAGTAGCATCAGAAGATGGTCCACTGTGGTCATAAAGGGATGGACATGGTCAGCAGCAACACTCAGGTAGGCTGTGGAGTTTAAACCAGTTGGTACTAAGAAAACACCCCCCACACCATTACACCACCAGCAGCAGCCTGAACCGTTGATCCAAGGCAGGATGGATCCATGCTTTCATGTTGTTCTGACCCTACCATCTGAATGTTCAGCTGAAATGGAGACTCATCAGACCAGGCAGCGTTTTTCCATCTTCTACTGTCCAGTTGTGGTGAGCCTGTGTGAATTGTAGCCTCAGTTTCCTGTTCTTAGCTGACAGGAGTGGCCCCCGGTGTGGTCTTCTGCTGCTGTAGCCCATCTTCTCCAAGGTTGTTGTGGTTCAGAGATGGTGTTCTGCATTCCTTGGTTGTAACCAGTGGTTCTTTGAGTTCCTGCTGCCTTTCTATCATCTCCAACCAGTCTGCCCATCCTCCTCTGACCTCTACCATCAACAAACTGGATGTTTCCTCTTCTTCAGACCATCCTCTGTAAACCCTAGAGATGGTTGTGATGGAAATCCCAGTAGCCACGTTCAAAGTCCCTTAAATCCCCTTTCTTCTCCATTCTGATGCTCGGTTTGAACTCCAGCAGGTTGTCTTGACCACGTCTACATGCCTGAATGTGTTGAGATGCAGCCATGTGATTGGCTGATTAGCTCTTTGTGTTAACAAGCAGTTGAACAGGTGTACCTAATAAAGTGGCCGGTGAGCGTATATAAAATGACGAACTTATTGCTACCCCACATTAATGCAAGTCATGGACTGACTGGTCTGTTTTGATCCAACACAATGGATCGGACTCCAACAATATTAAAGGTTTGGATTAATATTTAATGAGAACTGATTAAAATAATAGGTCCATGCACTGAAGCTCAGCAAAGACAATTTCACTGGTGAAAGTACAAAAACTCATGTTATAAATATTCATGCATACTCAGACGCAGTTCCCCCACAGGGCTGTTGTTAAGGTCAGGCCTTAGTAAAGCCCGGTGTGTGGCAGGGCGTGGGGTCAAGCCGAGCTACGCCCTGCTCGTCAGCATGCAGAATGACAAAGCTCTGTCATCTCTATGCTAATGCTGCAGAGCCTGGATGAACACCGCTCTGCTGCCTGCCGCCGCAGCACAGCCTCGAAGGAACCCAACTGGGAATCCGATTTTTTCAGGTTTTGAGAGATAAGCAAACCCCAACTACGCATCAGTGCTTCTTCCTGATGCGCAGCTTAACATGTCGTTCTGACCCTGAGCACAAAAACAACCCCATGTGATGAACCTTTTTATTAACAAGTGAAAAGCCAAGGACAGGTGGAGCTGCAGGTAGATGTGAATGGTGTGTGTTTTTGTTTATTCTGTACTCACGTTGAATTTGATGATGTCGTATATTAAATAGCGAGGGACGGGCTGCCCATTCACCTTGTCGATGATCATCTCCTGCAGGGATAAAGAGTCGGGTCAGAAGATAAAGACTTACAACACATGGAGGTATAACTGAGTGGAGAAGACGTGCAAAATGAAGACATGCAGGAGGGGACACAGGAGTCTGAGCACTCCCCAGACGATGCAACTTCAGAGAGGGAGACGCCTGCAGCAACGCAAAGGATAGCGAGGAACTGGAGAGGTGGGTGGTGTGTATGTGTGTGTATGAGTGTGTGTGTGCGCATATGGGTGTGTCGGTGCGGTATGGTCTGGTGAAGAGGAACATGAAGCAGAAATAGCACTGCACATCTATTATGCAGGGCTCTCAAGTTGAGGTCAGGTGCAGCCGCGATTCAGGACACTCAGACGCATGATTGGTTTCAAAAGAAGAGTTACAAAACCGGAGTGTGAAGCAGCGACAAAAGGCGAGCATGTCAATGTCACCGCTCTGGAAGTCGTCTAAGTGAGGGGAGCTTTTGACTCGTACCTGGTGTAGAGTTGGGAGAGGAGCACGACGCTTTAAGAGCTATATTTATTCCTGTTCCCCCTCATAAAATATTTAGGCAACTACCTGCGCCGTGTTGCTGTAACTCACAGGTAGGAGGTAAGACGTCGCTCAAGGAATCAGCTGTCACAAAAAAAGCACTATTTTGGGGATGAAAAGACTCGTTTCCAAAAAGATGCTCACGAAAAGCATGAACTTGGCAATATCCTGGGCAGAAACCGCAATGAATTCAAGCCAGGGGTGGAACAATACACCGGACCGAACCGTTCGGAACAGGCACTTTCAGTTCTGTGTAGAGGTGTACCACGGTACGAACATTTTAAGACTATTAAGAATGGCCGATGTAGAGAATTGTTTTAACTGTGAACCTCGTAGTTGTGTCGGACCTTCTCCGTCTCACAGTTCCAAAGTATTGTGGAACTAAAAACAAGCAGGAGTTTCCAGGGGAACACAGGATGTGACGGACCATTTATTCTCCTTCTGTGACGTGTGGCTAGTGAATGGGATGGCTAATGCTAACAGCTGGAAGACGCTCCGCCGTGGTTAAAACCACCCGTCTGGGATCACTTGGGTTTCCTGGTAAAGGATGAAAAAGGAGTAAAACAAGTGGACCAGACCAAAGCTGTAAGGAGCTCCAAACGTGGAGGAAGTATAGTGTTTATTATCTGTCATAACTCTGGTTTTACTTGGCCGATCAACACAATTCAAAGACTGGTAGATAGTTAGAAATCCACAATCCACACAAGTTGAAACGGAGACTCGGCGAGGCGTCTTGCTGCTACGTCATCTTAAATCAGTAATGTCATTTTGACGTGCCGGCGTGTCCATCGACTCCAGAGGGTTCCATACCAAAACGAACCAAACCGTGACTCCTCTACCGAGGTAGGTCCGTGTACGGTCCGTGTACGTCGCAGCGATTCATTTTCTTATTTTGAGATTTCAAAATAAAAACCGAAAAATAAACCGTTTCCTGTTTTTTTCAGTGATAATACGAAATGAGAAATGGAAAACGGGCCCTAATTCATTATCCATTATCTGTTATCCTAATTAAATAAGATGTGTTTGTAAATGAAAATTAAAATTAAAATACACCTGTGGAAAATTTATTTCTCTACTTCCTGTTGGTTTTGGCTCCGTGACCCGTCTGACTTCTGATGAGGAAGGATCTGGTATCTAAAGCTCCAGTGTTAGCTCACTGTTAGCAGACCTTGCTGTGTGCCGTGGCCTGATGAAGACCCACTGTGGGGTCCAAACGTTGCTTGGCTCACATTGTTCACTATTTCACAGTGGACTTTTCACCAGCGAGGGGTTTATTTGTGCCTTTGGAGGGACCTTGTGGTGCCGCTAGCTCTGCCGCTAGCGCTAAATCGCTAGCGTTCGGCTGCTTTTCGGGACGTTTTTGGGGAGATTTGGAGTTTTTCTGTTACTTTAGCTTTGCCAGAAAGCAAAAGCGCTAAATCGCTAGCTCCTCTTCAGAAGTCAGACGGGTCACGGAGCCAAAACCAACAGGAAGTAGAGAAATAAGTTTTCCACGGGTGTATTTTAATTTTCATTTCCATTTACAAACACATGTAATTAAATCAGATAACGGATAATGGATAATGAATTAGGGCCCGTTTTCCGTTTTTCATTTTGTATTATCACTGAAAAAAACTGGAAACGGTTTATTTTTCGTTTTTATTTTGAAATCTCAAAATAAGAAAACGAATGGCACGTACCGAAACGTGATTTTTGTGTACCGTTACATCCCTAACACAAGCGTAGAGTTCATTCATATTCATGTTGTTTAAATTTTACAGTCAGAAATAAAGGATCTATTCTGGGCCAAAGGAGTCATGTTGGGTCTTTTTTGGCCCCAGATCAAGCTTTATACTTATCCTAAGAAGCCTGGCCACAATGCAAAACACCAAAAACCACCTCATCCCTCCAAAGCAATCGAAATTCAAACGAAACACAACTGAAACAACGACCACAACCCTCCTATTCAGCTACTTGGATATGAACGTTAACATTTACGTGGACCTTCGTGACTGCAGACACGAACTCTCCGGACTCCCAACTGTCTGTCTCCTACGGTCGCCACAGTATTAAACACAGTAAATGAGCTGCAGTCTTTCATCTAATTATACGGTTGGAGGTTTTATCTGGTAGTGCAACCAGGCACTGCAGCGAATGTAAAATACACTTCTTGACATGCATGTTCTGTGTCATCTGCCTTGTATGTTAATATATTT
Organism: Dascyllus trimaculatus; assembly: GCA_024666655.1. NCBI lineage: Eukaryota > Metazoa > Chordata > Actinopteri > Pomacentridae > Dascyllus > Dascyllus trimaculatus. The sequence continues at coordinate 1,751,815 of CM045455.1, read as the reverse complement.
TTAACTGGTTGAAATTGTTAACAGCAAGTATTTGATTAATCATTAACTCCCCCTCTGTGTCACAGTAAACAACAACGAATGAAAATAAGTCAATAGGTCTCCCTGCTGGCTGGAGTAATTTTACATCCGACAAAAAAACAAATATCAAATTGCCAAAATCAGAGTGGAGGAGAGGGGAAAAGGCCTTGTGCTGAAGGAGGAGGTGGAAAGAAAAAATGATGTGATTCCAGGAGGCTGCCATCATTATGCATCTGGTGCACTGAACCGTTGTGCGGACAGACAGCAGCGAAGGAATACATTAACGTGACCAAGTGAAACCGTCAGAAATTCAATTTGCATCGCGCACCCGTACAACGTGGGAACTCAAGTTGATGTAAAGCTCATTAAAAGCGGTACAACGAAACGGCATGTAAAGACAACGGCCGGCGCCTCTGGGCTAAAGATGCAGCATATCAGGCAACACGGCTGAGCTTCGACAGCGTTCAGCAAAACAACAACAACAACACACAAAAAAAAAACTGAGAGCCAGAAGCATCAACAGATGAATGAACACGAGTCAAAACAAACCTTGTAGCAATCTAAACACACACCCGCACCGCTTCTTCAAAACAACACTAATTTGCTGCAATTAGATGTCCTGCCGGAGCAGGGAAAGTAAATCCACCACATCAATCAGCGACTCTTAAGCCAAGAGGAAGCACGTACCTGTTTTGCATGAAATTGCTAAATTGTGACAAGGCAGGACTGAGAGCAAAACAAGACGAATAACGGGCAGCTTATCGCTTATCGCTCCTGGAATGCTAAACACAAACCCCTCCAGACACGTCCAGTCAACACTCGGACGTGCAGCGATTTCCTTTCCAGTGATTTTTGGGACTGTGATAAGGATTTATGCACGTGGACCTGCTGCTGGGGGGGCAGCTGGGACCTGTGTGACCTAAACACACGAACATGCCATTGAAAGTCTGGGCCCGGCATTACCGCATGAAGACAACTGACCGCTTGTCTCCTTTCTTACCCCTTTTCCACTGAGCTGGTTCCAGTGCTAGATCGGACTTAGCTCCACTTCTTTGTGTTTCCACCACCTAAGCACCGACTCCAGGTTCTATAAACTGGAGCTCAGCAAGCACCAACTCTTTGCTGGTCCAGAGCTAAGCACCGAGTACGTCAGGGGCTGGGGGCGGGGTTATGGTGACCAACCATCAACGGTGGAAAGGGACACACAAGCGCTAATTAGTGTCCTTGTTCTCCAGGACGTCCCTGGTCCCATCACACATGTATTGGAATGACTCCCGGGACACACGGAAGTTTACCACAAACTGTTGACCTGAAATCCGCTACAGTTGTGTCCCACCAGTAGCGTGATCACGGATGTGTCCAGGCAACAGGAGGACCTCCGCCTCACAATCAGCCTTAAGACCATCTATAGAGATAAACATAGATATTATCATCAACTTACTGCGTTTGTTTAACTGCTATGTAATGGATGCTAGCGTAGTGGTTTTATGGTGACCCAATAGCTCCAACTAGACTCTTTACCAATGGAAACAGGTTCTTAGGAGGAACCAGATTAGAACCAACTAAGCACCAGAACTAGGACCTGGTTCTTCTTGGTGGAAAAGGGGTATCTGGAGAGCGCACAGCAGAGCGTGATAACAAAGCACAATGCAGGACTCTGACAGTAAACTCAGTAAAACATCATTTTCCTGGCAGGTTCACCTAACTGATGCAAATTATCCGCAAGACTAAGCAGCAGGGGCAGAATGAGGACGTTACAGAGGTGAAGATGTCGGGAACATTCAGCTCGAGTAAAGAAAGGCACGCGGACAACTTCTAATACCTTCATGGATGTTTGAAGAAGGCCAAGCATAACACAGTACATACCAAGTGAACATTTGGTATTAAGAAGAGCAATGACTCACCCCATCCAGCAGAGTATTTGATAAGTGCACACGTGGATCCTTCCGGAAGGGGAATTCTAGGTTCGCTATGTGGAAGATGCTGTTGTCTCTGTCGATCATGTACACTTCATTTTTTCCATTGATCAGCATCATGTACCTGTGGAAGAAGAGGTCGAACCATTATGGAGCTGTAAGCACAAGCTATTAAGATTTAATTATCCCGGTCACTACTTAGACTCCAGCTGGGCTTAGATAATGAGTGAGGTTATCTGTTAGCATGAAAGACGACTATTGATTGTGTGGTCTGGTTTGACGTTGCAATGGTTTCATTTAAGCAGGAATGCATTAACGAAAATAATGCATATTATCTTTTTACTGCAAAGGCATGGAACTGCCCCCGTGCCATTATCTGTATCAGAGACCCTAAAATCTTGAGCTGGATCCATAAGAAACCACCATTACCCAGAAAGAGATTCTGGTGAATAACTATTGAACTAATGATGATATCAATGTGAATCCAGATGCTAAGGGTTTGTTTTCTGGGTCAGGGAATCTAAAAATGCAGACAAAACAATCCTGGGACGATTATTTCTGGGTTTAAATCCCAACATGGGGTGAAATGAGCTGCTTGGAGGAGGTCTGAGCTCTCTGAGTGGTTTTCTAGTTGATAAATGGATTAGTATTTTGGTCTCTAACATGCCAGAAAATGGTGAAAAATGTCCATCAGTGTTTTCCAAAGCTCAAAAACCGTCATACTTTGGGTTGTTCTCTTCTGAAAATATTTCGACTTAAAAGGCTGGAATCTGTCAGTTTTAGCTTAAAAAAACAGCCAACGCTGAATTTAGTAGTGAGCAACTAATCATTTCAATCAGTGCAGCTCGCCCAGGGGAGCAGTCAGGGCTTAAGGGCCTTGCTCAAGGGCCCACAGTGGTGGCGACTGGGACAAATGGACAGTCTGGGGGCTCGAACCGGCGACCCACTGGTTCCACGTTGGCTTCGCAAACCACCAGGACACCACTGCCCCTACCCCAATAAGTCATTGTCAAAACTAGACCACAGAAAAGAAGGTTGCTTTCATGGATCTTCACTTTTGCTGCAGCCTAATAAGGCCTTCTTTTTCCCACTCAGTCGTGCCGTGAGGGCGTCCTCGCTGATAATTAGCCTCCTTTACAGCACAAGAAGACGCAACATAACAAGGCTACCAACTGTGGTAACGGTCCCATTTTGCCGTCATGTGATGTGTGTCGTTCAGAGATTTGGAGCGGCAAAACGGCATTTTACAAAAACAGATTTTTCCATTTCAGTCACAGTGTGTTCGATTGTTTTCTCAAGGGTTATCATCAACTATTATGACCCCTGTGATGCTTTTTATTACATTTACCTCTGCTCCCCTTAAATTAAATTGCTCCAGACAAGCAAACAAAGATGCCCATAATTTTCTTTGATTAGTTTATTTGGAGGATTTAGTATGGTAATCACGCTTTAGCACTGCACTGCTGTAAGCAAAGACGAACGACACTTGAGACCTGGGCTGCACTCGTCACTGCAGAACAACAAAGGGTCTGTTTATGCCTCCAATGTGCAAATCAGTTGTGTTTAATTCAAATACAAGAAATGTGACGGGGTACGAGCTTTCATCATGTCTGACAAAAAGGAAGAGAGATCAGCAAACGGATACCTGCTAACTACATCGCACGACCAAAACAAACATCCTTTAATCCAGCTGTGTTTTATGAGAACTATTACTGGAAACAGAAAGCAGTTCTGATCAATGTGACTGCAAAATATGCTCATCACAAACGACCAACTTCTGCCTGCCACTTCCCATGCCATGTTTACTTTTATCTTTCCCTTGTTGCCTTGTTTGGACACAAAACTCCTTGCTTGGCTCACAGGAGATTACTATACCTTCAAATAGCATGCATTACCAGTGGCTCTAGTGCAGCTAATCCAAAACCAGCCTTTGCAAGTATGATGAACACAAATTAAAGCTGCAAACAGCGTTGGACGAGTCCTCGCTTCGAGCTGGTCAGCGATTTAGACAGCATATGGCCACATGGATGTCATCAGGGCCAGACCTGGATCACGCATGTGAAGCTTCAGGCCGACTGGAGCACGTACAGGCTAGTTAGACAGCACTTCCTCTTTCATGGAGTGATGGCGAGCATCAGAATAGCCTGCGACTGAGCTATCCTTATATGGTCATGTGGCCGGTATGAGGCCTGGACTCTGATGACACCTGTGAAGTTTCAGGCCATTTGGAGCACGTCCAGGCTAGTTACACAGCACTTCCTGTTTCTTTCATGGTGAAGAGTCAAAACGCCAGTGGCTGCCTCGGCCACGCCCTCATACTTGTACGGAGCATTTCAATAACTTTTGCTCACCAATGCTTGCAGTATATGCCGGCCATATTTGAGATCTGTCGGAGTTACCCCCGTAGGACGAGTTCGCTCTAGAAAATTGGAAAAATGTGGCCAAAATCGCCAGAAATCTGACAGGAAATTCAAAATGGCGGACTTCCTGTTGCATTGTGGGTATGGGTTCTTGATTCTGCTTTGTGCATCTCGCCATGCTACACATGAGTACCGAATTTCGCAGCTCTAGGTGAAACTAATTGAATATAAACCCTTGTTTTAAATGTTCTAGGGGGCGCTGTTGAGCTATTTTGCCACTTACATGTGTAAATCCCCCAAAATATTAAATTTTGCACCAGGTCTGATGTCCGTGCCAAGTTATGCACATTTTCGAGTATTTTTAGGGCCTCAAAATAGCGATTCAAAAGTCTGTTGAAAAATAATAATACTTATAGGAATAACAACAGGGTTCTATTGGTGCTCGGACTCTAATGACCACTTCAATAATCTCGTGCACAAATTCACCTTCTGCAGAAAGCAAACAACATGACAACGCACTGAAATCGGACGTTCTATGGCAGCATTTCCTTTGGCCAAGCGAATTTAATCCAACGTAATAGTTCTACAGTGAGCAAGCGGCCATCCTCGGAGTCATACCCTGCTGGTATTAATGGATTAAACCACATTTGTCCATCATACCCTCCATTCTTCCCAGTTTGGGATTTGGTTAAAGTAAAGCCAAACCATCACAGAAACTCAAAAGACAGGACACTGCTGTAAAATTACTTTTTTCCCCTTGACTACGCTCATCTGGGAGTTTAAACGGGCTGAGAGCAGTGACTGTCGCTGCCAAAGTCGGCCATCTTAACACCGCAAGACACAGCAGCGAGCATTCGGTCGGGACTCTTCCTCTACATCACGCTCACAGGTGTACCAGGTCATCGATTTCCACTCTGAGAAACATGATAGCGAAGAGGAAGTATCATTGAACAACCTGAGCGCACACTTCAGACGTGAGACATTCTTGGAGGCTTCATCCGTGCTGTAGAAATCATCTATTGGGAGCCTTCATTGCATATGAACCCATGTGTTACCATGTAAACGCCGCATCTGGACAACAGTCATCCAAACAATTTGAGACCTAATTGCAATTTTAAGCAAACACCCTTCTGCATGAGCTGCTTTAATTTGGAAAGATTAAGTTAACATATGGCATGTAATTGGATGCTTCACTGTTGCCGGGGCTAAATTAAACCATGCTGGATGAGGTCAGTTTGTTTATTAGTCAACATACTAAGAACAATCATTAAAACAGAAGTCAAACTATGTCTAACTAATACAAATGGGGACAACAGCAAGACTCCATAAGATGACTCTCTATTGCTTGATCAACACGGTCGGCTGGTCACTGAGCTGGCAAACAGGCAATTTCAAATAAGGGGGATTTAAAAAATTGATCCTCCCGTCTGCTGGTTCCCGAAGACGAGCTGAAAAGATGGGCCACACCCAAAAACACAAGCGCCACTGTTGCCTTTGCGTTTCGTCCAGAGCAGCAGTTCAGTGTTTAAAGGCTTCATCGCGTCGCTTTGATATCATTTAATTCACCGGATCGCACACATTTGTACCACAACTTTTTCTAGACGCAAGCCTCTCACCCATAATTGCATGCACAGACCATGCCTCTTCGTACGAAACTCCATATATTATCATTCCCTGCATAACCCCAGAACTGTAGAACCATTCTGACAGACATTTGTGTAGCTATAGCTGCAGCTAACACTCATTTCTATGTATTTGGTGACGGTCCAAGATGCCATTGACAATCTGGCAGCTTCATTATACACCTCTTATGAACTCAATTACACTTTGCAGCCTGCCTGCTGCTCGTTAACACAAAATACCAAGTGCTGAATTAAAGCAGGATGAACTAAACGCTGTAATTAACAACTCAAGTCCTACTGTGTTTCAAAAGGTTAATCAATGTAGATAAAAATGAGGCTAATTATCTTGTAAATTGAACATATTAGGGAAATTACACCACGAGAGAGCACGCAGAACGCCTTTGACGGCGACAAACTCGCAACGAAAGGCTGGAAACCTTTCAGGAAAACAAAGTCGCACGAAGGATGACAGTGATGGATTCAAGATTAATGACTTCCCCACAGACAAAGTGAGGCCTTTCTCATACCTGCTGTGACTTTCCGCCGATACAACAAAGGGATTAGATGTAATAAATATGCCATCAATACCAGCTGGTTCAAAAAGGAAAACTTAATAAGGTGCCAGGACTGAGCGTGTGCAGAACTGAACACCAGCTGACAGAAGTCTGCACTGGCAGCAGAAATGTTCCTTTTACCAGCACCGTACAAGTAAATACAGTTCTCTCACTGTACTCTGTCATCTTGCATCCACTAGTAGTTTCAGCTGTGACAAACACTCACCTGTTCAGTTGCTTGTTAACACGAATAGCTAATCAGCCAATCACATGGCTGCAACTCAACACATTCAGGCATGTAGACGTGGTCAAGACAACCTGCTGGAGTTCAAACCGAGCATCAGAATGGAGAAAAAAGGGGGGTTAAGGGACTTTGAACGTGGCATGGTTGTTGGTCTGAGTCTACTGGGATTTTCACCACAACCATCTCCAGGGTTTACAGAGGATGGTCTGAAGAAGAGGAAACATCCAGTTTGTTGATGGTAGAGGTCAGAGGAGAATGGGCAGACTGGTTGGAGATGATAGAAAGGCAGCAGGAACTCAAAGAACCACTGGTTACAACCAAGGAATGCAGAACACCATCTCTGAACCACAACAACCTTGGAGAAGATGGGCTACAGCAGCAGAAGACCACACCGGGGGCCACTCCTGTCAGCTAAGACCAGGAAACTGAGGCTACAATTCACACAGGCTCACCACAACTGGACAGTAGAAGATGGAAAAACGCTGCCTGGTCTGATGAGTCTCCATTTCAGCTGAACATTCAGATGGTAGGTCAGAACAACATGAAAGCATGGATCCATCCTGCCTTGGATCAACGGTTCAGGCTGCTGCTGGTGGTCTAATGGTGTGGGGGGTGTTTTCTTAGTACCAACTGGTTTAAACTCCACAGCCTACCTGAGTGTTGCTGCTGACCATGTCCATCCCTTTATGACCACAGTGGACCATCTTCTGATGCTACTTCCAGCAGGATAAAGCTCCATGTCTCAAAGCTCAGATCGTCTCCAACTGGTTTCTAGAACATGACGATGAGTTCTCTGGACTCCAACGGCCTCCACAGTCACCAGATCTCAGTCCAGTAGAGCTCCTTTGGGATGTGGTGGAACGGGAGGTTGGCATCATGGATGTGCAGCCGACAAACGTGCAGCAACTGTGTGATGCTATCATGTCAACATGGACCAGAACCTCTGAGGAATGTTTCCAACACCTTGTTTAAAGTACGCCATGAAGAATTAAGGCAGCTCTGAAGGCAAACGAACTTTGACTAGGAAGGTGTATCTAATAAAGTGGCAGACCCAAGCTTGGTGAGCCAAGGGGCCGAAGAAAGGTCGGACTGATTTCAGGGTTAAAGTGGTGAATTAGGATCCAGCTCTGAGGGTCGTCTTACTCTTGGTAGCTAACTTGACAGCACAATTTACTAAACAGTAGCGTCACATGTTGTTATTGCTGTACTATCAAGTGAAGCTGGTTGTATTTAAAAAGGAAGAAGACCAAACAAAAATGCACCTTTCTTTCTGTGTATTTCCAGGAGTAAGTGTGGAGGTAGACTGCCCTCCCTTTACAGTCAGCTGGTGATCATTTCCACTAACTTGTATTTGGAGGGGAGGGGGACGAGATGCTTGAGCAGTAACCTCATTTTTGCTAAAACGCTTCTCAAGCACACCGACCATCATAACACAGCCAAAGAGAGCTCAGAGCGATGCGTTCGACTCCCCTCCTCCTCCAGTCATGGCAGGAGAAAGCAAAAAAAATTAAAACACCATCCCCAAGATATCAAACAGGGTTGTACTGAAGTCTTGTGGGGAAAAAAAAACACAAGAGATGTGGGAGGAGGAGGAATGGTGAGAGGCCGGATACAACTGCACTTAGATTTTCTAGGTGGGAGTGGACACACACTGAAAGCATTAAAAAGAGGCAGTAAGGATTGAACTGGGCAAGAAAAAGGGAACAGGAAATGTACGGACAGCTCAGTTTAGCCGAGAGATGATTCCCACAGATGTCCAAAGAGATACGACTTCTTATCTCTGACAAAGACCAGTGGCTAGAAAGATTAAACAGATTGGATGAGTGTCACAACAGAGAAGATCTGTCGAGCGGCGATGACACAACAGGTCTGCACTGAGCAGAAGAGGTTTCCCCTGCTGTCTAATTGGCCAGTTAGCCCTGGCTAACGCTGTCAGGAATGTTCAGAAGAAAGCAGAGAGAGACCATTAGTTGTGCAGAACTCCCACTGGTCCTCCTCTTCATTGTACTTCCACCTTATTCATCTTCCCCTTTCTTCTCTCTGGTAATGGAACCAGCAGACGCTCTGTGTTGTACTTGTAAGCAATCAGAAATTATTCAATAAAATACACTTCTTTATACACACCAGCCCCTCCCAGTCTCCTCCTCTTGTCTCCCCTGTCCGTTGATGGCTGCTGCGAGCCTCAGATTTTATCCTCATCCCCGAGCCGTAACTCCCCGAGCACTTTAGCCCTAATGAGGCACAGACGGCCTTTGTGTCGGCTCTGCCAGTCTGGTCGCGTCGCATGACTGACAGCAGCTGAGTTCCAAGGGAGGGCTTAGATCAGACCCGGCAGCTTTGCACATCATTAGTGGTGCATCAGCGGGCAGGACTGCTCTCTTGCACGCTCAGATTTAAGAATGATTTCTTGTTTTGACGACTCGAAAAAGCAAACCCTATCACACACGGCACATGCCATCTTCTTCTGTCTGTCGTGGAAGGCCTTTGCTGAGCCGCCGGTTTATCAAATGCAGTTGCGGTTATCTTCCCCTCAGGGCAGCTTCCCTAAATTTTACAAAGGAAAAAGCTCTCAGATGGGGCTAATGTGGTGTGAACCATGGGAAACTGTCTCTGAACAGCAGCTAAGAATTAACTGACTGACATTACAACTTTGCAACTTCCGTCCTTGGAACAACTAAAAACTGCCAGTTGGTTTTAAAAGCAGGTTATCTTTTCTAAAAAGAAGCACCGAACTCACACCATTTATAAGAGCTAGAAACTGTAGAGAGGGAAAGAACTGTTAGTCCTTGAGCTACTCATCTCTCACTCTTTATTTCCGTTGTTTTTAGAATGACGTTTTTCTGAACTTATAGCTTCTAACTGCGAAAAATAGGAGTTCTCTCTACTTCCAGTCATGCCTGTGCTGTTTTTCTATAGAGGTAGGGTTTTACACTGCAGTAAAAACTGGAGTACAGTCAGCAAAAGTGCAACAGGGGCAAAAAAAAGTGCCCAGAAAAACAGAAAAGCAGAAAAGCAGATTACAGGACAAGTGGACTAATATTCATAAACATAGTCTAAGGCCCCATCCACACTTATAGCTTCTAAAACGTTCTCCATAAAGACGGAGCTGTTCCAGTAAACGTGTCCGTCCACTTTAATTCACTTGATACGTCTGAAAACGATGTAAAACACATGCCAGGCCTGTTGGTGGCGCTATGACGCCGTAACAGAAACAAGCGGGAACTGGCGGCGGGACTTTAGGCATGAAGAAATCTGTATAGGATGTAAACACAGAACATGGTGGCGGCAAATATGAGTGGACGAGCTGGTAGGACTCTAGTCTGGACGGACGATGAGGTGGAACTATCAGCAGGACATACGCAGCTCTATACGGAGACATTGTTGACGTTGTTTATGAGTTTGGAGCATCTATGGAGAGGTGGAGCTATGAGGCAAGCGGACAGGGTGTAACAACGGTGATACGTAAACGGCGTTTTCAGATCTTTGCACTCTGGGACCTAGGTTCAGAAAGGATCTTTTCAGACCCCCAGAACGCCGACTTGGTGTGGACGATACACGGGTTGGATGGACTGTTGGTGCGTTTAGGCCTGGGCTCGTCTTCATGTGGACGTGGCCTAATAATAATAATAATAATCTCACCTTTTATTGATCCCCTTTGGGAAATTCCTTCTCTGCATTTGACCCATCCTATTCATAGTTAACTCTACATACCAGGAGCAGTCAGGGGTTAAGGGCCTTGCTCAAGGGCCCACAGTGGTGGTGACTGGGACAAGCAATCCTCTAACTTTCCCACTTCAACCTCTTGCCAGTCCGGGGACTCGAACCTGCGACCCACCGCTTCACAAACCACCAGGACACCACTTCCCATCAATTATGTAGTCTTTGAGTTTCTTGTTACCCAACTTTTGTGAACCTAAAGTTTAGTAACAGTATCAACCTGAAGAAAGAAGAGGCGGCTTTAAGCAAACTTTAAGTCCATTAAGCAGCATTACAGACATCATAATTAAACTAAGCAACCAACAGAGAGAGAGAAAAACACCAAAAACTGTGCTGTGAAAATAATCAGCCAAACTGCAGAAACAATCATGTTGAGCTTATTTACTCCAGAGATCTAATCTACCAAGTAAGAGACAACACTGGATTATAGATTCCTCATTGATTGACTCAGCGGTAGTTAGAGATAGGACAGAACTCTGAAGAGAAAATCAAGAAAGCCAAAGACTTTCTCAAGTCCAATCTCTCTAATCAAGTCCGAGTTGAGCAGCGATGTTTGTTTAAATTCCCAAGGACGAAATTGGCTCCTTTCCCTCCTCATCCTCTTCCTCTCTGGGGCACAAACCAATCTCGCCCTGACAGAAGGCTCTAAAACAAGATGATTAAAAACCCAACTCTGACTGTGTCTCCCCTGTTCCTTTCCAAAGCCCATTAGGAGGCACCTTCTTGGCAGACAGCAGGCATGGACAGGTTTTCCCACGGTATGACTGGTCTGTGCATCAGGGAGGGCTGCACAATATTGGTGTGGGTCTTTCTTTTTCCCATTACTTGGTCACCATTGTGCCTGTTGCAGCTTGACTGTCAGAACTGTTGATGCATACCTCTGTGGTCATAATGAATCATCCATTTGGGTGTTGGAGCAACCTTGTCAGAGCATTCGAGGTCGTTAAAAATGTACATCTTTGCTCACATATAACCTTTTCATTGGAAAAAAAAGAATACTTTGGGAAAGAATTAAAAAAGAAATTAGTCATTTTAAAAGTCAAAATTATCGTCATTAGAATGGGAAATGTTCTTACCCTCACCAGAAAAAAAAAACAGCTAGTGGGATTGAGAATATGTAAGACTAATCAGGACCTCTGGCAAGATAAGAAACACTACGCTGAACACCTTGAAGAGAAAATGCTATGAAGAATTAGTTTTAGGTCTTAAAAATACCACTGGTTATAAAATAAGGCTTTTAATAAGAATTACCCCGCACAGTCCACGCAAACTGGACAAAGACTACGCCATATGCAGGAAGTGCCTCGCCAAAGTAAAGCACACAGGCAACACCACCAACATGCAAACCCACCTGCAACGCCTCCATCCTGAACTCCTGGCCCAGAAAGCGGCTGATGCAGCAACGTTTCAAGTCATCCTGCAGCCGTTAGCACGACGTTTAAAGCAAAGATGGCCGCCAGCATTACAACGTCCATCACTGGGTTCATTTGAAGGACCTCCACCCGTACAGTGTGGTGGAAAATGAAGGGTTTGGAAAAATGCTACACACTGGAACCAAGGTATGAATCTATCCAAGGTATAGATATCTACATGTATCGCTATGTGATTGTCTTGTAATATATCGATTATCACAGTATCGCTGTATTGTGATAGTATCAGTATCGTGAGCCATGTATCGTATATCGTATCATGAGGTACCCTGTGATTCTCACCCCTAATAAATACACACAACTGCAAAACCCACTGATCTTATCTGATATATTGCAAGTCTTCTCAACACTACAGCTCTTCTTTTACGTTTTCATCATTTTAGTATCGGGGAGTCCAAGAAATGAATAAAATAGCTTTAATCGGTACTAATCAATGCTTTCATGGCATTTGTCGCTGACTACTGACTGTCTTTAACTCCAGTTTGAGTGTTCAACCCCAACTGGTGTCCAGATTTATTGAAGACCTGTTGAATTTCATTGCTTTTTTTGTAAATTGTACGTCTCACCAAACTCATCATTTCTTTTGTGCAAAGTCAATTTCAAACACAAAGCTACACTTGCATGAAAGAAGCGGATATTTGCAGGACAAATTAAAAAGCACAGTGGTTCAAGCAGGGTACTAATGAGGTGACATGCTTTTAGACAGCTGTGATCCATTTATCAGCTTTGTAGAACGAAATAATATCAGAAAAGCAGCGTCAGAACAAGCTGTCCCTCGCAGAACGAATAAAAGCCTTTCCTTTGAAAGGTTTTCCCAAAAGAGAGCACAACTTTATTGCTTGTATACAGACCAGCGTGACGCTCATGTTGCATGAATTTCCACAAGCCTGCATTCATTCTTTCTTAAAGTTCCCATAGCCTTTGTCAGACATAGAGTATAGCCTGTGTAGGGACTGACTAATAGTGTTTTTCAGGGCTGATGATTGGTAATCAAGGAAGGCTGATATACATCATATGTAATGTTTTCACAGCATGTGATAAAAAGCAACCTCTCATTCATAACCAGGCTCCTTCATTAACAAGGTGACGGCAACTGAATATGAAAAACAGAAATAGGAGGGATTAAATTAGGAAGCTCTCGACTCAGATCGACCAGTTTGTCTCCTGCAGTTTCACCTGCTATTCGTCTGTATTTTCTTAATCTTTCACTGTTCTATTGCTTTGATTGCAAACTAAGGTCCATTTTATAAAGCATTATTAATCATTGTTATCCAGACTCTGTTTCATGGTTATTTGTGGCTGCCTTCTCAGTTAGCCGCTAGCCGTTAGCAAAGTTGGCAAAGTGTTTCTTGGTCAGACTTTGCAGACTCTGCTTGAGAGACATTTCTGGGACCACAGAGAGACGACAGTCAGATACCCCTTTTCCACCAAGAAGAACCAGGTCTAGTTCTGGTGCTTAGTTGGTTCTAATCTGGTTCCCCCTAAGAACCTGTTTGCTTTTCCATTAACAAGGAGCCAAGTTGGAGCCATTGGGTCACCATAAAACCACTACGCTAGCATCCATTACATAGCAGTTAAACAAACGCAGTAAGTTGATGATAATATCTATGTTTATCTCTATAGATGGTCTTAAGGCTGATTGTGAGGCGGAGGTCCTCCTGTTGCCTGGACACATCCGTGATCACGCTACTGGTGGGACACAACTGTAGCGGATTTCAGGTCAACAGTTTGTGCTAAACTTCCGTGTGTCCCGGGAGTCATTCCAATACATGTGTGATGGGACCAGGGACGTCCTGGAGAACAAGGACACTAATTAGCGCTTGTGTGTCCCTTTCCACCGTTGATGGTTGGTCACCATAACCCCGCCCCCAGCCCCTGACGTACTCGGTGCTTAGCTCTGGACCAGCAAAGAGTTGGTGCTTGCTGAGCTCCAGTTTATAGAACCTGGAGTCGGTGCTTAGGTGGTGGAAACACAAAGAAGTGGAGCTAAGTCAGGCTCTGGCTCCGAAATAGACCAAGAACAAGCTCGGTGAAAAAGGGGTATCTGTGGCACTTCATCCGCCCAAAATCCAGCTGTTCCCATCATAATCTCTACTTTAAGAACAAGTATGCTCACAGCACTGAGAGTTTGTCATCAAGAATGCTAAAAGAAGTTAAAAGAAACACGTTCACCTCACTTCATTAATATGCAGATGTATGCAACAAATCCCACAAATCTAATTAAATCACCTACTACATACAGTGGTTCCATCTATGTTTTGTTAATGGTGATTCCAATGATGTGTCTGGCCACTGCAGCTTTCAGCAAACACTTCTTGAAGAAGAGTGAACAAGAATTAGTTGGGGACTGCTTTCAGTCCCCAAAGACGAGGACACTTCTTGTGCTCCAGTGTCCATTTACAGCAACAGACAAACTCATCACAGTGAAAGAAGCAGCGTAGTCGACTGATGCGGTATGATCGTATTCAACAACAATGACGTCTACAACAAAAGGAATATAACAAATTGGGTTCTTGCTAGAGAGGCAGTGAGCCAAGTGCATCAATTTGTCTTATGTCGCGCAAAACTCATTCATCTCAGAGTCTGTAAAACACGCATCATCCAAAACACTCAGCAGAGGAATTAATACAGCGCTTTAGTCTGGTTTTAAAAAGACAAATCTAAAACATCACTTCAAAACTCTGTATGTAAATAAAACTCATATCAACTGATAAATGGCATGTTGTCATTTTAAGATGACTAAATAGCTTTGAGGGATGCTAGAGTAGCATGCTGTGCCTCTTTCTTCATCTGTGTTTCATGACCGGCAAAATCACGCATCACTGCTCTTCAAAACCAAAGTAGCTGGAGGGAAAACCAGGTGAAGGACAGGAGCTTTAAGCAGCAAGGAGCTCAGTGTCACTATTCAAACTGAAAAGCAAAACACTGAACAACATTTTCGTGCATTCGCAGATGATGGCAGCTGATCACACACATTAGCAGCATCGTGGACAGGGACACATCTGTACTCTGCTGTTCCTACAGGAAACTAAAGCACCGATATGTGAAATTCTGAAACTGACTGCAGTCATTAAATATTCACCAGAACGCTGCATGTTTGTACCAGTGAGAGACGGCGCTTCACGACACACTACGATAACGCTAAAGCAGCTTTCCCCCGAAGCACATAAAACTAAAGAATACAACAAATGAACTCCAAAATGTGTCTCCTGCTCAGTCTGTGTGGCTCTCTCAGCTCCACTGCTACACAATAAGTGCTCATGTTGATTAGCTTCATGCCCTCACCGGCCACTTTAACCTTTAGAGATGATCTGAGCTTTGAGACACGGAGCATTATCCTGCTGGAAGTAGCATCAGAAGATGGTCCACTGTGGTCATAAAGGGATGGACATGGTCAGCAGCAACACTCAGGTAGGCTGTGGAGTTTAAACCAGTTGGTACTAAGAAAACACCCCCCACACCATTAGACCACCAGCAGCAGCCTGAACCGTTGATCCAAGGCAGGATGGATCCATGCTTTCATGTTGTTCTGACCTACCATCTGAATGTTCAGCTGAAATGGAGACTCATCAGACCAGGCAGCGTTTTCCATCTTCTACTGTCCAGTTGTGGTGAGCCTGTGTGAATTGTAGCCTCAGTTTCCTGTTCTTAGCTGACAGGAGTGGCCCCCGGTGTGGTCTTCTGCTGCTGTAGCCCATCTTCTCCAAGGTTGTTGTGGTTCAGAGATGGTGTTCTGTTGGTTGTAACCAGTGGTTCTTTGAGTTCCTGCTGCCTTTCTATCATCTCCAACCAGTCTGCCCATTCTCCTCTGACCTCTACCATCAACAAACTGGATGTTTCCTCTTCTTCTGACCATCCTCTGTAAACCCTGGAGATGGTTGTGGTGAAAATCCCAGTAGACTCAGACCAACAACCATGCCACGTTCAAAGTCCCTTAAACCCCCTTTCTTCTCCATTCTGATGCTCGGTTTGAACTTCAGCAGGTTGTCTTGACCACGTCTACATGAATAAATGCATTGAGTTGCAGCCATGTGATTGGCTGATTAGATATTCATGTTAACAAGCAACTGAACAGGTGTGTTTAGTATATGATGATACCTCCAATAAAATCTAATTTAACCTGAAGAAATCATGTTACAATTCCTTTCAGTGCTTGGAAGTGCTCAGTGCTGTGAGGTATATGAACCCCTCCATGGACAGCTCCTATCGACACAAACTCAATGTACAGGCATTGACACAAAAGGAGCCTAATGGATGAAGCAGCTCGTGAACAATAGACCCACCGTGTGCCATCAGCCTTCCAGCTGACTTTATATGGATTCTGCTCCAGGAAACGAAGGTTTTGTCTGTCCATGGACACAGGCTGAGCACCAGGAAAACCAGACCTGCAACAACAATAAAAACACGTCTTACATTCACGCTTAGTTTCCTACCTGGTCTGGACCACTGCACGCTTTAGCTCAGCTAGTCGAAAGTCTAACATGCTTTATACTTTCCACTACAACCAGCATTGAGGTCTTTAGCAGTTTGTGCCACAGTAGCTCTTCTGTAGGATCAGATCACACAGGCCACCATTCACACACATCAGTGAGCCTTGGACATCCATGACCCCCTTAGTGGTTTATCAGGTGTCCTTTCGCGGACCACAGTGGTAGGTATTAACTAGGGATGCATGATAATATCGGCATTCGATAACTATCGGTTAATTTTGGCAACTATGACATCATTCCGATATTTTAAATTAAATTAAAATAAAAATAAATTAAAAAATGAGCCGATAAAACGACCCGATAATAATAAAGACTTGGAATCCTGGTTTTTGCCGTTGGTCTGTGTGTTGTGGTTTGTCCTCATGTCAGGCTCCTCAACTGTCGCATGTGTATGATGTCATCAGATTGCGCGGGCAGAGAAAAACAAGCAGCATGGTGTGGCACTGACCAGTGTGGACTTTCTTTACTGTAACAGAAGAAGTCTTTTCACTAGGACTGGTCCCGAATATTGGAATATCCGAATATTTGTTCGTTGTGGTGGTATTGGGATGATAATTTTGATTCTCAGACAGTCGTGCGCGCCGCCGAACGCCACCGAGCGTTGCAGAGGCTCTAGTACAACGCGGTGGTTGCAGTAGGGGACCTGACAACTCTGGCGTCACGCTCTGTTGCGCAATCGGTTGACATTATCGGTTATCGGCTGCAAGAAGTATAAAATTATCAGTTATCGGAATCGGTTGAAATTGGCGTTATCGTGCATCCCTAGTATTAACCACAACACACTGGGACTGGGAACACCCCATTAGAACTGCTGTATTGGAGATGCTTCAACCCAGGTATCTTGCAGAGCTTTTTGCTTCTTTACACACACTTCTTGCATTATAAATATAAGACCACTGTAAGACAATTCCTTTGGACAAGGAGCTACACAAAAAACCCTCTATTGAAGTGAATGGAGCATCGGTTTGCAGAAGTGTGGGGTAAACATAGCGCAGCTGGTGCAGCAAAGTAGGGCCACAACAGCTCATTTAGATTCTAGACATTCTGAAGGCATGAAGGAAACTGCTTTCTGGCAAATACTACATAAATAATAACTACACCTGGGTCTCACTAAATTAGCAGATATGAGCACGGAGTTATAATAAAAACGATGCCAAGAAAAATTGCAGAGTGGGCCGTTCTCTCTGCTGTGACACGACACAGCGGTACAGCTTACTTCCTGCGATTTTAATTTTAAAAAAGCTGCAGCAGCATATCTCTCCACAAGAAAAAACATCTATTCCTGACTCCGCTGCCTGTCTGGAAGTGCAAGGATTCAAACAAATGGTGATTCAAGGCAAATGAGTCACTCACACATGCGCAAAGACACACAGAGTCCCCCACTGGGGTACGAGGAGGGCAAAAGGAGGTTCTTACTTGTCCCACTCGGCCATCCCCTGACACATTCTTTGGATCTCGCCTAGCTTGGGTTGCAGTGTGACCTGTGTGACGCCTTTCACCGTGATGCCTTCAAGAAATACTGCACCCTGGGACGAGAAAAGAAGGAAAACAGAAGGTTGAACTTGGATATGGAACACTCGCACCCTCCCACACACCCAAGAAAAACATGCCGAGCACCGGTGGTAGTTTGCCGAACAGCTGCTTCTTTGCTTCATGAATCCCTGGTTGCAGAAACAAGTAACAGGTAGCAAAATTACACATTCTTATACTCTTTTGACCCCTCCGCCTGCCTCCATACCCTTACTACCTTTTTACCCTTATGCTACAACTGGGGACGTCTGTGACACCTCCTCATCGCTTCCTAATCTCACTTCTTTGACCTTTTGATGCTCAGTCTGCACAGATGAGTCACGCAAACTGGTCCAGTATGATAATACACTCCAATTAGACCAATAAAACAGCTGTGCTATGATAATATATGTCACCTCAAGTAGAAAGTATTTCTACAGTGAGAAAGGAAAAGACCAGTCGTGATCACATAAATCTCATTTTGCAGCTCTTACTATAGAACGGACTATGCACATTAGACAGCAGCGCTACCTTTTAACTTTTAACGATCCAAGACTCAGGACTCATTCACATCAGATTACCCTCTAATAAGACCAACTGATTACAGGAACAGGGTGTCTGCAGGGTTCAGTGACTCGAATGTGAGACTTCTAAAGGCTTTTTAATACCTGAAGACGGTTTAATACCTGTGCTGGTTGAATTAGCAGTAAGCTAAATGGCAGCATCGGCACTGGTCACTGCCTGAAGCATCTCCTAAACGGGTCTGGGTCAGTTGAACGTGGCAGTGCTGGTTGAATTAGCCGTTAGCATTAGCATTTAGCAGCTAGCTTAATGGTAGCATCAGCACTGGTCACTACCTGGAGCATCTCCTAAACAGGCCTGGGTCAGCTGAACGTGGCAGTGCTGTTTGGATTGTGTAGGAGCAGTGTGAACTGGCACTAGGGGGGGTGACTCTGGGACGCCAGAGTTCACCTCCTAGCCTCCTGGAGGTGTCGTGGGACTAAGTAGGAGAAACAGCGTTGAAGGGAGGTTTCCACCTGATGACCCCCAGAGACGTGTTAGGAATCACTGCTCACTGGTAGCTATAGAGACAGATTAGGGATCCTAGGTCCTTCATGGAGGATGAATCCTTTCTTTTTGAGCACAAGGGTCAGGTGTTTAAATTAACCTATTTTACAATTTCACCAGATTACTAAAGCACAGTAGAGGATCTTGTAGAAATAATGTGGGCTACAGTTATTTATTTTTTCACGTCACTTTTTACTGTTCTTCTAGGTATTGTACAACAAATCCAGGAAACCGAATTAACAAGACGTTCAATCTCGCTGCTGTACATGGGAGACGGAGGAGACTAATCCTACGGTTGATGAGCCAATCAGAGCCCAGGATGCAGAACACAGTGCTGTGGTTGGTCGCCTCCCATCCATCAGCCAATAGCGTGCCGTGTAGCATCTCACGTGGGCAAACTAGCTCAAGAGGAAGTAGCTGAGTTTTCCATAGTCTTTGTCTACTCATCTGCTGTACGCTACGTATTTTATTACCTCCGCCAAGGAGGTTATGTGATGCCGGCGTTGGTTTGTTTGTTTGTGTGCAAAATAACTCAAAAACCCATGGACGGATTTGGATGAAATTTTCAGGAAATGTGTGAAATGGGACAAAGAACAAATGATGACATTCTGGGACTGATCCGGATCACCGTCTGGATCCAGGATTATTTTTATTAATGTAAGTGTAACCGGGTGGACAATTAAATGCATTTACTCTAAAAGCCACCAGAGGGCACTCTTGTTTTTGGGGTAACCCCCTCTGACCACATGACATTTTGGGTTTCCACGCCACAGACAGCGACAGTGACGGAGTTCTCTTTCCTTCCTGAGTGACATACGCACGGTTGGGCCGGCATTCTTATCTCCGGTTGTCTAAGAAGCTGGGAGGCTGTTAGGAGCCGCGCCTGTTCATTAGGTCGGATGGGGTGAAGGCCACATTGTTGGTAGGACATTTGAACTGTCTGTAATTACATTTGTATCTGTAACGTTCCATAGAAAATATGTGAATTGGGAGATTGTGTTGGGGGTGGACTGAAGCTCCTTGGTGGAGGTATATTCTCCTTAATCCATGATACAAAATAAGATATATGCAAACAATTAACAAAAAAGCGTTTGCTGATGCCGTCATGCAGACTCGAATCATTCCCTATAAGTCACCAGTTGGATGCATGAGCTTCTTTTAGCTTGTGAAGGGGATGTGACACAAAAAGTTTGAGGACCACTGGATTAATCCGTCTTCCATCAAAAACCTAAGAGAAGTATTATTTGTACTTCTCACTTCAAAACTCAAGTGGTTCATTCAAGCAAATGTTATTTTCTTCATAACAGCCAACTGGCCGCCAACCAGGCTGACTGTGAGGCAGACCACTCAACCAAGAGACAGTACTCCTTAATGACGGCCAAGTGATGCTGTCTGCAAGAGCTCCTGCTGCTTCTGCTCTGTCTGGACGTTTCATCTAAACCTGCTTGCTGTATCATATCTCTGCTACTACCTCTGGCCTCTTGTAATGTTTTTGAAGTCATTTCGAATTATTCTGAAACACCAGCTCAATGTAATCAGAAGAAAACCTCACTGGAATCAATTGGAGATGATTAAACGCTTCTAATTTCCCCCAACATTCACTGATGAGAGCTTTACATGAGAGCAGGGAGGCAGCTTTTTATCTCATCGACCAAAATTACACCTTCTCCAGCAGCTGAGGAGATGAAAAGCGCAAATTCCCTCTAAATTTGTGCGTCAGATTTGCTGAATTATTACATAAAGCTGAACACGTGACTCACGACTTAGAAGGCAGATCTCCCTACAGACCTTCCATCTCACTGCATGAGATCCGTGTCATGCGGAAAGGGATCAATGCATTTTTCTACTTAACAGTCCATTTTCCGGAGCTACCAAGAAGCCGTACCAGTTTTAGCTTCTCCTTCTTTCGCTTGCCGGGCGCCGACCCAGAGGAGCTGGGACCCGACTCCTGGCCGCCGACCGTGTTGCCGTCGTCGTCCGCCTCCCCGTCGTCGTCGTCGAAGCACCACTCGGGCAGCGCGGGGGCGGGGGGCGTGTCCTCCTCGTCTCCATAGCGACGGAAAAGTTCTTTGAGGTAGTCTCCCTTGTAGATCCCCGGGGCCCGGGCCTGGCCGAAAGCAGCCACGGCAGCCTCGACGCTGGTGGGAAACAAAACCCAGACAGGGCATCTTTTAACAGGAGCTTTACTCTTTTGATTCGTTCAGAGGTTCAGAGCCGTGTCACGCTGAACAAACCTTCACCTCGTAAGCAAAAATCACAAACACAGGATGGTTTCAGGGTCAGTGCGGGACACTTCTTGGGTTCTGGGAATGTTTCTGTACGGCAGCATCGACTATTTGAAGGTTTCACTCTTCGCTGCTTCTAAACACCGAAGCAGGACGGTGATCCAGGGCAGAGAAAAAGGATCTGCAGAAGCTTTAAATGGCTCAAAATCAGGCTGCACATCTGGTTCTCAATGTCTAACCTCTGCATTTAGATAGGAGGCTGGGTAAACGCATCCTCACTGTTGTATTCTCTGAAGAGCATGCTGGGATTAACCCCTTATGACCGACCATAGAACAGGTAGTCAGAGCATATCTTTACACTTTTACATGCTGTAATGCCATTTTTTAATCAAAATACATACACAATCAGACATAACTATGTACAGAAGGAGCTAATTTGCAGAAAGACAACAGTTTAAAGTCGAGCATTACACTTCAACAGCACCAGTGGAGCTGTAATAATAATAAGAATGCATTGGTTTTATATAGCGCTATTCTACACACTCAGAGATGCTTTACATTGCATTATTCATTCACTCCATACTCGGTGGTGCTAAGCTACGTATGGAGCCACAGCTGCCCTGGGGCAGACTGACGGAGGCGAGGCTGCCAGGCTGCGTCATCGGCCCCTCCAACCACCACCAACCACCCTGCATTCGCCCACCTGCGATAGGATTTGTGACAAAAATACTGTCCACCATAACGCACAGAGGTTTTTGCGGCACCAAATGTATATGTGTGGTGAGCGTCTGGATGCTCGCAATGTGATGAGGCGTATCCCGACGTGAGAACTTAGCTTTCAGTTGTGTTTGCTTTATACTGGAATTCTGCAAGCACATTAGCAGAAGGAAACAGCTCTGAGACACGTTGGATGTGTGATATGAAAGTGGAACTCCTCAGGTTTTATATGCAAAAAGAATTATTGCTCCGTCTTATTTGGTTGCAATTCTACCGGCATTTAAAAACAGGTACGCAAACGTGATCGGTGGCGCTCCCGTCGGTACTAAAGGGTTCAGCACTTCATCGAACTAAACAAGTGACAATGGATAAAGTTGCTCTTTTATTACAATTATTATCAGAAAATCCCTGATTAAGACTACCTTTAATAACAAGTGACATTTCCAATAAATCACCGATTGATTTCAGGCTTTTGTGCTACTACAGTGCTTATATAGCAAAATATTACGAGATAAAGGGAAAGTGGAATGTTCTACGTTCTACAGTGTTGATTATATTACAAACTACTACTGTAACTCTAATCATAACTCATTTAAACCAGATTTAAAGTGAATTTATGTACAGGAAAAGACTCAAAAAATGAATCAGTGCAGATAATCTGATAGTTAAATTATCTTGCAAGCCGTGATGCTGGATGACAGCTCTAAGTGCTCTCATTTTACAGGAAGTAGTGGGTGGTAGGAGGGTTTTATTCAGCCTCCGTGTCTGCAGCTTCCAGGGATTCTGCTTTCTCAAACGGCTGCTCCACCTCCGATTAAAGATGCCTCCTCAGCCGTCGTGAATTATTTACCTCCGCCGTTTCATTCAGCGACACGCTCGGTCACTAGTGACCAACCGGCTCGTCTGTGGAGCTCTTTGTTGATCGTCACCAACAGAGCAACTTCTCCACGCATCAGGAGAAGATAGCTGAGAAAGACTGACAGGGCCGGAAGACCGAAACCACGATAATGGGGCAATCCACCGGGGGGGGGGGGACTCCACGTTGTATGCTTTGTGTTGTCAACCAAGACAGTTGTGAAGGTTGTGCAGGCAGTGAAAGCGCCCTCCCAGCAGCCCGAGTGATCGAAGCGTGTCAGCCCTTACCTCCAGTCCATCTTCTCCACCAGGTATGCGCATATCAGAAAGCCTGTCCGGTTGAAGCCATGCGTGCAGTGAACACCTTCAGAGGAAAGAAAAGAACATGAACTCCACTTTAAAATTACATGCATATGAAATCTTTAGCAATTAGCTAGCACTGTTAGAATTAGAAAATGCTGACGGTTATACAATCAGTTTATTTTACTCTCCTTTCTGTGCGCTAAACCTTCCCACAATCAGTTCAATGCAGCATATTATGAACAATCCATCCTTATTTCAACAGCCGGGAAGTTTAGCACATTTTTATCCAGTATGATCTCCTCTCACATCAATAGCGTCAGCCCTCTTTGAGATGCACCGAGGCCGGGTCCACGTTCTGAGAAGGGGCATCAAGACACGCACTCAAAAGACCCGCAGGCAGATCCCCCGTCTCCTGAAAGGGGAGCGGCGCCTTTATACCCACATCAAAAATCAGTCTGACACCAGCCGTCGCGCATAAGAAGAGACCCACAGATTGATGCAACATTCGGGGAGGTAAAGAACAAAAAGATGCAGATAAGATCCTGCTCTTCACTGGGAGACGAAAATCTCCTCAAGGTGTGAAAAGCAACAACCAAACAATCTTCATGTAGGTGCACACAAAAGGATTCGGCGCAACATCACAGCATCTGACTCATGTTCCCCCACCTTAGCAAGTTTGCCTGGCAACGCCGGCGCTAATGAAGATGAAACGAACCCAACGTCAGATGATGGGAATCGCATTTACCGCCCCAACTGTCTGATTTGGACATGTGTACTGCAGAGACAACAGGGCCCGATCACCAGCTGGCTAAAGACAGGACACTGCTGAGATGACATTCACACATTCTGCTGTGATGTTCGACTGATCTGATTTGCAAGCCGGGCAGCAGCTAGCGGCTGAGAGGAGAGCCGGTCGTGAAGCGCAAGAGAGCACCCTGCTGCCACGAGTGTGAAAGTGTAGCGCCAACATTCATGTGCGTTCGGTAGAAACCATCAGGGCTGATTCGGCCAAGGATGTCAGAGCAGGACTTTATTTCAGGGCAGCTTTTTAAACTGGAAAGGAAGTGGAATTAAGCTGCTTAAAAACAGGACACATGGCAAAGACTTAGTTTTTCCACTGGAACAATCTTAACAGCTTGAATCAGGTAGTATGTAAATAACTGCTTCCATCCATCTATCAGTTATCAACACACTACTTGATCCTCTGTAGGGCCGCGGGGGGCATCGGCACAATTATATACAACTCCGAGAAACAAGTAATGCTTCATAAACCCTGTCACGAGTTTGAATTATAGACTCACCTGAACTTAAAGGGATATTTTACAAGGTAAAGATCAACTTGTCAGTGCTCTCTGGTGTGTAAACCAGGCAGTCATGACAGCTGACAGTCCTCAAACCTGGGTTGGCACAAGTTTACTAGTCGACAGTGGATATTGATGCAGATGTGCCCGCAATAAGCCAACATCAACACCAGCAGCATACCAGCGAGGCATTCAGGTGTGTTGAAAACAATCTGCATTAAAATTAAGCATTTAAGCAAGAGTCTCATCGAGCACGAGACCTTTCCAGACATGCATCCCGTTCCTGTTAATCTGACAACGGTAAAGTCTCTCTCCAGTCAGTGATTAAACTTTGAAAAACTATTCTGTGTAATTCAGTTAAA
This sequence comes from Dascyllus trimaculatus, assembly GCA_024666655.1. Taxonomy (NCBI): domain Eukaryota; kingdom Metazoa; phylum Chordata; class Actinopteri; family Pomacentridae; genus Dascyllus; species Dascyllus trimaculatus. The sequence goes on along the minus strand of CM045455.1, from coordinate 1,727,124 downwards.
TATAGAAGCTTTTTCAATAAAAATCCACCAGCTTGCTTACAATCTGCTCCAACGCTACACAATGCCAAGGTGTAATAATGGAGTAATTCAATCGGAAATTACTTCTGAAGAAGAGGATTCACCGGCCACTTTATTAGCTACACCTGTTCAACTGCTTGTTAACACAAATAGCTAAGGCTCCATGTCTCAAAGCTCAGATCGTCTCCAACTGGTTTCTAGAACATGACAATGAGTTCTCTGGACTCCAACGGCCTCCACAGTCCCCAGATCTCAGTCCAGTAGAGCTCCTTTGGGATGTGGTGGAACGGGAGGTTGGCATCATGGATGTGCAGCCGACAAATGTGAAGCAGCTGTGTGATGCTGTTATGTCAACATGGACCAGAACCTCTGAGGAACACACCTTGTTGAAAGTACGCCATGTAGAATTAAGGCAGCTCTGAAGGCAAATCCAACTTTTTACTAGCAAGGTGGACCTAATAAAGTGGCCAGTGAATGTAACGCCCAAACAAATTCTGACAGGACTGGCTCCTCAGGTTTGGTATATTAGAAACTCCCAAAAGTGTGAATCCATGTTTTAGAAACTGCCTTCTGTCCACTGATCTTCAAGATGGAAATACTAAACCATGGAGCTGACTGCATTTATTTCCATAATATGTCTTCTAGCACATAAAAACACCACAAAGTCATAAATAAAGCTTGATATTCGATGACGCAACTCACACCAACTTAACTTGTTATAAATGCAAAATTAAGAATGACATATTAGAAAACTACACCATCAACTACTAGTACTACTAGTGTAATCAAATGTATTTTGCTGAGGTGCCTCATGATGTTCCTTCTGTTTCTGGTCTGAAACTCCGACGCTTACAAAAGTAAAAGACAATTTTGGAAATGCATTCTTCATCTTGACAGCACCAACGGGTCAAACCTCAGGAGGGCTGTCTGATTTCTTTACTACTCACTGCTGCAGCTCTGAATCAAAGCCAAACAATCAGATGTAAAGTTTAAGCTGCAAATACACAACAACAGCAGCAGCAGCAGCGAAGGCATGAGTGTAAGACAAGTCTACTTAAAGCTAAATACTGACCACTTGTCTAATACTGTGTTGGTCCCCTTATGTGGTCCTAAATGCTCTGAACCATTGGGAATCATGGACCAGAGGACCTCTCAGGGGGTCCTATGGGGTCTGGAACCACTGGATCCTTTGGCTACTCTGGCTTGTGCAGTGGGGCCTCTGTCAATCCAACTGGTTCCACTGCATCCTGTTGATGCTTGATCAGAATGGGCTGTAGGAAGTCTGGAGGTCACATCAACATGTTGGACCATTGTCATGTTCCTCCACATGTTCCTGATTGGTTGGTGTTGTTGCCATGTGGTGGGGTGCATTTTCATCCAGTGACATTTGGGATTTCCATCAGCATGAGGGAGTGTGTTTGTTGTGGGACAATGTTTATTTGGGTGTCTAAGTCTGATCAAGGTTTCCATCAGAACACCACATAGTACCAATATGATCAATGTTACTCACTTCACCTGTCAGTGGTCAGGATGCTGTGGCTGATCGGTGTGTGCTGAACAATTCTGGTCTAAGCCTGCTCTCTACTGGAGACACAGGGTAATGTCATCTGATTGCTTCTGCAGTTTCAGAGCAGACGGCTTTGAACAAAACATTTAAAGTGTAGTTTTTATCTTGTTTCCTGAAACCTACTGATATAAGAAACATTACCTTTAGAGATGTTTGTTTATACAGCATTTTCATTATTATTTTTACCTTTTAAATTTATTTTCCATTTTACTAATGTAAATCAATTTGAGTTTGCTTCAGTACAAACTCATTTAAAGCACCTGTTTTAATATGTCTTCATATTGGCCTGTGAGCAGAGCAGATAAACACAGTACTTCATGGATCTCAGTCACACTGCTATAATATATAGAAAACACAGACGGGCAAAGGCGCTTCCCTTGTTCCAAACACTCAACTTCTGACATTTATGAAATTATCTTCTTTCACTGCACAATATTTTTTTTTAATCGAGTGTTCTCTATCACCCCTTTTCCACCAAGAAGAACCAGGTCCTAGTTCTGGTGCTTAGTTGCCTCTAATCTGGTTCCTCCATTGACAAGGAGTCAAGTTGGAGCCATTGGGTCACCATAAAACCACTACGCTAGCATCCATTATATAGCAGTTAAACAAATGCAGTAAGTTGATGATAATATCTATGTTTATCTCTATAGATGGTCTTAAGGCTGATTGTGAGGCGGAGGTCCTCCTGTTGCCTGGACACATCCGTGATCACGCTACTGGTGGGACACAACTGTAGCGGATTTCAGGTCAACAGTTTGTGCTAAACTTCCGTGTGTCCCGGGAGTCATTCCAACACATGTGTGATGGGACCAGGGACGTCCTGGAGAACAAGGACACTAATTAGCGCTTGTGTGTCCCTTTCCACCGTTGATGGTTGGTCACCATAACCCCGCCCCCAGCCCCTGACGTACTCGGTGCTTAGCTCTGGACCAGCAAAGAGTTGGTGCTTGCTGAGCTCCAGTTTTTAGAACCTGGAGTCGGTGCTTAGGTGGTGGAAACACAAAGAAGTGGTGCTGAGTCAGGAGACCTGGAACCAGCTCAGTGGGAAAGGGGTATATTCATATTTATATGCAGTGACAGGTATTGCTCCATCTTAAATTCAACAACACACCACCAGAGGCCCGTCCTACAAAACAGGATTTGCGGTTAACTCTGGTTTTTCAGTCGTATGACAGTGGTTCAGCTCTTACCAAGGTACATCACCATGCTAACCTATGCTGGTTATGTTCTAGATCGGAGAGCAGCGTGTATAAAAGCATCCCCTGACCGATCAGTGCTCCTGGAATCAGCCATCAGTATTCCTAGAAGACACAGCGGAGCTCGGTGCAAAGGTAATCAGAAGGGAAGCTCGGAGTTTTTCGAGCTACGAGTGCTTTCAAAGCCATTTCATTGTTTTGTTTGGCCCTCTAGAGTGTCATAAAGATAAAAAGAAAAACTGATTAAAACGCTGAAGCATTACAGCCTGAGTGCTGGCCTTAAAAGATTCGCAATAAGCCTTATTAGGTATCGATTTGAATTATGTTTTAATGTTTCTTCGCACCACCAGGGTTGCAAGTGCAGCAATAAAACTGAAGTACACAACAGAAGAAGAAAAACATTCATTTAACAGAACAAACAGTTAAAATTACAGTCAGATCTACTCGTGCCTTGATAATTTCGTAGTGATATCTATAAGATCTCTGTATTTCTCTAATATTATAGTTCCCTTCTCTGTCCAGGCCCCAGGTGATCCAAACCTTCCATATCAGAACACATCCACAGTCATCTATGTGAATGCTTTGATTTAATTTGTGCAAAAAGCGCAAATCGAACGATCCGCAATGAGTGAATAAATGACCGTCTGTTACTTACCTATCAATTCTGTGGGATTCTTCTCCATGAAGTGTTCGCAGAGCCGGATGAACATCGCGGTTGTCTCTTTTGAAGGGCATTCCCCGTGGCTGAAACAAACAGAACGACATCAGCCTTCCTGACGTTACCACACAAATGACTGCAACACAGCGAACGTGGACATGTGAGTCAGGTTCGTCACCCTTTACACTGAAGCTTCACGTATTTGATCCCTTCTTTTTCGATGTCGTTGCGGTCATAAAAGCGCGTCGTGTTCGTCAAATCCACAAGCAAACCCATTTTCACCTGAGGAGGACAAAAAGAGGCACGGTGACGAGGGTTTTCCATGTCGGTTCAGCGCTTCTTCCTTGTCGAGTTACTTACTTTTAGGCTTTTTAAAAAGTTGGACAGCATGCTCGGATGAAACCTGTTCTCCTCCGCCACTTGATCATCGTATCTGGGACCCAACATCGTTTTCATCGGCAGGAATTTACCTAGCAGGGAAAAGACGAGAATTAAAGCAGCAGTCCTCCACTATTTAGCCAGCATGGTCTGTGTGGGGACCCTGTCTTTATCAAGTCCCCCTCAGACGTGCACCACTAATCTGACGGTGTCTGAATGAGCATCCAGCTAATTTCAGAACCCGTTTGATTATTTGCACAACACAACATCCCACAGCTCTACTCCAATACTTTTGAGTTATGAATTGTTGAAAATAGGCCCTCGGTGTTTGATATGACCTTTTAAAACCTCACCAGCTGCTTATTTTTCACAGGATTTGCCTGATTTTTTTTACTGTATATCCCAGAAACCTCAACAAAAAGCTAGAACTTGTAAAGATTCATAACTTTAAAAGTATTTGGAGTAAAGCTTTGGGATGTTGCAAGGTTCCATGGTTTAGGCAGAAGTTTTTGCATGATTTTTTTCAAGGTAATCCATGACCCCAGCTGGGAGGCCCGAGATGAGTTGGTGTGGAATAACTCTTAATAACCCCTTTCCCCCAAGAAGAACCAGGTGATAGTTCTGGTGCTTAGTTGGTTCTAATCTGGTTCCTCCTAAGAACCTGTTTGCTTTTCCATTGACAAGGAGTCCAGTTGGAGCCATTGGGTCACCATAAAACCACTACACTAGCATCCATTACATAGCAGTTAAACAAAGGCAGTAAGTTGATGATAATATCTATGTTTATCTCTATCGATGGTCTTAAGGCTGATTGTGAGGCGGAGGTCCTCCTGTTGCCTGGACACATCCGTGATCACGCTACTGGTGGGACACAACTGTAGCGGATTTCAGGTCAACAGTTTGTGGTAAACTTCCGTGTGTCCCGGGAATCATTCCAATACATGTGTGATGGGACCAGGGACGTCCTGGAGAACAAGGACACTAATTAGCGCTTGTGTGTCCCTTTCCACCGTTGATGGTTGGTCACCATAACCCCGCCCCCAGCCCCTGACGTACTCGGTGCTTAGCTCTGGACCAGCAAAGAGTTGGTGCTTGCTGAGCTCCAGTTTATAGAACCTGGAGTCGGTGCTTAGGTGGAGGAAACACAAAGAAGTGGAGCAAAGTCGGGCTCTGGGTCCGAACTAGACCTGGAACCAGCTCAGTGGGAAAGGGGTAAGAGTCAGATCTAGTAAGATTTTTCTATCCATTTAACACAGCATGAGTCTGGAGTGCATGCAGTCACTCGAACAGACAAACAGTGTACTTTGAGGTGTGTAAGGAAATTTGGGGAAAGCTTTTTTCACATTTCAGCACCAATATTGGCCCAAAAACATCACAGACACCGTTTGTGTTCCAAAATCACGAGACAAGTCCTGTATGTTGGCTTACTTAAGTTGGTTCACAGCTAATACAAGGCTGAATGCATTCGTAAGTGCCCTAATGAGTCACCAAGCCCAGCTATGTTTTAAAACGTGTGGAGATGTTGTGTCAGCGTGGGGCGGGTTCACGGCTGCATCCCCGCTCCACGCTGCAGCCCTGTTGTTTTGACACGTGACGCCTGGACTGCAAAGTTTGGCAAGTCGGCAGCACTTTTCCTAAAGCACGTCTGTGAAGGTCCTCAGTCATCCAGGTCACGGTTATCCCCGTAGTTTCAATCGGAGCATCTGGACTTGCTAAACGTTTCACCTATCATCCTGGATGAGAGTCCAGATGCTACGACTGAAACTACGAGGGTTTCCTAAAGCACGTTTGCTCACACATCCAACGTGGCTCTAAACACCACCGTTTCAAAACACTTGAGCTTGATAAAACCGTTGGTGTGATTCACTGAGAACAGCTACCCACCTCCACTTCATTTAAATTAAGTATTCCTCCTGGGGTGATTGATAGCTTACATTGATGCTAACTTAGCTATTCCTCCTTAGAGTGCACTGCTAGCTTATACTGATGCTAGCTTAGTGTAGAGCTAGCTTACATCAGTGCTAACTTAGCTATTTTTGTGTGACCTGAAAACGAGCCCAGACTTCTGTGGTCCTCACACCAGCAGGTTTGGAGCATTAATTAGCGGATAAGAGCGACTCAGAGAAGGCAGAAAGCTGAGTTCTAGCAGCACGACAAGCCAGACTCCCCAGTGCTCCCAGCTACCTAGCAGCACCCCCTGACTTGGGCAGGTAAATACAACGCTACGCGGTTTAGTTTGAACTCACCCGCCACGGGCTGGCCTCGTCTGGGACAATTGCGCCATCGAGGAGGGGGTCCAGTGTGTGACATGTTCGGGAGAAGTCGGTAAGAAGTCAAACTTTCTGTCGCTGACCCGTGTCTCGATGCTCCCTCTCTCTCTCACACACACGCAGCGCTGATCCCGGGTTACTGCTCAGGCAAGCACCGCGGACTGAGGGCCCTGCAGCTACTGATTCATCCGAATCATCCGACAAGTTGAAGGCCGGTCAACCTCCTGGCGGGCCGGCGGGTGTTTCCACCGGACATAGGTCGTTACGACTCACTGCGCGCCAGCATCCCAAAAGCTGCGTTGTATTTTCCGTTTGTCCTCCTTAAACCCAGATTGTTAGCAGTTAGCCGGCATAACCTCAGTAGTCAGCAACGGAGCTAGCTTAGCCAGCTGGAGCTAAACTAGCTTCCTCTTTAGTGGTGGCACACGAGCCTGCAGGCGCAACACCGCCACCTACAGGACGGGAGTGAGCAACCTCAGAATAGAACAGAATATTTTTATTGTCAGTTTCTCTGTATATCGAGGACATACAGATTCATCATACTAATACCATACATAAATAAAAGAATTTCTGTCTTTTAATGGTATTTATTATTTATTTATTTTTATCCTGTGTCTCTGTGTATTCCCTGCATTGCATCTCCAAATGGATTCCCACAGTGAAACGTGCCTCAGCTTCCTTTACTGCTGATGACAGTTCTTTCCTTTCCTCTTCTTCGCCCCAGCTGCTCGTACAGAACATTCAGGAGAACCATAGTGTGTGCAACAACCGGTTTGGTGTTTCACTTAAAAAAAAGAATACTGTGAGTGTCTCTGGCTTTATGATAAGACCAGCTGCTGTTGGGAATAAGCTGCTCCTCTGAGGTTCTGGACCTGATGGACTGCAGCCTCCTGCCAGAGGGACGGGCTCAGATGCTTTGTGCTCCAGTGTGGAAAGGGTCAACCACAGCATCCTCCTGGGTCCTATTAGGATCCCTCCTGGGCGACTTACTTTGGAGGTTTTCCTGACACGTTCCAAACAGGGAGGAGACCCCGAAACAGACCCAGAACTCGCTGGAGGGATTATATATCTCATCTGGCCTTGGAACACCTTGGGATCTCACAGAGGGAACTAGAAAACATGTTAGGGAGACCATCTGGAATGACCTGTTTAGCCTGCTGCTTTTGCAACCTGACTGCGAAAAAGTGGAAAAAGAAACCTTTATTGTCACAAATGCATGTTTACAGCATTGTGAAATGTTGGTTTTGCATATCCCAGTTGGGGTCAGAGCGCAGGGCCAGCTATGGTACGACCCCTGGAGCTGGAAGGGTTAAGGACCTTGCTCAAGGACCTAACAATGGCCGCATTGGGGTTTGATCCACCATCACTGCCCCCGAAGAAAATGGATGGTAACAGAGGAAGCTTGAAACCTACAGTTTATGCACTTATTTAATGGGTCTTGCGCACATTTGAAAGGAACAAAACAATAAATACTTCTGTGGAGCGCGTGTCATTATAACGTGACAAAATAAAAGTTACAGTGAGTGATACCTGTACAGGAAGTTTACAGCAGTAGTATATTACAATGGAAACAAACAGGAGACAGCGTGAAATCTTATTATAATACACAGCTAATGTTATTTTTACAACAAAACACCACAGTAAAAACAGGAGGGTGACTGAAATAGTATAATACAGACTCTACATGCACATGTTTCATTCATTCATTGCTCTAATTTCACAGAACCAGACCCACAGAATGCCACAGGCTGTCATATACGGGAATATTAAACTCCTCGACTCAGGGAATGTCTGTGTTTCCCCTTCCTTCACCTGCTCTGGCCTTGGTCGAACATATCCAAGGTGACATATACAGTCTTCAGTGTTGCCCTTTCTTGCTGTTTTGCTGGAATACGTGTGGATTGTTCTCCGGTCCTCGGAGTAGACGCTTCTACGGAGCTCTGACTTCGATATGGGTTGACCGGGCTGCTGTCTGAGGGAAATAACGCTGTGGATTCATCGGGGGACGATGGATTCTGTGTCACTGCAGGTTGGAATGGCCTTTCGCCCTTTATATGTGGAGTGAGAATGATGACAGAGTCGGTGTATTCCTCCGTCTGGTCGCTGGTTGGGATACAGTCTGCGTCTGGATTAGGTGTAGACGCTACCTGAGTGTCCTCGGTGTAAACTGTGTCACAGGGGCTTGCAGATGGATTACTGAATGGTGGGACAGGGCACATCCCCTGTAGACAACACACACACACACACATACACACACACAGGGTTTATGAAAAGACATAATGTGATGCCTTCTTTAACAGTTCAGATAATTCAATGGATCATTCAGGAGAGAGGAACTTTCCATCTTAAACCACAGGTGCAGGCTTTACGTCCTGTCTAGACGTCAACATTAGAGGTCACAAAGTACACAGTATGTATGCAGCAGAAGTGAGGACGCCCCCGTGGAACATCACCTTCACCAGAAAGACTATATCATAAATACAGATACTGTATGCTGCACAGTAGGTACTGTAAAATACTGCCAACTTCACTGGATCCAGAGTTTCTAAGGAAGAATAAATTGAAAACTGTGACCTGGACTAGAACGTTGCCTGACATGAATCCAATAAACCACCTTTGAGGTCATTTAAAGAGAAAGGCAGAGCAACAAAACCCCACCAGCAAAGTACCTACATATGGCAGAACATCTCTCTAGAAATGAGGTGTCCTTTGTGCTGGTTTAAGCCTGTTACACCCAAGGCGCTTCCCTTGTTCCAGACACTTGACTTCTGACATTTATGAAATTATCTTCTTTCACTGCACAATGTTATTTTTAATCGAGTGTTCTCTATTACCCCTTTTCCACCAAGAAGAACCAGGTCCTAGTTCTGGTGCTTAGTTGGTTCTAATCTGGTTCCTCCTAAGAACCTGTTTGCTTTTCCATTGACAAGGAGTCAAGTTGGAGCCATTGGGTCACCGTAAAACCACTACGCTAGCATCCATTACATAGCAGTTAAACAAAAGCAGTAAGTTGATGATAATATCTATGTTTATCTCTATAGATGGTCTTAAGGCTGATTGTGAGGCGGAGGTCCTCCTGTTGCCTGGACACATCCGTGATCACGCTACTGGTGGGACACAACTGTAGCGGATTTCAGGTCAACAGTTTGTGCTAAACTTCCGTGTGTCCCGGGAGTCATTCCAATACATGTGTGATGGGACCAGGGACGTCCTGGAGAACAAGGACACTAATTAGCGCTTGTGTGTCCCTTTCCACCGTTGATGGTTGGTCACCATAACCCCGCCCCCAGCCCCTGACGGACTCGGTGCTTAGCTCTGGACCAGCAAAGAGTTGGTGCTTGCTGAGCTCCAGTTTTTAGCACCTGGAGTCGGTGCTTAGGTGGTGGAAACACAAAGAAGTGGAGCTAAGTCAGGCTCTGGGTCTGAACTAGACCTGGAACCAGCTCAGTGGAAAAGGGGTAAAGTTTGTCCCTAAATGGTTTTTCTTGACTGAAGAACAAAACAAAACCCAAATCATGGATGCAAATAACTGCAAATCACCAACATAAATCAAGGCCATTTCTATTTTATAATTTCCCTCCTGACCACAAATATGCTACAACAGCAATCGCCTCCCTCCTCCAACCACATCAACATGGACAGCGTTCTTCTCTGAGTTCACCTTCCGATGACTCGGTGACAGCCACAAAGCCAAAGAACTGAGGCCTGGGTTGGGCACTGGCTTCTCCCGAAACTTCTTCCACCTAAGGGGCAGATTTATAGAACTCATTAGGAAGACCGGGAAAGACCACAACATCTTAGCATTACAAAATACCTTTTACTAGGAATGAAAATGTGTTTGGCTAAGTGGTTTCGGTTGAAATCAATCCACATCACATCACTGCTGGCGATAAAAGATGGAGACTTACTGAACAGCGCAGCATAACCCGAGAGACAACACGAGAAGGATGACGACGCTGCCGCAGACACTCAGCGCTGTGATGAGCCGTGGATCTGTCGAGGAAACCATGAGGTAGTTTGTTGAGCACAGAAATGATTCACTTCCCAAAACTGTATAAAAAGCAGGCAGTGATTCACGACATGAACTCCTTTTTCTACCACTGATGGGAACAACAGACTCGTTTATTGTCTCTGAGTAACTGTAAACCACCGTAGAGAGTTTGTGGTGTTTGGGTTGCTAAAGATAATTGATGAGTGAGTAATGGGAGTGATAATGTCAGTGGTTGGAATCTTAATTTTAGCACTAGCAGTTGATATTACAGCAGAAAGTAATGAGCTCCTGACACACTTCATTTTTGAATGGCATGCAAAACAAAAAGAGAACCAACATGCTGTTTTGATATGAATCCCAGTTCTAGTGGGTTTAATGGTCACTTCTGTGGTTCCTTCCCACGAGAGCAAATCTAAAAATAACGACGGCTGTTCCTTCTGTGGTAAACAAGAATGTTCCCTCGCATCTGGAGAATAAGATCGACATGCTGCATTTATATATATATATATATGGTTGTGACGCCTTTTATCTATCAAAAAGTTTTGGGTTTTGGGTATTTCATATGGGCATATTGCAATTTTAATTATGTTTCAGGCAACTGTTCAGCTCTCATAAGGACACGTTTCCCATATTAGTTTTTAATGCTTGGACAGTGCTGTGTTCTTTGGAAACTGCAAACAAATTCTTCTTTAACTTCTATTTCACAAAGGCCCCATAACTACCTCTTACTAATCACTGCTGCCCTTCATTCTTCCCTGAAGTCAGAGTAGCGCAGCTTAGCTTGTGTGAGCTCGCATCACAGAATTCTTTTGGTTGGACGCCCAGATACGTCCCGCAGTTTCCCCAGAAAATAGAAACACGTCGAGGATCGAGGCCAGATTCTCTTTCCTTGCGTTTGAGGCTTCAACGTTTGCACGTCTGTGAAGATCCTCAGTCATCCAGGTCATGGTTGTCCTCGTAGTTTCAGTCGTAGCATCTGGACTTGCTTGAGTTTCTCCAAGACGTTCCACCTCTCATCCAAGAGGCTTCATCAGGTCTAAACTGATTGGTTGGGATAGGAGCAGGAAGCACCCATGGGTTAAGGGCCTTACTCAGGGGCCCACAGTGGTGGTGACTGAGCCTGTTGCTAGTCCGGGGACGCGAGCCTACAATCCACCGGTACGCTTCACAAGCCACTAGGCCACCACTGCCCCAACCCATTGCATTCTTTACCTAACAAGAACAGAACCCATTCACACGTGGCCACAAAGGACCCTAACGAACCCCACTGTTAGAGGGAAGGACCTAACGACTCGCATAATGAGAGGAGGGGCAACACACATCCAGCAGACTGAAGCTTCAACAGTGTTAATGGATCCAGAAGAGTATAAACATCTGGAACTCCCAACCAGTCAGTTTAGAAGTGATGGAGCCTCTTGGATGAGAGGTGGAACGTCTTGGAGAAACTCAAGCTAGTCGAGATGCTACGATTGAAACCACGAGGATAACCATGACCTGGATGACTGAGGATCTTCATGGACATATAAATTTACCTTTTTGGTTGCATTTCACTGAAAAAAAATAAGATACTTTGCCTGTAAAGCAAAGCACAGCCACTGCTGTTAGCATCTTATTAGCCTTGGCATGCTAAGGCAGGATGACGATGGTGATGCGTCTGTTAAAGTCGCAGGAAGGTCCTGAGTGTCCAAAGCCAAGATGCACGACATGAAGCCAACCTGCTCTCAGGCTCATCCTGAATTACCACATCAGCCCCTCCTGAAGGTGAGCAGAGTACATCCCTTCTGTTTCAGATGCAGCTCCAGGCATTCTGCAGGCCTATAGGCAAACAATCCCTCATGGCAAGATGAAGTGAAACAACAGCCTCCAGATGTGAGTTGTAATTTGTAGAGTAAAGACACTGGAAATGTACCGTAGAGCAGGAATATGTCGTAGAATGAGAGCACATGCTGTATAGTGATTGGCAATTTACTTACAAAAAAAATCAATAGTGTTGTTTTGTGTAATATTAACTGGGTGTTGCTTCACATTTTAATCAATGTGAGCTTTTCCATTTTAAGAGTTAAAAGCAATGACTAGTTTTAATAGAGATATACCGAAGGTGAATCTGTTCCTGATTTTGTGGCGCCCCCTGGAGGCCACGGCGCTCTTAGCATTTGCCTATATTGCTAATTATTATGTTATATTATATATCAACGGGTGACACTTGTGTGAAATCGAATGCTTATGCGTCTATTGCAGTTGTATTCATAGAATTAGGGCTAAATATCGTATAAATGATGTGTCAGAGGTAGGGATGGGAATCGAAAACCAGTTCTTGTTAAGAAGGGTAAAATGACCCAGGCCAGGACAGACGAATGTCACCGAGCATTTACTAAGTTTGTGTTGCCTCAGTAGATGTCCCTGATCTGTGGTAGGTGAATGTGTTCAATTGAAGGCTAAGTCAGAGAATGTCAAAGTTGCATGACCTGTTTGTTCTCCTTTGTTCCAAATGAGAATCGATAAAGAGCAGAATCGAAAAAGGAATCGGAATCGTAAAAGTCTTATCAATTCCCATCCCTAGTCTGAGGCATGCAAAAGGCCTCTAGAGGCTACTCACCAAACCTTTTGGTTGTAAAGACCCTCTCTGTGCTTCTGCTAGCTCCAGTAAGAGCTCTGGCCTCCACATAGACTCTGTATTGGGTGTCTGGATTCAGATCTCTCAAGAGCACGTCCTGCTTTTTGCCATCTACGGTAACATCTAGAAGAAAGCCATCACAGAACTATCACAAGCAGAGCGTTAAGAGAATGTGCAAACTTAGCGCCGGTCTGTAGGGGACTTACTGAGCATCGTTCCATAGAACACAGTGTAGCTGCTAACGACGCCGCTGCATTCCTCTGGTGACTTTATATCCCAGCTCACATAGGCACTTCTGTCGTAAGCTTTAACATGGATGATCTCCACCTTCCCCGGATCTGTGGCAATTACGTTTTCAAAATGCAATTATTAAACACGAAGAAAGCACCATTTAAAAATGATTTCTAAAATCCTGAATGGTGTACCGCCGACTCTGGAGCAGATGTGAAGGGCTTGAGTGCCGTGACCCGTCTTGTCACCCAACAGGGGAGTGACTGTGATGTCGTACGGCTTCTTATCCAAGAGATCTGTAAGAGGAGGTAGACTGGTGTAAAGATCTCTGAAAGTGAAGGGGCAAGGAGTCGTTACAACACGTTCAAGTCTTAATTCTCCTGTAGCACGTAGATCACATTAGACCAGGTCAGGTACAAAAGCATTATACACTCACCGGCCACTTTATTAGGTTCACCTGTTCAGTTGCTTGTTAACACCAATAGCTAATCAGCCAATCACATGGCTGCAACTCAACGCATTTAGGCATTTAGACGTGGTCAAGACAACCTGCTGGAGTTCAAACCGAGCATCAGAATGGAGAATCTAAGGGACTTTGAACGTGGCATGGTTGTTGGTCTGAGTCTACTGGGATTTTCACCACAACCATCTCCAGGGTTTACAGAGGATGGTCTGAAGAAGAGAAAACATCCAGTTTGTTGATGGTAAAGGTCAGAGGAGAATGGGCAGACTGGTTGGAGATGATAGAAAGGCAGCAGGAACTCAAAGAACCACTGGTTACAACCAAGGAATGCAGAACACCATCTCTGAACCACAACAACCTTGGAGAAGATGGGCTACAGCAGCAGAAGACCACACCGGGGGCCACTCCTGTCAGCTAAGAACAGGAAACTGAGGCTACAATTCACACAGGCTCACCACAACTGGACAGTAGAAGATGGAAAAACGCTGCCTGGTCTGATGAGTCTCCATTTCAGCTGAACATTCAGATGGTAGGGTCAGAACAACATGAAAGCATGGATCCATCCTGCCTTGGATCAACGGTTCAGGCTGCTGCTGGTGGTGTAATGGTGTGGGGGGTGTTTTCTTAGTACCAACTGGTTTAAACTCCACAGCCTACCTGAGTGTTGCTGCTGACCATGTCCATCCCTTTATGACCACAGTGGACCATCTTCTGATGCTACTTCCAGCAGGATAATGCTCCATGTCTCAAAGCTCAGATCATCTCCAACTGGTTTCTAGAACATGACGATGAGTTCTCTGGACTCCAACGGCCTCCACAGTCACCAGATCTCAGTCCAGTAGAGCTCCTTTGGGATGTGGTGGAACGGGAGGTCGGCATCATGGATGTGCAGCCGACAAATGTGCAGCAACTGTGTGATGCTATCATGTCAACATGGACCAGAACCTCTGAGGAAAACTCCTTGTTGAAAGTTTGCCACAAAGAATTAAGGCAGCTCTGAAGGCAAAAGGGGGTCCAACCTTTTACTAGCAAGGTGTCCCTAATAAAGTGGCAGATGAGTGTATATAACCTGAACTGGGTCACAAATCAGAGATTGTCTTTTAAAATCTAGTCCAGTTTTTCCCAGTCTGCATGTAGTGTTTTACTTTTAAAATGACACTGTCTCAAATTTTTAATTTAGTTTGATATCTAGGTTTTGTTTTATATTAACATTAATCTAATTCCATAATATTCCATCACTGTTCCTTAATAAGAAGAAGAAGAGGAAGAAGAAGAGACAAGCAGAAAAAACAGCAAAGCAGGCTGTAGCTTGTCATAATTCTCAAAGCATTTATGAATTGATAAGATCATTCCAGTGAAAGCATTACAAAGCAGCATGTCCATTATTTGCCCCACCCAAGTGATCAAGATAAGACACTAATTGATCTGACGGTCTAACAAGTTAGTGGGAACTCATGAGTCTGCATGGGTTTGATAATGACTCAGACATTATCCACAAGGCTGACTCCATGATTCAGTGGTAAATTGATTTAACATCCATTTAGCTTACCGAACAGGGTTGCATTTGTGTTACTGGTCTCCTTCCAATGGATTTGATTTCCACTGTGGGTCCAGTCAACCATGTAACCGCTGACAGGCTGAACAGGAGCCTTCCAACTGACCAGAATGACGCCTTCGTAGGTTGAAGTCTGGACGTCAGTAACCTGAGGGAGGCCTGTCAGTGGCATCAAGTGACAAAAGGCAAAACCAAATCAATGACAAACAAGCAGGTTTCCATTCAAATTAAGCAACATAAACTGTGGTTGCCCATTAAAAACACAAAATCGATCGTGCATTAACACTCACTCTCTCCGGTTGCTGGAACATAAACTGAGTCCTCTGCCAGAAAGGCATCATCATGGGAGACTGTGAGGGTTAGTCTTTGAGCATCTTGGTCCACATCGAGATCACAGGTTGAGTTTCCACATGAAGTGTGATTTACTGCATTCATGTGCTCTTTGTAGGGCGTCTGTTTGACAGTGTACTTAAATGCACCTTGACATTTTGAAGGAATGTCCTGTGTACATAGATAGTTTAAAGCGTGTAAGATCAAGAACAACGGATGAACGGCTGATTTATGAGTTCAGAAGTGAAGATGATGACTTTCAAAGTTAATTTCTGTTAAAAGATAGTAACAAGGTGCTTCTTACCGCCCACATGACACGAACTCTTCTAACTCTGCTTTGGTCCACTTCAATCACTTTCCTCCACAAGTGTAACCTGACATGGCTCTCTGTAAAAGGTTCAGATATGTTCAGATTAAATCCTTGTAGCTTCAGTCGTAGCATCTGGACTTTTCTCAAAACGTCTTTGAGACCAAACAGAAAGAAAAAAGACCAGAGAAGCACAGCGGAGAAAAATAACAACACAAATACAAGTTAAAGCTGCGGCTAGCGTTGGATGGGTCTTTGCATCCTTGCTGCTCAACTATTGTGCGCATGTTCACCAGGTGGCGATGTGACTGAGACTGGATATGGCCAAATGGCTGTCATCAGGCCCAGACTCTGATCACACATGTAAAGTTTCAGGCCGATTGGAGCATGTCCAGGCTAGTTACACAGCACTTCCTGTTTCTTTCATGGTGAAATGCCAAAACACCGCGGGATGCCACGGCCACGCCCTCGTACTTTGGTAGATCATTTTAATAACTGTTGATCACTAATGCCTGTTATACATGCTAGTCAAATTTGAGGCTTCTCGGCGTTATCCCCTAGGACGAGTTCGCTCTTGAAAATGTGCAAAATTTCACAACAATCGCCAAAAATTCAAAATGGCCGACTTCCTGTTGCATTCTTGGTATGTATTCTTCAGGCTTTTTTGTGCATCTTGACGTGACATTGAATTTTGTAGCTCCAGGTGTCGTAACGTAGTTTGGGGGCCCAATTTTTCTAATTTTCTAGGGGGCGCTGTTGAGCCATTTTGCCACTCACATGTGCAGTTCCCCTTAAATATTTAATTTTTCACCAGGTCTGATGGGTGTGCCAATTTATATGCGTTTTACAGTACCATTAGGCCATCAAAATGCGATTAAAAAGTCCAACTAATAACAATAATTCTTCGAATAACAACAGGGTTCTACGTATCACTGGTGCTCGGACCCTAATGAAATAAAGAAAGCACCAAGACGACCACAGCAGAGCTAAAGAATGCTTCCGAGTGAACGTTGATCTTACTGTTCAGTTTGGTGAGAACTTTCTTTTCCTTGCTCCAGTTGCTCCACGGGGCCTGGTCCAGAGCACAGCGGACTAAAATCTTGTAGTCAGTGCAGGATTCCACTTCTTCAATGGAGATGTTCCCGTTCTTCTTCGGGTCTAAAGTGATTTTACGCACCCACTAAAAAAAACAGAGATTTAGGTTAGAAACATTCAGCGAACACCCAGGCTGGAAACAACACCTCGCAAAAAACGTTGTCACAGGTTTGTCAGGGTTGGTTTACTGGCAATAATGAAAGGTTTGCCACAACTGGGGAGAAACGTTAACTGCTGGTTTACAGTAGAGTTAAACCTCCGCTAACAAGTTTGCCATCATTGTCAAACATGTCAGTTATTGTTTTCCATAGATTGCATTCAGAGCCAGTTCGTCCATTAGGCCAGTGGTTCCCAACTGGTGGGTCGGGACCCAAAAGTGGGTCGCGAAGCCATTTTTAGAGGGTTGCAGAAGCAAAAAAAAGTAGTGGTAAAAAGTCTTTTATTTTCAAGGACGTGTTTCTTATGACACAGTTTGCTTTCAATAGCAGGATATTTAGTGGTGGTGACACCAGTAGTTGCCCACTATTAACCTCTAGATTTGGTTCTGCCAGCTTATTGGAGAAATTTATGCTAAAACTAGCCAAAAATGAACCAAAATGTGTCCAGAATCTGTCAAAATGGACCAAAATGTGCTCAGAATCTGTCAAAATGGACCAAAATATTCCCAAATTTGGCAAAAGCGTCCAAATATACCAAAATGAGCAAAAAAAATAAGCCAATTTTTTTCCCAATCTGTATCGAAATGCGTTGAGACTACACCCAAATAAACCTTAACTTGTTAACAGGAACAGTGAACTTCAAAAAGTTGGGTCGCGACTGTTATTAATAGAAACACAGTGGGTCCTGAGGCTGGACCAGTTGCGAACCTCTGCATTAGGCCATATAGGCAAATGCTAAGGGCGCCGTGGCCTCCAGGGGGCGCCACAAAATCAGGAAAAACCTTCGACATAATTATATTAAAACTAGTTATTACTATTAACTCTTAAAATGGAAAAGCTCACATTGATTCAAATGTAAAGCCAGTTAATATCACTACATAATAATGCTGTAGGATTTCTTTTGTATGTGTTTGTAAATGGAAGGGGGGCCGTATAAAGTCTGGTCTAGGGCATCACATTGGACAGGACCGGCTCTGATTGCATTCATATTTCATTCATAGTTTTCTGGCAGACAGTTGTAGTTAAAGTTAAGTTTAAAAAAAACATAATTTTCCACACATCTGCTGAGAAAAAGTGTTTTCTTTACCTCTTGAGTTCCTTCATCAGCCGGTAAAGCCTGGAAAAGAACAACAGAAAGAGTCTAAATAAGCAAACTACTGTCTCGTTAGTTAACAGGTACCGTAGTTTTAACACCTTCGTATTGTCATTAGGAGCCATCAGACACAGTGTATAGTTAAGGTTAACTATGAACAGGATGGGTCAAATGCAGAGAAGGAAGTTCCCCAAGGGGATCAATAAAGGCTAGAAAAAACAGTTTTATTTCATGGTCTAGAGCTAACCAAGCTGGCAATTACACCATGTTTACATCATTGTGTTTGGACCTTTTATTTCAGGTCACTAATATCAGGGATTTCTTTTGGCTGTGATTAAAGCTACAATTCAGCTCACAGTACAGCATAAGTTAGAATGATTTTACGGTGTGGCTCGTCTGTGTGGAAAGCCACCTTCAAATAATGTGCAAATGGTCCCAAACTGGAATAAAGGTAGATTTAGGTTAGTGTTTTTGTACTTCCCCTAAAAGTCCTGAGAGAAGTACTACAGGGGGGTTCCTGCAGTGAGAACACATTAGTGGTCCAGGCCTCCAAGTTCTTGCAGTATGAGCTACTTAATAATACAAGACTAATAATAATAATCTAACCTTTAATGGTCCCCTTGGGGAAACTCCTTCTCTGCATTTATTCTTAGTTAACCTTAACTATACATACTAGGAGCAGTCAAGCCAGAAAATATTTGATCACCACAACTTTTTTACCCTTGTTGGACTATGGAGACCTGCTTTTTATGAACGCTCCTGATCAGTTTTTAAAGAAACTGGACGCTGTCTACCACTGTGCTTTGCGTTTTATTACTGGTTGCAGCTTTCATGTGCATCACTGTTCCTTATATGCCGTTGCACATTGTCCATCTTTGCATGCTCGTAGATTCTCTCACTGGCTGACTTTTACTTATAAATCTATTCTTGGACTTCTGCCTACATATTTGTATTTACACATGTGTAGAAAACTCAGCCTGCGCTCTCAGGACATCATACAGTTGCAGGTCCCAAGAGTCAGAACTGAACTGGGCAAAAAGGCTTTTAAATTTTCTGCCCCGTCTACCTGGAATGACGTGCAGAAGGACTTGAAGTTGACACACCTTGTAACTCTGGGGGAATCCAAGACACTTATAAAAGACGGAGAAATAAGCTCTATTGGATCTTGTGGTTGCTCTGAGTCATCACTCTGGTTTTTCTGTAGTGTGTGAAACTGTGACTGTACTTTATTTGTGTTTTGTGACTTTGTTGTGATCTGTTTTATGCTGCCGTCTCGGTCAGGTCACTCTTGAAAAAGAGGTTTTAAATCTCAATGAGTTTTTTTTACCTGGTTAAAAAAATGATATGAATGAATGAGTCAGGGGTTAAGGGCCTTGCTCAAGGGCCCACAGTAGTGATGACTGGGACTAGCGGTGGCTCTCACTTTCCCACCTCAACCTCTTGCCACTCCGGGGACTCGAACCAGCGACCCAAGTTACAAGTTTGCTTCACAAACCACTGCCCCAAACTGCACGAAAACCATGCAGTTCCTCAACCAGACCTTAAGAACATTCTGCTGGTTAACTAGCAGTAATCTACTTTTGCCGTCACCATCACTGAAGCTGTTTCGAAAGCTGTCGTCAGGTTATCAAACAGGGACTTACCTTGCTGTATTTGACTTCGCAGTGACACTTCTTTGAGCCGAATGATCGTTTCCACTTAACCAGCAGATGATCGGAGAAAGGAGTCACTTCTAACTTTGGGGGAATCATTTTCACTGAGGGAATACAAACATGGCAGCGTCACCAAAACACAAAGAGATAAGAAAGAACACATGCTTTTATCAAATGTCATTCTTGTTACTTACATATGTGATATGGCTTAAATTCATAAGAGTCCGACGCCTCCCAGTCTGGAGTTGTAGCTACAACCCTCACAGTGTAATTCCTAGATATGTGGCTGTGGTTGAAGGTACATCTTGGTTCATGAGAGGTGCATATTTCCTCTGGGCAGGAGTGTGAAGAAGAGGCACTGAAAGAAATACATGTTCTGTATTAGATTCAAAAATAGCAGGAAGAAGAAATGTTTCTGTATTTATTCTGAACAGAAGGGAGAAAATAGAAAACCTACCACGACACAGTGTAGTTTATCGCCAGTGAAGGATCAGTCTGATGCTCCCAGCTACATCTGAGGACCTGTGGCACCCCATCCACCTCTTGGTTTATATAATCCAAGGTGCATGATATATTCGTTGGTTTTGCTGTTGATAAAAGACACAGTCATCCCACTGCAGGCATCAACAGACGCATGAGCTGTTAGAATATAAGGAAATCTCTTCTTACAGTAGGTTCTGATGGTGGTGCCTCCAAGGACCTGCTGAGTGTCTGCGCTGTGGCACTGCAACGCTGCACTGTGGTGAGAGAAGTTGCTCAGTGACAGGACTGTCAGTGTGGAGTTGATGGTGTCCGACAGGCTTTCATCAACAGGCCTGCTGTTCAGCGTCCAGAAGGTTTTGCCTTTAACACATGAAGTCAGGCATTCTATCCTGATACTGGACCCCGTTTCAATGTACTGGTCTTTAGGGAGGACATCGCAGGTGTTGTCACGTTGGCCTGCAGGAAATGATAATGTCGTTAAGCACTTCTACTTTTCTCAGTGATGTAACAGGTTGCATTAAAGTGGTTTCACAGTCCAGTGTTTAGGCAAACTCCTGCTTTTCACATTCATGTCTGCAGGCTAGCAGGTGCTTGGATTTGTACGTGCTTTCCATCGATGGAGTCCAGGTTTCTCCAGGAATCCTAAACTACACCGAACAAAATTATGAAGGCCCCATGTGAAATATTGATGCCACATGAAGTGCACCACCCAAAGTGAGCGTATACTGTCTGGTACTTGTACTAAATGGATGTTTCTCTTGATTAATGTCCCAAATCTGAGTCCTCCACTGCCTCAGTGATGCATTAATTCCATTCAGTCCATGGGTGTGGCATATCCAGACGCTGCTCCAACACAATGAGCAGTACTCAGACACTCCTTATACTGGGGACAATAAAAGGCCACCCCAACATGTCACATGTTGACCAAAGCAGCAACGCCTCAGATGACTCCGGTCATGAGGGAACGTGTCATTGGCATGTTGGAAGCAGGAATGTCCACCAGAGCGGTCGCTGTGCAGCTGAATGTTCACTATCAGACGACAGGACGTTTGAGAGTTGGTTTCCAACAGACGGGCAGTACTGCAAATCCACCTCATCCACGTCGGCCACGTGTGACCACCCCAGCACAGGATGGACACATCCGGCTTGTTCACTTGTAGGATGGTCTCAGACCAGCGACACGTACAGCAGATGAAACCTTTGGTCTGACAACAGACGCATCACACCAACATGCCAATGACATGTTCCCTCATGACCGGAGTCATCTGAGGCGTTGCTGCTTTGGTCAACATGTGACATGTTGGGGTGGCCTTTTATTGTCCCCAGTATAAGGAGTGTCTGAGTACTGCTCATTGTGTTGGAGCAGCGTCTGGATATGCCACACCCATGGACTGAATGGAATTAATGCATCACTGAGGCAGTGGAGGACTCAGATTTGGGACATTAATCAAGAGAAACATCCATTTAGTACAAGTACCAGACAGTATACGCTCACTTTGGGTGGTGCACTTCATGTGGCATCAATATTTCACATGGGGCGTTTATATTTCTGTTCAGTGTATGTCCATCAACTGTGCTCGACACAGGAACAATCATATTGACACGGTGCTACAGCTCAACCTGTAACTAACTGCTACACCCTGCAAAAAAATTCAAATGCAAAGTCACAACCTTTCAGAAACATCTACAGGAGCCCTACGTGTTCTTTGAAGAGACCACCAGACCAAGGCTTGGCTTTTGTAGCATGAATAGAACCACTAGGTTGTCTGCATCAGTCTGCATCAGTCTGCACATGTGGATGCACAAAGTATTAATTTGCCCTTAGGTGAGAGGATATAAACCGCTCTGATACAGTAATATATCTGATCCAAGACATTTTGTGACTATTCTCTTGTAAGAAACCAATCAAAGAGTTTGTGATCTTCTGTTTGAAAATCCTCATCAGCTTTAGATTTGCTGGGTTTCTTTGTAAGGTCTTCATCTTACTCCATGAAGAGCCTTGGGATGGCATGTTTTGAATTGGCTCTATATAAATAAAACTGAGTTAAATTCTTTGTGGAGATGTGTTCACCCTAAGAAACTGACTACAGGGAGACACAATGACAGCTTGACAAGTGTAAAAGACTATTTCTGTCTGTGGGGTTGGTAAAGAGCATGGTGTAAATATCTCTCATTACAGATAACCAAGGTTCTACGTCATCAGTCTGTCTTTTTCTGAAACATAATGGATTGTGTGTTTTTGTTGGCACAGTAATCTTGGTGACTCAACACTTCCTGCCGCTGCTTCACAAACGGTTGCAGGTGAAAAGCCTATAATCTGAAGCAGCAAGAGAAAGACTTCAGTTTGCATTAGCAGTGCATTAACGCTCACATCACACCGTCTTACAGCACGAAGAACCCATTAAGGAACGATGAGACTTCTATCTGAGCAGGCAATATGCTCACTGTTACTGAGAATATTTTGTCTGAAACATGCACAACATAGTTCTACATCTGGTTTGAAGCAAGCGTCTTTTTTTCATGTAGACAGTTCTCTTCCATGACTTGTTTTCTGCAGTCCCTAAACAAACCAGGGGCCGTGTTAAAGCATTGGACAGAAATACAAGCTTGTTGTTTTGTTTGACTGATGCTTTGGGTCGTATTAAAACACTTGGCAGTTTAATACGTTCACAGCATCACACAGCAGCAGTATTGTGAAAGAACGCAGGAGGCACATCTCTCTGTTACTTCATTTAAAATATCCATCTTCTGCTACGTTTAGCAACACAACACGTCAGATAAAGTCCAAGAGTTTTCATCAAACTACACTTGTTTCAGAGTTTTTTTAGATCTTAATTTCACATAAATACGACCAGTGGTTTCCAACATGTTTGCTTGTGACAGCTCTGCCAATGAAACATTTGATTTCAAAAGATGCTTTCATATAAGAACCTGCTTGATGCCCACAGAGGTGAAGGCATCCGAGACAATATTCCTCAGAGCAGCAAAGACCAGACCTGACCCTCAGACCGGGAACCACTTGAACAAATCTACAGAAAAAGTTCTTCAAATTCACCTCGATCAGCTCCAACAGTGAAACCCTGCTCACAAACGGACTCCTGCTGGATGAGTACTTTTGCTTTTGACACTTGATAGCAGGCTACTGTAATGAAATGTACTTGGAGTGATGATGGAAAGTTTTATGCACTGTTACTTTTACTTCAGGTACAGCTGCAGGTGTTACTGAGTTCTGACTGTCACAGCAGCCGCTCTGAAAACAAGACATGTCACTCTATTTGAATTGCATTCAAACATTTAAATACCTCATACTAAATGCCATATTCTTGAATAAGAATTATCACGTCACAAATATGTAATTCAAAATAATACAACAAGATGATCTTATTCCAGCAAACTGCAGTTATTATTACTGAAAGCTTGTTTCAATCTGGCACCATAACAACATTCTAGCCGATAGAAAGTGAAACAGAACAAGTATTTCCCATATATCCCAGAAATGCATGAGGGCAGCACGTCTGGAGCTTTCTCTACGACACTCACACTGTCAGAGTCTGACTCACCTTTACAAACAGACGGAGTCACAGCCAGGATCAGCAGGGCCAGGATGGTGTACATACTGTCGCCCTAGGAATGGATCTCAAAGCAGAGCTGTAAGGAGTCCAGTGTTCCAGCTCGGGTTCAGCCCCTCTCCGCTCCGCATCGTCCCCACTCAGGCTGTGCAGCAGCAGGAACAGGAACTGAAGAACACCCTGAAATAAACGGGAGGTATTACCCAACAGCCAGCACGGCCACACGAAGCGGGAAGTGAAGTAACTCGTGGACGGTTTCTAAACTGTGGCTGTCGGAGTCCGTTTCTTCCCCCAGAGAGGAGCTGATGCAGAGCTCTGAGGAACACAGGAAGCTCCCAGCCGTCCTGACACACTGCAACATCCCAGCACAGCATCCCCACCCCAGCCTCTCCGGCTTTCCCCTCCCCTCTCATCCCCACTCCCACCCCAACCTGTCGAGGCAGACGGCCGCCCTCCCTGAGCCTGGTTCCCCAAACACAGTGTAGTTCATTGGTAGAATATAGTTTCATTAGAAGTTGTCAAACAGATTGATGCAAACTGTTTATTTATTCTTTTTTTTTTTTAAAGTGCTCACAGCTAATCTATTAAAGTAGTTCTGGCTATGTTCCATTCGATATACCAAAAGTGGAATGACTCAGTCAGACTACACCGTAACCATCAACGATTCAACGTACGGGCAGTTCATTCAGAGGAGATGGCAGAACTCATGCCAGGAGCCAGGCTTTTTTATAGCGCTGGCCAGGCTGACATCATTACTCACATTAGTAACAAAGGGTCTGCTCATAGTACAATGTCTGGCTACTACCGGGCTCTGAGTTCATCTCTGTAGAGTTTCCCTGGAATCCATTTAAGTCTCCAGCCCTCCCCGACTAGGAGTTTTCAAGAGGACACTCCAGTAACTGAGAGAACTGCTGCATTAACTTCCACAAAATTAATGGACCAGCAAGACACTTGATAATAAAGCTAAAAACATCTGTGTAACCTACAGATGGATTATCAGTGAGTGGTCCCCGAGGCACAGACAAGTAAAAATCAGATAAATGTGTTTTTTAAATTTAATTGTAATTTTTTTTGGTCTCTTTATTATTATTTTGCACCGACTGCAGCAGTCTTGTGTCATTGTGGTCATTTTTATGTCTTAAGGATTGTTTGGGGGTTGTTCTCTGTGTCTTTGTAGGTAGATAGGGTTGCTGCAAGATAGTGGTGCTGTCTGACCCAGACCCATCTTTTGTGTTGTTATAGCTCCACCTAGTGGTTGATGCCTGTCCTAAACAAGACTGGCAATGAAGAGAAAAATCAGTGGGGAAGTAATCATTCTAATATTTTCTACAAGCGTCCTTTTAAAGTACTCATTTTATGTGCTAAGCCAAAGAACACCAGTAGAATACGCTTTTTTATAATATAAGTGTAAATGTTCTCATATGCTCTTCAATTAGAAGAAAGTTTTTTTTGTGTGTGTGTAAATGCTTATTCTATTACTTAGTTATTGTTATTTTTGTGTACATACTTATTTTATTGCCTTATTATTGTTATTTTTTCTTGTGTTTCTTCTATTTTTTTTTCCTTTGGATGCTGTTGTTTCAAATGAATTTCCACCAGTAGAATATTCTATTCTAATCTAAAGTTCTTCGACAGGTGTAACGCTCAATCATATGCGCTAAATTTAATACAATAACATGAGCCTGTTACAAAGATACCCCGGAAGTACTTTTGTGAGCATGCGCACCATAGAATGAATCTCTGATGTAGCTAATGCTGCTAGCTAACATTGTTACGCTGTGTGTTCGTTTGACCGTTGAACTGAGCTCAGTACACTTGATAATTGACGCTGTGTGTTATTTTAAAAAATACATCATATATAAAATACATATAATATATGTAACGCCAATTATCAAACTGAGAAATCTGTGCAATCATTACTTCCGGGTTAAGTTTGGGACTTGGACACATAACCAGCAGTCACTCACTCTTGTCCCCGGTCCCCGCTTACATGTCCGCGGCGGTGCTAATTGCCGCTGTTGTCGGCGGTGGGGTCCTGCTGCTTATGCGCCGTTTGTTCCCTCGACAGAAAGCGGTTAAGTTGCTCCAGTTTCCGGCCGACGCCATGCGAGGGAAAACAGTTATCGTGACCGGGGCTAACAGCGGCATTGGGAAGGCCTTGTCCGGGGAGCTGCTGAAGGTCCATGCCCGGGTCATCATGGCCTGTCGGGACCTGCGGAGCGCCGAGGAGGCGGCCCAGGAGATCAAGAAGCAGGCGGGACCGGAGCAGGGGGAGGTGGTCATCAAACACCTGGACCTGGCTTCTCTCAGATCAGTCCGGAAATTCTGTGATGAAATTAAGGCTGTAAGTGGGCTGCTACATAGGGGTGTTAGCTAGGCTAAGCTAGGCTAGGTTGTTTGCTAGCTGCTGTGTTGTTTACCTTTTGAAGTGGTGGGTGTCTTAGTCATTCCAAGATGTCATGTCCACTGTGGAGATACGTAAAGAGAAAGTGCAGACAGACAAACACGCAGTGGAGGTTGTGTGTGTAGAAGTAACACAGCAGATTGGCATTAATAGTGGCAGTGACAAATATGTTACACGGTGGGTCGCTGGTTCGAGCCCCCGGACCGGCAAGAGGTTGAGTTGGGAGAGTGACAGCGACTGCTTGTTCGAGTCACCACCACTGTGAACCCCTGACTGCTCCTAGTACGTATAGTTAAGGTTAACTATGAATAGGATGGGTCAAATGTAGAGAAGTAATTTCCCCAAGGGGATCAGTAAAGATTAGATTATTATTATTGATCATTTGTCTTTTCTTTGACATGTGGTGATAGATACCTTCCATAGCCAGTGATCGTCTCTGCCTATAAGACCACATCTGTTTTATTTCAGCATTTCTTAAATTCTTAAATGCATTAATTTCTATTTTTAGTATTTGTTTAGTGTATACAAAGCGTGTAGGACAAATTTCAGAACCGTCCTCTGCTCATAAAAATGTCCTAAATGAAGGATTTAGTGCCTTTATAGAATCTGGTACTTTTGAAGGTCACATGGAGTCGCAATGACAAATAAACCAAATAAAAACTGTAGAAGAAAAGAAGATTTTTCTTGTCAGTTTCTCAACATATCCAGGACATAAAGAGGAACTGAAAAGATGTGTCTCTGTCACCTTCGTATTGGTGCCATACATTAATAAAATAATATATATATATATTTTTAAAGGATGAAAATACAATATAAATACAATAAAGTAAAATATATAAAAATCAACCCATGTACAGTGGTGGTAGTGCAAAATAGTGAGAGCTTATTGAGGTGATGGGGGTACAAATATGGTAGCAGTGATGTACAGTAGTGCAGATGGTTTACATTCACTAAACCTTCATTCTCACTTGTTTATATTGCTTAGAGGAGAAAATGTGATTTCTCTACATTTCTAGGTGAAAAGTGTTTTGGTTATTCGTCTGTTAACGTGGAGCATTTGATGTTTTTGACTTCTCTTCCTCAGGAGGAATCCAAGATCGACGTGCTGATCAACAACGCAGGCGTCTACCAGTGTCCCTACGCGAAGACCGAGGATGGCTTCGAGATGCAGTTTGGCGTCAACCACCTGGGCCACTTCCTCCTCACTCACCTGCTGCTGGACCTCCTGAAGACGTCGGCTCCCAGTCGCATTGTTGTGGTTTCCTCTAAACTCTACAAATACGGCCGGATCAACTTCGACGACCTGAACAGTGAGAGTAGCTACGACAAGGCCTTCTGCTACAGTCAGAGCAAGCTGGCCAACCTGCTGTTCACGCTGGTGCTGGCTCGTCAGCTCGAGGGGACGGGGGTCACGGTCAACGCTCTCACCCCGGGCATCGTGAGAACCAGACTGGGCAGACATGTTCAGATTCCTTTCCTGGCAAAGCCCCTGTTCCACCTCGCCTCCCTGGTCTTCTTCAAGAGTCCACTGGAGGGGGCCCAGACTCCTCTGTATCTGGCCTGCTCCCCAGAGGTGGAGGGGGTGTCAGGGAAGTGTTTTGCAAACTGCGAGGAGGAGGAGCTGATGCCCAAAGCTACAGATGAACAAGCAGCCAAGAGACTGTGGGACTTAAGCATGAGGATGGTTGGACTTGCCGACTGAGCGGAGTCCTGTTCTGTGGTGGGATTAAAAGCTCTTGGATCAGATGGCTGTTCTCTTGCCACCATCGTCCAAGAGATAGGTTGGACAAATTGCCACTTTTGAGATAAAAACATAAACTGAATGACATACTGTGCCAGTGAAGTGTGATAATTAAGTGTGTGAGGAAGCGTGCGGCGTTGCAGTGAGCTGCTCTGAATGAGGATTTTAATTCAATCCTGTAGAGGGCGGGGGTCAACTTGTTTCAGAGCTGATGGAACTGATATACGTTTGCAGTTAACATGAAAATCTTGGTGTCAAAATGTAAAAACCTTTTTGAAATCCATCCATCCATCCATCATCTATACACCGCTTAATCCTCTGTAGGGTCGTGGGGGGCTGGAGTCCATCCCAGCCGACCCTGGACAGGTCTCCAGTCTATCACAGGGCATTTGTTGAGTTACCTTACTTTATTTACATTTCAGTTAAACTAAAGGAGAACTTTTTACATTTATCCGTTAGTGTTGACAGGCTGGTACTTGTGAGATGTAACTTGTAACCGGTGGGTCGCTGGTTCGAGTCCCCGGACCGGCAAGAGGTTGAGGTGGGAAAGTGAGAGCGACCGCTTGTCCCAGTCACCACCACTGTGAGCCCTCGAGCAAGGCCCTTAACCCCTGACTGCTCCTAGTATGTATAGTTAAGGTTAACTATGAATAGGATGGGTCAAATGCAGAGAAGGAATCACTCCAAGGGGATCAATAAAGGTTAGATTAGGCCAGTGGCTCCCAGCTGGTGGGTCGGGACCCAAAAGTGGGTCGTGAAGCCACTTTTAAGGGGTCACAGAAGCATGCCCCCTCCAAAAAGTAGTGGTATAAAGTCTTTTATTTTGAAGGACATGTTTCTTATGACAGTTTGCTTTCAGTAGCAGGATATTTAGTGGTGGTGACACCAGTAGTCGCCCACTATTAACCTCTAGATTTGGCTCTACCGGCTCATAGGAGAAATTTGCGCTAAAACGTCCCAAAAATGAACCAAAATGTGCTCAGAATCTGTCAATCTGGGCCAAAATATGCCCAAAACTTGGGAAAATTTGGGCTTATTTTTTGCTCATTTTGGTATATTTGGATGTTTTTGCCAAGTTGTGTCAATATCCATTGAGACTTCACCCAAATAAACCTTAATTTGTTAACAGCAACAGCAAACTTCAGCAATTTGGGTTGCAACCGTTATTAAGAGAGACGTAGTGGGTCCTGAGGCTGGACCAGTTGAGACCCACTGGATTCGATAATAAGAAGACAGACAGAGCTGTGAGCGTTACGACAGCAGAGTGAGGCGGCCAAAGAAGAACATTCTTCATTTTATTTTTTTATCTAGAGTCAGATAAAAGCATAACGATACTAATAATCGCAAAAAATGCTGAACATCAGATTCAATAACACCAACTGTAGTCTGTGTAAATGCATGTAATAAATGCCTGTAAACGCACTGAAACAACTTCCACGTGAACTTTCTTACTTCTTCATCCAGCAAGCCTGGTTGGTGTGGGTTCATGAATATAACATTTACATGGCAGCGGGTTTTTCAATGCCACGACCTGAACAAGATTCAAACGCGCACGCCGAGATCAAAGGGAGCAAACTCTCGAGCGAATCGCCTCGCAGCGCTCATCAAAAGACGAGCTGAGCTGTCACATTTCCCTCCATTGTGAGGTCACATTGCTGCCTGAGAGTGGAATCCATCCCATGTTCAGCGGCCGTGTTTGAATGTTTGAATGCAAGACGTGTTCATCCTTGAGTGTCTGTTCCTCAGTGCAGCGGAAGGAGAGGTGGGGGTCGCTGTTTGTCTGGCTTCTTCCTTTTGATGTGTTTGAAGTGTAAATGAATGCGTTCTGCTGTGTTTGGAGGAGCTGGAACAATAAAGGTTGACAATGCAGATGACGGTGCTGCTGCTCTGTGGCTCCCTCCTGTGGAAGGATTCAGTCACGAACGATGCCTCTCACTTCAGATGGATGGAAAGAAACGAGGCGCAGCCATAGAATGTGTTTATCCACATAGGGCCACATAGAGACAGACACCAAGCACACTCTCATTCACACCTACAGACATCTTAGAATCACCAGTTAACCTCAGCATGTCTTTGGACTGTGGGAGGAAGCTGGAGAACCTGGTGAGAACATGCAAACTCCACATAGAAAGATCCCAGGCCCAGATTCAAACCCAGGACCTTCTAGCGACAGCGCTAACCACTGCGTCCCCCAGTAATGTTATATATACAGTATATAGGGTACATCCAGCCCCTGTATATTTAGTCTGCATGACAGTTTTAAAGTATCTGCTGGTGTGTGTTAAGCAGTAGCTGTTCTTTAGTGTGTTAATTATTATTATTATTATTTTTTTGTGTTAATTAACTAAAAGGTCCTGGTTCTAAAATGGTAGATTTAAATATGTATACATATATATATATATATGTATACAATTAATAATATGAAAAGAAATATATAAAGTAAAATAAATATATAGAAAAGCAATAAATATAATACATATATAATTAATAATAATAATATATAAATTATAAATATGAATAAATAAATAAATATTAAAATAAAAATATGAAACAAAATTAAACAATCATAAAAATCATATATAATATAAAATAAATATATGAAAAACAATAAATATAATAATACATATATAATATAATTAATAATATATAAATTAAAAATGAATATTAAAATAAAAATATGAAAAGAAATATATAATAAAATGAAATAAATAATATAAAAAATATAAAATAAATATATAGAAAAACAATAAATATAATAAGACATATATAGTAATCATATAAATTATAATTATAAATATTAAAATAAAAATATGAAAAGAAATAAAAAAATCTGAAATAAATATTAAAAATCATAATATAAAATAAATAAATAGAAGAATAATAAATATAATAATAAATAATATAAAATTGCAAATATACATAAATATAACAAAAATATGAAATAAATAATATAAAATAAATATATAGAAAAAAGTCTGGAAAAGATCTTTAAATGACTAAATTACTATTAATTCATGTGTTAAAGTTGTTGTTTTTTGATCCTCTGGCATGTATGTAAAAGTAGCATAAAGCCTTTCGATGCCAACTGAAGAAGCGACGCTGAAAATAAAGAAAACCGCCTGAAGTGAAGTGAAGTCAGCACTGTCAGCTGGGGACAGAAAATCCAAAATGAAATGAACTTTATCAGACTTCAGTGGCTCGCTTTTCATCGCTGCTTGATGCTGGAGGCACAGGGATCACAAATAGTAACAGTAATTAGTAATTAGTGAGCTAGATCACAAATATTCACTTTCTACCGTCGTGTTTTCTTGATCATCATTCCTTCCTTTGAATGTGCTGATCTTGTCGAAAGCCCTTCTCCACTAACCCACTTTTAAATTCACAACAGCGATAAAACGAGCTTCACAGTGACTCAGCAGCCGAGCACCACATGGCTGCAGCAGTCTGAGTGTGAATGATGGAAGCCTCCTCTCAGCTTAACGCTGCAGATCAGCAGATGTGTGATCACATCCGAACAACAGCTGATCACATGACCTGGAAGCAAGACAATGCATCCGCATGATATTAAAGGACGGCTGGGAGCTTAAAGGTATAATTTGTGCTTTATTAGGCAAACAAAACAACCAAAATATATAAACATGCATTGATGTGAAAGAAACGGGGGTACAGTGGCTTTGTGGGGCGTGGGCATTCAAATCTGAGGTAGAACGGGGGCAGGAAAACCTCTCTGGGGGACATAGAAGAGCGAAAATAACGTAATACTGACCGCTAAGACAGATGTTCACATCTCAAAACGTTCCATCAATAACAATAAAAACACACCCACCGATACTGTCAAATTCAGGTAACAGAAGAAAAACCAAACGCATGTCTGTCACTGTTCAGTCGGGGATTCATCTGGTGTTGTTCTCCCCTTTGGTTCAACACTCACAATAAGGAAATCTTCACAAAGCCAGCTCAGCCGCTTAAAAATGATGACGCAAACAAACCTATGAGCAGTTTACTGGGGCGGGTCTCGATTAAAATACCTCTCTGAGTTTCAAATATAGCGCTGACAGGCTTTAGTTATATACAGGTTCCAGAATATCGAGGAGATTTTTGATTGTTTTGGATGATTTCTTGCTAACAGCTACATACAAAATATATCACTCAATTTGTCGTTAGTATATATTTGTACATTTAAATACATAAACACTCTTAGAAAATCTGAGAGCTCCCATCTCCCCCACGTCCAACTCCTCGTATGACTTACTTCTCCATGACATTTGAATTGTAAACAGTTGCCATCCGCTGCCGTACAGTCAGTGCTTCTAAATGATCAGCGATAGTTACAGGTTCATGTTGCGGAGTTATTTGACTCCTGGCTGCTATTTAAACCATTTTCTATCAAAATGGTGGCGCTAACAGAAGGTGCTGCTGGACACGCCGCGGCCTCGCGTCGACTATCCTTTCAAAGTTTGGAAAGCTCCTCAGTTCAGAAGAGTCCCATACAGCTGGGCCTTGGTCAGACTGTCCTTCCTGGAAAGTCCCAGGGAGCCAAATTTTTGGTTGTACGGAGGAGGAGGTGGTGGGGCCGGCGGTGGCGACTGGCTCACCTGTGCAGGCAGGCTGTGCATCTCCACCTGATAGTGCTGCAGCTCTGCGGCCATTTCCAGGGACCTCTGGTGGAGAGATTCGGTGGAGCTGTTGGGGCTGGGGTCTACATAATCCGTGCTCTGGCCTCCAGCTGCGACACTGCATTCCCTGTCTTTGGAGCTCCCTGAGTGGTAGAGGCTGTGCTCCGACCCCTGGCTGTCCTCAGCTCGGTACAGGTGAGCTTGGCTGTGCGCCTGCCGCAGCCCGGGGCTGCATTCAGGACTGGGGCTGGCAGCTACCCACACTGGGTCCATGACGTCCACCCCCTGGTGGTAGTAGTCGGCCCCTTCCTGGAAACTGCTGTAGAGCGGCCCAAGGCGGATCTTAGCAGGGCGGACAGAGAAGTGCTGCTCTGAGAAGCTGTAAGGTGATGCGCGGCCTGGGCTGCGGTAGGTGTTGGCACTTAAGTCCTCGACACTAAGCTGCCTCCATCGACCAATCAGCTCCTCCTCCTCAGGGGCTAATGTGCTGCCACGACGACTGTCTCCGTAGGCGACGCTCGGGGAGGAGGATGGAGGGAGCGGCTCATAGGGCTCACTGAAACAGGACGACATGGTACGGCTGTAAACGGGAGAGCTGCCGTTCTGGTGGTGGCTCAGCTCCGTCTGTTGGAAAGGATGAGCGTTGGCAAAGCCCCGTGGAGAGTCCCTCTCCCAGGAGGAGTCGCTCTTCCTCTCATAATCCCCTGCATCCCTCCACTCCATGTACAGGGAATGATGGCGTGGGGAGGAAGCTGCGCTGCTGGGCGGGCCGTTGCCTTTGTCCTCAGACCCCCCTCCACTGAAGCTGGAGTAAGAGCTGGAACCTGCCCCCAGTGTGGCTGGAAACTTAGCAAAGTGCTCCTGGGAGAAGCCAGCTCTCAGCCCCACCGAACCCTCCTCCGGGTTGCTGTCTGTGGAGTTCTGGGGTCCGTACAGCAGCTTTCTCTGACCATGAAGATCCATGCTGGGCCTCCGCTCGCGGTGACGGTCATCAGGGCAGTACAGGGCTGTGTCGCTACTGTACAGGTCAGATTTATACGCTGCACGGAGCCCCAGACGCTCTCCAGGGCCCAAGCGCTCCAGAATAAAAGCATGGTCCTGGGTTTGCGGGCTGGGGGAGCGGGAGGCCTGGCTGCTGCTGCAGGCCTCATCTGGCTTCTCAAGCACTTTGGCGATGAGAGAGGCTGGGACTGAGTCTGAGTAGGTGTGACAGAGGGGGGAGTCCTCCAGGTGCATGGTCAGCCGCTCCTGAAAGTCAGCAGGCAGCTAGAAGTGTCAGAGATGGACAGATGGAGAAGGGTTTGCATATTACACATGAGTCTCACACTGAACACCACATTCCATTCAGTGTAAATAGTTTCTTGAACATTGCACACGTCACCCCCTACAAAAACTCCTCAACTCTGTCCCTGCAATCAGAAAGACCTCCAGACTGTCCACATTAAAGGCTTATTGCTGTATCGACTGCACCGTATCAGTTTGCCGTGTTGTTGGATTGTGCTTAGGAATCGTCTTTCATGGAGCTTTTATCATTTTAAAACTTTATCAGTGTCTAGAAAAGCTATTTTATTTTTGTCACACCATCACAATGCAGAAGTAAACCTAGAAGGTTCAGACTGTTTGTGTGTGTCTTTGCCAAGCTGTTTGCATTTTTAGTGCTTCTTTGGGTTCTCATATAAACAAATCACGGTCTTAGAAGCAGCCACATGGTGAGGATCTGGTCTTTTGCCGCAGTCTGTCCTCAATCACCAACACTCCACACTGGCTGTTGGTGTCTTACAGTTTGAGCCAGGACCACGGTTTTGGCTTGATGAGCAAAGATTTTACCAAACCCCTCTGATGCCCCTTTTCCACCAAGAAGAACCAGGTCCTAGTTCTGGTGCTGAGTTGGTTCTAATCTGGTTCCTCCTTTTCCATTGACAAGGAGTCAAGTTGGAGCCATTGGGTCACCATAAAACCACTACGCTAGCATCCATTACATAGCAGTTAAACAAACGCAGTAAGTTGATGATAATATCTATGTTTATCTCTATAGATGGTCTTAAGGCTGATTGTGAGGCGGAGGTCCTCCTGTTGCCTGGACACATCCGTGATCACGCTACTGGTGGGACACAACTGTAGCGGATTTCAGGTCAACAGTTTGTGCTAAACTTCCGTGTGTCCCGGGAGTCATTCCAATACATGTGTGATGGGACCAGGGACGTCCTGGAGAACAAGGACACTAATTAGCGCTTGTGTGTCCCTTTCCACCGTTGATGGTTGGTCACCATAACCCCGCCCCCAGCCCCTGACGTACTCGGTGCTTAGCTCTGGACCAGCAAAGAGTTGGTGTTTGCTGAGCTCCAGTTTTTAGAACCTGGAGTCGGTGCTTAGGAGGTGGAAACACAAAGAAGTGGAGCTAAGTCAGGCTCTGGCTCCGAACTAGACCTGGAACCAGCTCGGTGGAAAAGGGGTACTAGCAGTGTCAGCTTTTCCCTCAGACTAGTCCATCATTCAACACTGTCCCCCCCAGAAATACAGTATATATCCAACTAAACTGCGTTCTCAATCAGACAGCCTTTACGATGCATTTTAATCCAAACCATTTTCCCAACCTTACCGACTCATCTTGGTGCCTAAACTTAACTGAGCTTTTAATCAAGTAGTTGTGATGTTTTAATGGACCAATCATGTAGTTTTGCTGTCTAAACCTGAAGAAACAGAAAACAAAACTTAAGAATAATGGTCCTAGATGTGAGTCCTGGTCCCCCTGTTACCGACTAATGCCTTCATCCATCTTATGTTGACATGAAGCTCTTTCAAAGAGGAGGCTGATGTTTTAGAGGTAGAACCTTTGGGAGACAGGGTTGCCACAGCAGGCCTTGACATGAAAACTCCACATTGCATACTTAGTTTAGCTCATACAACAGTGTGGTTCCTTGACATGCAGCGTTTTATCCCCACTACATGCATTACAGTATGTGTGTCACCATGTAATCACTATTGTGGGGGATTTCTTAGTGCGACACCACAACATGCACTGTTTTCACAACCACAGTAGAAAAACAGCGTCGTTTTCAGCGCCACAAACATCAAATAAAAGAGAGAAATACATGTGATGTCGAGGCAAACTGAGTCTACTTTGTTCTATTTAGAGCGTTTCTGAATAAAAAAAGCCTGCATCCGCTATCCGTACCTCTCCATAGCAACAAGCAACAAGCTAACTGCAGCACATTATCAGCAGGAATCTAGTCGGTTATTCCTAATTGGAAATGAAAGGCAAGCTAATTATAACTTTGTGGACAGAGAAAGGACAAACACTACAAAAACACAGAGCAGGTGTTTTATCATAACAGGTTTATTACACCTTGGACCAAACGAAGTGGTGCTTAATTGCCGTCCACACGTTTTCCATTTGTGCTTGTTTTGGACGAGACCACGGTCAGCTTTAAAATCTGAGCCCAAACATTTTATTCTCTCTCCGTTTTGCAGCAAAACAAACAACTACAGCACTTCAGTAGGCGCTGAAGAGCAACGCTGCAGCACCATTCGTCAATATGCCTTCGATTAGCTGCGACCCACAGGCCCAGCAGATCGGTGGACGTACAGCGAGTGCATGTATAGCCTCTGACCCCCTTTATGTTTGGCAGTGAGCCTGCACAACAGTTCTGCCCTCTATGATGGATCCTGTACTGTTTACAGTGCAGTCGTGCGTGCATTTATGTGATATTTTATGAGTCGTACGCAGCCAAATGCAGTTTGCGTTCATATTTCCATTTAGCCCTATGGGCAAAATGTGGAGAGACATAACCTCGTGGACGCCTGCCAGCTTTGAAATCTACTTTTGTCACATGGCCGAGGCACAAGGCCTGATGCAGCGGAAAGTGGCGCCAAGCTGGCCTGGTGTTAAAACACCCATCAATACCCACATGCATTCCTCCCCACAAGCAGCAGCAGGACAGTACGACGAGGCTGCAGCGTGCTCTGCATTTACATTTTGCCTCGTACTGTAGTTTCAGCTCCTCTAACACTTACCTGTCCTTCACATTTGCTCACAATGTGCCGTGAGGAAGCTTCCATGCTGCTTTGTGCCTCATCATTGTCAACCAGTTACATGATTACTAAACCCGGTGCTCTGTGATTACAGTCTGGCTTAAGTGCACACCGACCGACTGACACTGGTTTAGTTCTGACTCTGTGTGCGGCTGTGTAAAACCACATACAGTAAATAGACTTACAGTATAACAAAGCACCTCAGTTTAGATGGACGGTGATATGGAAATTCTGAAAGCCCCTTTTGTTGATGACACAAATGACTGTCTGAGTCTAGACAGCAGCTTTTTCAGTGCGTTCGTTAAGCTCAGCACTGCCAGCTTCTTAAAACTTTGCAGCTTCATCTCTTAGCTGAAGGTTATTCAGTCAAAAAAAAAAACACATAGCTTGAATTTTTCCATCTCTTTCCTTCCTGCTGGGACCCACAAAACTCATCGCTCCACAAAGTCTTGTCTCTTATCTTTTCTGGCGCACAAAGGGCAAGATGACCTTCCTGTTACAGGCGAGGCAGCGAAATCTTTTCCCGTCTTACGCCACGAGGTGCAAATTCATTGTAGTGCTGCTGAAGCCGCCTGACTCACACCTCTTCTTCCTGACAAGGCTGCTTCAGCTGTTTCTCCTTTGGCTCAGCTAATGTTCGATTAATTAATGACTGCTTTTCTCTTACATATACTTTTACTGGTTTCACATCAGATGTCAGCTCATGGTTCTTCCTCTTTGTTGCATGTGGCTTTTGTGAAGAAAGAATTTAAATGTCTTCTATTTAAACAGCTAGAGAGTCGACTGAAACCCCACTAAAACAGAAGAACAGGTGAGGAGCAGTGGATTCAAGCCTGTGAAGGTAAATGCAGGACTGACCTCAGAGAGCTGGGCTCTGTACAGAGACTTGTTGCACTGGAGAAGCTGTGCAGCCAGGTTACAGTCCTTCCTGTACAGGTCCTGTTGGGGACGACATATCAAAAGATATAACCGACAGGGAACAATATTAAACCAGAAAAGCCCTCATAGAGCGCAGACCTCCGCCAAGCAGCTTCAGTCCACCCCCAACACAATCTCCCAATGACAGAGTATCCTTAAATTAAAAACAATCCTGGATCCAGACGGTGATCCGGATCAGTCCCACAATGTCATCATTTGTTCCTTGTCCCATGAAAATTTTATCCAAATCCGTCCATAATTTTTTGAGTTATTTTGCACACAAACAAACAAACAAACAAACCAACGCCGACAAAAACATAACCTCCTTGGTGGAGATAATGATAAGGCTGACCTTAAGGCCAAGTACGGTGTAGTTCCAAGTAGCCTTGAGTGGGTAAGTTAGCTAACCAACAGTATGGTAGCTTAGCTGCTTTACAAACGGAATATTAGGGCTGGTCCTCAATATAGGAATATCAGAATATTGGTTGGTTGTGGTGGTATTTGGATAATAATTTTGACATCTGAATAGTCCTACGCTTTCCAATAGCACAGTGTTTCAACTTTGGGTAGATAAACATAAAAGTACAAAAGCACTCAGAGATCACAGACCTCCATCATATTTTACATGGCCCCCCCCTCCATCGACGATTTACATACAAAAGAATTCAATAGCATTGCTTTGTGGTAATATTAACTGGGAATTGCTTTACATTTAAATCAGTGTGAGCTTTTCCATTTTAACAGTCAATAGTAATGACTAGTTTTAATAGAATTATACTGACGGTGAATTTTTTCCCAATCTTGTGGCGCCCCCTGGAGGCCACAGCGCCCTTAGCATTTGAATATATTGCCTAATGGGTGAGCCGGCTCTGCCTGAAGCTCTCTTACTACGTCGTCCAGAGTGACTGAAGGACGCTACCATCCACATCAGAATATATCTGTACTATCTGGCAGCCCAACAGACAGCCAGGGCACCGCGTCAAAACAACAATCTGTGCCATTTGCTTTGAACATTAATTTCGAGGGGAAGCAACAGTCCGAGCAGTGCGACGCTCACTCGGCTCTTACTTACATTGTCCTCCTGCAGCTTCTCGATGGTGAGCTTTGCCTCCATCAGGTGGTTGTTGAGGACGATAATCTCTCTGCTCAGGGCTCGCTTCTCGTCATCGTGGTGCTGCGACTGACGACGACAGGAGAGTTTCAGAGATCACCAGCATGAGAAGAAGACGAGAAACAACCCTTCCATTTAAACAAGTCCTATTACTTTACATACTTTGTATAGTAGTTTGTTACTCTCCTGAAGAAAGAACAGATTCACAGTTAAGCTTGAACATAATAAACGAATCTAGAATGAAACATCACGGTCATGAATTCTTTAAACAGCCATTATTTTCTATGTTTTTCAATCCAAATGTGGATTCTGGGATCGTGATGTATTTATAAATGCACACAGAACACATCAGATGGCTCTGAGTCTGGATGCAGGATGGATTTAAAGACACATTATGCAACTTGAGTGGCAGCGACACTGTAAAAAAAACAAAGCCATCAAAATTGAAAATATCAAGGCAACATGATGCAAGAGGTTTTTAAGTTTTCTCAGCTTTTGACCACCAAAGTTGACTTTATTAAGTTTAATAACCCAGCTAGGACTTTCTTCTGCACCCAACTAGGATATTCTTGTGCACCCACTAGGATATTCTTGTGCACCCAACTAGGATATTCTTGTGCACCCACTAGGATATTCTTGTGCATCCAATTAGGATATTCTTGTGCATCCAATTAGGATATTCTTGTGCACCCAACTGGGATTCTTGTGCACCCAACTAGGATATTCTTGTGCACCCAACTGGGATTCTTGTGCACCCAACTAGGATATTCTTGTGCACCCAACTACGATTCTTGTGCACCCAACTAGGATATTCTTGTGCACCCAACTAGGATATTCTTGTGCACCCAACTAAGATATTCTTGTGCACCCAACTAGGATATTCTTGTGCACCCATCTAGATTTTTCTTGTGCACCCACTAGGATATTCTTGTGCACCTCACTAGGATATTCTTGTGCACCCAACTAGGATATTCTTGTGCACCCATCTAGATTTTTCTTGTGCACCCACTAGGATATTCTTGTGCACCCAACTAGGATATTCTTGTGCACCCATCTAGATTTTTCTTGTGCACCCAACTAGGATATTCTTGTGCACCCAACTAGGATATTCTTGTGCACCCAACTAGGATATTCTTGTGCACCTCACTAGGATATTCTTGTGCACCCAACTAAGATATTCTTGTGCACCCAACTAGGATATTCTTGTGCACCCATCTAGATTTTTCTTGTGCACCCACTAGGATATTCTTGTGCACCCAACTAGGATATTCTTGTGCACCCATCTAGGATATTCTTGTGCACCCAACTAGGATATTCTTGTGCACCCAACTAGATTTTTCTTGTGCACCCAACTAGGATTCTTGTGCACCCATTAGGATATTCTTGTGCACCCATCTAGATTTTTCTTGTGCACCCAACTAGGATATTCTTGTGCACCCATCTAGATTTTTCTTGTGCACCCAACTAGGATATTCTTGTGCACCCAACTAGATTTTTCTTGTGCACCCAACTAGGATTCTTGTGCACCCATTAGGATATTCTTGTGCACCCATCTAGATTTTTCTTGTGCACCCAACTAGGATATTCTTGTGCACCCAACTAGATTTTTCTTGTGCACCCAACTAGGATTCTTGTGCACCCAACTAGATGTTGGGTCTACATGTTGCTCTAAGTAAACCTTTCCTTTGTCCAGTCCACCTCCTGCCTGTTTAATGGTCAAAAATGTCCGATCACCCACATGTGGCCACATGTGGAACCTTAATGAACATGCTTGCACGGATGTTATGCTCTTCTATGGGGTTTCCATCCAGGGAAATGCAACTCAAGTAATTTCAACAAATAGATTCTTGCTATTGTCTTTTCAAAACTCTAGTAGAGGCAACAGTAGTGAGAAGTTTACTGTGCTGACTCGTTATTGTTGGCTGCAAGTGGCAATGCTTAAATTACAGGTGATGCTTAAAAACCCCAAAGAGAACAACAAATGCCTAGTTATCGTTTTTACAGTGTCAAGGTCTGTCAGCTTCCATATCTGGCAATAACATTTGGCCAAAGTCTTTAGACATGTAGGAGCTGTAATCAAAATATTTACTCATGGCTAAAGTGTTAAAAAGTTCCTCCTCTTTGGAAAACAGTGTGAACTGAAGCACAGGCACTCAGAATACATCAGTGTGTTTATCTGTCCTGTAATTACGTTGTGTGTAGTGGAGCAGGGCCGAGGGGTCAGATGGGTTTGTGGCACCTCTGGAGTAAACAAGCTTTATGATTACAGAGAGACTTACTCAGCACCTCTCTCACCCTGGAGGAGGGTCTATGTGAGATGAGTCAATAACAGCTGATGAGGACGCTTCACAAGAAAAAAAAAACAAACGCTGCGGGTCTTTATTCTGAAAACGACCAATTTTCTTTGCACTAAAAGCTGCACGACCTTCGGCTCCTTATTATCTGTACCTGGCGTCTCACACTGTGATCACAACGACGGCGGCCGCGAGGGTTGTTATCTTGTGCCGCGACAAACCCATCCGACGAGCGTTTTTTTTCAGCTGTCTGTTCAACGGCAAAGACACCTGATGGCCGTACAGTGTTCTCAGGCGGACTAGTTAATTGCATCTTTCCACCGGCAAAAGCAATGTGTGACAAATGAAGTGAGATGCGGTGCACCGAGGAACAATGGGTTTGCTATCACTCTGCCATTGGAAGGAGGACAGCCAATTGTTATAAGCCATAATTAACGTCAGCGGTACCAACAGCAGGGCATTCATATTCAAACTGGCTCTCCAAGTGTTCTGTTGCATCTCTGAACCCCCTGACTTGCTTACATGCTTCTCTTGCTTGTCTCTCGTCTGCAGTTGCTCAACTACAAGCATGGGAATTTGGTACAACATGCACGTAGGCAAACGCAGGTTTAGACACTTACATTTTTGTGGATCTTCTCCTCCAGGTCCTGGTTGATCCTCTGCAGAGCCGAGTAGCTGCTTTGTATTCTAGACGACACGATAAATGACACGGCTCACTTGTCGATAACGACTTACATGCAGGTTCAGCAGTATTCAAGTCACAGCAAAATCCCATGGCACAGTTTTAGTTTCAGCTGGTTTAGTTTTGTATCCACCCTGGTGATATGATGAAGAGTTTGCACACAGTATAGGAAGCGTTTTGGGGTATCAGTGCAAAATAACTCAAATAACTTAAAGGGATCATATGATACGTTAAACAGAAACATGAATGTAGGTGATCTTCTTTTCTGACACAGAGAAAAAAGTTAAAACTCCAATTTCTTTTTGTCCTTGTTAGAAAAAGTGTCACATTTAATTGAGTGTGCACAAAAAGTCTTTGAGCTATTATACAGGGCGGCTGTGGCTCAGGAGGTAGAGCGGGTTGTCCACTGATTGCAAGGTTGGTGGTTTGATCCCCGGCCCTTCTGCATCCTGAAGTGTCCTTGGGCAAGACGCTGAAACCCAAGTTTCCCCCAATGGCCTACAGGCACCTTGCATGGAAGTCTGTCGCCATTAGTGTGTGAATGGGTGATTAGAAAACACATGATTGATTTATGTAAGTGTAGACCATTTATACAGATGACAAACTCTTGACCATTGAGTTAATCGACAACCTCCTCCAGCGTGACTTTAAAGGTCATGATCTGAGGTAGTGATCAGTACGCAGACACTCCTTGGACCAGTGATTATAAAAGGTCAATAGACGCCCCAAAAGTGTCCATCCCATCTTCTCTGAGCCAACATTTGACATGCTAGTTGATTCGACAGGCGAGTTGTTACACACTCGATAGCAGATTCCAGCTTCTGCCGTCCCGCTGTCTAAATTAACCAACATCTTTTCTGGGGTTGGATGAACGTCGGCATCGGGCGCCTTAA
This sequence comes from Dascyllus trimaculatus, assembly GCA_024666655.1. Lineage (NCBI taxonomy): Eukaryota > Metazoa > Chordata > Actinopteri > Pomacentridae > Dascyllus > Dascyllus trimaculatus. The sequence goes on along the minus strand of CM045455.1, from coordinate 1,684,805 downwards.
ACCGACGATCAGTTCATCCAACAGCGTCAGTTCTTCTTACCAAAAGTGGCCCACTAGGCGGCTCACATTTCAAGCCAGTGAGCCGAGCTTCTTACCCACGTGGATGTCCCTGGATCTGGAGCTCAGCGTCCCTCATCTGCAGCCGCTGGCCTCACCTCCTCCAACCCCTACCCCAACCTCTCCTACTATCCCTCCCTCCCTCCTCTTCCCCACTCCCAACCCAACCGGTCGAGGCAGATGTCCACCCTCCCTGAGCCTGGTTCTGTCGGAGGTTTTTTTCCCCTTCCCTACCATGGGGGGTTTTTGGTTCCTTCCCACCGTCGCTGACTGCTGCTCAGAGGGAATCCAAAAGCAACCTTGGATTGTTGGGTTTTTCTGTTTCCTGTTTTTCTGTTTCCTGTTCTTTCTTACAATGTTAAGCGCTTTGTGACGACCTGTGTTGTAAATATGCGCCATATAAATAAAACTGAATTGAATTGAAATTAAAGTCTGAGAATAGGTTGAGATCGTTTCGACTCTGATCGCCAGCTGTCCTGAGGGAAACTTCGGAGGGAACCAGCTACTAGATGGTTCCATTAGTCTTTCGCCGCCATACCCAGCATCAACAAGCTCATTAACTCTGTGCATCTCAGATGTGTGGCACTACACAATGTAAATGCTGGACTCAGCGCTTTGGTCTGTGACCCCATTATCATTTCCAACATAGTCGTACTTGGATGTTTTATAACGTCCACTCTGAGATCAGTGGAAGAACAAGTACTTAGTCCCCTATGATAAAAAGAATGGAGATGGTTTAATATCTTATTACATGCTGGGGTTATAGTTCTGTTCAAATGTCTGATTATACTTTTAAAATAGTTTGTGTGTCTGTTGTTATATGCAGATGATTTGGGGTTGCGTTGCTCCACCTTTAAATACTCAAACCCAGCAGTCTGAAGCATCACACCTGGTCACAAAGGGCCCTAATGAGCCCCACTGGGAGAGGGAAGGACCTAATGAGGGAAGGGGCAGCACACACGGGGGTTGGGAGGTGGAACGTCTTGGAGAAACTCAAGCAAGTCCAGACGCTACGACTGAAACTACGACGATGAGCTGGATGACTGAGGATCTTCACAGACGTACTCCGAAGGTGTTCTTTTGGATTCCAATCAGTCCAGGCCACACTTCTCACATTTTCCACATCTTCTCTTTTGTGATTGTTGCAGCGTTTGGGATCATTGTCATGTTTGTCAGTTCCTCTCCTGTCGAGCTTCTTGAGACAGGAAGTCGTCTTTTGATCCGGCGTTTGGGTCCAGAACCTTAGAGTCAAAGTGCCTTCTGTAAAAGCTGCATGTTTTTTTATTCATGCAGCTCCGTATCAGCGCACTTGGCCTGGTTCACACCGAACATGCTGGACCAGATCTGATCCAGACAAATTAATCTTGGTTTCATCTGACCAGAGGACGCGCTGCCAGCGTTCCTCTGGCTTCGTTTTATGTTTTTTTTTGGAGAAGTTTAATGCTGTCTGTGGAAGTTGACTTCATGCAACGTCCTGAAGGGAGTCCGAGCAGCGAGTGAAGCACCGGCTCTCCCAGATAAACCTCGAGCCAAGTCAGAGGCATCACATCCACAGAACCTCTGTTATTCGTCGTATGGCTTTCAAAATAAAACCTCCTAACTACAGCTGCAGCTATGGTCAGCCTGATGGTGGACTTCAGCTGATAATCGTGCACCGTCTCCCATCTTTAGGACGTTCTTACTTGCAACTTGGGTTTATATAGGATCAATTAAAGAAATGCCATGATTACAGCTTGATTTTTGACATTTTCCTTTGTATTTCCTCTCCTTGGTGTTCATGCACTGGCAGAATTAGTCCTGAAATAGTATTTGACTATGAAAGCAGCTACTAGAACTTCATAATCTGGTGCTAATTATGGCAAAATCAGCATTTGTCCTGTGGTTTCTTTGTATTGTGTTTTTCTCTTAAGCTGAAATCCATCCTGGTCATTCGTAGAGATATTACTTATCTAAAGTTCACTTCATCATTCTGCCTTGAATTTCATTAATAAAGATAAATCTCACGCTATTTAAAAACTCAGCTGATCCTCATTCGCAGCAAGAGAAGAATGACACAGCGTCCTTTTATTTGGCCTGTAAGGGTTTCCTCCTAAAACTCCCACAGTTTGTTTCATCGTTCTTCAGCTTCAGAGTTTCTGTTCAGTGGAGCTGAACTCCAGACTGGCTGAGTGGAGATACCCATGGATAGGTGATGAAACTGGAAAGTTTAGTGCAGCACTATAAGCATACAGAAACAAGAATGAACCTAAAACTTTTTATTGCCACTGAATTATGTTAAACTTTAAGATATGAACCTTATTAGAGCTGTTGGAGTTACTGTTTCTGTTTATAATCATTTGTGTGGCTGAACTACAATGAACAAAAATATAAACACCCCATGTGAAATATTGATGCCACATGAAGTGCACCACCCAAAGTGAGCGTATACTGTCTGGTACTTGTACTAAATGGATATTTCTCTTGATTAGTGTCCCAAATTTGAGTCCATGTTGGTTTGATGCGTCTGTTGTCAGACCAAAGGTTTCATCTGCTGTACGTGTCGCTGGTCTGAGACCATCCCACAAGTGAACAAGCCGGATGTGTCCATCCTGTGCTGGGGTGGTCACACGTGGCCGACGTGGATGAGGTGGATTTGCAGTACTGCCCGTCTGTTGGAAACCAACTCTCAAACGTCCTGTCGTCTGATAGTGAACATTCAGCTGCACAGCGACCGCTCTGGTGGACATTCCTGCTTCCAACATGCCAATGACACGTTCCCTCATGACCGGAGTCATCTGAGGCGTTGCTGCTTTGGTCAACATGTGACATGTTGGGGTGGCCTTTTATTGTCCCCAGTATAAGGAGTGTCTGAGTACTGCTCATTGTGTTGGAGCAGCGTCTGGATATGCCACACCCATGGACTGAATGGAATTAATGCATCACTGAGGCAGTGGTGGACTCAGATTTGGGACACTAATCAAGAGAAATATCCATTTAGTACAAGTACCAGACAGTATACGCTCACTTTGGGTGGTGCACTTCATGTGGCATCAATATTTCACATGGGGCCTTTATATTTTTGTTCAGTGGATATTCATCATAATGTCATAAGTCCATCCATGTTCTACACTCAGGTGTCTTTTACAACACTAGCAAGTGGGCATTACTGTTTAATGTTTCTGATTGTTATAAAGGTTGTTTACATCACTGTGGTTGTCCTTTCCCTTCATTGCTCCTGTCTCTCTTATTACACAGATAAGGAAAGAAGAAAAAGAAGAACCTCAGTCAAACAGTTCCTCAGGACTTTCCTTATATCTCCAGCTGACATCAAGCCAAAGAGCTTTCCAACAGGGAAACAAGATTAATGTCACAATTTACCTTCTTCTTCTTCCGTTCCCCTCAGGGGTCGCCACAGCCAATCATCTGCTTCCATCTGACCCTATCCTCTGCATCCTCTTCTCTCACACCAGCTAGCTTCCTGTCCTCTTTCTCTACATCCATAAATCTCCTCTCTGGTCCTCCTCAGTACATGTTCGGACCATCTCAGCCTCTCTGGCTTCATCTCCAGAACATCCACCATGTCCGTCCCTCTGATGTCCTCATTCCTGGTCCTATCCCACCTCCAGCTCTGCCTCCTGTCTCCAAACCAGACAACATGGCTGCCCTCACCATCGTCTTCCACACCTTTCCTTTCATTCTTGCTGCTACTCTTTTATCACACTTTCCTCCACCCGTTCCGACCTGCTTGCTTCTTCACCTCTTTTCCACCCTCTCTGGACTGTTGACCCTGATGTATAAACTCCTCCACCTTCTTCATCTCCAGTCCCTGTAACCTCAACCTCCACACGTCATCTGCAAACATCGCAGTCCAGCATCACATTTCACCTCAACAGACCCTCTCTGAGTGTCGTTCGGTGTTCGTCGTGGCCTACCTGCGCAGTTTATCCGTAAACTTGTCCAGCTCCTCCTGCGCTCGCCGCAGCTCCGTCTCCAGGTACTGCCGGGTGGAGTCAAACTCACTCTGCAGCAGCTCGAGCTTGTGCGTCGTGTAGGAAAGCCTTTTCCGCAAGTCCTCCTTCTGCTCCAGCAATGAGCTACACACACACATAGACACCCACACAGATGCACACACAGCAGATGATTGAGAAGCACCACGGGTCTGTGCTGATCTAAATGGACTTTGGGGAGTCTGCATGTCTTTCTGACCCCTGGATGGCCATGCAGCTGGGATGAGGACATCATGAGAGGGTGCAAAAACAAGAGGTTGTAGAAGTGCTTTGTATGACGATCTCCAGGACGAGGTAAGCCAGGATGCAGACCTTTTAAAGTTCTGCAGCACATTACAGAAACCAATCACCGGTGAGATTGGTCCCACCAAAAAAAAGAGAGGGTGTAATCTGTGATAAAATATGAGCCAATGAACTCTAATCTATCACATGAATGGACCCTGAAGGCTCGCATTTACGAAACAGTGATATCCCCCCACGTGTAATTCAGCCAGGCTATTTTTAGCGTATGTGCATTACCTGGACTTCAATCTAATAAAAGGCCAAGCGTGAGTGGGAAAAGAGGAAATGTCTGCTGCCGTGATGGATCTGAATGTGCACGGCCGGGCTTAATGGACCTCGTATTGACAGACAGATGGAGGAAGGAGGGTAATGACTATCTGCAGCCGGATAACAGAGAGCGCAGAGGAGATGGAGATGTGGTCACGTCGCTCTGCTCGTTTCTTCATTTTGTCTCTCTTTCAAGAAGATTACAGATGCAGACGGTGAGGCCGGGAGAAAAATCAGAGGCAGGTTCATTTCACTGAGCTTCTCTGGTCACTAAGTCGAGGTATTTCCCAGTTTCCATCTCATTAGCATGCGTGATAATGCTTCTGCAATCATGAAAAGCAGATCAGGTCAGAACTTGAGTTGTGTCGACTAAATATACAGAGAGATGTATTTAATATTTGCTGCTGGAGACAGAACTTCTCTGGTGGCACAAAGTCTTCCTCCTGAAATGATGTTGCCATGACTTAACTTGTCCCACATGTACGTTTTCTCACTGCAGTCCTGTCATGGTGGTTATAGTAGAGGTGTTTAATGTACACACTAAATAAAGTGATGCATACCATCTATCCACTTCTCTCAAGTCTAGTTAAGTTCAGGCAACTGTTAACCTTTAATTGCTTGGTTAAAGTTGCTGAGAGGTCAGTTACACGGTTCAGAGAAACTTAAGTCGGTTGTTGATGTTTGACGGGATGTGGACGAGTTCGTGCAAACAGGCTTTGGAGCCACAACCAACCACTGAAGGAGGTCCCTTCCTGTCGTTGTCACAGTGATAAACACATGGTTGAAAGAAATGAATGCTGGTTTGAAACAGGACACAAGCAGCCATGTCTCCTGTTAAAGTCTGATGTTCTGTCAACCCATTAATCCACTGAGTTTGTGGCTCTGTGTCGCCTCACTTCCTGCTCGTCATCTGTAACAGTTGTTATCACCAATAATCTAACTACAGGTTAAATATAGTGACTGCATGTAGAAAGATGGACGTAGTCGCTTTGACATCACCCACTGATTTGTGGACTAGAGTTGTGAAGGAACCACCTCGGTCTTTGGAAACTGAACCTAGCAAGTCAACAGCGGATCTTATCGCAGGATTCGTTTACCCCCTTTTCCACCAAGAAGAACCAGGTCTAGTTCTGGTGCCGAGTTGGTTCAAATCTGGTTCCTCCTAAGAACCTGTTTGCTTTTCCATTGGTCAAGGAGTCAAGTTGGAGCCATTGGGTCACCATAAAACCACTACGCTAGCATCCATTACATAGCAGTTAAACACAATAAGGTCATTGCTCCCTTCCTTCCCTCCCTCTCTCCTCCCTTCTTTCTTTCCTTCCTTCCTTCCCCTTGCTTCCTTTCTTCCTTCCTTCCCTCCCTTCCCTCCCTCCTTCTCTCCATCATTCCTTCCTTCCTTCCCTCTTTCCTTTCTAGATTCCCTCCTTCTTTGATTCCATTCTTCCTTCTTTCCCCTTCCTTCTCCTTGCTTTCTCCCTTCCTTTCCTCCCTCCCTCTCTCCTTCCTTCCTTCTTTCTTTCATTCCTTCCTTACCTTCCTCCTCCTTCTAACTTTCTTTCTTTCCTTCCTTCCTTCTTTCCATCCTTCCTTCATTCCCCTTGCTTCCTTCTTTCTATCCTTCCTTCCTTCCTTCCTTCCTTCCTTCCTTCCCAAGAAGAACCAGGTCCTAGTTCTGGTGCTTAGTTGGTTCTAATCTGGTTCCTCCTAAGAACCTGTTTGCTTTTCCATTGACAAGGAGTCAAGTTGGAGCCATTGGGTCACCATAAAACCACTACGCTAGCATCCATTACATAGCAGTTAAACAAACGCAGTAAGTTGATGATAATATCTATGTTTATCTCTATAGATGGTCTTAAGGCTGATTGTGAGGCGGAGGTCCTCCTGTTGCCTGGACACATCCGTGATCACGCTACTGGTGGGACACAACTGTAGCGGATTTCAGGTCAACAGTTTGTGGTAAACTTCCGTGTGTCCCGGGAGTCATTCCAATACATGTGTGATGGGACCAGGGACGTCCTGGAGAACAAGGACACTATTTAGCGCTTGTGTGTCCCTTTCCACCGTTGATGGTTGGTCACCATAACCCCGCCCCCAGCCCCTGACGTACTCGGTGCTTAGCTCTGGACCAGCAAAGAGTTGGTGCTTGCTGAGCTCCAGTTTTTAGAACCTGGAGTCGGTGCTTAGGTGGTGGAAACACAAAGAAGTGGAGCTAAGTCAGGCTCTGGCTCCGAACTAGACCTGGAACCAGCTCAGTGGAGAAGGGGTAACAGAAGTAAGGTGATACAGTTGATCCGTCACCCTGCTTTATTGTCTATGTTGCTGTAACTGGGACCAACATTTGCAAAAGAAAAAACATGACGTATTCAAAAACACTTAAAACTAGCGACTGAGAGACTGAAGACCAAGTAATGTCCAGTCTATAAACCTCAGACTGGATCAGGAAGACTGTCTATGCTTGTAGTTGCCACAGATCACATCTACAACTGTTACCTACATCTGTATTACAATAATTATGTCAGTAAGTGAAAAATCACTGCCCACAGAGTGATTCAATGTCTCAAGTGACTGGATGGCATTTCAGAGCTGCATTACCCAGCAGCCCCCACCTCCTCACCTCCTGCTTCTTTTTGATTGGCAGCCACTAGCAGGGGAATACAGGTGTTTGCTGTTTGGTAGAGGACGGGTTTACGTGAAGTAGCTCCAGGGATGAAACATCCCCCATTAGTGACCTCCTCTGTGAGAGGGAGCTGAGTCAGACGTAATGAGTGTTTTCATTCCGGTGAGATGAGATGACGAGGCGACATGACTCCTGGGCTCGGGGAGGCGGGATGAGGCTGCTTTAGCACCTCTGCACCGCAAAGAAGAGACACCTCGTGGGCGGATGAGCGGACAAACAGATAAAAACGAGGATGAATGGAAAGATGGCGTCCGGCGGTGATTTGCTCTTACCTCTTCTTCGGATGTTTGCCACCATTTCGGGGGACTTTTAAGGCGGTTTTGCCAATGTATATCTTTTTCATGGTTTGCCTGTGTTCCTTCCCTCTCATGTGTTTATAGGGCTTGACCGCAGGGAGCCGGCATGTATGTTAGATTCCCAAAGGAGACCAGCTAAGTCTGGCCTGCAGAATTACTGAGCGCTCTATCTGTGTGGATCCTGCCAAACAAAGCAGACAGACAAGTTGGCAACTATTAGTGACGACGGTTCAAGCAGGGACCTGGTTGAAGGACAAAGTTGATGTTAGAAGTGCTGGACCACCATTGCTGTCAAAACGCCAACATTTTCGCAATCATAGTCACTTTAATGGCACGTATCCCCACAGTTTGGTCCTTGGCAAGAAGAGAAAAGCTTAAACAACATTAAACCCTGCACTAAATCCAGAGGAACTGATCATTCTGAAGGTTAATATCTTTTAAAAGGTTATAATTCACCCTCTTTAGTGGAGCCTTTGGGCTATTCTTTGTTTGTTTTCTGTTTCCGCCGACGCCTGCAACGAACCGGTGGAAGTGAAAACGAGTCCACAGCTATCAAAGACACCAGCGCTAAATGTCAGGAAGGTTTCTTTTAGTCTTCTGGCAAAGTTCAGCTGTCACGTGAGGAGAATCCATCGAAGGAGAGGAAACATGCAGCACATTTCAGGCTGAGCAACGTCGTGGAATTTATACCATCCCGACCCTCTGCTTAACGTTAGCTTGAACGTGGATTCAAATTAGAAGTGTTTCTCCGCAGCTATAAATATGAAACCTTCATTGTGAGATGCTAACCGGCCTCATCACGACTGAGTGGGTTTGATCGGATGTTGACAGCAGCCTAGAACACGAGCAAACAATGATGCAGCCGTTTTCACAAAAAGGCACTTCGATGCTGCTAAATCTCTGATTGTGCACATACATATGATCTGATTCTTCTCACCTAAGTCATACACCGACTTCAGATGAGAGAGAAGACATATGTATGTGCTGTATATGAAATAGCCACAACTCTTTTGAATTTAGCAAAGAACTACTTAATTATTGCAGACTTCCTTTACTCACAGTGAAGAGCCAGAGGTGTTTCAATATCGGCCTGATATCGGCCTGATATCGGCCTTTGTGGCAGGCCGATATCAGATGAATCAGCGAAAACAAACGTCTCTTGCAGATCTTGATCTCGGATACGTCCACGCACAAATGTGAGAACCGTCACATGCATCCGGAGCTTCCTGTGCAGACACCTCCTCCATCCCTCCAGCGCTCCAACGCTGACGGCAGCACAGGTGAAACTCCCAGCAACACACAGACAAACGGTGCAGGTTATCAGACTCGATCAAAGCTCCTCCGATCCGAACGCCGGACCGACCATTTGGGGAGGAAGCAACGGCGGAGCGTGGATGTGGCTGCGGCGGGTCAGAGCTCCCGTACAGCTGCAGGTGTAGCGCACATGCACACGTGAAGAAACCCGACGACACACGGAAACATGTTGATCCGCTGACACCCAGTTGTTGGGAGGTGATTTATGCTGCTGGCTGAAGAAGCAGGGAGACGTGTCCTCCTCCAGATGGTGACAGCTCACCACCACCGCCACTGGAGCCTTCACTCCAGCTGCTCCCCTCTGAGTCATAGCACAGCAGCTCTGAATATGTGTGTGTGTGTGTGTGTAACATTTGGCAGGTGGAAGCGTGTCTTTGTGTGCATATGCGGTGTAGAAACACGCGAGTTCATACATGCAGTTTACACTTATTTGCCTGTATGTTCGAGGATGTCTTCACGTGTGCGCCTGCATGTGTGTCTATGTGTTTGTGTGACTGAAACGAACAAACACTAAAGGACAGCTGTTCACGACATGTCTCAGGCCTGTCCGCTGTTAAACCACCAACACACACACACACGGCTCACACACTCGCTTGCTTCTCCCTCCTTCACACTGCAGCAAAAACCTCAGAAGGGGCTCATTCAGATGGCGCTGCCTGCCACCCACTCGTGCCACGCTGACATTTGAGAGGAACTCGGAGCACTGAAAAGAAGAGGAAGAGGGAGGCGGTAGGGGAGGAGGAGGACATTAAAGTTGCGGAACGAGGGAGAAGGGAGAAAGCAGGAAGCTTTTTGGGGGAAATGTCAGCCGGGGTATTTACAGTTTAGCCAAAGACAGTGAAGAGGAAGCGAGCGTTGCCAAATTAGAAAGGAGAAGCAAAGAGAGTGGGTGTGAAGCCTCTACTGAAATCACACATCTCTGCTTCTCCTTCCTCTCCTGTTCCCCGCCTCCTCTGTTGATCTTCCCCCCTTCCTGCCTTTGGCTCTCAGGAAAAGCCCTCCTCACAGGCCCAGGCCTCAGCGGCAGAGCAGGATAACCCGGAGGCTGACTCATGCAGCGGCGGGGAAATGAGGTGAAGATGATGCTCTACCTTCCCCGTGTGCAGACGGAGCATCAGCAGCTGACCTGCAGCAGTCGCTTTCTCAATGACATGTACAGGATGACTCAACCACCTCATAGAAATAAAACCCTACTTTCACATCACAGAGCGTCTTCTGTGAGTGTGTGTGGGTTTATGCCTTTGCCATTTTCCTGTCCAACCTTGATTAACCGAGGACACAGACACCTAAGCAGCTACAAAGCGCCATCATTAGCAGCAGCAGGGGATAACGACCCGCCGAACGGATTTCATGTGCTGCTGCTGGTGGTGGTGGCGCTCGGAACGAGGAAGTAATCACGGCAACACCCCAAGAGGATTTTTAGGAGCGGAAGAGGTGATGGAGACTTTACCTGAGTCCCCAGCACAAGCAGGAAGAGATATACAAGTCGTAGGCTGAAATTCAGACACATGAAACAGATGGAAAAGACGGAACGTGATCCCAGAAGGCCGGTTTCTGAACATCATCGATGAGTGTTAGTGGAATAGTTCACATCTTTTTGCAGAAATGCTCTTTTGCTTTCCTGCCAGGACATAAATGAGCAGATCGATACCGTTCTCCATCAGAAACAGGAAGCTGCAGCCTGTTGGCTAACCTGTCTTGTCAGAAGATGACAAAGTTTTCCCACCGGCGCCTCTAAAGATCACAAATCAACACATGTATCCTTGTTCGTTTACATAGCAGAGGGCTATGTGTGCTAGTTACTGACCAGGAGCAGAACGTTTCTTAACACTAGCAAAGGGTTTAAAGTTAACTAGTGAATGTCAGAGACTCTTTTGTTACCTGTGGACAGAGCCAGGCCAGCTTTTTATTTGTGCAGGGGTTTAAAATACATAGGATTCGAATACAGCTATGTCCAGACCCTGACCTAGGGCTCAAGGTCTGGTTTGAAATATCAAGATGTTCTTTATGATCATTTAAACCAACCTTCACCTGGTCTGATGTCCTTATGCAGCCAATGATCACTCTAGTTTCACTGAGTGCAGTCCTCACGTCATGGGTAAATGATAAAAATGCAAACATGCCAGAGTTCAGGTCCCTCTAATCCAATTATTTTCTGTTACGCCCACCCTAGGAAGAAGAAAGCATTTCGCGCCCCCGTTCACCGCGACTATAAATAGCATAATTTGTCTATAAAATTGTTATAAGTACACCTCTGCATAACACTGTATCCTTAATAACATTAAAGAATACAAAAAAGACATAAATATAGATCAACTTACAACAAAGAACAACTTCATTAACGTTGTTTTGTCCGCTGCCAACATTTTCAGACACAGTAAACACTAGAGCTGGTCCTGAATATTCGGATATCTGTATATTCCGGACCAGGCCTAGTGTTTAGTTTTCAATGAGCACTAGTGTTCGTTGTGGTGACATTTGGATAATAATTTTGATTTTTGAATAGTCATGCGCGCCACCGCCATGCGCTGCCGAGTGTCGCCGAACGCTGCCGAGCGTTGTCAAGGCTGTAGTACGTTGCCGAGCACTGTCGAGTGTTGCCGAGCGTTGCCGAGCCTGTAGTACGTTGCCAAGCGCTGCCGAGTGTCGCCGAACGCTGCCGAGCGTTGTTGAGGCTGTAGTACGTTGCCGAGCGCTGCCGAGTGTTGCCGAGCGTCGCCGAGGCTGTAGTACGTTGCCAAGCGCTGCCGAGCGTCGCCAAGGCTGTAGTACGTTGCCGAGCGCTGCCGAGTGTTGCCGAGCGTTGCCGAGGCTGTAGTACGTCGCAGAGCGCTGCCGAGCGTTGCCGAGCATTGCCGAGGCTATAGTACGTCACCGAGCGTCACCGAGGCTCTAGAACGCTGTTGTGGTTCTTGTATGTGGACCTGCATACTAGAACCCCCCCACCCACTCTGGCCAACACCGCGGCACAAACCGTATATTAGATATATTTACCGAATATTGGATCCTAGTAAACGCACCGGTTGTTCCTCGTCTCCCACCGTAGCCACAGTGAAGGCAAGCACTACATTCGCTTCGTCATATTTCCTCGTCTTAGCTTTCAGGAGACTTTCGTTTGTCTCGTCATCTCCGTCGCCGTTCTTTTCATCCCTGTTAAATATTTTTCCATGGTGTCTCTTGAAGGTTTGTTCACTGCACTTCATATCTCCTGCTCTGTGCTGTGTGTGCGCATGCTCAGAACAATATAAAACCACACACCATAGAGCTAATACTCCCTGCACACACTCTGACAATGAGAGCGCCACTGCCACCTCCTGTAGTGGATGTGCAATTACACTTTATTCTAGTACAGCGAAGAAAAGCATGTTCCCCGGGGTCACATGCCCACCCCGGCATCGCACCGCCTCACTATTTGAGAAGCTCTGCTGGAAGTAAACAGTCGGTTCTGTTTGCACTGCTTACATCTGCACAGAGCAAAAATTTTTGCACTTTTCATACAGCTGGATTACCTGTTCTGTTTGCGCTGTTTACATTTTCTCATTCTCGTCATAGCTCTTGAAGTCATTCTGCTCCGATATTTACTACACTATGTTTACACATCCCTTTCTATTTTGGATTTATAGGTTATAATTTACTATTTTGTGTCTTTGCTGCTGTAACTCCCCAAACCTGGGATAAATAAAGTACTTCTATTCTATTCTATTCTATTCTATTCTATTCTATTCTATTCTATTCTAAACATAACAAAATGGTATCAAAAGGTCTGATAACATTTTCAGGATGTTCTTTTTTTGCACTAAAACAAAGGGAAACGTTTGGAGTTGTCGTTATTTATCGGTTATTATGCTGTGATTTTACTGCTCCGGCCCACTTGAGATCAAAATGGGTTGTAAGCGTCCCCTGAACTACACTGAACAAAACTATAAATGCCCCATGTGAAATATTGATGCCACATGAAGTGCACCACCCAAAGTGAGCGTATACTGTCTGGTACTTGTACTAAATGGATGTTTCTCTTGATTCGTGTCCCAAATTTGAGTCCACCACTGCTTCAGTGATGGATTAATTCCATTCAGTCCATGGGTGTGGCATATCCAGACGCTGCTCCAACACAATGAGCAGTACTCAGACACTCCTTATACTGGGGACAATAAAAGGCCACCCCAACATGTCACATGTTGACCAAAGCAGCAACGCCTCAGATGACTCCGGTCATGAGGGAACGCGCCATAAGTGGACTCAAATTTGGGACACTAATCAAGAGAAATATCCATTTAGTACAAGTACCAGACAGTATACGCTCACTTTGGGTGGCGCACTTCATGTGGAATCAATATTTCACATGGGGCCTTCATATTTTTGTTCAGCGTAAAATGAGTTTGACACCCCTGCTTAAACAGAACTAAATGGTATGAAGTGGTCTGGTAACGTTTTTGATATTTTAAAATCAATAATGAATATCACTGAACATGGGTGAACATATAACGTATGTTGAATATACACAGATAAATTGCAAATACAAGCATAACTGTCTCATTAAACATTTGGTTAAGGTACACAGACAATATATAAACCTCATGCTGTGTTTCGTATGCCATTAGAAATCAACATAAACTCAAAGTAGTATTAATGTTGTTGACAAAACTAGTTCTTAAATTGTGCACAAGTTAGGAGTAGAAGCATGGAAACGCCTCGAGCCATAAGAACACTGACATACACACACACATACACGAGCACATGCTGTTCGACAAAAACAGCAACAGCCTCCAGACAAGAAGCTCATGTCTCGGTGCCAGAGAAGCCAACCGAGAGCTGTCCTAGCAAAGCTGGTGAGACCTCGTCTTTGTGCGACCCAGAATCCACAAGCTCAGACCACAACTTCGGAACTCTCAGTCTGAAACATCTCAGCTGTTTATCGAGTCCTAAATCTGCGGTTCTGGGTTGTTTTTTGCATCTTCTCTGCACTCTCTTCCCTTCTTTGAGCTCTGACTTGTTGGTTGATCATAAAACAGGTCGCTGAATGTTCTGGCCTATGACCCAGAAAAAAAAGGCCGTCAAAAAGAGACGGGATGGAAAAGCAGCGGCGGCTTTCAGAAGGGTTCGACTCATTAAAATAGACGACGCACACACACACGGCACGCTGCCCGCCGTCACAACACACTGTTTACGAGTGGAGCTCAGATGGACAGGTGCTGATTAGATATGACAAAGGAACAACCTCTGCAAACCTGCTCGCCTGAAGTGTGCCGCTTCATGTTTGCACATACAACACATTGAGCAGGCCGCTAGTCCATCCATGGCTCTCCAGAGGCCGCCTAAAAAGCCTCGACACAGGGAATGGAGCTTTTACCTGAAAAAAAGACTACACTGAGGAAAATGTAGAAAGCGGGACGGCACTAACAGCCTCCCAGCAGAGCGTCATTAATGTAGCGGCTTAGGAAAAACAACGATGTGTAATATGTGACCTCAAGCTCAGGATCATCTCCGGCAAACAAGCGACTGAGAATTAAAGGAAAGCTTTAATTTACGATCCTGAATTCCCTCACAGGTCACCATTAGGAAGGTTTCACAACTAAAATGTTTATAGTCTAGTTATTATATCTCATTTGTGTAAGTTTAAGACAAAAATACTTTGTGTTATATGTGTGCTAGCTTCGTTTTTAGCATATAGCATACTTGTTCTAAAGGGTCTTACATGTATCATACTCACTACTGTCCTATAAGGCAGCTGCTAGCTTTATTTTTCATCTGCTTGGTTTATTCTTATTGCATTGTGTTTTCTGAGCACATATCTGACACGAGAATGTCCTGAATTCATACATTTCTATGTTATCTTGCACTAATGCTACATTAGTTTATTATAAATGAACTAGAAAAGCCCTCATAGAGCGCAGACCTCCACTAAGCAGCTTCAGTCCACCCCAACACAATCTCCCAATGACTAAGTATCCTTAAAAAAAGTTAATTGTCCGGTAATCACTCTCACACCGTAGCACTGCTGTGGTTGAGCACGAGCGGCCGACACCCACCATATATGTGCAATTTACTTTCCTACCACAAGGCGGCACTGCAAGGCTTTCTAACACTCCCAATGTTAAAGAATCTTTTTTAAAAATTCCTGGATGGAGTAGGTGATCTGGATCACTCCCAAAATGTCATCATTTCTTCCTTGTTCCATTTCACATATCTCCTGAAAATTTCATCCAAATCCGTCCATGAATTTTCGAGTTATTTTGAACACAAACAAACAAACAAACCAACGCCAGCAAAAACATAACTTCCTTGGCAGAGGTAATTACAGGTAAATGCTTAAACTAAGTCACCCAAACAGCTCATTTCAGCATTATTCCTTTGCTGTCAGTGATGTTCATAATGACTGCTGTCCCATTTTAAGTTTAATTAACTTGGTTTTATTTGTACAGACCGAGGAAGGAGCCGGCTTAACAACACAGGTTACCGTCAGTGTTAAATTCAGATCACGTTATCTAAGTTATAGCAGCTGACATATGCAGTCAGAAGCTGTGTAGGCAGCTTCATCGCTATGAGGAATAAAGCTGACCTTTACCATCTGACTGCTGCTGCCGCTGAGGAGGGCAAAGGCGAGGAGGAATGATGGGGTTGAGATGATAAGATCCACCTAATAACCCCCACAGGAGCTGTCGGAGCATGAGGAGGAGGGGGGGGAACAGTAGACTGGCTGTTCAGACCACACAGGACAGAGCCGAGCGCGAATAGAGCAACACCGGCCACTTGAGCAGGTCGAAACTCTTTCAACCAAACACATGTCCTCTACGGCTTTAGTTCGTTTACACTGATGTGCCAAAACATTAAGACCACCTCAGAACAGCTGAGCAAGGACTCTTCAAGTTGAACTTTAAAGCAGAACAGCAGCCACTGTGAATACCACTGACAACAAGGGAATAATGCTGAGCTAATGCTTAGCATTTAGCCATAATGCTAAACTAATGTTAAAAGAACAGGAAAATCAGACCTGTCTGTCCTCTCACCACCACTGCACCCACCCAGTATTCTGCACATAAATGGTGCATAGTCTGCACTTATACAGCACCTTTCTACCTTAGTGGTACTCAAAGCGCTATACGATGTGTCTCGCATTCACCCATTTACACACCAATGGCGACAGACTTCCATGCAAGGTGCCTGCCAGCCATTGGGACCAACTTGGGGTTCAGTGTCTTGCCCACGGACACTTCGGCATGTGGAGGGACCGGGGATCGAACCGCCAACCTCGCGATCGGTGGACAACCCGCTCTACCACCTGAGCCACAGCCGCCCTAAACAATCTAGATCTTGTCTAGGTTGCTCACGTCACCTGCCCTGTTCTCGTGTCCAGCATGTTGGCTATGAGATCTAACTGTTCACTTAGCCTATCCCAGGCTGTACCATGTTCCATTGCTGTGAGATAAAGCATCGTTAGTTTCACTGGTGAGTGTTCTGGCTTATCGGTGTGTCGGTGAAGTTAAGCCAAAATGAAAGAAACAGGAAAGCCGAGGAGACTGTTGAGGAGGACCACTCACTGGCAGCTAGTCCACTTAGCTTCACAAAGACTGGGCTAGGAAACGGCTAGCATGGATCTATCTAAAGACAACCAAATCAGTAATCAATATGGATCTTGTTTGTTTGATCTAAGCACAATGATAACAACAGACTGAACCAACAAGCCACAATGTTAATAGGCAAGCTTCAGAGGCATGGTCATAATCCATTACCGTCACACCAAGTCAGGCTAGCTGTTTCCCCATTTCCAGTCCTTCTGTTAGGCTAACAGTCACCAGATCTCCACCCAAGACAACTCGCTGGAGATCACATGTTGCTGCTCAGGTGGTGGAGCAGGTTGTCCACTGATTGCAAGGTTGCCGGTTCGATCCCCGGCCCCTCCGCATGCTGAAGGGTCCTTGGGCAAGACCCTGAACCCGAAGTTGCTCCCAATGGTAGATTAGCGCCTTGCATGGAAGTCTGTCGCCATTGGTGTGTGAATGGGTGAATGGGAAACACATTGTAAAGCGCTTTGAGTACCACGAAGGTAGAAAGGTGCTGTATACTGTAAGTGCAGACCATTTACTATCTATTTTTAATTGCATCTTATGGTGTTTTATCTTTCAGTTCACCTGTACGCAGCTTAAAAAGATTCACTTTCGGCCTACTTGACAAACTGTCAAAACACAA
This sequence comes from Dascyllus trimaculatus, assembly GCA_024666655.1. Taxonomy (NCBI): domain Eukaryota; kingdom Metazoa; phylum Chordata; class Actinopteri; family Pomacentridae; genus Dascyllus; species Dascyllus trimaculatus. The sequence continues at coordinate 1,667,739 of CM045455.1, read as the reverse complement.
ATAACTCGACTGCTGTTTCCAAGGTGCAGGACACATGATGAAAACTGGACAAGGAAGCGTGTTTGAAAGAGTACAAAGGACCTTTTAGTGGCCATTTCTTTCTGTGTAACAACTCAATCGGCATTTTAAAACTCCAAAATTAAGTTGGACTTTTGTTTCCTCGCCGTCCAAGGACATCATGTCATCGTCGCTCTTTCAGATAGCAGCATAATGATTTTGTTCCATGTTGGCTTGTCGTTCATCTTTCAAGGACAGATGTCACTTTTTAGAAGTGGTGTCAGTCTCACTTTTAGAACGAAACACTTCACGTTGTCAGACATCGGCTGGAACAGACCGACAGCGTTTAGAAACCCTTTGAAACCTTAAATCTGGGAGGCCCTTCTCTGCACCGGAGCTCCGGTTCTCCACTGTGTCGCCATGTAAAATTCACATCTCCGTCTCTGCCACGGGGCCCCGACACAGGAGCCCGACCGAGGGAGAGAGAGAGAGGGAGACGTTTCAGGAAATTTCATCATTTAGACTAGCATGTGTTTGAGGTGGAGGCGGCTGAGAAGGGAGGAAGAGGTAGGGTCAGGCTCACAGGTGAGTCTGTTTGACCGCCTCACAGCTTCTTCAGAGGTTCTACAGGTGACCTCGTGCAAAGAGCGAGGAGAGAAGGTGCCGGCCTCGTCTCAGCAGAGATGCTATAATTCATCTGAAGAGGTAAGGACAATCGATGGCTCATGTCAGAGAAGCACCCCGTAAAGATTAATTACCCCACGTCGGCTGGTTAAACGGCTTTTACACGGTAATCTGCCTGAAATCGTAATAACACCATCGGTAATTGAACACAAAAGGGAAAGCTGTGGCGGATTAATAACGGTTCATTAGTAACGGCGTTAATTAAAACACGTCTACTGTAGGACAGCGAGGTAAAAAGGTGAGGAAGAGGAGGCAGCCTCTTCATCGTGCTGCTTTAATTCCCAACTTTAATCAGAAAAGTGGGTGAGCGCTCGTAATTTCGCAGTGAGCTCATTAAAATCTGTTTACACCGGCGCGAGGAGGCATCGGTTGAGTTATCACCGGGGTCTGTGGTTCGAGGCTGCCAGGCGTATTCATGCACACAGAAATCATATTGTTGAGTTGGTTCTGGAGGCAAAGCGCTGCCGCCATGCAGAGCCATTAATCAGTGTTATAGGTGCATTCCGACAGGTGATCACTCAAAGACAGACACGGAGGAGTTGTGGGCGGACAATGTTAACGCATTTAAGACTGTTTTAAAAAACCCTCTCGATTGATCTGATGAAGAAGAATCTTTTACAGTAGCGTCGCATTCACCGCAGTGAATTTCAAAGCCAAGAGATCCCCTGCGTTCAGCCGCCTTGCCTCGTCTCGCGAAACCCACCTTTTTTAAAATCTTTGACAAACTATCAGAGAGCAGAAATCATTACCGGCAGCACCGCATCAGCACAAAGTGTAACCGCAACCCATACAGATGAGCACGTAAACACAGACATCCACACACACACACACACGGACAGAACCAAGCCAGCTTTGTAATCCAAATCAAAGATGCAAACGGTGAAGCAGTACCTTCCGCTCACGCAGAGCTTCATCCTGGAGACCGACAGATAAAATCCTCCTGCCTCAGCCTCGCCGGAGACGGAGAAAACCCCCCTCCGAACGCAATCTCGATCGGCTTACCCAGCTCTCCCCTTAAAGGCTCGGAGAAACCCCAACACATGCACGCCCCACCACCACCGCCACCACCACCACCACTGCTGCCGCCACAACCAGCACCACGCCACTCCAACAGCAGCAGCAGCAGCAGCAGCTGAAGCAGGAGAGAGAGACTGTGCCGGAGTGGAAAGGCAGAGAGGAAGAGTGGGAGGGAAGCAGCTTAAAGGAAGAAGACAGGGAGAACGCGGGGGCGTGAAAGATATGTGCAGAGCAACAGAGAGGGAAATGGAGAGAGAGAGGGAGAGGGAGAGGGAGAAGCTTACCTGACAGTGTCTATGTTGTTCATCTCTTCGTCAGGCACCTTAAGGAAATGACAGCATGTTAGTGGAGGGGACCATCACACCATCATACCGGCCCTGGAGCTGCCAAGTAGAGCGCTGCTGCAGCCACACATCCACAAGGAAGACATACATATTCAGCAGGCGCATTCACTGTTTCCCTCTGTTTTTGTTTATGCCCCCGCCCTTCTATCTCCCCTGCTTCCTCATTTGCTCCCTTCCCTTCCCTCTTGTAGAGAAAGCCCATCCAGCGCTCATCAGGCTGCACTCGGACGTCTGCGCTTACTTGAGGTGAGAAGGGAGCAATCATATCATACCGAGAGTGTGAGAGGAGAGAGGGGGGGGAGGCAGAGTGGAAACCTCCATTGCAGCCAGACTGCAGATACATGGCAAGCCCCCCCCCGACATGAGGGGTACCGGCAGCAGCTCGGTGTCTTTGCCGAGGTGAGGATGTGGTGAGAGAGAGAAGGAAGACAGAAGGGGGGAGGTGAAGGGAACAGGTGGTTCAATCTGTTGAATCTTACATCTCCAGTCTCAGGCTGTTAGTGAGAATACGTTACGTCCAAGTGTGCTGCTGGCCCTTTTTCTGAAAGCGATGAATTATGCATCAACTTGACAACATCCCCCCCCCTGAATTTTCATCTTTATTTAGACTCGGGATGCAGGCCTGATGGAGTGCGGCGCTGCTGTGTTGATTTTGGAAGAGGGTTTAACCTTTTGTGCACAGGAGGACGGGGCTCACGCATGTTCCTCTAGCAACCGCAATCTCCAGCGAAACACAGATGAAACCGGCTCGCATCTTCACCTGGCGCGGAGCAGAACCCCGAACGCCTGCGGAGAACGCTTCGTTGCTGCGCTCCTCGCACAAGTCCTTGCACTCGAAACTTCGCAGCAACACACACAGACGCTCACACTGCACCGAGATGAACACCAACAGGCTCGCATGCCTGCCTCTCAGCCCCCACACCACCCACCTTTTTTCAAGCAGTTGCTAAGGTGACGGCAAAGGCTGAATTTTAATCAGACAATAAATTAAGGCAATGCGATCTTCTCCTTTATTATTTAATGGCACTGATTTTAAGGACCTGTCATGAATGCTTTGGCTTTCTGGGAGGAACACCGACAGACCAGTCAGACCGATCACATGTTCATGGACGCTTCATGCTGTCCAGGAATATTTGTACTGAACGATACACTTTAATGCATTCTAATGTGTATTTTGAAGCAAGGCACCCAAAGCCAGATGGGTTAACGTCTACCATTGAGATGAATGTCATGTTGAGACTGTTAATACACTCACTCTTGATGCAGTAATTGCTGACTGAGCCTTCAGGCTTGTCCTTCTGTGAAACGCACACCGCTACTATAACTGTGGAAACACCAGTTGCTGCTCCCGAAAGAAAACCGCCGCTCAAACAGGTCCTCCGGCCGTTTTAGCGAGGTTACGTCTCAAGCTGAGCAAATGACGAGCGTCACCGAATAGATGTGAGTGAGTGGGCCGAGCCGGTAGATGACTGCATTGTTCAGCCGGGATTGTTTGTGTGGAGGAGTTGCTGATGGGGAGAATGCTGATGAGAGCTCCCATGGGAGGGTGCTCACCGGTCAGCGTGAAGCAGCACTCGTGTGCAGACTCACAGACACCATCCACCTGAACAAGTGGATCAGCCGAGTGGTAGCATGGCGGCGGGGAGCAGCGGGAGATCACACACCGACCAGATGTCCCCTCTTTTAAATTACTTCTCTGAGCAAGAGCACCTGGCTGCAGACCTCCACTGTCAGGACAGGAAGTAACGGGTAAGAAAAGAAAAGGACATTTAAAGCTTCCAGTCCAGTAGGTGGCGGTAACATGTGAGGTTGGTTTGCTAACCGCTAATTAAACCAAAAGAAGAAGCAGCCGTTTAACGAGTGGTTGTGGCTGTTTCTCAGTATTCCTACTTGTCCACAGTGCTACCATGATGTGACACAACATTTAGTTTTAACGTTTTTTAAGGCGAGAAAGTGGTTGTATGAACATCAAATCTGTGGCCAATAAAAATTGACTCCAGTGATGTCGGAGATGTGAGTGTCCCCGTTAGACAGCTACTACCAGGCGGTCAGCGCTCACAGCTCCCCGCTGACAGCAGCCTTAGCTCGGATAGACTTTCTGAAATCTGCCGCTGGCTCTGACGGTTCTGTAGCAGGATAGAAGTAGTTTTACGGGAATCTAACGGTCACACTTTTGTTTTTTAATGTCCCCGGTCGCCGACTTTGTCATTATATTAGTAATTATTGTGTTGTCTTCATCACCTGTAGTACGTCTGTGTTCTATTCTTATGATGTAACTGTGCATTAAAAATAACATTTAAGGATTATTCTGTTAGCAGGCATAAAACTCACAATGGGGCTCATTCTCAAAATAACAAGTTTAATATATAAATTAAAACAATATATACTATAGACGATGGTCTAGTAGATTTTAGGTTGTATTGCTAATGCATTAGCGCGAAAATTAACTCCACCAGAAGTGCCTACGTGATTTTATTTTGTAATGCATCCTGTGCATTTCCTGTTCTCACAGTGGAGGTCTGCAGCCAGGTGCCTCTCTTTCTGAGGGGAGAGTTTTTCCATGCAGCAAAGGGTCTGGAGCCGGACTCGAACTCATGACCGCTGCCGAGGAACTGAGCCCAGGTGGTATCGCCTTAACTCCGAGAGCTAAACGCCGGCCCTTTCAAGTTACTTTAAACTGATTTGAAGCTTTTCTTTATCCTGGCAAACCTCGCTAACCCTGCTGAGTTTTTCTCGTGTGTGTGGCTAAAATAGCTTCTCGCTGCAACCAAAAATAACGCTGACAAGAGCAAAGAGGGCGACCCGAAGTTAGACTGCTTTGTATTTGGAAATGGATCAAACAGGAAGAAAATCAACACCCGAAGCTCCACGTTCTCATGAATCCTTCAGTTTTCCAGCTCACTACTAAAAAAAAACCAGGAGACAAACTAAGTCAACAATCAGCTCATGAACACAGTGAAGCATCTAAGCACCGAAAGAAACAGATTTTAATTAAAGGAAAAAATCAGAGAGAGGAAAAAACACTGATACTCATTTGGTGACCAGGAAGGCAACACTTCAACACAATAAGGGTCACAGTGGCACTTACAGCTCATGTCTGCTGCCCCCAAGTGGGCAAAAATATTGATAATGCAGCTTTTAAGATGCTATAATGTAAGAATACTTGAGGCCAATGCTGCCCTACATGTGTACGAGCACATGTGGGGATAGCGGCATGGATGTTTTCTTATGCAGAAGACGTCTTCCATGTTTTTCTTTACATATCTGGAGGTAATATTTAACTGTTGTCTTTATTTTTCTTAGAATCGTGTCGTATCTTACTGCTCCTTGGATCATTCAACCCTATAGATCACATCAGACAAAGGGGCTGTAACTTCATGACGTTGCACCTCTTTACACTTTGAATGCTAACGAAGCAGAAGGACCCCAGAACAATCAAGACGAGCTCATTGAGATCGTGCAAAGACCGCTTCAGACTCTCTGGGAAACAACTTCCGCTCCAATCACAACATATGTTCAGAGCCTCGCTTTGATTAAAGGCCGGGACGACTTTCATCACTCACCATGTTGATGCCTCTGGGCAGGGACACAGATCTGTAGGGGTGTCTGGGGAAGCCACGGTGGAACTCGGGAAAGAAGTTCCTCATCTCAAATCCTTGACAGAACTGTGGAGGAGGCGGGATCAAGCTGCCCTCGTCTATTCCCAGCTGTGGCGGTGCTTCTGCCTTCACCTCGCCATCCCTCCTCACGGTGTCGATGTCCGTCTCCAGATATGCTTTCTGTGCCGGGTCAGGGGACGTCTGCTCTTCTGGAGTCTTCGGCTGCTGGGCCATTGGGCAGGGTAGCCTGGAGCTCGCCGCTTCCACCTGGTCCTCAGGCTGATCTGGGCTTGTGGTGCTGAAGCCAGAGGGAGACGCTGGTTTTCCAAATGCCTGCAGGCTGTTTGGGTCGAGCACATTGGACGTCACCTCATCCAGGAACTGTGAAAACTTCAGCTTGGCTTCGATCCTTTCCTCCGGCAGCCACTGTAGTTTCACACTTTTAGCGCTGCTGAGAGTTTGTGTAGAGCCCCTCCCCTGATGCAGCGTGTTATGATAGCCGCCTCCTCCCTGCTCCACCTGTGGATGAGCTCTGCCATGAGGCCCCCTGGACGGATGTGCTGCTAGCTTCCCCTGCCCTCTCACTGCTCTGAGTCGGGTTTGAAAAGCCTCCTGGCTCTGCTTCTTGATGCAGCTGTGCAGGAGGCAGGTCACCCCGGAGCCCCAGCTGTTCAGGCTGCCTGTGCCCTCGCTGCTGCTCCTGCTGCCTCCTGGGCTGCTGCTGGGGACACTGGGGCTCGGGGAGGACTGGTTAGAAGACATGCCTATCAGGTCCTCCAGCCAGACCTGATCCCCGTTAAACATGGGGCCGGTGGGACTGGAGGGAGCCCAGGATTTAGGGGGTGGCTGAGGCTGCTCTGCTGCATCTGTCTGGGAGAGGAAGCAGGCCGTCCTGCTCGTCCAATCCATCGGCTTGAGTCTGGTCTGCATGGACGTGTCTTCTCTCTAATTGAGGCAACTGGCAGATGATCCATGGTCTGGTGGACAGCTCCGATTTTAAAGAGTTCTACCCCAATCCTGTGTCATTATTACGCAAGCCCGACCTAAAAATGGTCCAATACATTTCACTCTAGGCTGAACAGATGGCCTCCTTTAGTGCCAGGATAACCCCCCGCTATGTCAGGCAGGGACATCCACACTCTGAGTCAAAGACTGTGAAGATCATAGCTTCTCGGCTGGTAATCTGCAGAAGCTCCAGGTTTGGGTTTAATGAGAGGGAATTTTCATACAAGCCGAGCACGTGTCTTCGCTAGTTGAGCTACTCGGGGGGTGCAGTTCTTAATTAGACGGTCTATTGATAGCTGAGCAGGCAAAGCTTTTTCCAGGTCAGTGCTTGTAGAGGAGCATTGATCTGACAGAGCACATGGCCGTGACACACACACACACACACACACACACACAGACTGACGGACAGGCTTGTTCAGTAATGGATCACGGTAATCTCATCAATATCTCTCATTAACAAAACTGTCCTGCTTTAAAAAAAAAACTGCATGTTTTGAAATGGAGATGTCCTGTTGTGGAGTGCTGCCTAAGAACAGATAGAAACTTTAATTATACCATCTACTGCACTTGGACACTGTTTCACAACATGCAATTACACTGTTTTAATGGATCAATACCACTCTCATGTCCGTGCGTCAAGAGCTGGAACCAGAAGGCAGTTAGCCAGCTTAGTATAAAGACTGCTACCCTGACTCTATTAGAAGCTTACAAATACACCAGTTCGTATCACAGTGTAACTCCTCTAAAAAGAACATAAATCTAAATGTATTAAATAATATTGTTCTTATCAATCTAAAGTCTATTTCTGTTTTAAATATACAATAAATCTATTTGTCCAAATCCATTATTCAACAAGACGCCTAAGCTAACAGCTCTATGCTTGTGTATCTCCCCCAAATTTGAACTATATCTAGTCTCCTTGTGGGTGGTGAGCTCGTTAGTGGTATTGGAGTATTTTAGCAGTTAGCATTAGCATGTAGCATTAGCACTAGCTAAATGGCAGCATAGGCACTGGTCACTACCTGGAGCATCTCCTAGGCTGTCCTGGGTGAGTTAAACGTGGCAGTGCCAGTTGAATTAGCAGCTAGCATTAGCATTTAGCAGCTCGTCAAATGATAGCATCGGCACTGGTCACTACCTGGAACATCTCCTAGACTGTCCTGGGTCAGTTGAACGTGGCAGTGCTGTTTGAATTAGCAGTTAGCATTAGCATTTAGCTAAATGGTAGCATCGCCACTGGTCACTACCTGGAGCATCTCGTAAACGGGACTGGGTCAGTTGAATGTGGCAGTGCTGGTTGAATTAGCAGTTAGCATTAGCATTTAGCACCTCACTAAATGTAGTATTGGCAATGGTCACTACCTCGAGCATCTCCTAAACTGTCTTGGGTGAGTAGAACGTGTAGGTGCTGTTTGAATTAGCAATTAGCATTAGCATTTAGCTAAATGGTAGCATTGGCACTGGTCACTACCTGGAGCATCTCCTAATTGAGCCTAGGTCAGTTGAACATGGCAGTGCTGGTTAAATTAGCAGTTAGCATTAGCATTTAGCAGTTAGCTAAATGGTAGCATTGGCACTGGCCACTACCTGGAACATCTCCTAGACTGTCTTGGGTAAGTAGAACACGGCAGTGCTGTTTGGATTGGCAGTTAGCATTAGCAGTTAGCTAAATGGTAGCATCAGCACTGGTCACTACCTGGAGCATCTCCTAAACAGGCCTGGGTCAGCTGAATGTGGCAGTGCTGGTTGGATTGTGTAGCAGCAGTGTGAACTGGCACTAGGGGGGGTGACTCTGGGACACCAGAGTTCACCTCCTAGCCTCCTGGAGGTGTCGTGGGACTAAGTAGGAGAAACAGCGTTGAAGGGAGGTTTCCACCTGATGACCCCCAGAGACGTGTTAGGAATCACTGCTACTGGTAGGTATAGAGACAGATTAGGGGTCCTAGGTCCTTCATGGAGGATGGATCCTTTCTTTTGTGACTTGAGTTTAAATTAACTTTAAATTATTATGATTATAAAGTATTGTAAGTGTAGTAAATTAACCTGTTGGCCACGGCTGCTGTTGAATACGTTGTTATCATTTCTTGATTTTCCCATACTGAGGCATGTATTTGTACAGGCGTGCTGTAGCTGTAATGATCATCAATATTCAGGTGGTTATATAACTGCATCAATAACACCTCTGTTATGACCGAGCATGAGAGCAGCGTAAGATATTGAATCTGGCGAGTGAGTGGCAGCAGTTGGATAGAAATAAAATGCCACTTACCACCAGGGGTTGTGGGGAGTTTCCTAAAAGTGAGACCCCAGATGATAAAAACAAAGAATACAGTATTTCAACTTGTGGTTCCCCTGGCTAGAGAGATTTCTTAGTCATTAATCTTCGACTATTATAAATCATTATAATCTAATCATTCGGTGTGGGATCATGGGCCACAGAGTAGACCTTCAGCCCTTCCTTCCTGCACTGCCTTCCCCTCGCAGACATCAGCTCGGATCAGACGGGGATAATATACTGTACAGTGCATCTTGTCATGTAGGAGCCAGACTGTTCGGGTCTCCAGGGGTATCATTAGCGCCGCATCCAATATGTAGAGTTTTAGCCACGACTGGGCGTCCAGCTGTGCGCATGCGTCCCCTTAGCCTCGGGCCTCTAACTGCAGTCCATCTGACTCCCCCACGGGACCCCCCTGTCTGGACCGGAGCAGCACCAAGCCTTCTGAACAGACACGTCTACATCATTTTCTCTCCACTCCATCCCTCCTCTTCCACCTTCTCGAGGCCCTCTCCACTGTGCTGCCACTTCGCACCATTTTCAGACTTTCCAGACAGACTCGGGCCTCCTCAGTGATGAATGTCCTTAATAATCTCTTTTCAATCTCAGGAGGAGGAGAGGGGTGGGAGCCAATTTAGAAGCATCGCCCTGACGGGAGCGACAGTCAGCCCATGGCAGCCCGGAGGTAATGGTGCTGAAATGGATTCCCGCTACAAGCGCAGAGGTGGAGATAATTGGTGATGCTTGCTTGCTTGCTCAGCGGCTGCACTCACCGACTAGCTGTGTTGCTTCCTGCCAGGCCTGAGCCTCTGCAGGGGCCACGTTCTGCGTCCCCCACTAAGCCTGCAGAGCTCACTAAACGCCAAATGGCCAAAGCTGATCAGGCGGCGTGTTCTGCCCGTCGTCCCATCAGATCAGAAACTGCCCTCCCATCTGTCAGCGCAGTCGCATGCTAAACAAACACTAGCTGGACAGGAAGTCGGCGCTTCTCAAAATGACAAAAGCCAGTTTAGCTGAATCAAAAAAGCATGGAACATACATTAAACAGTCCCTCCAGGATTTCATGGGCGTTTTTCCAGATTGTTGCTCCTAAAATGTCTGAATTCGTGGCAGCTTTTCTAAAAAATTGCGATGTTTTAAGCGTATTTGTTGCGATAAAATTGCAGGAGACAGTAAAAAATTGCTAAAAAGTTGAATTTTTTCCTTTGTTTTGTTTAATTCATTCAAATTTTTAGAAGTTTAAAAAGTTAATTCCACATCCTGGCACACGCGTGTTCACACACACACGCTCACAGCTCGTCACGTCAGTTAATGAATCTAACTGACCTTCATTGTTTCAGTGCTGCCACAGATCTGGATGCAACAGCTTCATCACGGTGGTTTGTCTGGTCTGTGGTCCGCTGGTTTCACCCATTCTCCTGATATGTTTACGGTAGAAAAGTGTTTGTCAGTGGATGGTTTTGGTTTGTGTTCCACCTCAATATTCCACGGGGTGAAAACAGTTTAGCTCCGCTTTGGTGAAGAACATCAGGGAATTGTTCTGCAGTAGTTTTTGTTGCATCTGTATCTTCAAACCATAAACAAGGAAGTGAATCCGGTGACGTACGTGCATTACTGGGGACTGCTGTGATTGGTGGAACTCACGGGAGGCGGGACAAGATTGCGGAAAAGTTGCAGTGATTGGACAAAATTGCTTGGTTGAATGAGTGTTAATTGCAGTGATCGCAACATCGGGAATTCCTGCAGGGACTGATTCGACAAAGATCAGGCCATTCATAGTGATGGAATGTGAAACCCAACCTAGAGCATTAAGCGGCGCCGTATCAGCAACACCACCAGCCTCCCTCTGCTGCTTGGTTTTTCCGAGCAACAGGAACAGCAGTGATTGATTTCAGATCGTTCGAAACACTTCCAGAGAATCACTTAACCTGTTTCCGTCTTCAGGTCTGCAGATTAGATGTCCAGCAGATGTTCGCTAAGACTCTCGATAGCGGCTAACACTTGGTAGAGGCTGGGATGAGGAAAACGGTGCGTCGATATGAAACCAGCAATCCATCACGTGCCGATGCCTCCAGACCTGTGGGGTCGTTTTCGGAGAAATGAGAACTGAATAAGGAGCAGCTCATCCTGGAGGTGTAGAGACGGGGGTCCTGGGATCCCTGCAGAACATTTAGGTCTGCAGGAACATCAGTCAGACAGAAGCACAAGTGTGAAGTGAAGTGTGAAGAGCAGAGACAAGACAGTCTATAGTTTCATCTTTACAAGGCGTCACCACAGCTTCATGCTTATCAAAGACTTCAGGAGAGCAAACACACTTCTTTAAATGAGTACTGGAGGTGTACTCGGTCTCAGTTTAACGCTTCCATTCTTGTGTGTTTGAAGCGTACGTACCCTGGATGATGCCTCCATATGAGCGCGCTACGGAGGCGAGGGACCAGCTGACCTCGATACATGTCATTATCATGCACGGCGCTAACAGGGCCCGTCACGTCACCGTGTGTGAGCTCCACCGACTCGTCGCACAGCGAATGGCGAGCGCAGCGTCGTGCAGCAGATCCACTGAGTCGTTACCGCGGCTGTTGACAGTCTTCCCGGCTGAACGGATGAAGAAACCCCGACTTCATCAACAGGAAGCCTTCCGACGAGTCAGCAGGGAGCCACTTCAATTATCTCCACAGAAACAGTCGTGAACAGTAACGAAGTACAACTCTGAGGTACTTGAGTGTTTCATTTCATACTGCTTTGTACTTCTACTCTACATTTTAGCTGGTAATTTGCACTTTTGACTCATTCATCTGACATTTTTAGCCACAAGTTACAAATTAAAATGTAGAAACCCTCAAAGAAAAACCTCACAAGATTTTTCTTTAAGGGAGATTCTACTTTGTTATTAATTAAAGTACGTAACAAGTGCAAGTAGAGTTAAAACAATTACAGGTGGTCCTCAGTTTACTGACGAGATCTGCTCCTATGACACGTTGTAAGCCGGACATATAAAATACATTAATTAAACAGCCAGTGTTGGTCGGTGTTTCTCCCTTTTTAGGGCGATTTACACTGTCTGATTTCTAGGGCTGGACCTGGATATCCGAATATCTGAATATTCGGTCGTTGTGGTGGTATCTGGATAATCATTTTGAGATCAGAATACTCCTGCGGCCGCTGCCACTGCCAACACCTTTCTGAAGAAACAAATAACTTTACTCTAAAGGCCTGTTCTCACGGGATAAGTATGACCTGGGGACCTGTTGTAATTTGTAATAATTGCTGAGGTCATCAGTGATGTTAATCCCGTGAGAATCGGTCATGTCAGTAATTTGGAAAGTAAAAATTCCCTCGTAAACTCACGAGAGAACTTGAGAGTTCTCTCGTGAGAACACCTGTCCAGGTGTCCCCTCCCTTCGCTTGAATCGGCTGGGATAGACTCCAGCCCCCCACGACCCTACAGAGGATTAAGCGGTGTATAGATGATGGATGGATGGATTTTTTGCATCATTAAGGGGAAAAAAATCATAGTAACCTTTCAGCGTTTTGTAATTCGAGTGGTTTTGGAGGAATCTAGACTTCTGTACCTCCTACTGGATGTGTTGTTCAGGCTTTAGAAAGTCGAGCCCGTGGAGACTTCAGCCGCTTCACTCGGATCAGTCTGGAGAACAACAAAGTCTGTAGTGAGAGTGGGAGGAGGTGCAGTGGATGAGGTGGTGGGCTTCCAGTCAGGAGAGCAATGCTCAGGTCCTGTGGGAAGAAGCTAGAAGTAAATGTTACACAGGACAAGCAGGGGAGAGGGAAGAGCTGCAGCAGTAGGAGGGCTGGAGTCTCAAATCCATTGTTTTCCAGCTTTGATGAGGTCCTGTGTTGGAGTAAGCCTTCAGATTCCTTACCTAAGTGCTAATGTAAGTACAAGGTGTATTACCAGAAAATGTGTTGGAGTGGAGCACAATGCAGAAAAATGCAGAAAAATGAATCTGTAAATACATTCTTAATGTTGCAGCTGGATTTCTGCAGCCAACTTTAACTAGACTTGGTCCAGGACTGCAGCTACTTATATGTACTTTGATGTTCAGGGGATTATTTTCTCAATTAACTGTGAAAACATTTGGTTTGTAAAGAGGATATGCCGTCACAACCACGCTGTAACATCACAACTAAAATGATACAAACAGCAAAACAATCCAAGAAATAAAACTGTAAAAAAAGAGAATCAAATCCTCACATCTGAGTAATTGCAAATGCTGTTTTCTGAAAATATAAAACAGCTTGTGAACTGACTAATCAATTAATCAACTACAGGAGGTTCTCGGTGTTACGACGGTCTTGTGGTTACGAACGACTCCCATAAATGACTTAACATAAGCGGTTTGGTTCGTAAAAAATACGATACTAGAACTAGTAGTTGGTGTTTAGCGGTGAACACAGTCACGGGAGGAACTCTGAGTCAGGCGGCGTACCAACGAAGAAGAAAGCATCACTGATGGCTGCGTGTTTAACTCGCTCTTAGTTTTTGCTTTCTTGTGTATTTTTTTGCCCTTCATTATGGCTCCCAGGCGTAAGGCAGACTCTTCGATGAAAAGGAAAGCCATCACCATGGAAGTGAAATTAGTAGGGCTGGTCCGAATAGCAATTTCTGTGCTCGGGATATTCGGGTCAAATCAATGACGAATATCTGAATATTCAGGAGGCCTCGGGGTAGAACCGATAAGCTCCTACCAGCCCAGGACCTAAAAGCTCCTCTAAAGACTCCAATGCAGCCTCCATCACTCGCCAAAAATTAATGAAAATGCGTCTAGTAAACAAAAACCGCCAACATGCCTGTGGGGTCCCGCCCATTTCTGGCCAAATCACTGAGATGCGTAAAATTATCCCAGGACATTGGAGTTTAGCAAAATATAGTAGGTAATTTACGAGGGAATTTTTGTAATGTCTTATATCTTCACTGGAAAGCAGTTCAGCTTCAGCGGCTGTTATTTTAAGTGTATGGTGATTTAACTTGACTTGGCCACTCCCTCTTTCATTTTCCCCCTTTTCGGTCTCTTTGCCTCTGCCATTCTGAGAATCTTCTTCTGACTGTGGAGTTTAAACCAGTTGGTACTAAGAAAACACCCCCCACACCATTAGACCACCAGCAGCAGCCTGAACCGTTGATCCAAGGCAGGATGGATCCATGCTTTCATGTTGTTCTGACCCAACCATCTGAATGTTCAGCTGAAATGGAGACTCATCAGACCAGGCAGCGTTTTTCCATCTTCTACTGTCCAGTTGTGGTGAGCCTGTGTGAATTGTAGCCTCAGTTTCCTGTTCTTAGCTGACAGGAGTGGCCCCCGGTGTGGTCTTCTGCTGCTGTAGCCCATCTTCTCCAAGGTTGTTGTGGTTCAGAGATGGTGTTCTGCATTCCTTGGTTGTAACCAGTGGTTCTTTGAGTTCCTGCTGCCTTTCTATCATCTCCAACCAGTCTGCCCATTCTCCTCTGACCTCTACCATCAACAAACTGAATGTTTCCTCTTCTTCGGACCATCCTCTGTAAACCCTGGAGATGGTTGTGGTGGAAATCCCAGTAGACTCAGACCAACAAATCCTCTTTCTTCTCCATTCTGATGCTCGGTTTGAACTCCAGCAGGTCGTCTTGACCACGTCTACATGCCTGAATGCACTGAGTTGCTGCCATGTGATTGGCTGATTAGCTATTAGCGAGCAGTCGAACGGTTCCCTCATAAAGACGATCGCTAAAAAGCAAAATCATCTGGGATATCTGAGGTTTCTGCAAAGTGCAATAAAAAACTGCAGACGATATGTTAAAATAAACAAACAAACAAACAAAAACAACACAAACATGGAATTCAAATGAGCATATTTGTTTGTTTTTGTCGCTATAAATGTAGAACAGTCTTGACTGACCGAAGCCTGTGCTTCATGTCAACAATACATCCATGTCAAACCTACACTTCATGAAGTAAATATCAGTTATTAAATTATGCTTAATAAATGTTCTTAACCACCACAGGCAGCCGGCGCCGCCAAGGAAATGTTGGTCTAAATAAATTACTCTGAGAGCTCATTCTGAAACACCGACCAGGAAAACATATTTAGAGCAAATTGCTTGTCAAGAAGATAAATGCAGCAGCAGAGAAAGGGGATGCTGTTTCCACGGTTATCTTTTCAGTAACTTTTCTTGTACACACACACACACACACACACACACACACACACACACACGCTGAAAGGCTGCCAATTATAGTAACTGTGTGATGAGGTTTCTCACACCGAGCCCCGTGCTACCTTTGCCTCTAATCCTTTGTTATTAATTATATCTTCAACAAGCCTACACAGTTCTTGTGGTGTCAGCACCGGGTATCCATGGCAACAGCCAGTTGGTCCCGGCTCACAGGGATGCACACATGCTACTGCTGCTGCCTGACGAAGCCGCGGCTCGCTGCGAAGATGCTCCGCTGACAAGATTAATAACTCAACCGTGGAGAATGTAAGAAAATTAAAGCAAGTCCTGCCCCCCCAGAACTCACACTGATCAGTGGCCTGACGGGAAGGACGCCTGTTGCTAGATTCACTGCAAAACAAGAATGGAGAAAGGAAGGTGCTCATGAAAGTCAGTGTGCTGCTGTGGAATATGATCGAGTACATTTTAGAGTGAAGTATCAGCAGTGTTTTAATTGAGTATCTCTATTTAGTGACATATTGCACTTCTGAAATATCTGACAGCTGTAGCTACTTTACACTTTACATTTAAACATATAAATACTTCGAAATATAAAACATTTCTTTATTTAACTTAACAGTATATAACATTGCTGAATTCTTTCTGCCTTAACCTGACACAGCATTAAATGCTGCTTAAATATCAGTCCAGTAATGTAATATCTAAACAGTTTTACACATTTTATGCATTGGTAATACCTTTTTAATTTTTTTTTACTTAAGCAGGAACTCCACTCGCTGATTTTACCTAGTTTGATGGGTCTGTTTGCAGGTCTTGGGGAACAGTATTGTATAGAGTCATAGGAGCGCCATAATTAAAAGGAACTAAATGTGGCCGTACCGCCTTGTGAATACCTGATCCCATCAGATCTGGGAAGCTAAGCGGGGTTGGGCCTGGTCAGCATAGACATATATACGTAGACGCGGCGTTGACTGCTGCTGCCGATTGGAGCCGACGTGCCTACACGGCGGCCATCTTGGTACAGTGCCACTCGCCCCTACAGTGCATTACGTCTATAGAGGAATGACATGTCTGCACTATAAAAGTGATCATAAATCCATCAGTTGTCAACATATATTGTTTGTTACAAACGTCAGACATGGAGGACGGACAGGCAGACATAAATAGAACGAAAGCATCCAAGCATCCTGTGTCAAAGCTAAATGTGTGACGTTTTTAACAAACCAAACCGTTTGGAAATCGGTCGAAAATTCAGTGAATAATTCTACTTTAAGATTGTGGAGTACCTCTTACCTCCATAGACTTACATTCACTCCCCCCTCTGCTAGCCCTGTACCAAGATGGCGGAGCTTTAGGCACGTCCCTCCACAGTCAATGCGGCGTCTATGTATATATGTCTATGGTGGTCAGTACCTGGATGGGAGACCATGAGGGAACACGTCTATCTCTGGTTGGTGGTGGTCGGAGGGGCCGATGGAGCAGCCTCACCTCCGTTAGTCTACCCCAGGGCGGCTGTGGCTACATACGTAGCTTAGCACCAAGGAGTATGGAGTGAATGAATAATGCAATGTAAAGCGTCTTTGAGTGTCTGGAAAAGCACTATAGAAAACCAATGCATTATTATTATTATTAAATATAAAGAGAATCAATGAAAGAAACAATAGCAAAAAAAATAAACAAAACTAGGAATATTCTTTTTCCATTTTGTCTTTGTCTTTTCTCTTTGCTTTTTGCTTTAATTTTTTATATATAATACACACAGAGCTACTACTGTGGAGCTGGAATCGTGCGATCAGGTATCGACTAGACACCCTGGACAGAAAGACCCGCCCACATCCATTTGATTGACAGCTTGAACCATCAAGTAAAAGCAAAATGGAAAAAGAACATCCCTACATTTATTGATTCTCTTTCTATTTCCTTTGAATTATGTCACTCCTGTGATTCCATAGTATTGCACATCAACTGGAGCTGAACAAGTTTTAGAATAAAAACAGTATGATAGTGTGGAGCTAGAAAGATATATGTGGCTCAGTCCTCACCTCTCATTGGCTGGCAGCTCAAGTTTGGACTAATATAAAGAACGTGTGGGTTTAAAAAACATGCGGTCCGGTTCTAATCAATGCTTCAAAGCTGTTTTAATGCTGTGGGAGCGCCATGCTACAGCCACGAGGAAGTATCAGTGCAGGGGCTGTCTGTCATAACGTGTTCTCAGAGTCGAGTGTTTTACTTTTACTTAATAAGCAACTTCACCAGTTTTCAAATTCCCCTTTAGATAAGAGATCAGTGCACCTTGTCCACCGTCATGGATGTGTATAAAACATACTATTTCAAAATAAGACTATCTCTTACTTTATCTACTGCACATATTTACTTTTTTAGTCTATGAAAGATAAACCTCAGATCTTCTACTACATCTGGACCTGCAGGATGACCCGTAAACTTCTGATTAGACCCAACACTGATGCTGATTTCCACTTCGTTCAGTTCTTGCTGGGATGTTTTGGAACTACAGAGCTCAGTTTAACGACGAGGAAATCTTCTTCAAGGCCTGGGAGAGTGTGTAGCATGAGTTTTAATGATGCTGGAGAGCCCTCAACATGTTGGTATATCACATGCTCGTTGTTCTGCCTCTCTGGTTCATCCCAGTCTAGTTAAGCAGGAGCGCCACCTTGAGGCTTCTTTCATTATGTGCATGTAATGTGAGAGCCTGTCTCCATCAGCAACCACGCACTGAGGAACACGTTGACGACGGAGCTGATCTGCCTGATGATGAGCTGCAGACTCTTCACCTCAGTGGGTTTATTTTCAGAAGCAAGTTGGTCCTGGCTCTACACAGGACGTTGGGGCAAAGAGAAGAGGTTAGATCAGTGGTTCTCAACTGGTCCAGCCTCAGGACCCACTATGTCTCTATTAATAACGGTCACGAGCCAGATTTTTGAAGTTTGCTGTTCCTGTTAACAAATTAAGGTTTATTTGGGTGGAGTCTCAACGCACTTTGATACAACTTGGGAAAATTTTGGCTTATTTTTTTGCTCATTTTGGTATATTTGGACACTTTTGCCAAGTTTTGGGCATATTTTGGTCCATTTTGACAGATTCTGAGATCATTTTGGTTCATATTTGGCACATTTTAACAGTTGCGACCCAAATTTTTGAAGTTTGCAGTTTCTATTAACAAATAAGGCTTACTTGGGTGTAGCCTCAACACATTTTGATACAGCTTGGGAAAATTTTGGTACATTTGGACACTTTTGTCAAGTTTTAGGCATATTTTTTGGCACATTTTGGTTCATTTTTGGCATGTTTTAGCATAAATTTCTCCAATAAGCCAAATCTAGAGGTTAATCGTGGGCAACTACTGGTGTCACCACCACTAAATATCTTGCTATTGAAAGCAAACTGTGTCATAAGAAACACGTCCTTTAAAATAAGACTTTAAACCACTACTTTTTTAGGGGCTTCTGTGACCCTCTAAAAATGGCTTTGTGACCCACTTTTGGGTCACCAGTTGAGAACCACTGGGCTGGAGCACAGAGAGGCTAAGTTACACCTCAATAGCACCATCTACTGGTGACATGTGGCCAGTGGAGAAGGAAAGGCTTCAGATTGTTATGCAGAACAATCCGGTAAACCCTGAAGACCGTACACCACACTCCCACAATAAAACCTGATATATGCAGTTCAGTGCAGTGAGGACTGCAATGACCTTTATGCTGGTGAAACTAAGCAACCACTGAACAAACGTATGACCCAAAACAGCAGAACAAACTCCTCAGGTCAGGATTCAGCTGTCTGTCTACACCTAAAGGAGAAGGAACACTCTTTTGAAGACTGTCCTCCTGTTTTGGACCAGGAGGACTGATGGTTGGAAAGAGGAGTTAAAGAAGCCATCTATGTAAAAGTGGAAGAACCATCCCTCAGCAGGGGAGGAGGTCTGGACACCACCTATCTCCTCCTACAACGTCACCCTTTTGTCTCTACCAGGAGATTCAACAACTTAACCTCTAAGAACCAGAGTCGTTGGCAGTGGTGGGTAAACAACAGCGGTACTCAAGTAAAAGTACTGTTACTTTATAATATAATGACTCAAGCAGAAGTAAAAGTACTTGAGTAAGAGTAAAGAAACTGCTCCAGTACTGAGGAACTTCAGAAGCAGTTTATTACTTCAGAAACAAACCATCCCTCCCTGAAGAAGAGGCTCTGATACACTCATTAGAAAATGACCTTCCACTAAATTTTGCCACAAGAAATTATTCAGTAGCTTCACATAATAAAACAGCTGTTCTCCATTTTTGGTTTGTTTTCAGAAACCAGCAGCAAAGAAACAACCATTTCTAATCTCTGAACACAGAGTTATCACTGCACTGGAGAAAATGCCCCCAAAACAAGGAAAAAAACTTCTTTCAAGGCACTTTTACCTGAAATAAGTGAAAAAATCTGCCAATAGAACAAGTGAACATTTGCTTGGTCAGATTCCTTGAAATAAGACATGATATTTAGAATATTGAGGTCTTAAAATCAGCAGGGAAAACTTATTTTAAGCTATATTTTAGCAGCATTGTCAAGCTGAGGTGTCTTAGAATAAACCAGACATGATAAAGAATTAAATAGATTTTAGCTTTAATAAGTTTAATGTCAGTTTCTTAATCTGAGATGTGTTCAACTTATTTTAGTTGTATTATCGTGGCTCTTCTCTAGATTTAAGACCATCTTGTACTTGAAATCAGATCACACAGATTAATTGAAGCATTCTGAGATATAATGTCTTCTCACAGTTGGCTAGAAATCCTAATATTTAGTGGTGTTTGACAGCATTTGAAGGTGTTGTGTTTTAGGTGAAGCCAGCTACGCCCAAAAGGAGGTGTTTTAACTCAAAAGCAGACATTTGCTTTGTTTTTTTTAACACATTTTCCACATGCAGCTGTTTTCTGATATGAATTGGTGATTTTCCAATCAAATGCATTTACTTTATTTCTTAAATCCAGATTATTTATCTGATACAAACAACAGCTCAGCTTGAAACATGTATGAAATGAAATGAACCTTGTTTCTGGTAAAATACAACTAAAACAAGATCATTTCAAGTTTGTTTGACTTAACAAGATATTTAAGACGCGTTGTCTTAAAACACGTCCCTCCATCTGCTGAAATGTTACCTGGAAAGTGAATTTATCTTAAATCAAGTGGGTTGAGACAATTTGGACTAAAAATAAGACGAATAAACTTGGTAAGATGTGGAGTTTTTGCAGTGTAACAGAACCCTTGAGCATCAAGTTTGTCCACTTGTGTGTGTCCATATCAATAATACATCATTTCATAGTCTGAATAAAACAAATAGAATCATCATAATAAAGTCTAATAATAAGACAGCTGAACCTTCCCAACCTGTCTGCTTTAAACTAGCTTCAACACTATTTGAAATCAGCTGTTCCACTGTCTGGGAAAGAATCTACAAGTGGAAGACATCCAAAACAACATGCCCAGGTCTGGCCGTCCAAGCAAGTTCACCCCGAGAGCAGACGACAAGATGCTGAAAGACGTCTCCAAAAACCCTAAAATGTCATCACGGACCTACAACAGACTCTTACTACTGATGATGTTAAAATGAATGCCTCTACAATCAGACAGAGACGGTACAAGTTTAACTTTCATGGGAGGTGAAAGGAGGAAACCTTTGCTCTCTAAGAAACATGAAGGCCAGACTGAAGTTGGCCAGAGAGAAGGTAGACCGAAACCAGGACTTCAGGAAAAATATTCTTTGGACAGATGAGTCTAAAACTCCTAGAATCCCTTGGACATCCAGGGGTGTCCTAATTTTTTCTCATGACTGTATTTATCCCCTGTACTTTGCATTAACATTGGACCATCTACACCTGCTAAAAGGCTCTACATAGTTAATTAACCCAGGGACAGGTGGATCTGCTACCTACAGAGGAGGGCTGTGCAGCAGAAAGAGCCTTCTTCATTGTGTTAACAGCAGGTCAACTCACTCCATATTAGCTAGTTAGCGTTGCTACCATGAGGAACATGTCGGCCTACTTACATCACGTTTTCCACCGTTTTGGTTGATAAAGTAGGCAGCACATTCCCTGACTGTTAGAAACACAGACGGGGATGTGCTGCACGTTTTCTGAGGTAGACTCCAGCCTTTCATCTCCTGCCATGTTCTTGAACTACGATGAGGTGAATGGGGGCCGTGGAGGGGCGGGGCCACACCTCCGTTCACCTGCGATGCTGTGCTGTGATTGGTTGATGGTGTGTCTGTCAGCCAAGAGGTGCAGAGCTGAGTTCGTCTGAATTTATTACGTCCGCCAAGGAGGTTATGTGACGGCCGGCGTTGGTTAGTTAGTTCGTTAGTTTTTTGTGTGCAAAATAACTTAAAAACTCATGGACGGATTTGGATGAAATTCTCAGGAAATGTGTGAAATGGGACAAGGAAGACGTGAAATTCTGGGACTGATCCGGATCACCGTCTGGATCCAGGATGTTTTGTTAATGTAAGTGTAACTGGGTGGACAATTAAATGCGGTTTACTCTAAAAGCCACCAGAGGGCACTCTTGTTTTTGGGGTAACCCCCTCTGACCGCATGACATTTTGGGTCTCCACGCGACAGACAGCGACAGTGACGGAGTTCTCTTTCCTTCCTGAGCGACATACGCACGGTTGGGCCGGCATTCTTATCTCCGGTTGTCTAAGAAGCTGGGAGGCTGTTAGGAGCTGCCGCGCTAGAGGCCGCGCCTGTTCATTAGGTCGGATGGGGTGAAGGCCACATTGTCGGTAGGACATTTGAACTGTATGTAATTACATTTGTATCTGTAACGTTCCATAGAAAATATGTGAACTGGGAGATTGTGTTGGGGGTGGGCTGAAGCTCCTTGGTGGAGGTATGAGCTCTCTGAGGGCTTTTCTAGTTTAAAGATAAATTAATGGTCAAATGGTGGTGCTTATGAGCCCTGATGTTTAAGAATAACATGTTTTACTTTAGGAGAAGAAGAAACCTTTATTGTCACTAATACATGTCTACAGCATTGTAAATGTTGTTTTCTCATATTCCAGTTGGGGTCAGAGCGCAGGGTCAGCCATGGTACGACCCCTGGAGCAGGAAGGGTTAAAGGCCTTGATCAAGGACTCAACAACGGCTGCATTGGGGTTTGATCCTAGATGTCGTACGTTACTTTCTAGCACCGACAAACACCAGCAACTGGGGTACAAGTGCACATTGCTTTATTTATCCAACCACATCCTCTGTGCTCAGTATGCTCCTAGACAGGATGGTTAAATGGTGCACAAATCACGTCACCGTGAGAACAAACGATGCAAAATAATACAGAAATATCGCCAGGATTTACAGACTAGTGCGTGTAATTCCTAACTGCATACATGTAGTAAGTGCTGTATCAAAAATAGAGTTAAAGTTTGTCTGCAGATAAAAGCGAGAACACGAGTAGAAAAGTTTGAGGAGAGGTTCTCGTTTCCACAGCATCAGTGTTCCTTTAAGCCACAGCGTGTCTATGTTTAAACTAGAAACGGCTGCTGGTTGGCGTGTGCACAAAACCATGTTTTATTTCATGTGTGTGGGTGAAAACCAACCAACCAGCAGCCAAAGCCCCACATAATCAGATACAAATAGGTTTATAGCATAAAAGTATGAAGACATTATAAAAACTCTAATGTAAGAGACAAAATGAGTTATTCCTCAAACAGTAAACCTTTCATAAGGTAAAAGCTGCCGACAGGGTTTCCCTTCCTAAACAGTATTAAATGAAACAGGCACCTAGTGTGATAAGTCTTGGTGTGAAAATACATTCTGAGTAATTATAACCTCCACCATCCATCCATTATCTATACAACGCTTAATCCTCTGTAGGGTCGCAAGAGGGCTGGAGTCTATCCCAGACGACTCAATTAGACAATTTATAATCATCAATTAACCTTAGCATGTTTCTGGACTATGGAAAGACGCTGGAGAACCTGGTGAAACATGCAAACTCCACACAGAAAGATCCCAGGCGTCCTAACCGGGACGCGAACCGGGGATCTTCTAGCTGTGAGTCGTTTCTAACAACCGTGCGGCCCATTACACCCTCTTATAAAAGTAAAAAACAATGGAAAACACTTTAACCTTGTACGCTGTATTGCTAATATATTAACCAAATCCTCTAAAAATAGCAGTTTTAATAGAAAACTTTAAAAAATTATCTCAATTTAGAGCGAATCTCCTCCTATCCAGGTAACAGCGTAGTGCCTGTTTCATATTTCAGCCACTATCCGGTTATTCCTTTTTCGCCGGCGGCTCGATGAGCTTCCCCTTGCGGTATTTCTGTCCGATTCCGTAAGGCACATGTGCCGCTATGGTCCCCAGGTCCTTGGCGCCCTCAATGTGGAACATCTGGTCGTCGAAGAAGATGTGGGGCCTGATCTTCTGCAGCAGGGGCCCTTTGGGAGCCCCGGCCAGGAAGAGAGCCTCGTCGATCTCCAGGCCCCAGCTGCGGAGGGTCTTCAGGACGCGGGCGCCGGAGCTCGCAGCGCTGCGGGCCGTGACCAGGAAGGTTCGGATGGGGCAGTCCATGCGCTCGTTCTTGGCGTAGAATTTTCTCTGGAGCTTCCCCAAGGCCTCCAGGAAACACTTTAAGGGGCCCTGAAAGAATAAAGTTGATGTAGCTTGAAATTAGGACTAAACAGAGCAAAGACATCCTGATGATTCGCCTATTTAGGGTTGGTAGCACACATCACTTAACCATCAGCATCACTAACTTGCCCTGCTGTCTAGTAGAAATCTAATCTTTTACTCATCTGCACAAGTGTTTCTCTTTTAGATAGCATAAGTACGGCGGCCCAGAAGGGTCAACGCAACCGCAAAAGGCACAATGGAAGTGCAGAGCGGTCAGAAGAACCATAGACATATATACGTAGACGCCGCATTGACTGTGGAGGGACGTGCCTAAAGCTCCGCCATCTTGGTACAGGGCTAGCAGAGGGGGGAGTGAATGTAAGTCTATGGAGGTAAGAGGTACTCCACAATCTTAAAGTAGAATTATTCACTGAATTTTCGACCGATTTCCAAACGGTTTGGTTTGTTAAAAACGTCACACATTTAGCTTTGACACAGGATGCTTGGATGCTTTTGTTCTATTTATGTCTGCCTGTCCGTCCTCCATGTCTGACGTTTGTAACAAACAATATATGTTGACAACTGATGGATTTGTGATCACTTTTATAGTGCAGACATGTCATTCCTCTATAGACGTAATGCACTGTAGGGGCGAGTGGCACTGTACCAAGATGGCCGCCGCGTAGGCACGTCGGCTCCAATCGGCAGCAGCAGTCAACGTGGCGTCTATGTATATATGTCTATGAGAAGAACAAGCTTTGTTTCCGGGGGACGACATTTTCTGACGGACTATTTTGATTAGAGTTTAATGAGACGTCAGTGAAACGCTGCTGCTCCATGATAGCGATTAATGTCGTTGTGTGTTTTCACAAATCGGCTATGTTGGTCACCGTGTGTCATGTATGTGCTCATTAAACTGTCCTGTAATCAAAGTAGTCCGTCAGAAAATACCGTCCCCCTGAAACAAAGCCTGTTCTTCCGACCGCTGCGTACTTCCGTTGCGGCTTTTGCATTTGTGTTGACCCTTCTGGGCCACCGTACATAAGCACACCCACACACAAGGGCTCATAGGGACAAGAATGACACCTTAATTGATTTCAGATATATTTCCTGCCATTTCCCAGCTCAATGTGCACACATCAACACGTGGAGGGTGCAGTAGTATGTAAGTCAGTGACAGTTATGATTCATCTACTGACACTGAGCCAGTTGAAAAGCTTCTGAAACAGACACTCGGCCATCACGGTACAATCAAACCCAGACAGAGGAGTTTGTTTAATACTACTTTATATAATATGATCAATGGCTGCTCTGTCGCTCTACCCCTTGTATTTTATAAGTTATCCTCCAGCCTATGAGGTGAAAGGGACAGAAAAATCCAAGTGTTACCTGAGCAAGAGGCTTGTTCTCAAACTGCTTCTCGTGCTCGAAGAACGTGTCCAGGCCGTGCTGCTTCACGATGATCTCCGACTCGTCTGAGAAGAGGACGGCGTCGCCATCGAACGCCACTCTCAGCTGAGTGTCGCTCAGCTGGCTCTCCGTCTCCGGCATGAACATGGTGGCCGCGGCGATTCCTGACGGAGGGGAAAACACACAGTTTGAGATGTGAGTCCACTATTAGCATGGAGACGGACTCATTCTTGAAATATTAAAAGTGGACTTTATAATGAACACATAAGTAGGGCTGCTAGTAATGATTGTTCTCG
The DNA here is from genome assembly GCA_024666655.1 of Dascyllus trimaculatus. NCBI lineage: Eukaryota > Metazoa > Chordata > Actinopteri > Pomacentridae > Dascyllus > Dascyllus trimaculatus. The sequence continues at coordinate 1,642,328 of CM045455.1, read as the reverse complement.
TTATCTTTCATCTTACATATAATTATTCAATTGTACACCATTATATATGTACAAACAGTAAAAAAATCAGTCTCTCCAGGAATTCCTGATGCTGCGATCGCAACAATTAATGCAAATTCAACCAATCTCCATGAATTCTGCGCCACCTTGCAATTTCGTCCAATCACCGCGACTTTTCAGCAATCTTGTCCCGCCTCCCGTGAGTTCCACCAATCACAGCAGTCCCCAGTAATGCACGTACGTCACCGGATTCACTTCCTTGTTTATGGTTTGAAGATACAGATACGTATGCAACAAAAACTACTGCAGAACAATTCCCTGATGTTCTTCACCAAAGCGGAGCTAAACTGTTTTCACCCCGTGGAATATTGAGGTGGAACACAAACCAAAACCATCCACTGACAAACACTTTTCTGCAGCACTGCTCACCTGCCTCTATGGCCTCTGTGACTTTCTCCGAGTCTTTGGAGAGGTACAGGTTTGTCATGTAGGCCTCCAGGTAGCCGATGGGACTCTTCCCTCCCGTCATGCAGAATCTCTCTATGGTCAGACCTGAAAGGATAAAAGCAAGTTGCATGAGGAGGGACGTCCCCCTCTGACGGAGCTACTTCCTGCTTCTGATGGTGTTTTGTTCAGGACGCAGCATACCGTAGTGATTAATGCTGTTTATGAGGCGCACTCCGACCTGGGCGTGGTTGTTGGTCATTAAGACGATGTCAAACAGCTCCTCGCTGTCCGGGTAGAGCTCCCTCAGTCGAGAGTTGACATTCATCAGCGCCTGCGAGAGAAAAGCCAGGATACTGAGTCACATTGTTCAACACCTGATTGCAACAGAGGTATTACAGCGGCTTAGAAACACCTTCCTTCTTGTTGCACAACCTTTGCTGCAAGTGAGGCATTAGAGCAACACAGAAACACAGCTTAAAGACGGTTAACTCCTCTCTGAGTCAGTCAAATGTGAACAAACTCACATCCATCACGGACAACCCCTCTAACCCGCTGTATGAGACTGTAGAGGCTCTAAGCAGCTCCTTCAGCAGCTGACTGGACATCCAGCCTGCAGGAAGGAGCTACTGCAGGTCCTTAATCCCAACAAGACTCGACAACATCAGCATCCCTGGCTGATGTTAGTAAAGCTGGCATCATCCAATCAGTCATCACCAGAACTCATTTGCACTGGATTTCATACTTATTTATGCTTTTTTTGTGTACATATTTATTTTATTCCTTAATTATTATTATTTTCTGTACATATTTATTTTAATACTTAATTATTGTTATTTTTGTGCATATTTTATTACCTTATTGTTATTTTTCTGTACATATTTTATTTTATTACTTAATTATTATTATTTTTCTGTGCATATTTTATTACCTAATTATTGTTATTTTTTGTCTAAATATTTTATTTTATTAGTTAATTATTTTTATTTTTCTGTGGATATTTTATTACCTAATTATTGTAATTGTTTCTGTACATATTTTATTTTATTACTTAATTATTATTATTTTTATGTGCATATTTTATTTTATTACTTAATTATTTTTATTTTTCTGTGCATATTTTATTACCTTATTATTGTTATTTTTCTGTACATATTTTATTTTATTACTTAATTATTATTATTTTTCTGTGCATATTTTATTTTATTACTTAATTATTATTATTTTTCTGTGCATATTTTATTACCTTATTATTGTAAATTTTTCTGTACATATTTTATTTTATTACTTAATTATTATTATTATTCTGTGCATATTTTATTACCTAATTATTGTTATTTTTTGTCTAAATATTTTATTTTATTAGTTAATTATTTTTATTTTTCTGTGGATATTTTAATACCTTATTATTGTTAATTTTTCTGTACATATTTTATTTTATTACTTAATTATTATTATTTTTCTGTGCATATTTTATTACCTAATTATTGTTAATTTTTCTGTACATATTTTATTTTATTACTTAATTATTTTTATTTTCTGTGCATTTTTATTACTTAATTGTTGTTATTTTTCTGTACATATTTTATTTTATTACTTAATTATTTTTATTTTTCTGTGCATATTTAATTATTTAATTATTGTTCTTTTTCTGTACGTGTTTTATTTTATTACTTCATTATTATTATTTTTCTGTGCATATTTAATTATATAATTATTGTTATTTTTTCTGCACATATTTTATTATTAAATGATTGATATTTTTTGTGTACATAATTATTTTATTACTTAATTATTGCTATTTTTTCTTGCATTTCTACTTATATTTTTCTGGATGCTGCTGTTTCAATTGAATTTCCCCCAATATGGGATCAATAAAGAACATTCTATTTCAAACACTAAGTCCTCACTTTTGGCAAACTGTGGAGTATTTAGTATTAATTGTCCACACTTTGTAGACGTTTAACGGCAGAGTGCCATCTTTTTGTGAGGGGTTGTTGTTCTGTTGTAGATCTGGTTCTGCCGGTGCAAAAGTCTCTTCATGGTTTGGTGATAATGACATTTAAAACAACAACGAGCTGCCTGATGCTGTCCCAGATCCAAATACCTGCCTGAGGACTTAGAGAGGCATTTCCTGGTGTGGTCCATGAATAGATGCCTGACAGGAGCCGCACCCTGGAGCCTCTCTGCAGGGACCTGCAGGGTTCTGCCCCTCCCCGGATCAGGCCTACCTTGACAAAGGGGAACGCAGGTCCTGGCTTCAGGGGCTCGTTCTCGTGCTCCACCTGGAAGGCCACGTACTTCTCCAGGCCCTCTTCCTCGTACAGCTTCCTCTCTGCCACCATGTTGAAGAGGGTCCGAGAGGAGACGGCGATGGAGACGGCGAACCGGGGTTTGGGCTGAGGGGGGACAGACACCACCGAGCATCAGACCGGGAAGACGCAGCACGAGCAGAACTCAGCGGGACACTTACAGGTCTGGGTTTGTTGGACTTCAGGTGGTCGAAGAAGGCTTTGGCCGCGGCCCAGTCCGTCTCCTCGCTGCTGTCCTCCGCCGACACGTCGCTCGGCTTGAGTTCACTCATTTCTACAAACTTCTACAAACAACCCGGAGAAGGAGAGAGGACGAGCTGCAGCCACCGGAAACTTCGCGGAAATGTGGTGACGGTCAGGCTGGTGGGCGTGTCCCACAGCAGTGACGTAACAGGCCTGGGCATCACCGGCAGGAGCGGCAACAAGGGAGAGACCATAGACATATATACATATATATATGTCTATGGGAGAGACCCCCAGACGAAAGGCCTGCAAAAAACACATGGAAGGTAACATACAAGTTATTAATATCCAACAAAATGAAGGAAACACTTATAAAAACTTTGCACAATATATATCAGACCAAATCACACTGATCAAAATGTTAGATATTGATAATAAATGCAGCTTTATAATAATGAAACAGAGTTCATTACACATTTATTTTATTTTTGGAGACACACTATTAAAATTTGGGCTCAAATTTTAAAAATACGTATCGTGCAAAATTAATAATAAAAATGTAGTATTAATATAAATGGCAGCATCGGCACTGGTCGCTACCTGGAGCATCTCCTAAATGGGCCTGGGTCAGTTGAACGTGGCAGTGCTGGTTAGATTAGCAGTTAGCATTAGCATTTAGCATCTAGCTAAATGATAGCATCAGCACTGGTCACTACCTGGACCATCTCCTGGGTCAGTTGAACGTGGCAGTGCTGGTTGGATTGTGTAGGAGCAGTGTGAACTGGCACTAGGGGGGGCGACTCTGGGATGCCAGAGTTCACCTCCTAGCCTCCTGGAGGTGTCGTGGGACTAAGTAGGAGAAACAGCGTTGAAGGGAGGTTTCCACCTGATGACCCCCAGAGACGTGTTGGAATCACTGCTCACTGGTAGGTATAGAGACAGATTAGGGATCCTAGGTCCTTCATGGAGGATGGATCCTTTGTTTCTGAGCACAAGTGTCTGGTGTTTAAATTAACCACAGAGATGAGCCCTCTCCTGTGCAATATCAGATGATTCAAACCTGCATAACTTGACAGTGACTATAACTTCTAAGTACGCTGGACCAGACTTATACTAAAGTGAGGAAGGCATTCAAGGCCGTCCCTCGCCCCCACCTCGGCTCCTCAGACCATCTCTCTGGGATGCCGACTCCTGCACACAGGCCTCTGCTCACACCCACAGTGAGGCCGATTAACTGCTTTAAGTGCACCGACTTGGTCACGTTCAGAGAGGCTTCCACGAACACATCGACCTGGAGGAGGAAGCTGCATCTGTCTCCGCATTCATACACAAGTGCATGGGGGGTGTCTGGAACATCACGACTCGAGCCCACCACAAACTCTGGATGATCACTGAAGAGCATGCAGTGTTTAAATTTTATAAACACAAAACCAAAACCTTGCCTGGGTAGCAACAACGCACCCACATCATTACTCAGTCTTTCTGCCGTTCTGGGTTTTATATTCAGTCCATTTATTCCAATTTTGTCCATTTGTGCTTCTTGGAGTCGCAGCTCGTGAGTTAGATCTTGAAGTGTTTCCAGGGACTTCCCTCCTCACACATGACCAGTTTACTTACCGCCTCACAGAGGACATCATATCCTCTGCGCTCCGTTTGAGACCGGCACATCTGGAGGACAAGAACACTCACGTTAAAATGCTGTTCTTGAACTTCAGTTGAGCATTTAACACCATCACTCCTCAGCGCCTGGTTGGCAAACTGGGTCCACTGGGCTTTAGCACCCCCTTGTGTGAGTGGCTACAGGAGATCCTTACTGATAGACCCAAGTTAGCGAGGGTTGGAAACAGCATCTTTATCACCATCTCTCTGAGCACAGGTTCGCCTCAGTGATAATAATAATAATGCATTGGTTTTATACAGCACTTTTCTAGACCAGTGGTTCTCAACTGGTCCAGTCTCAGGACCCACTAATGTCTCTATTAATAACAGTCGCGACCCAAATATTTGAAGTTTGCTGTTCCTGTTAACAAATTAAAGTTTATTTGGGTGTAGCCTCAACGCATTTTGATACAGCTTGGGAAAATTTTAGCTTATTTTTTGCTAATTTTGGTTTATTTGGACACTTTTGCCAAGTTTTGGGCATATTTTGGTCCATTTTGACAGATTCTGAGCACATTTTTGGTTTATTTTTGACATGTTTTAGTATAAATTTTTCCAATAAGCTGGCAGAGACAGATCTAGAGGTTAATAGTGGGCAACTACTGGTGTCACCACCACTAAATATCCTGCTATTGAAAGCAAACTGTCATATTGCTTCTGTGACCCTCTGAAAATGGCTTCGCTACCCACTTTTGGGTCCCGACCCACCAGTTGAGAACCACTGTTCTAGACACTCAAAGACGCTTTACATTGCATTATTCATTCACTCCATACTCCATGGTGCTAAGCTACGTATGGAGCCACAGCTGCCCTGGGGTAGACTGATGGAGGCCAGGCTGCTCCATCGGCCCCTCCAACCACCACCAACCACTCACTCAGGCTTCCTAGTGTTCCCTCATGGTCTCCCATCCAGGTACTGAACAGGCCCAACCCTGCTTAGCTTCCCAGATCTGAAGGGATCGGGCGTCTACAAGGCGGTATGTCCACCACCCCTCACCCCGATGACCCATGACTATTGTGCCAAGTTCAGTACAAGCTAGATCATAAAGTAAACAGATGATGCAACAGCTGTGGGTCTGTCCAGGGCGACACCGAACAGACATTTAGAGAGGAGATGCAACACCAACAACCTCTTATTAGTTAGTCGTTGACTCAGACTTCTTTATTGTCATTCGACCCTGACAGGATGAATGAAATGCAGATTCTCAGGTCTTGTTGTAGCTTATAAAAAAGATACAAAAGGTAAAATAAAAACAGACAAGTAATTTAAAAAGGAGAAACCGGCACCACTGTGGAGTCTGACTAGAACACGAAATTCCAGGAATGCAGATCACAGGAAATCTGACCTGGTCCTTAAACAATGCATCTCTTGTCAAAAGAGCCCAGCAGTGTTTGCACTTTTTATGTGATGGATGAGAAGAGCACAGCTCCCACCTCCCATCCTCACCACTCTTTAACGCCACAGAGAGCCTTCTGACCCGCTGCAGCTCTGCTTGGTTTGGAGCCTGCAGAGCCTCGGACTGGAAGTAATGAGGACAGCAGAGAAGATACTGGGACACCGCTAATGCAGTGAGGCTAACTGGAAAACACAGGTGTTCTCAGTTTCGTTTTAATGATCACAGGTTTTTTCACTCATGTGCGTGCTTGCATGAGTTTCTAGAAGACGCTTCACCTCTCATTAAACTCAATGCTACGACTGAAACCACGAGGACAACCATGACCTGGATGAGTAGAGTACAAATAACACCTAAAGATTGTACTTAAATGCAAAAAAGATTAAAGATTCAAGGGTCTTTATTGTCATATCGGCACACGTGTTCATATGAGATGGCACGAAACTGGCACTCGGCTCCAAAAACAATTATAAATACATAAAAATAAAGAAAGATAAGTGAATTACAAGCAATAAAAACAACACATACAAGTGAAATGACAATAACAAATAACAAAAATAACTTCTGTCATGACAAATATAAGATTCATTCCCTTTGTAATTTCACTGATCAGTTTTAATATTTTTTTTTACTTACGTCTGTTGTTTTTATTTATTTTATTGTGTTTTTAATTACTCTAAGTGTCCTCGATTGCTGAGAAAGGCGCTTTTAAATAAAATGTATTATTATTATTGTTATTATTGGCTTAGTTACCATCATACAACAATAATATACACCGTTCATTTGTGTAGACTATTATTGGTATGTCAGTGACTTTGAGTTACATTTTGTATGAAAAGCGCTTTATAAATAAAGGTTGATTTGATTTGATTTGGTTTGGTATCCAATTTCATTACATCTTTTATTGTATTTTTTTTATTTTATTTTCAAATTTACTTTATTTATTCATTTTTATTAATATTCTTGATTGAATTTGAACACGTATCTGTAATATTTGTAGTTCTTTTTCTTCGTAACGCTGCTCTGTGTGCCTTGAATTGGGGATAAATAAAGTTTTTTGAATTTAATTGAATTTAATTTCACTGGATTACCCCCTGGCGACAAATAAAGTTTTTTGAATTTGAATTACAACTTATGTAGTTATTTATTTTTTTATGTATCCGTTTATTTATGATCAGTATCTCCTATAGTGCTCGGTTTATTTTAATATCTCTTGCTTACACAACTTCTCACACAAACCGTCCACCGGCACATGAATGACCTCCCCCCCCCCGCCACACACACTTGGTAGAGTCCGCCCGGGACGGAGCATCATGGCGATAGACGGTAGGTACTCGGTGTCAGGTGTCCTGCGGCACTCGGGTGAAACTTTCCTCGGGTCCAGAATGGAGAGCCCGGTTTGAAACCACGTCTCGTGTTCACAGAGCGTCGTTTCCAGTTCGGTCCGGCTTCTGTTAAATCCACGGCGCGGGTGTACCGCAGTGCTGTGGAGGCGGGACGGCAGCTAACTAGCAGCGCGCGGTCGGTGGGTGATGCTGATGCGGGACGCTGCGATCCCTGCTCGGGATGCTCGCGTCAAGAGGTGCCCGAGTAAACAGAGGCGGAGACGGTACCGGGGCTCTGATTGACGCTTTAACACCTCTGTAAAGTCACTGTTGAGGCAGACCCGTGATTACCGATTGATTTAAACCGATAACCGTAGCACGCTGCTGTTTAGCATCACATGGCAACTACTTTGTTTTGTTGCTGTTGAGGAACTACACTACTCGGCGGAAGGATTTGATGCACGTTAAAACACTCCGCTGTTGTCAAACCGTCATTTCACGTGCTGCTGCTGCTGCTGCTGGTACCGACCACAGCCTCCGTGCCCGTGGATGTGCGTGTCTCTTTCACGGTTAAGAGTAGAGGCGCGTGCGTGGTCCGGTCAAGTTGTGGACACGGACACGCCGCGTCACGTGCAGCCGTGTGTGCAGCGCTGGTTCAGGTCCACATCAATGAATGATCACAATCAACTTTATTGGCCAAGTTTGCGCACACAAACAAGGGATCTGACTCTCATGTGCAGTAATTGGACAAAAATAGCAATTAAGTGTTCAAAATAAGGTATAAGAGCAATATAAATGTAAACATAGACACCCATAAACAGCAGTATTTACAGTGTGTGTGCATAATCCAGGGTTATGGAGGTAGTGTTGTCCAGGTAGTGCAGATATGCATCAGTGTGGGTTATTCCTGAGTCTCTGGAGCTAGTCAGAGCTCATCAGGGTGACGGCCTGGGGGAAGAAACTCTGTGTCTGGTGGTTTTGATGCTCTGTAACGCCTACCGGACGGGAGGAGTTTGAAAAAGTTGGTGTGAGGGGTCTGTGGAGACGCCACCTGCCTGCTTCCTGACCCTGGATGGAGGGCAGGTCGGCCACAGTCGTCCTCTCTCTGCAGACCTGATTGTCCTTGTGCCTGTCCTGTTTGGTGGACAGTGATGGAGGTGCAGGGGACAGGCTGGACGATGGCGGTGCAGAAGGTGAATCATCCTCAAGAGTCTGAATGTGATTTGAGATTTGCTGAGTGAACGTTCTGACTGGTTGTACAGACACATCTTGCGTTGCACTTCATAGCGAGACTATTTGATTGTATGTTGTTTAAATAGACGTCAGTTTACTCGTCATGGATGTTCATCAACGGTATGTTTTCTGTGTGGCGCTTAAATGTAAAAATAAAAGTTCCTAGAATAAACACACGTCTTATGCAGCAGAAGAGTGGTCAGTATTACATTATTAGTATATAATTGATGTCTTAATGTTTATTTCAGGCTGCAGAAGATGAATCTGACTTCATGTGTGTTTGGCGGTATCCATTAGGGCTGGTGTTGATGCTGATTATCAGTGATCAAGACGAACGATATTTGGAAGTAATATTTCAGTTAAAACAAATTTTTAGTTCTGCTTAATTGCTTTTATTATGTCTTATCAGAGACTCCTCGCCCATTAGGCAATATAGGCAGATGCTAAGGGCGCCGTGGCCTCCAGGGGGCGCCACGACATGAGGAAAAAATTTACGTCAATATAATTCTATTAAAACTAGTCATTAACTCTTAAAATGGAAAAGCTCACATTAATTCAAATGTAAAGCCAATTTATATAACTACAAAACAATGCTGTTGATTTCTTTTGTAAGCGTCTGTAAATCACCGTTTTAGGGGGGCGCCTTGTAAAATCTATGTTTTGGTAATCAGGCACTGTAAGTTCGACCTTTTAATGTGTCCTTTAACTTGCGCGTTAGTGTTGTCCAGATTATCTTGAGCTTAAAGGCTTCAAATATCTGAAAGTCAACCTTCGTTACAAGTTGGACGGAAAGATGACGACAACAGACACAGAGGTTCTGATGATCTTGACTTCTCCTGATGTCTGTGAAGATCTTTAGTCGTCCAAGTCATGGTCATCCTCGTAGTTTCAATCCTAGCATCTGGACTTGCTTGAGTTTCTTGTTTCGAACTTTTGAGATGCATCATGGGAATGGAGGGGCTTGTCTCGCCACGATGGTCGGGTCTCCTCCTCTGCATTATCGGGTCTCTGTTGCCTGAGGTATTCGCTCAGCAGCTCATCCTTGGGGGGCCATCTTCAGGATGTTTTCCTCGATCTTAGCTGCCTCATCCTTGGACGGTGGTGCGGACACTCACCAGTCCTCGGCCGCCCTCGGTCTGCTTCGTGTACAACCTCAGGGTGCTGGACTTGGGATGGAACCCTCCCAAGGCAGCTTCCATCTCCTCCTTTGACCAGTTGATTATACCAGCAGGGTATGGGATGACTGGCAGGGCATCATGACCACCTGCTTAATATTGTGTTGATCCCTCTTATGTGGTCCAAAATGCTCTGAACCATTGGACCAGAGGACCTCTCAGGGGGTCCTATGGGGTCTGGAACCACTGGATCCTTTGGCTACTCTGGCTTGTGCAGTGGGGCTTCTGTCAATCCAACTGGTTCCACTGCATCCTGTTGATGCTTGATCAGAATGGGCTGTAGGAAGTCTGGAGGTCACATCAACATGTTGGACCATTGTCATGTTCCTCCACATGTTCCTGATTGGTTGATGTTGTTGTCATGTGGTGGGGTGTATTGTCATCCAGTGACATTTGGGATTTCCATCAGCATGAGGGAGTGAGTTTGTTGTGGGACCATGTTTAGAATCCAAGGTTTTCCATCAGAACACCACGTCGTACCAGTATGACCAATGTTATCCACTTTACCTATGATGTTGTGGCTGATTGGTGTATATATATAATACATAAAGGAACATGCATAATCTAATAAAATGTAATAACAATCCATAGTTCCCATCTTAAACATGAATACAGTGGTGCTTGAAAGTTTGTGAATGTTTTTTTCTGCATAAATTTGACATAAATCTTCATCAGATTTGCGCAAAAGTAACATAAGTAGATAAAAACATCCCGATTAGATAAGACAGAAATATTAAATATCCACGGTTGAACAGATGGTGCGCAAATGGAGGGAAATCTTAGACCATTACAGGTTTGAGAATGTCTAAACTAAGACGCTGCTATCTCATGATTTTCCAAATCCAGAGCCGAGACGTGCTGCTGCTACACTTCAGACACCTTTATCACTTAATACCGAAGCACTGAGCCGACAGAGATAGTCTGTGCATGTATGAGCCTGTGGGTTTGTTCATGTGAAAACGCGATATGAGAGTCAGCATCCTTCATTAAGCTGAGCCTCAGAGGGATCATACATAAGAACTAGGTAGTAGCTTATTACCAGTATATCCCAGTAGTAGTTCAGTAAACCTGAAACATGTTCGTCTATAAGGTAGAAGACATGAAATAGTTTTAATGACCCGCTTGATTTAGGTTTTCTTTCTCTTCTGGTTCCGGCTAATCAGATTTATGCTCGCTGACATGTACATCTGCCCACTCGTTTAACCCGAGGACACAGCATATGTTTCTACGGTTCACGGAGTCGCACTCTAACCTCTGACGACCAACTTTCCATCTCTGTCTTTCTCCTAGGAGGGGGGAGAAACTGTGGTGTTCATGAGCTCATCTGTGCCAGACGAGGTAAGACGTTCAAACCAGCCGTGCGTCTCCATGATTATATAAACACGCATGTTCAGTCTGTTTGCTGCATGGCCGCACTGAGATCAAAACGTCCAGGAGTGTATCCCCATTTTTACTGTCTGGTGTATGGTATGATTCCCTATCTAGACCTCAGAAAGCATAACGTTTGAGTGTGAATTATGCATGGCATATCAAGTTTTAGTTCACTTCAGCAAAACAAGGCAGCTGTGTGTTCATGATTAATTCATCCGGGAGGTTCTGTTTCCCATCTGAGGTCCACGTGTCGCAACTATTCCAGATTTCCTGCACTTCTGAAACAAGCACGCCCCAAAAAGTCTGAAAGCCCACAATTAATATGAATTAATCAAGTCAGATTACCATGTATGATAGGGAGATTGTAGTCTAAGCCTCAACGACATAGGCTCATGACAGAGTAATTTATTTATCTCAGTTTTTATTTTTTTATTTTTAACAAACAAACCCTAAACCACCATCCTTCCTACCTAAAGAAACATGGAGGACCCTCACCTAGACTAGCAGATAGGGAGTACTTGACACTTGCAGATCCAACAAACATAAAATCCATGAAAGTAATAAAATAAATACAGAGTAATAAAAGAAAAATAAATATTATACCCAGTGTTGTTGTGTAGCGGACGTACTGCGGCTTGCACGGAAAAGAAAAAACAATTATGATTAAAGCTGCCAGCAGCGTTGGACGGGTCGTCGCTTCTCGATGTTCGGCAACTGAGACAGGTTGTCGCCATGTGGCTGTCATCAGTCCTGGACTTATGTGGTCATACGGCTGTTATGAGGCCTGGACTCTGATCACACCTGTGAAGTTTCAGGCCATTCAGAGCCCAGTTACGCAGCAACTCCTGTTTTTTTTTAATGGCGAAACGGCAAAACGCTGTAGAGCACCATGGGTATGCTGTCATACTTTTGCAGAACATTTTAGTAACTTTTGGTCAGGACTGCCTGTAGTATATGTGGGCCACATCTGAGATCTGTGGGAGTTATTCCCTAGCACAAGTTCGCTCCAGAAAATGTGAAATTTCTTGAAAAATAGGTCAAAAATGTGACAGTAAATTCAAAATGGCGGACTTCCTGTGGCATTTTGGGTATTGGTACAGTGGAGCTTTTTTGTGCATCTTGTCGTGATGCATTATTGTACCGAATTTGGTAGCTGTACGTTAAAGTAATGGTATCAAAACCCTTGTTTTAAATTTTCATGGTGGCGCTGTTGAGCAATTTTGCCACTCATGTGTGTAATTCCCCCAAAATACGAATTTTTTTCACCAGGTGGGGGGGCATGACGGTACCGGAACGTGACACCGGAGTCGGCATGTCCGCATACGACAACCACGGCTGCATTCTAGAGCCTCAGCGGCGTACTAGAGGCTTGGCGACGCTTGGTGCACTCGGCGACATACTACAGGCCCGGCAACGCTCGGCGACACTTGGCAACGCTCGGCGACGCTTGGCAACACTCGGCGGCGCTCGGCAGTGCCCGGCAACGGCGCACATGAGTGTTTGAATATCAAAATTATTATCCGAATACCACCACAACAAACGAATATTAGTACATTTGAATATTCGGGATCAAAACACACAGACCAACGGCAAAAACCAAGATTCAAAGTCTTTATTATTATCGGCTCATTTTATCGGCTGATTTTTTTATTATCGGAATTATCGAAATGACGTCATAATTGCCTACGTTGATGTTATCGTGCATCCCTAATTACGACATCTGTCACAACCTGCAGTTATGTTGGGACATATTTTAGACAGTCTTGCCTTGGAAAAGTGAGCACGATGCACAACTTTGAACTGTATTATGCTCGGCTTTGCACAGGAGGAGCTATCGTTTACTCTATGTAGGACGCTATTCCACACCTCTCCAGTGTTCCAGTGTCTGTGTTGTCGTGTTTGTTAGTCAGCTTGGACGGGAGTCATTACCTGGGAATAAGGAGCCTCAGCCTCAGTTCATTTGCTTATCTTTTTCCTCTTCATTCTGTTCAGACACATAGATTGTAGACCTTTAGGGAGGATGGAATAGGGTGAAAGAGGGGACCTGAAAAATCCACTTTAACCTGCTGTGCTGCTCCTGATGATGGGTGTTACATTAAAAGTGGGCGGTTGAACTGTTTCAGAGGCTGACCTGCTACACGGCTCCACTTTCCAGTGTACATCGACGGAGGGGTCAGGTTCCTACAGGTGTCTAAATTATTCAGCTGTCTTTGACATTTACAGAGCAGGGCCATGTATGAAGTGTCATCACACCGGGGCACGGGGCCTTAAGCTGCTCATTTTCGACAGACGGCGGTGGCTGCAGAGGTCATTCTGGCTCGATCGACACTTCCGTCAGCAGTGAGAGTTTATAGCCTGGAAAGTGCTGGACCGCGCTAAGTGTAGGGGATTTATCGCATGTCGGATTACTTCAGAGCAACACAACTTTGTTTTTCCCTCTTCTTAGATCGTTTACTATCTTTAGCTGCAGAAGCACTGGCATTACAGCTTTTTGGGAACAGCTGGCTTTAAAGAGGATATTCTTTTAGAGGAGGTAAGCCTCTGCACTGCTGCGTAGCTCTCTCATCCACTTCTCCTGCCATTCTTGGAAATTTAGCATTCCTCATTTTGCAGTGCTAGCTGTCAGGCTGCAGTGGTCTCTGCCTGTTGCCATGGTGAGACAAGTCCGTCCATAGTAAGTTCAGTCTGTAGTCGGAGGGTTGGAGAAGTGTGTTGCTACTTTCCTCCCGTCTTTTCTCATTTGTGTGCTCGAGGAGACTCCAGTTTTCACACCAGTGTAACCAGTGACAGCGATGCAACCACCAGTTATATTCAAGACTTGTGTGTCAGAAAATGTCTAAAATTGAATTAATTAGTCGACTAATTTATGAAGGCTTGTGAAAAATCCTAAACTTCCCGGCCAAGACAGGCAGCAGCAACATGAAACAGCCGTCAGTCCATCGCAGGGCTAACAGAAAGAGACAGACGTACCCTACAACCCAATTAGAATCACCATTAATCTACGCTGCATGTCTTCGGACTGTGGGAGGAAACAACGGCGCCCGAAGGAAACTCCAGAGGAAAGACCCTGTAACATGTTTTAATGACGCAAGTGAATGTAAGGCTTTTTGGAGGAGGTTATTGGTTCTGATTGCTGGACTTAAAAAAATTTCACGATTCCAATTTAGCCCACGAACGTTAGCTTATACTCTCATAGCATCCACGCAGCGAGAGAATACCCTAATCTTTTAACATGAGGTGACTGTTAAAGCTAGCAAGTAGGGGTGGGAATCACAGGTACCTCACAATACGATATGCGATACCGATACGATCACGATACAGCGATACTGCAATAATCGATATATTCCTACCTTGGTTCCAGGGTGTAGCATTTTTCAAACCCTTCATTTTCCACCACACTGTACAGGTGGAGGTCCTTCAAATGGACCCAGTGATGGACGTTGTAATGCTGGCGGCCATCTTTGCTTTAAACTTTTACGAGGCACTTCCTGCATATGTCATAGTCTTTGTCCAGCTTGCTTGTTCCCTCAAAGCCCAAATGGGTCCACTCTTTGGACTTAAACGTGGATGGGGCGTCTCTTACGGTAGCGTTGCTGTCCTCCATTATACCTGTACTAACTGTTGTTGGGCCGATTCATTTCCACTCCAGTCTCCATCATTCACGTGATAAACGCCACCATGTGGAGACATTAAGTAGTGACGCTGGGGAAATGGCAGCTGGCAGGGGAATCTTAGAGCGCCTTATTATATTAATTAAAGCATGGATATTTGGCGCCAGCGTATCGATACTAGGGATGCACGATAATGCCAATTTGAACCGATTCCGATAACCGATAATTTTATACTTCTTGCAGCCGATAACCGATAATATACAACCACCGCGGCGTACTACAGCGTCGGCAACGCTCGGCGGCGTGCACGACTTTTTGAGTATCAAAGTTATCATCCGAATACCACCACAATGAACAAATATTCGGATATTCCAATATTCGGGACCAGTCCTAGTGAAACGACTTCTTCAGACACGATAAAGAAAGTCCACACTGGTCAGTTCCACTCCATGCTGCTTGTTTTTCTCTGTCCGCGCCGTCTGATGACATCACACACATGCGACAGTACCGTCGGGGAGGGGAGGGGTTGAGGAGCCAGGCATGAGGACAAACCACAACACACAAACCAACGGCAGAAACCAAGATTCCAAGTCTTTATTATTATCGGGTCGTTTTATCGGCTGATTTTTTAATTATCGGAATGACGTCATAGTTGCCAAAATTAACCGATAATTATCGGATGCCGATGTTATCGTGCATCCCTAATCGATAGTCATATCACACGAGGAGGGACGACGATATATCGCTGTATCGATGTTTTGTCTCACCCCTACTAGCCAGACATGGTAATGATTGTTGCATACAAATGGCTTAGAGCTGACAAACCTTGTTCAATCTCCTCCTACACTTGTGCTCTTTTGGTTGGTTCTAATAAAGTAAAAACAAAACCAAACGCCCCTGGAGCAGGAAGGGTTAAGGGCCCCACAAGGGCCGCATTGGGGTTAGATCCTCTGACTTTCATGATCAGTAGCCCAGAGACTAAACCGTTGCGCCACTTTATTATGATTGTTGTTAAAACGCCAAGGTGTTCATTCTTTAACATGCTCAGAGTTCCGGGATCAAACTGGAAGCCCAGACTCCTCATATCACAGAACCATGCTCTCCGTTTCCTTTGTTTGACTAGTTACCCCTTCCACAAAGGCTTTCTTAGAAATGCCGTTCTTGCCTAATGCCTGCTTCCTATTTAAATCTATCACACTGCGGTGCGTTAGCGTGGTTGTCTATTAAGTGCAGGCCTGTTTTCAGAGGGTTTACTGAGCCAACATTTCAGTTCGACACAGTTCCTCTGAGGCTCTCGTAAAAATAGCACAGGGCGGCTGCATGGTTGCATGGAGTACGGCTGGCCTACATACAGCGCTGTAGATTGTATCTGGTCTGCCTCTGAAGTGGAAAAAAACACTGGCTGTTTAGAAGCACAGAAGCCTGATGAGTTTTACTCCAACATAAGAAGCCTGTCATCCATTCATGGTGTCGACGCGGGTTGTTTACAGCTTTTTAAATGTTCTGTGCTCAAAAGAGGATTTGTTCGCTTACAGCCATCTGTGTGTTTATTTAACTGCAGGGACGACACTCAGCTATTACCTTCACTCCTGATGTTCATCTGTGTCTAATTTTCGTTTCTCTCTTTGCTTTCCTTCCCTTGTCTCTCTCTCTTCTCCCCTCCGCCTCTTCGTGTTCGTTCTCCTCCTCAGTCTCTCCCGAGCTTCTGGGTGTCCTGTCTTCCATTGCAGCCTTCATGGCGTTGATGGCTCTGTTTTTTCTTTACCTCAGCAACAAGCTGTCAGTGGAGAGTCCTGACGATCTGTCACACCTCAGTGGCTATAAGAAGAACCAGCCAGGTACTTACAGATTCACCGCACACTCTGGGATGATTATTGCCTTTGTCCTCCATATTACCTGAAGCTCACCTGCTTGTTTTGTCGTGTCATGTGAAACTAAATCAAGACAATGACAGCCTGCAGTGCTCATGCTCTCTTAAACTGCTGTATATAACATTCCATTGCAAAGTAATGACACAACATGAAGATCTCTATGGTCTGTGTTGGGACTGAACATTGTCAGTGCTGCAGGAAGATTGATGTTAATGTTACAGGTGTGTCTCTGTTAAAATGATCAAATGAGAGAACAGTTATTTTATATAATGGACATAGTTGACCATTTTATTATGACACCTAACGGGCAAATATGCCTTTGTCAGACTTCTCCTCCTTGTTTTATAGAGAAAAACCACTTGTTCCCAGGTATATAAGGGATATATGCACTCACCGGCCACTTTATTAGGGACACCTTGCTAGTAAAAGGTTGGATTTGCCTTCAGAACTGCCTTAATTCTTTGTGGCGTACTTTCAACAAGGTGTTTTCCTCAGAGGTTCTGGTCCATGTTAACATGATAGCATCACACAGTTGCTGCACATTTGTCGGCTGCACATCCATGATGCCGACCTCCCGTTCCACCACATCCCAAAGGAGCTCTACTGGACTGAGATCTGGTGACTGTGGAGGCCGTTGGAGTCCAGAGAACTCATCGTCATGTTCTAGAAACCAGTTGGAGATGATCTGAGCTTTGAGACATGGAGCTTTATCCTGCTGGAAGTAGCATCAGAAGATGGTCCACTGTGGTCATAAAGGGATGGACATGGTCAGCAGCAACACTCAGGTAGGTTGTGGAGTTTAAACCAGTTGGTACTAAGAAAACACCCCCCACACCATTAGACCACCAGCAGCAGCCTGAACCGTTGATCCAAGGCAGGATGGATCCATGCTTTCATGTTGTTCTGACCTACCATCTGAATGTTCAGCTGAAATGGAGACTCATCAGACCAGGCAGCGTTTCTCCATCTTCTACTGTCCAGTTGTGGTGAGCCTGTGTGAATTGTAGCCTCAGTTTCCTGGTCTTAGCTGACAGGAGTGGCCCCCGGTGTGGTCTTCTGCTGCTGTAGCCCATCTTCTCCAAGGTTGTTGTGGTTCAGAGATGGTGTTCTGCATTCTTTGGTTGTAACCAGTGGTTCTTTGAGTTCCTGCTGCCTTTCTATCATCTCCAACCAGTCTGCCCATTCTCCTCTGACCTCTACCATCAACAAACTGGATGTTTCCTCTTCTTCAGACCATCCTCTGTAAACCCTGGAGATGGTTGTGGTGAAAATCCCAGTAGACTCAGACCAACAACCATGCCACGTTCAAAGTCCCTTAAACCCCCTTTCTTCTCTGTTCTGATGCTCGGTTTGAACTTCAGCAGGTTGTCTTGACCACGTCTACATGCCTAAATGCACTGAGTTGCGTCCATGTGATTGGCTGATTAACTATTAAACAGGTGTACCTAATAAAGTGGCCAGTGAGTGCACACTTTAGTTGCCCCAGAGAACACTACGTTACACATATGAGACACCATTTGTTCATATTATACAAACTTAGGGGAGTCGGGTTTAACACTGATGTCTTTGCATATGGATCTGATGTATTGATGTACTGAGTGATTGTACAGGACTTTATAGCTGCATATGTTTCTCTGAATAAGTCAAGATGCATGATTGTGTTATTCTGATTTCTTAATTATGCACATTGTACATGTCTGATGTGTTCTGTTTTATTACTAAGCCACCAGTAGCTCTAACGTTACTCATGTTTGGAAGCTAACTCCAGTCACCAGTAGCTCAGTAGTTCGCCAATCTTGCAGCTTTATTAATGTCACCAGCTGCTTCCTGTTGATCCTGCTGATGTCATGTCTCATCAGATCAGCTGACCAATCAGTAAACATCAAAGCCGATGCCACGATTTGTTTTTGAGACCTGATACAAGTCAGTCCTTCGCTGTAATATTGATGTGTCTGCACACACTGTCATGTTGGCCCACACCCTGCTAACCACCACATGTCCGTGTCAGTGCGTCTGATGAGCTAATCTAGCGGTCGGCGTGGCGACAGGATCCCCGGCTGAGAGATGGCCTTCTTCAAGAGCTTCCAGCAGAACCTCCCATCTGTCAACATTTCCTCCATCCTGGACTCGGTCACGAGTCGTGTGGACGACTTGGCCAACGCCGTCAGCGATGTCACGTACGCTGTCAGCGACCAGCTGACTGAGCAGGTCACCACGATGATCAACAAGGTGCAGGAGGAGGAGGAGGAAGGGGGAAACAGCAGCAGCCAGGAGCCAGGCCAGGCGTCCGCCGCACCAGAGGGAAAGGCCGGCAATAAAAGCATGTGGCAAATGCCGAGAGACTCAGAGGCAGGCAGCACAGGCTCAAAAACCAACCAAGCCGGCGATGCAACAGAGGCAGAGTACACTCCAAGCCAGGCGGAGTGGGAATGGAGGGATGGATGCTGGCGAGTTAAAAAGACGGAGGCTGAGTTATTACAGGAGGAGATGAGGAAGAAAGAGGAGCAGGAGCAGCAGGAGAGGAGAGAACAGCGGAGGAAGGAGAGAAGAGAGAGGCAGCTTGAGAAGGAAGCCCAGGCTCAGAGAAAGCAAGAAGAATCCCAGGAGGGGGAGCAAGAGGAGGAAGTTCAAGCTTTAGACAAGACAGACAGTAGTAGTGGACAAGACAGGAAGGCAAGTGACAGTGGAGACCAGTTAGCCAGTCAACAGAGAGGTGAGGACGGCGATAAAACTCCTCATTCGACCGGCAGTGATACTGAAAGCAGGTTATCAAAACAGCAAGAGCAAAAAGACGCTGGGGAGGAAGAGGAAGAGATGAAGGACTGCCCTGAGAGAGAGGGAGACGATGAGAAAGAGCCTGAAGTTCCTTCATCCAAAATGAAAAAGAAAAAGTCAGACAAGAAGAAGGGGAAGAAGGAGGGTTCGAAGAAGTCGGAGAAAGCTTCGGTCGAGGAGAAAAAAAAGGAAAAAGGCAAGAAAGGCAAGAAGAAGAAGAAAGGAAGCCAAGGTTAGAGGGTGTGCTGCTTCACTTTCACCGTCCCTGTCTGCATTTTCACTGCTGCTCATGCTTCCAAGCTCTCACCTCTTCAGAGTGTCGTGTGTTAGTTTCTTTAAACATTCCAACCATTCATTTTTAAATGCATGGTTTGAACCGGAGTGTCCGTGTGTCCCGTGCAGAGGGAGTTTTATCGGACAGCGAGGAGGAGGGCAGCCCCGAGGCCGTGGCCCAGCAGAACGCCACCTCTGCATGGAGCAGCAAATGCAAGCAGTCTGCCGAGCAGGGAGGATACAGCAGCGAGGCCTCCAGTGAGCGCGGTGAGGCCTGCACTCATGTCGAGTCTTATTTAACCTGGAGGAGTCTCCCGGCACGTATGCATGAAAGATAAAGCATCCAAGACACACTTAGAATATACCGGATGCAATAGGAAGAGAATTATGAAGGATCGATGATAAAATATAGCTTAACATACAAAACAGACACACTGAACGTCACATTTCTTAAAAATAAATACATAAAATGCAGCTTTATGGAGCTACAGATGCAGAGTTATTGGGTACTACGGCATTAGAAACGTACTTAGTGTGTATATTGTAGTCCTGCAGGAGCTTTAAGTTCCTTTATTGATGTCACTTTAGTGATTTTGGATCATGTGGGAAGTTTCTGGGAAGCTAGTTCTCCTCTAAACTTCTCAAATTTGTGAGCTTGATTTCCTTCTTAGAGCTAGAACAGAAGATTGGTTGCACTAAACATGAACCTAAGATACGGTTCATATCTTAGGTTCATGTTTAGTGCAGAGTTGTGGACATTCTTCTCATGTTTGAAGAGATATCTGTCCTTTCAGTCAAACGTCCACATAGGATTTACACATGTTCAGCCCTTTCCTGACTTTCCATGGGTTCATATCAGATCTGGCATAGTTGAAGAGGTGTAATCTGACTCCATGGTTGCCTGTATGTTGCATACCTAATGTGTATTTCTGCAGAGCACAGTCTGTCTCCAGTAACACTCCTTCAGTATCACATTACCTCTGTGTCCCTGTTTGTCGTGAAAGCAGCCAACAGCATCCAGAGGATAAAGAAGGATTCCTCCCTCTGTGAGCTCCAGCCGCCCCCGTACCAAGATGAGGGCTCCGGGGCCCGGGTGTCGTCTCGTTCCCACCCCGAGCGGGTCAGGAGGGGGTCGTCCCCACAGCGCTGCGACAGCCCCCTCTGCTCCAGTGAGGCGAGTGCTGACCAGGACACTGAAAGCTACCTCAACAAAGCCTGTGAAGAGGACATACCCAGTGACAGCACGGCAGTTCTGGGTCCAGAGGTACGGTCATAGCTGCTGTTCCCCCCCTTAGATGTCTCCAAGGAGCTCATAAACGATGTCAACGTTAGGGGTGGGAGTCACAGGGTGCCTCATGATACGATACGATACGCGATACATGGCTCACGATACCGATACTATCACGATACGGCGATAATCAATATATTGCAAGACAATCACATAACAATCACATCAGTTCAGGATGGTGGCGTTGCTGCATGCTTTACTTTGGCGAGGCACTTCCTGCATATGTCATAGTCTTTGTCCAGCTTCCTTGTTCCCTCAAAGCCCAAATGGGTCCACACTTTGGACTTAAACGTTGATGGGGCGTCTCTTACGGTAGCGTTGCTGTCCTCCATTATACCTGTACTAACTGTTGTTGGGTCGATTCATTTCCGCTCCAGTCTCCCTCATTCATGTGGTAAACGCCACCGTGTGGAGACATTAAGTAGTGACGATGGGGAAACGGCAGCTGGCAGGGGAATCTTAGAGCGCCTTATTATATTAATTAGAGTCTGGATAATTGGCGCCAGCGTATCGATGCTCATATCGCACGAGGAGGGACGACGATACATCGCTGTATTGATAGTTTGTCCCACCCCTAGTCAACATCGTGTGTCAATAGTTCGATGAATTTATAACAAAGATGCACAAACAACAATAATACACCTGTGTTTTTCTAGTATTGTCTTCTATTTGTCATTTATGTTTGAGGTCTAGTGTAATCAGATAACTAAAAAAAAGGTTCCTTCAGTTAAAGACTCGGCTACAGTCGCAGGTCATCTGACCTCGAGTCGTGTGCTGCTTGAAAGCTAACACAAACTGTTTCTGCTGGTCCAGGATGGTTCTGGTCCTCAGCTCCCCACGGCCTACGAGCCGGAGCCCCTCGCCAAATACGGCACGCTGGACGTCGCCTTCGAGTACGACTCCAGCGAGCAGTGGCTGGCCGTCACGGTCACCGCGGCGACCGACATTCCCGCTCTCAAGCAGACGGGCAACATCTCGTGGCAGGTCCACCTGGTCCTGCTGCCCACCAAGAAGCAGCGAGCCAAGACCGGCGTGCAGAAGGGCCCGTGTCCCGTGTTCACGGAGACATTCAAGTTTTCCAGGGTGGAGCAGGAGGCCCTGGGGGACTATGCTGTTCGCTTCCGACTGTACAGCATCAGGCGGATGAAGAAAGAGAAGGTCCTGGGGGAGAAGGTCTTCTACCTGACGAAGCTAAACCTGCAGGGCAAGATGGCTCTGCCTGTCACCCTGGAGCCGGGCTCTGAACTTACAGTGAGAACACTTTATATCTTCACATCTGTCTCTGTGCAGTTTCATTGAAGCTCATATCAAACGTAGGCCTAGTTCCACCTTAAATTTACTTTCACTGCAAATGATTTGTTGCTTCATGCTGCAGCTGTTTCCCAGGTTCATTAACTCAGTTGTTGTTTTAACGGGATGAGGAAACGTCTCTGTTAAAAAACCTCTCCATGTGTTCTTCCTCGCCAGGGTTGCGGTTCTCTCGTAAGCGTGTCTCGCAGCGCCGGAGCTCTGTCCTACCGCTCTGCCGAAGAGTCCATGCCCGAGATCCTCCTGGGTCTCATCTACAACTCTGCCACGGGACGGCTGTCGGCTGAGGTCATTCAGGGAAGCCACTTCAAAACCACAGCGTCCGATAAGCCCGTCAGTGAGTACGCCGCTGTCCCACCCTTACTCTGGGGTTTTCTGTTCAGTAAAATCCTCCAACACCCGTTCCCCAGGGGGCGCCGGTGCATCAGGCAGTTGTTTTGGCAAAGCAGATGGGCAAGACTCCTAACAGCACGCAACAAAAACAAAACCATTACGTTTCCTTGAATCACCGCCAACAGTTTAATAACCCAAAGTATTAAAGCCTTAATGCCGAAGCAACTGCTGTCTGTCAGAGTTCCCATGAAAGCCGACCTTCTGGTGTTTGCCACAATCTTGAAACTACTTTTTCTCTTTCTTTTTCCAACACTGTGTCTGCCGTGGTGTGTGTGTGTGTGTGTGTTTGTCTGCCGCAGATGGTCTGTTTTGTTGTGTAAAACACTTCGTAGGGGGGCAGCTTTACATCATGAGAGGTAAGACGACAGTAAACTACATTTACTCAGTTTGTGGCGTTCCTAGCATGAAAAGCTCTCCGAAGCCCCAGTCATTTCAGGGAATATGCATGTTCGCTTCCCCATCAAGAAATAGAATCCATGCGACCCTGTGAAGCCATAAGTGGGTGACAGATGGCCTGATAGCCTAGCTTACCATCAGCTCGAAGCAGGGGAGACAGCTAACCTCAATGACGAGAGGCAGACGAGGTGTTTGTCCCGTTAACGTCGTATAAACTGAGCTTGAGGGTGTTTCCCAAAAATGCCATCCTCTAATAGTTAGTCTTGAGATGCAGAGCTTTCCTTCACTGCTTTATGTTGAACCGTTCGTCCCAGGTTTAAAGGGTCAGTTCACCCAAATTACTACAAAGGACAGTCCCTCCAGGATTTCACTGGCGTTTTTCCAGATTGTTGCTCCTAAAATGCCTGAATTCGCGGCAGCTTTTCTAAAAAATTGCGATGTTTTAAGCGTATTTGTTGCGATAAAATTGCGGGAGACATTAAAAAATTGCTAAAAAGTTGCATTTTTTTCTTTGTTTTGTTTAATTCATTAAAAATGTTAAAAGTTTAAAAAGTTAATTCCACATCCTGGCACACGCGTGTTCACACACACATGCTCACAGCTCGTCACGTCAGTTAATGAATCTAACTGACCTTCATTGTTTCAGTGCTGCCACAGATCTGGATGCAACAGCTTCATCACGGTGGTTTGTCTGGTCTGTGGTCCGCTGGTTTCACCCATTCTCCTGATATGTTTACGGTAGAAAAGTGTTTGTCAGTGGATGGTTTTGGTTTGTGTTCCACCTCAATATTCCACGGGGTGAAAACAGTTTAGCTCCGCTTTGGTGAAGAACATCAGGGAATTGTTCTGCAGTAGTTTTTGTTGCATACGTATCTGTATCTTCAAACCATAAACAAGGAAGTGAATCCGGTGACGTACGTGCATTACTGGGGACTGCTGTGATTGGTGGAACTCACGGGAGGCGGGAAAAAATTGCAGGAAAGTCGCGGTGATTGGACGAAATTGCAAGGTTGAATGAGCGTTAATTGCTGCGATCGCAAAATCGGGAATTCCTGGAGGGACTGAAAGGATATTCACACCTGTAAAAGCTGCCAGGTTTACTGAGATATCTGTCACTACTTGAATATAAAGTAGATGAATTTAACTTAACGTCTGGTGCTCTAAAAGGTTAATCAGCAGCATGTCTTTCGAGAAACAACGAACATTCATTGGTAGAACATTCCGTAGTTTCAGTCGTAGCATCTGGACTTGCTTGAGTTTCTCAAAGCCCACTGTGAGAGGGAAGGACTTAACGACTCACATAATGAGAGGAGGAGCATCACACACCCAGCAGACTGAAGCTTCAACAGTGTTAATGGATCCTGAAGAGTATAAACATCTGGAACTCCCAGCCGAAGCCTCTTGGATGAGAGGTGGAACATCTTGGAGAAACTCAAGCTAGTCCAGATGCTACGATTGAAACTACGAGGATAACCACGACCTGGATGACTGAGGATCTTCACGTATTCTCGGTTGCGTTGACAGTTCCAGGAGTGGTTCCCTAATCAGCCCTTTCAGCCTTTCTGCTTCCACTGCAGTGCAGAATCCACGGCAGCATTAACTCCAGGTGTGCCAAAACAACAGCACATAGTTACCAGACGTAGCTCCGGTTCTATGTGTTGAATTTCACGATGCTGATGACAGTGTTGGAGAGGAGAAGGCTGCTGCTGGATGAGGGCAGAAATAAGGTAGTTGTTCTTCCATCAGCCCTGAAGTAAATCTGAAGCATCCACCTTAGAGTCGGCGCCTTTTTTCCATCACAAAAACGTTCCTGAAAACATCGTACAAGGGTTCCTGTGGTCGCTGCAGTGGAAAACAGCCTTATGTCTTCAATAGAACGCAATGAAAACGTTTGATTTTCCAAAGTAAGTGGCGTTGTTTCTGGAAAGACTAGCTGCTACTGAAAGCTGTAGAAAAAAATGAAGGGAACATTTAATCATCACAGTGTAACACCGATTCTGTCCAGTAACGAAGCACACGTGTCCTTTCACATGCTCCGAGATCATTTCTCTCTCCTCGACCTTCCTGCCTGACTTTTCTCCATTTTTGCTGGAGCCCTTTTGACTGCTGGTAGCGTGAGGCAGCACCTGCAGCCCATTCAGACTGCACAGGTAGCTCAGATTTCCCCCACGACGGCACACCTGTACAAGCCGCTCCCGGGTCAGCTGTGTCTCCCAGCACAGCCTCAAAAGCATGAAGGAGATACTGGGAGATGATCCAACAGCCCAGCAGGAAGAGGTGTAGCTGAAAAGGAAGAGCAGTGCCTGAGTGAAAGTCCGAAACACAGTCCGTCAGGGTGGAACGAGGGCCTGAGGTTATCTTTTTATTTTCAATGTATATCAATGAAGACGTTCAGCTTGGTTATTATGTTCTTGGAGATCAGATGTGTGATGAAGGTGTTCCCTTGATTTTTTTGAGCAGTGCTAAATTATATATATACATTTTAATTTGCATGCCCAGCTTTTTGATTATTGATTTTGACCACCATTATTAAAAACTACTGCTGCTGTTGTATATAATGTCAGCTGCAGTGCTCACATCTCACCACTGGGTGTCACTGTCTCACTGGTCTTCCACGCCTCCTTCCAGACACCTATGTGAAGCTGACCATGCTGGACTCCAAGGGGAAGGAGATGTCCAAGTGTAAGACGGCCGTGTGCCGCGGCCAGCCCAACCCCACCTACAAGGAGACGTTCGTCTTCCAGGTGGCGCTCTTCCAGCTGTCCGAGGTGTCGCTGGTGGTGTCGGTGTTCTGCCGCCGGAGCAGCATGAGGCCCAGGGAGAGGCTGGGCTGGGTCTCCCTGGGCCTCAACAGCACCAGCGAGGAGCAGCAGGTCCACTGGACGGAGATGAAGGAGGCGGAGGGCCAGCAGGTCTGCCACTGGCACACGCTCACCGACACATAGGAGGACGGTTCCTGAAGACGGACCCGAGAGTACGAGCGCTCCCAGAACAATCAGTCTGGGGAGAGCAAGACGCACCTTGTGAGATGTGTGTTGTGTGTGTTGCGTACGGCTGTGAGGCTGGGCTTGGGTTCCCAGTCCTCACCGCCAGACTGCATGACGGCCCTTTAACCTGCCGCTTTTCTCCGAGGCAGACGGACGATCCTGGTGGAGGTTCCACTTCCAGCCTCTCTGCTGACAAATAAACGCAATGAAAGACATCATAACGACGGGATCAGTGAAGCTCAGAACCAGACGGTTTGTTTTAGAGCGACTCTGTTCACAGCAAAACCTGCATGCACACTAACTGTTTACAGGACTCAGCTGACAGGCTTCCAAATATTTTCTGTCTCTGAATCTCGGACCAAAGAGCTCGGTCCAGGACTGGCAGACTCTTTTCTATTACTTCTCTGGACTTCAGCTGCCACCAGCATACCAGACATTTCTCTATCAGTTGTAGCCACTGACACAAGAGAATGCAATGAGAAGACTGTTACAAAGGGCCTAAAGATGCTGCAACTGTGCTTACAAGCTATGCTTTGTACAGTCTGTTTACATACTCATGACATTATGCAAGATCCCTTCATTCGTTTCCCCTTTTGTGTTCTTGGATTACCAGTTCTATGGGTGTCTCTCTGGGGTTTGTGTTACAAGCAGGTCTTTTTATTTTTTACATTGTGGTCTTGCATAACTCAATACACTATGCATCTGACTCCACTTTAAACGGGAGGAATGCTATTCTCTCTCTCCGAGTCTCTCACAGAATTGGACACAGCTCGGCATGCCACCGGTGTATCAGAGAGCAGCTTCCTCTCCTGTGCAATGCAGATTGAGCCTGTTTCACCATTCAGCCTTCTGACAACTCAGCCATGTCCATTCATGTAGAAACACGGTGCTTCCCTGCTGAGGAAGGATATGCAGAAAACCCCTGTGCAGTCCAATAAACCCGGCCGTCCCTGTGAGGCAGAAACCTCGGCTGTGTTTGCTGTGAAGTGGGTCTGAGGGGCAAACCGGGAAACAGATCGCTCTTGTGCTTTTTTCTAATTTCAAATTCAAGTGTATTAATAAATAAATAAAGGCAGCAACACCGAGAGATGCGACTATACCTGCGACGTGTTCACCTGGAACAAAGCCAAGTCTAAATTCTCATCTGAAACAGCAGCTGTGAGTCAGAAAATTCCCCCGAAACACTGCCGAGGACTCGACAGCTCCACCCACGTCTCGGCGAACGGAGCCCTCTCCCCGTTCTGCTGGCTGGCTGACGCCGAGGGGTGTGGGACGCATTCCTCTCTGTCCTCCAGATTTGAACCCTCAGTCCGGGCCAGAGGGGCTGAAACCACACCTCGCCCCTCTACTTCTTTCTGGTGGGACGCGCTGCTAGAAAGTCCCGTTTTATTCAGTGGAAGATTATCCTGCAGGATTTAATGAAAACCACATGTCTAGCATTGGTGCCAGAAAGAAGCACAGCAACTGCAGGGCTTTTGTCACAACTTCTGTTACGCCTGAACACCTTTTCTTTTTCTTAAACGTCAGGAGCCAGCAGTCTGTTTGCTTACCCTTAGTCTGACTTACTGAAGGTAGACGTCAGGTCTAAGTCGAAGTTTCCTCCTATCTTTGTGCAGGTTATGGTTTCAGAATCCGCTTAGCAACTGGAAACACCAACACCAACCTCTGAGCAGGAGCCGCACGCTGAAAATGGCAGGTTCTGCTCTAGATAGGCGTCTGTGTCGAGTCTCCCCTGATTGGCCCCGTCCAAGCTGATCAACAACAGTAACATCCTACTAACCAGCAGGTTCTCATTTTTTTCTCGGGCTGCAACTATTTTTACGTTATTGTCGTTTATTTTCTAGATAAGAGTTGGGAACTAAAGCTTACACACACATGGCAGTCTCGAGTTTCCAATGACTTCTTGAATTTCCCAAGATGAAATCCTTGAAACTCATCATGGATTCTGGTCCTTTCCTAGATTTATCACAGGTCTTCTGACTGTCTGCTGACCGGGCTGCACCGTCGCCTCGCAGCTAGTAGAAGATCCCCAGTTCGCGTCCCGGTTAGGACGCCTGGGATCTTCCTGTGTGGAGTTTGCATCTTCCTCCCACAGTCCAAAGACATGCTGAGGTTAATTGATGATTCTAAATTGTCTGTAGGTGTGAATGAAAGTGTTCTTGGTTGTCTGTCTCCATGTGTAGCCCTGTGATAGGCTGGAGACCTGTCCAGGGTCGGTTGTAATAGACTCCAGCGACCCTACAGAGGATTAAGCGGTGTACAGATGATGGATGGATGGATGTCTGCTGACCACTCCTCTTGACATAACTGGTAGAGTTCAACTAAATTTGTTGTCTTTCTGACTCAGACTTGTTCTTCATCACAGTCCACAGCTTCTTGACAGGGTTGAACTCATTACTTTGGGGAGGCCGGTCTAAAACCTTAATTCTAGCCTGGTTTAGACATATTCTTTGAGCCTTTCTGATGTGTGTTTGGGGCATCCAAGACCCGACCTTCTGACTGATGAGTTCCCCTGGTTTCAATCGTAGCGTCTGGACTTCCTTGAGCTTCTCCAAGACGTTTCACCTCTCAGCCAAGAGGCTTCATCAGTTCTAAACTGACTGTAAATGTGGAGGTGATTCTCCTTTTCAATTATTCCATTTACTTTGTGTAAAGCTCCAGTTCCACAGAGCATGATGCTGCCACCACCATGCTTGACAGTAGGTTTGGTGTTCTTGGGGTTAAAGGCCTCAGATTCTATCCTCCAAACATATTTCTGGACATGTTTGTGAAATAACTACATTTTTGTTCCATCTGACCCCAGAACTTTCCTCCAGAAGGCCTTTTCTTTGTCCATGTGGTTGCTAGGGAACTTCAGTCGAGCCTCTAGGTGGCGCTCCTACATAAAGGGCTTCCTTCTTGCACAGCGGCCCATGGTGATGTAAAACACTGTGGACACTGACCCCTGTGTTCCAGCAGCTTCTAGTTCACTACAGACCTGCTAAATGGGGATTCTTGGTTGACTCTTGACCAAAATTGTACATAAAATTGTTTGCAAAGATGATTCTGGGATCTGTAGCTGCTTCGAAATGGCTCCAAGTGGCTTTCTTGACTCAATGATTTGCTCTATTGAGACTTTCCTGTTGTTTTGTTGGCGGCTGAGTCTAATGAGTGGATCAAATGGGCCCTGCTCCCTTACTTACATTGGCTCAGAGGAGTCAGCAGCTGTAGTCAATTGTTGTCACTCACGAGAAGTCAGAAAGAAGCATGCATTTCACTGATTCCATCGCAGAAAATCCATTGTTATACGACTCATTGGAAACTCAGGACTGCCATTAAACGCATGGTCTTTACGAATGTGTAAAGACCATTTAAATGTTAGAAAATGATAATTAATGAAGGTCATGGTTTCCCAAAGCCCGAGATAATGTTCTCAGATATCTTATTCTGTCCACAAACCATTACAGAGATGATCCGTTTGCCGTCACAGAGGAGGATGGATGCGTTTTAACAATATTGAGAGTTTTTATTTCCATTCATCTGGCCTTCAATGGTATGTTTCACGCTGTCATCTGTCAACAGTCTGGTACAGCGCAAGCAGCATTGCAGGTGGCTGGAGCCTCGCCCACAGTCGTGGATCAGACCCAAGAGCACATAGTTTCACAACTCTGTACACGAAGTAAGCGACTACGGCCTTCCAGGCAAATCTACCCAGCTCGGAGCCACGGAAAACCAGCTGTGCCTCAGATCCTTGGAGGGGGGAGCGACTCCAGCTGACCCGAGCTGTGCCTCGAGGGCTGGTTTACAGTCAGCCAGGTGATCATGAGGCTCCCGGAGCGCCAATAAAAGCAGGTTAGGTTGGGAGCCGGGCTGGTTTTTAAAGTCTGACGCAGCAACAAAAAGAAAATCTAGACTCGCTCTGGTTGCATCATAATGTGGCTTCCTGCTCCTGTTCAGGTAAACAGAGCCGACCCAGTCTTTTTAACTGGAGGGATTACAGAACAGCAGCAGCCACCTGGATTAGGCGAGGATTTGGCTTTAAAGTGAAGTGGCTTGTTGCTGAAGATCAATTTGTGACACTCAACCACTGATCTTGCTGCTCTCAGGTCAGTTCGGTCCCCCAAAGCAGCGGCGCCAGCTAGTTTTCCTCGGCAAAATAAACGGCTCGATCAGGCTGGGACCTCTTTGTGGTTACCAAAAAAAAAAAAAACTACAATGTCTTGTCGTTTTATTGCATGTCTCATTGTCAGTTTCTAAAAAATCTTTTTTTAATAATAATATATTCAATAAATATACAGGAACCATGGACTCACGAGAGGTTTGTGTCATAAAAGCATCCCGACAACCAGAATCTGGGGATGTTTTTAGGTTTGTCTTCTGTTCAGATTACAGGAATCAACTCCGACAAGGTCAACTGAAGGGCTTTGGATTTATATTACATGATGGGTTGGATTTCAATGGACCGACTCCTGGTGTCGTACCATGCAGAGTGGATATGGGTGTACCAGACTGCCTCCCTTTAGCGAGCCTCAACACCCTGTAAGTTATGCCGTAAAGCAGTAGACGTCGTACCTATTTGGCAAAGAAAACATTCATCAAAGCAACGGTAAGAGACAAACCAACATGGCAGCACTGTAAAGGTGACAAGTCCTGTATGGAGGGGTAACATGAACATGGTGGGACACGTCGTATACATGAGTTGCAGAGCTGGAACTGAGAAAAGACTTCTATGTTTGGGGAATGAGTGCCAGATCTCATCCTGTATCTGTTATATGAAACCAGCTACGGCCAGCAGCCGCTCAGTAGATGCTAATAAAACCTTCTGAAGCTCAAACAATAACACATCTTCTGCTTAATCCGTACAAAAGAAACGATATGACCGTTTCCTGACTGGGACCATTAACTTCCCAGTCTTTCAACTGGTTGCCTGGTAACCGCTCACAGACACGTCGCTGGCCGTAAAATGAACAGCAGCGCGTTAATTAGCGAGCTTCAGAGGCGCTATTAGGCGGCGACCTCTCGGCAGACCTTTGTCCGGTCTTCGTTCTGAGCAGCTGTTGGCCGTCTCGCGTTCAACAGACCGGTTTAGCCGCTGCCGGAAAGCACATACGTGTGTTTAACATAAAATATCAACGTGTTCTCTTCACGTGTTCGCCATAATTCAGAACTCAATTAAAAATCAAAACCTATTCTAGTTGATTTTGGCAGCAGAAACTTCAGTTTGGGCCAGCGTGACTGTTGACTAATATTAATATATGTAAGCATGATTTCCTTAAACTCAGACCAACTTTACAAGCATCAGTAAACATCCTATAGCTTAAAAAACAGGCCGTCTGAACACTCACACGGAGCGTAACAAAATGACAACACGGTGGCTGGTTTTAATGACAGATTTGAGGCATTGTGGTGACCGCTGAAGTGAATCCCCTCTCGAACGACTGGAACATGATTGGGCCGACCTGTTTCCCCCTTCAGTCGAGGTCCCGTCCGGTCTCCCAGAGAGAGGCGGAGGTTCTGGAGATTTACACGTTTGAACGACGCCGTTTAAAAAAGTTCAATAAAATACTTCTGACCGTCGGTGCTCCTCTCAGGAAGTGCAGTCTGTAGCTGTAAAATGGAAAACAAAACAAAGGAGGCGTAGCGGCGGCCGTGTGCCGCTTCTTCAAACTCAGCTGGAACCGTCGGCTCGGCATCAGTCCGTCACTTATCCACTAGTTCCGTTGTCGGGTCGGCTCCGCCCTGGGTGAGTCTCTGTACACTGTGTACAACCGCCCTCTTTTCCTCAGCAGGCGGCTAAGAGGTGTAAATAACATCTGTGGTTAGTGGTTGATGATTGAGCGTGATTGAAGGACGTGAAAAAAGAGCAGCGACATCCACTGGAAAGGCTCGTTTTGTCGGCCTTTCAGCTTCCACTCCTCACATCTTCAGGAGAGCCGTGGATCAGACCACCAGCCAGTATCTTTTTAGGTTCACTTGTCCGTCTGCCTGGGCAAAATCCTAACCCAAAACTCTGCATCTATCCTGCTGTCCGTTTGTCCGTCTTTCAGTGGGAGCCGCTCTTCTCTTTAAACACCTCCAGTCCTTCAATCCACTCCGACCTCGGCTCTTCTCTTCGTCCCGCCCGATGCTAGATGAACTTGAAGCACTTGGTCTTGTCGTGGGGCAAACGGGTCTTAAACAGCACCGAGTCCACGCGAAACTGCGTGTACAGCAGCGGCATGTAGCCGTACACCTTGACGAAGAAGTTGATGCACTTGTGGCGCTCGTGGAAATGCGAGTCGTCGTGTGAAAGAGCCTGAGGGCAGCCGGGACATCGGAAAGTCCAACGAGACGTCACCTAAGACAGACAGAGAGCCGGTAAATGCATGACGTCAACTTTTGCAATTGCATTTCTTATGTAATTTGTGCAGGTGGTGCTTTTTGCAGCTTTTACAAAGCCAAAAAACAGAAATGTTATGTTTAGAATGTCAAATGCAGATCAAGTCAGTAGCATGAGTAGCCATTTTGCATTTATAGTACACAGAAGAACTTTCAATCGTAGCATCTGGACTTGCTTGAGTTTCTCCAAGACGTTCCACCTCTCATCCAAGAGGCTTCATCACTCCTAAACAGTCGTCCCTCGCTATATCATGGTCTCACTGTATCGTGGATTTTTAAATTGCATATACCTAATTTTGTATCACGAATTAAGAAGAATATTAAATGCAAATAAAACGCGTAAAGTCCAGCAGATGAGTCAACAAAGACTCTATGGTAAACTCAGCTACGGCCGCTTCCTCTTGAGCTAGTTTGAGATGCTACACGGCACGCTATTGGCTGATGGGCGGGAGGCGACCAATCAGAGCGCTGCGTTCTGTATCCTGGGCTCTGATTGGCTGAGCGACTGTAGCATCAGTCTCCTCCTCCGTCTCCCGTGTACAGCAGCGTTCTTGTCCGTTCCACATGGACGTCTGGTTGTTGTGTGTAGTGTTGGGTTTATTTCAGCCCTACGATGTCGCCCAAACGTTCTGCGCCTTCTAAGGCTACTGGAACCCAAGCATGGGGAGGGTTTATAAAGCCTTAGAATAAATATAGATAATAAAATAAATATAAGGTTGCAGATTTTATCACGGGGGGTTCTGGAACTTAACCAGACGAGGAACCACTGTACATGTTAGAATTAATAACAATGCTAATGTTGAGGCTAACTTGAGCTACACTGAAGCACAAAACAATGTTCTTCTTGTACGAGTCGTCGACCTGTGAGGATGTCGACTTCAGCCCAATATCACTTACGGAGGCATCAAGCGCTCGTTTCTACAGGATCCTCCTTTTAGAACGAGTCAGCCGGGTGCGTTAAAAAGTCGGCATTTCCAAACAAACACACGAAACTCAATCGTCAAGCTAGCGACGAGACGCTAAAATCTGACAGTGAAACAAAGCTGCTTTTGTCTGCCGCCGTCTGACATTGAGGACCCTGTGGTGCGTCTGTCACCGAGATATGCAAGCAAGAGGGTCGGCTGATTCGCTGTCAATTACGATTTCGAAAGCGTTGATGAAAAGGAAAGAACAGCCCTAAATCTGAGTCTGTGTTGTCGATTTCTCACCAGCTATTCTATTGTCGTCTTTATTTGTCATATTTGGGCTAAAAGAGAGGAAAAAACTCCGCTCCCCGTTAAGGACTCCACGTTCAAACTTGCCCCAAATTCATTATTCACAGGGCTTATTCCCAGCAGCAGCCGAACGCCGTCATGCAACACACTCCATCAAAGACGTCCTTAATTCCCCTCTGAAGCACCCCCGAATATCACCACCCCGACTTAACGTGACGTTTCTGTTCCAGCAGCTTCCCAACTTCATTGTTCTAATTATCTGTCTTGCTGTGAGTATGCTCTACGGTAATAAACGTCCTCCCACCGATCCAGGGCTGTGTTTTTAATTCTTGATTGGTGCGGAGTATTGGATGTGCCAGTTTGAGTAATGGCAGGGTGAAGTGGGCTAAAATGTAAATAGGCCTGAGGGGGATGCAAAGCTCGCGCCGTCGCTGACCTTGATGGGAGGTTTCCGGGTGATGTGAGACACGAGGAAGTTCATGGCGATGTCCTCGCAGTTGATGTACTCGTCCACCATGTCTCTGATGGCCTGGGGCATCACGTAGGAGTACAGGTAGGCGTAGTACTGCAAGATACAAGAACACACACATGTCAGCGGAAACATGTCAGGGACGTGGCTGAAAGGGGAACTCGTCGTGGTGTTTTATACATAGACATATATACGTTGACTGCTGCTGCCGATTGGAGCCGACGTGCCTACGCGGCGGCCATCTTGGTACAGTGCCACTCGCCCCTACAGTGCATTACGTCTACAGAGGAATGACATGTCTGCACTATAAAAGTGATCATAAATCCATCAGTTGTCAACATATATTGTTTGTTACAAACGTCAGACACGGAGGACGGACAGGCAGACATAAATAGAACAAAAGCATCCAAGCATCCTGTGTCAAAGCTACATGTGTGACGTTTTTAACAAACCAAACCGTTTGGAAATCAGTGGAAAATTCAGTGAATGATTCTACTTTAAGATTGTGGAGTACCTCTTACCTCCATAGACTTACATTCACTCCCCCCTCTGCTAGCCCTGTACCAAGATGGCGGAGCTTTAGGCACGTCCCTCCACAGTCAATGCGGCGTCTACGTATGTATGTCTATGGTTTTATAGAGCGCGACATCTGACCTTATGAAAGAACGCAGCTCCCGTCAGGACCATGGAGAGTTCACACGAGTAGTTGGAGTTGTAGAGCCAGGACTGATGGTTGACGTCCCAGGCATGGTACCTCCCAGGGAAGCCCACGATGCGGTCTCTGGCTTCACGCCACACCCTGAGAGACACCAGCAAACAAAACAATTTATTTTTGATCGACTGACTGAATCAATCATTTCCATCAGTGTGGGTTCCTGGTGTCTGTCTGTGCACAGGCCTCCCTTTTAAATCCATCTCATTCGTCATCCAAAGAAGCAATGTGACAACCGTTTACCTCCTGGGGGGCCGTTAAGTAGTCAGTCTTCTTTTATTAGGATACAGTGGCAAGAAAAAGTCTGTGAGCCTTTTGAATTTCATGGTTTTCTGCGCTAATTTGTCATAAAAAGTCATCTTTCATGTCTTTATTGAACTCATTCAACATTCAAAATGGTAAAAGTAAATAAACCCTTGGAGTTAATAACTGGTGATTCGAAGCTGGCCAGGCCCTGATGCAGCAAATGATGATTCCTCCACCATGCTCTACGGCTAGGATGATGCTTTCATGGTGAATAAAAGCAGGATTCTGTGTGTTCTTTCCAGATTGTTCAGTCTTAGTTTCATCAGTCCGCAAAACATTTAGCTAATACTACTGTGATTTTTAGTAAGCGGCGGCTTCCTTCATGGTGTCCTGACATAAACGCCCTGCTTGTTCATTGTTTTACTCGCTGTAGACTCATCAACAGTTCCAAAGACACCTTCAAATCTCTGGTTCTCACTCGGCGTTGTTTCTTCACCTCACTGATGAGTCTTCGTTGAGCTCTTGGGGTCATTTTGACTGGGCGCCTAGCAGCTACAGTCCCAAAGCGTCTCCAATTGTAGATCATTTGCCTTTCCAGCTTCATCTAAATCAATCGATCCTCTGAAAGCTCTTCTGGGCGACGTTTTTGACTGGTTTCTATCAGTCAAAGCAGCTGTAGTCCACACCTCCAAACTCATTTCCTCAACAAGACTCCAGGTATGCTAACACCTGACTCCAGTTAGCTTCGCTGAGGTCATTAACTCAAGGGTTCACTTAGTTTTTCCCCTACCACTATGAGGCTTTTATGCTTGTTCTCGATGAAAACATGAAAGATCGGGATTGTGTTTTTGTGTTTTTATGTTAGGCTCATTATATTTGCCAGTGTTCTTGACTTAAATGAAGATCAGATCACATTTTAGGACTAATTAACGCAGGAAACCATGAAACTCCAGAAGGTTCACAGACTTTTTCGTATGGCCTTTTTAATGATGTCAAATAAAACCATAACGTCGCACACGTGTAGCCCCAAGAAAGCCTCAGAGCACAGAGAAATACTCAGATGAGATACCTGGAATTCCTACGTCAGACCCAGAAGATTCAAATGAGTTCATGTGAGACCACTTAAACTTAAACACAGTAAGCTGCTGCGTGATTTCACCTCTTTGGCAAGAGTGGAGGTGAGGAAACATTCCTGGGTAATTCTGAGGGGGGCTGGTGGAGATAATTCATGACAAATGACCCCGTGCACGAACGCAGAGAGCCAGCTTTTGCCTGCCTGGACAAGCTGCTACAGCACCGAGCCGCGGAAACGTCTGGGAGAGGGGAGACGTGGCGGACGGAAATAACTTAACAGCACGCTTGATCACTTAATCGGTTCGAGCACGGCCGTCATATTCAAGTTATCTCAGGACGGCGAGATGCTGACGGCGTGTTTCCCTTTGATTTTCTCTGCGCTTCGGTCTCCGGCGGTCGCTTCAGTTTTCCCGTCACGTTCGGTGTTTTGCAGGAATGTGATGCTTCTGGATTTTTTGGACACTCCTGCTTGTTGCCGGAGTCGAAGCCTTCCCTTCTACTTAACTTCAGCTCTGTGTTCTTTTTTTCTAAACAGGTTGCAGCTCATTTATTGCCTTCGACTGATCTGAAGCTGTTTTTTTAACTGGTTAAACACCAGACGTAATGACAAAAGCCCTTCACGTGTGACAGCGTCCCTCCACTGACCTGAACCCAAACATGATCTCGTCGTGGCGGAGGTGAGCGTCGTCGTCGATGGACAGGATGGCCTCGGTCTCCACGGCGTCCCACGGCAGGAAGCGGTTGTTGAGGCTGTTTTTTTCCGTGCGGACGACCTGCAGGCAGATGAGACACACTGCAGCTTGGAAACAGCACTTATGAAAAGGCACATTTTACAGCAGAGGTATAGGTGAGGACATGTCGAGTGATGCTGAGCGTTGTGACATCCATCTGTGCCTAAAACTGTACGACTGCTCAGGTGCATCTGATGAACTAGCGAAGAAGAATTCA
The DNA here is from genome assembly GCA_024666655.1 of Dascyllus trimaculatus. Classification (NCBI taxonomy): domain Eukaryota; kingdom Metazoa; phylum Chordata; class Actinopteri; family Pomacentridae; genus Dascyllus; species Dascyllus trimaculatus. Next base: position 1,605,310 of record CM045455.1, on the reverse strand, counting down.
GGAAATGAAAGCGAGTTTCAAAGAGACGCTGATCTGAACAGTTCAATGTACAAACAGGCTTTGCATCACATCTGACTCATCAAAACATTGCAGGTAGATTTTTTTGCATTTCAGGAATAAAGGATGAGATGGAGGTGTTTACCAGAGACAACAAAACCATTAAGATGAAGAATCTCCCTGCAGGTACACTCACCACAATGGGCAGACCGATGTCCGGCCACAGCAGGTCGTCTGAAGGAGGCTTGGGTGAATTCCACACCACCACCACCTTGTTGAGGTACGGCAGTCCGTTCAGCCTCTCCAATGAGTTCATCAGCACCTCCTCCCTCTCATACGTCAGCATGACCACAGTGAACTGTTCTCGGGGTACGTTCCCACCCAGAGCTGCCTGAAACTCCTTCCCAGAGCCCCCCGTGCCTCCGCCGATGGGCCTGAAGCCAGTACCGGAGCCGAGGAACTTGGCTTCAGAGGGCAGCACAGGGTCAAGGGGAGTGTGAGGGAAAAGGTGGAAAGGCCCCGGGGCTCGGTTCCAGGCTCTGTAAGTGTCTGAAGCAGTGTATGTGAAGTTGCGGAGATAGCGAGGAGAGGCATAGGGGGGCTCCGTCTCGACAGGACCCAAATCCAGATCACCGTTGTCAGCCAGGTTGGCGTCGGTTCCTGCCAGCTTCCCAGCTTTGTGAGGAATCTCGTGGGCTGGCTCCTCTTTAATGGGCGCAGCAGGAACCTGGATGCTGGTTCTGATGCTGGCCAGGATGGTGTTCAAAACGTTCTCTGACGTTGAGAAATAGGTCTCCCACAGAAAGCGGCCCTGCCGCCTCATAGCCAGCATGTCATTGTCTGACAGGCTGCGCAACAGGAAATGCAGCTCAGTGACTCGGGGTTTGGGGACGATAATGGCAGCTTCACTCCAGCGGATAAACTGGTGGTAAGGTAATCTCGAGTGGTCCCCCAACACAACTGGGATGGCTCCTACCTCTAAGGCCTCAAACAGCCTCATCCCACAGCCTGCTGAGGCCACCAGCTGTCCATCCCCGGCAGCGATCACCAGGGCAAAGGTAGAAGCCTTGAGGACCTCCAGCCTGTCCTCCCGCTCTCCACAAAGAGCCCACTCTGTTGGCAAACTTGACCTCGGGTTCTTGCAGGTGAATTCCACCAGCACCTGGTCCAAGTGGCTGTCCTGCACGGCCTTTAACGTGCCAATTATGCGGTCATCGTAGTCAGCTGGTGGATCTCCCTCCATTTCCTCCTCGAAAGACTGAGGGGGGGCCTCCTGTAAGCTGCTCCTCAGGGACTCCACCCTCTCACCCTGGAAAGTGAAAAGGTATTTCCTCTTTACAGGAACTTGAGGTGGCACTTCCAAAAAGTTGGGTTCTGAGAGGGCATGGACCAGCGGGGACACGACCAAGTCAAAGCCCTCACGGTATTGCTGCTCCAGGAAGGTGGACTGAGCGACTGCTGCTCGTCCTGCACTCACATTATACAGGAAGTTCTGTGTCATAGACTTTCTGGAGAGATGCACCAGTACATGGTTGTGTCCATCAGATCTCCAGTAAGGAAGAGCTTTCAGCTGCTTCTCCAGCTCTGCAGGAGAAGGCAGTGGGGAGGAGGACTCCTGTAGCTCCCCTACCAGCACCAGATACAGACAGGCAATGCTGGGGTTGTCAGTCACGTAAATGTTGCTTTTAACTGATGCTGCAAAGGCCTGCTTCACCAGAGGGTCCAGATAGTCCCCCCATGGATAGGAGCCTGTGTCATAGACGTACACAGGAAACCCTGACGTAAGAGGACAGCGCGCATAGTCAAAGCAGGAGCGCAGGCGGCAGGAGCGTGAGGACTTGGGTGGGGGCAGTCCTGGGTCCTCCTTGTCAGGCAGCAACCTGACCGGCAGCGACAGCTTTGGCTGGTTCTGGGCCATCAGTTCTTTATAGGAATGCTCTGTCTGGCTAATGACGTTCTTCAGCTGCAGCAGATCCTGCTTGGCACTGTCAATGCTGCGCTTGCAAGCCTCGATGCGTAGGTTGAGTCGGGCGATCTCCCCGTTGAGCTCCTGCCTCTTGGCCTCCAGCTGCAGCAGCTCCTCACTGACTGACTCGCGGATGCGGCACAGGTCCTGCACATGCTTGGCCTCGCACAGTTCGCCGCCGGGCCGCGGGCCGAACATGCGCTTATCTGGACCCCCAGCTTCATCAATGGTAGTGAGGTAGTAGTGAGCGATAAGTGGGAAGAAGACCAGGATGAAGAAGAGCATGAAACTGAGCCACGTGAGACGCACACGCCGCAACACCCATGGCTGGCCTCCGACACCCACCCCTCCACCGTTACGCTGCATCGTTGACCCTTCTCAGTCTGCTCCTCGCCCCACCAAGGAACCGTTGATATGGGGATCAGCAGCAGCCATAGTCGACCTTGTCAACAAGGCAGTGGGATGGATACTAAATCATTAAAGTCCAGGTGTAACTCTGTCCTTCCGCAAAGGTCATCTGAGGCTGTTTACCTCCTCTTAAGAGTCCTGTGGGTATTGGCTAAAGGTTGAGCCTCACCTGTACTCTAATATGTGCTCTGATGTGTCATAGCCCACACAAGCCGGTGCCATTTCTACTGTGTGATTTAGCTGTTGCTCCCAATCTATGTAAGAAAACAGTCCCGCATCTGGGGAGGGGTGCCCCTCGACGGGTGATCCAGGGCAGGCATGGCTGCTCACGGGGCGGCGAGGTAGCTGGGAGGGTCGGTCGTTTCTGTCTCAGATGTGCTCATCTTCTGACCCAGCAGTCAGGAAATGCTGAAGAAAAGCCTCCTCCTCCTTCTTCTTCTTAACACAGGAACCTGAGAGAATAACAGAAAAACAGCAAGTAAGGAACAATGACACGTAATCGGCAGCGAGATCAGACGACTGGCTCTTTAACTGTATTGATTTTAAGCAGTTAAATCCTTTTCATGCACTTCTCAAAAGCTACAACAGAGAAAGATGCAATATTCTGAAGCTGAGCAGCGTTTAGCAAGACAAGCTCGTTAGCAACAGCCTCAAAGTCAATTATCATGCAGGTGGAGAAAGGCCCTAGTGTAAGGAGCCACGGTATTATTTCTTTATAAACATTCACCCTTTGTTCACTACATTCTGTGCACGACTGTCTCGTATACAAAAAAAGTGTTGTAGGTTACCAAGAGGTGTTATTTTCCTCCAATTTACTCTCTCCCCAAGTCACATAGACAAAGCGCACAGCAGTGGAGAGCCATCACTAGTAAACTACACAGAGTCGGAGAGCCAACAGCACCTCCAGCAAATCTCATTAAAGGCCTCCTCCCGCATCCCAGCCTCATCACTGACTCAAATTACTGAGCATCCTCGATAACAGTGCACCACCGAGAGTGATGCAGAGTTATCTTCACCGGTTCAGGAGAGAAAAGGGCTCAGGGTTGCACAAAAGAAACCAGCTGCACCCCGTGATGCCGACTGCAGAGCGCCGCGGGGTCGCCGCTTTTATCTCCGCTTCCAAGAAGTTTTTCCGGAGGTCGCTGGCAGAAAGCTTTCAGATCAATACGACGGCAACCTCGCACACTTTTGCTGCTAACCGGCTCGCTGTCACCCTTTGTTGGGACTTGTTTAGTCGGAGAAATTCAACATCTCAGAGCTGCTTTTTCAGCAGGCAGATCGTGTGAAAAGACAGCTCTGGGCCAAAACCAGCAACACTGGAAGTCACAGGACCTCGCCTTCAAAGAGGGAATAAACATCTCTGAAAGGTCACGACCACAATCGACATGTGCAGCAGTCTGCCGATGGAGCTCAGGCTTTGTATACAGCACCGCAGCACAAGCCCTGAAGATGTCACCCGATAGGCCGAGCGCCAGCCAGCTCTTATCAAACACATTACCAAACCCACAACACCGAGAGTAAGCCTTGATAAAGCAGCTCGGACTGACACAGTCACAGAGACCAGAGGAATGCAGGTGTTTACCTCTCACCAGCATAGCAGCTCTCCTTAATAAGCATCCCTGGGCTATAACCTCTGAGGCTGGAGGAGTTTTCACCGCAGCCAGTTAGATCGCAGCACGGACAGATAGCATCTTAAAAACAAACACTGTGCCATCTCAAGCAATTCTCCCTGCTGCCGCCATGTGACTGGCATTTCTGATGTGGAGAGATTACCGCGCCTCAGACTCCTGAAAAAAAAAACAACACACACACCATCTTGCAGTGCAGCTGGCGTGTGTGTGTGTGTGTGTGAGCACGCCTGTCAGATGAGGAAATGTATTGACGAATCACGTGATCTCCCCACGCCTCTTGACTGACATCCTGCTGCTGCTTCTGAAATCACAATTTCCTGATGTCAAAAACATATTTATGATTTTTGATGCCCTTCATTTGTCTGCGGCGTGCTTCTCCTCGTACTCCAAGGACAGCAAGTCATCGGTGGATTATTTCTCAGTGAGCTTTCGTCTGTAAAATCTCCCCTCCAAGGCTCCAAGACAAGGACCTTCCCGTTCCTCATCTTATCCAACCGATGCTTCAAAAACCAAAGATGGAAAATTCAGATATGACAAAAATGCTTGATCAATTAATCAGGTTTCAACTACGGCTGCAAATAAAGCTTTAATAAATGATTTAGCAATTCATTAGGAACCAAACAGGCCCCGGTGTACGGAGCTTTATTACTTCCACATTTACAGTACTAGCGTAATATACCAACTACTTATCAGTGGCTTCCACATACCAGCTTTAGAACCTGTAGCGGAGCATCACTATGCATTGAATCCACACCATAATACCGGCTACAAAGGCAGCCACGGTCACATGAGGATACAGAGCACCCCAGGGCGATACCAGACGAGACATCTGGGCCTGCACAGTAACTACAGACTTGGTTTCTGCTGTAGTTATGAAGGTACATGTACAGAAAAACCTCCCCGGGCGTCCGACCCTTTGAACGCCGACCCCCGTCCTGCTGCTCAGCGATGAGCCTGAGGTGCAGAGTGACCGAAACACGACTATCACAACAGTCTGATTAATTGCTGCATGACTGCCAGTGTCACCGGGGTAATGGCGGACAGATGTTGGCAAACGCTGTCGCTGGGCTTAATGTGGAGCCAAAAAACATGCTGGCTTAAAGCTCCGGCCCCCTGGCTGCTTCAACACACACACACAGATAAAACCAAATCTCAATCTCTTCTGTCGTAGCTTTCTAATCTGCAGAATGTCTTCTCTTCGCTGCAATCAGCTTAATCTGACTGCTGCCTGCATGGAAAAAACACAGGACAGCATTGATCGCTGTGGACTCACTTTGCGGGGATCAATGATAACGCCGTCATTACCTCCGACTGAGCTACAAGGAGGTTTGGTGTTCAGCACCTAAAGACCGGAAGGCTTGACACAGCTCAGGTGTGCAGTGAGCTATAGGAAATATTTGCACTGAGATAACGACATGCCCGTCCTTGCCTTCAACTTATACAACACAGTCTGCAGCTTCAAAACTACATGAAGCCACTCTGAAACAGCTGCAGGCGCGGTCGTCATTATTTTCAACCTCCTGACAGATGATGACTAACCTCCCTATAGTATCGTACAAAAGATGCATGTGGAAAATCACAGTGATATACAAGTTATGCCTTTTTCATTGGGCAAGGTCTCCCAGCACTCTCAAATCAAGTGTTCCGTCGTCTTCTCGGGGGAAAAGCGAAGCCGCCGAGCTGATGACCCAGATAGGAAACCTTTTGCTCAACATGGCGAGCACCGAGCGCGCAACCACTCTGTCAGCAGATTGCTGGTCAGGCCTATGAATAACGCAGACTGCATCAGCCTGGCAGGGTGTAAAGTTGATTTTAGAGGGATGAAAGCTGATGTGATGCACTGAGCAGAGGTTATAATGTCATCAGGATCAATGTCGGAGCTCAAGACGAGTCCAAGTCAGAAACAGAGAATGAAAAGAACGCACAGGAATATTTAATAACTGCTTAAAACCTCTTAATACAGATAATTTAAAGAACTGTGAGCAGGATACAAACCAAGTGGGACTTTTGAAGAATGCACAGTCATGTTTACAGACATTTATAGATGCATCGTGAGGTAACAGGTCTGGATAACGTATATTTATCTGAAGCCGAACGAATGACAGCGGCAGGTGCTGAGCTCGGAGCCTGAGCGAAGAAGTGGGGGGCGCTGCTTCCAGGTTCCCAGACATTCGAGGGCGAGCGCTTGTATAAATGTTTGAACAGTCTCTCTGCACACTGGCAGCGCTTTCCGAGGCAGTCCTGAAATTCCTCTGCGAAGAAACGCGGAGCTCAGACAGAAACGACGTCCAGCTTTGACAGGTTCTTACTTGGCCAGAATCAAGTCAACTGAAGGGCCGTAACTCATGTTGGGAATGGGGGGGGAGGCGGCAGCAGCAGCAGCCAGCAAATGAGACAAAGCTAAAGGTTTTGAGAAAATGACATATCCTGCAACAAAGCTGAGAGCAAGGACGCTTGATGTTTTTCTGCCTGTCTACGAGGCATCTGACTGAGCTTGAGCTTTGCAACATGAGGGATTTGAGGGCCAAAAGAAAGATCAAACAGCTTATAACTTTTATGAGGCTCCTCACCGGAAGACTCCATGAGGTAGCGACTGCAAGGACTTGAATATTAACTCAAAATGGTGATTATTCACACCACTTGAAATGCTCTCTACTACGTATTTATGACTTACTGCCAAGTTAAAACAAAAAGCCAACAACAAAAAACACAATAAATACTTTTTAAAAGCCCTGTAACCTGTCAGACCTCATACTTCATAATCCCCTTCATACCCCTTTTCCACTGAGCTGGTTCCAGGTCTAGGTTCTAAAAACTGGAGCTCAGCAAGCACCAACTCTTTGCTGGTCCAGAGCTAAGCACCGAGTACGTCAGGGGCTGGGGGCGGGGTTATGGTGACCAACCATCAACGGTGGAAAGGGACACACAAGCGCTAATTAGTGTCCTTGTTCTCCAGGACGTCCCTGGTCCCATCACACATGTATTGGAATGACTCCCGGGACACACGGAAGTTTAGCACAAACTGTTGACCTGAAATCCGCTACAGTTGTGTCCCACCAGTAGCGTGATCACGGATGTGTCCAGGCAACAGGAGGACCTCCGCCTCACAATCAGCCTTAAGACCCTCTATAGAGATAAACATAGATATTATCATCAACTTACTGCGTTTGTTTAACTGCTATGTAATGGATGCTAGCGTAGCGGTTTTATGGTGACCCAATGGCTCCAACTGGGCTCAAAGCAAAGAGGTTGTTAGGAGGAACCAGATTAGAACCAACTAAGCACCAGAACTAGGACCTGGTTCTTCTTGGTGGAGAAGGGGTGTGATACCTAAAGCAAACAGCAGCCAAGGTTCTATTCATACTACAGTAGGTTCACTAGGAATATGGTTGCATTGTCCTTCATATCAAAGACAAAACAGCACACAGGAATATAGCTGCTCCTTACTGACTGGCTGTAGCACCCTGCCAGTTATTCCTGAGGTGTGTGTGGTCATGAACAAAGCACCTTCAAAACCCAGCGGCGATACCTCAATAACAACCCTTTTAATGATGAATCAAAACTGTGTGGTTGCGGCTGGTGGAGGAGTGCCACTCCTTAAGGCCAATCATTTAAAAGCTAATGTATGCTGCATGCTAACAGGCTCACAGTGACGTTGCCAGTACTGAAGCTACAGCTGAGGCTAACGTGTCGTTTATCTGGTATTCAGTCTCAAACCAAAATATTCGACACACTCAAAAATGAACATAATCAAGCAGCCAGTGGGATTTGGAGGAGCAGTTGGCCGTTTGCCCAGCAGCTGGTTGATGCGCAGCTCCGTGGGTTGGACGACGCAACTGGGGTGATGCACAAAGTCAGGAGACCGCAAAGACGAAACTTCTCGGGGTCTGCATCAAGCTGCACGGCAACCCGTCTGGTAGCCGTCAAGATTTACCCTGAACCACAACCTCTTGGTGGAGCTGCAAGGAAAGTCAAAGGACTGCCAAAGCTTCCTCGTCGAGGCAGGAATCACCGTGTTGAATTCCAGCGCAACTCATTCAGCAGTTGTCGAGAAACGTCAGCGTGGACCGACCGACCGGCTAGCTAAGAGACTGGAACATTCCAGGAGCTGTGCTGCTAGCATGGCTGAGGAACCATTCTGTGTTTTATTCATTCATTCGTGACGCGAGATAGCTGAGGAAGGACTCTTACAAAGTGACGTGTCGGAGTAAGTCGGCGGCTACTTAGCACCTAATGCATCAGCAGGAGGACTCTGTGTGCTGCATCACTGGAACCACCTCTCGTAGAAACTGTGAAATCAATAAGAAACATAACTTCTGTCCATGAATAAATGCTGAACAAACATGCTCCAGTGTGCCGAGGAGGAGGTAGACCATTTATCAGAGGATGTAAATGTGCATCATTGAAAGGTCACAAACTGTCTTTACAATGATTTTTCTTTGCCACTTAAAATACTGGCGAAGACTAAAGCAAACAAGTGGAATGAATCTAAATGTGCACAGTGCTAGCATACGGCAGCAGCAAAGAGGGGCCTCTGGAGAAGATGCTGCTGCTGCACTGGAGAAAATCTTCCTGCCTGCTGGGACGACAGGTTACCTTGATGCATTACTCCCCTTAAGGGGCTTCGGCTCATTGTGCTTGCAGAGTAACTCTCCTCATAATTAATTGTGATTTCATGGAGGAGATCGAGGCACGGCGTTCCCTGTGGAGGTGAGAGTGGGGGGGGGGGAGAAAAAAGACGGAGGCAGCTGCAAGCGTAGGCACAATCGCGGGGCTGTGTGGAGCAGCTGCTGCAGCCATGGATCACAGCTCATCTGCAGACGGCTGACTGAGTCATCTCAAGGACTGACGAGCTGCAGAAGTGGCTGCAGGGCCGAGGAGCGGCAGCAGATATGAGGACGCTAATCTTCCTCATGTGCAGGACTTCATTAGACAAAGTAGTACCTTAATCCACTGACAGCTAGAATCCATGCATTTTTATTTTATTTGTGATGTACGTTTGTTCTTTATGGAGGAGTACGCTTTTTTTTTTTTAAATCTGTATGTACGGTGTCCTCAAAAGGTGTGTCAGCAGTAAAGCTAATGCTACAGGTGTAATCTGGGAGCTGAATGTCTACAGTATTCATACCGCTTCACTTCTCCCACATTTTACTATGTCACAGCCTTGTTCCAAAATGGATTAAATTCATTTTTTTCCTCAAAATTCTACACATACCACCGCATAATCACAAAGCGAAAAATGGTTTTTAGAAAATTTTGCAACTGAATTAAAAATAAAACACTTAAATATCACATGTACATAAATATTCACACTCTTTGCAATGTAGCTCAAAGTTGAGCTCAGGTGCTTCCTGTTTCCGCTGATCATCCCTGAAATGTTTCTACAGCTTGTTCGGAGTCCACCTGTGGTAAATTCAGTTGATTGGAAAACACACACCTGTCTGTACACAGTTGACAGAGCATGTCAGAGCACAAACCAAGCCATGAAGTCAAAGGAGTCATCTGTAGACCCCAGAGACAGGATCGTATGGAGGCACAGATCTGGGGGAGGGTACGAAAACATTTCTGCAGCATTGAAGGTCTTCAAGAGCTCAGTGGTCTCCATCATTTGTAAATGGAAGAAGTCTGGAACCACCAGGACTCTTCCTAGAGCTGGTCAAAGTGAGGAATCTGGGGAGGAGGGCCTTGGTCAGGGAGGTGACCAAGAACCCGATGGTCACTCTGACAGAGCTCCAGCGTTTCTTCGAGAGCGGGGGCGTCCAATCCTGGTCCTCGAAGGCCACTATCCTGATTGTTTTAGATGTTTCCCTGATTCAAATGATCAGCTCATCATGAAGCTCTGCAGAAGCCTGACAACGATCCTGATCATCTGAATCAGGTGTGCTGGAAGAAGGAAACATCTGAAACATGCAGGATAGCGACCCTCCAGGACCAGGATTGGACACCCCTGTTCTAGAAGGACAACCATCTCTGCAGCACTTCACCAATGGAAGACACTTGGAGTTTGCCAATAAGCAACTAAAGGACTCTTTTTTAATAATTCTGCAAAATTTTCTAGAAAATGTTTTTCACTTTGTCATTATGTCGTATTACATGCAGAATTTTCTGGGGAAAAAAAAGAATTTAATCCATCTTGGAACAAGGCTGAGACAACAAAATGTGGTATGAATACACTGTATATGTGCTGATTGTAGCCCTGGGCGATAAAACAACAGCACTATGTACCAGCAATAGACACTTCCCACTGTTGCCTATTGCTTGCTGAGGGGGAATCCAAAGGAAACTTTCTCTGTACAGCTCTAAAAGGCACCTTATTAGATGAAAATGCCCTGAGATGACATGTTATGATTATGAAGAAGAAAACTGCTCGATAAACAGATCAGGAAAAACTACGTTTAGTTGCATCAAGTGTGCTCCCTGATGATTCACATACAGCCTCACATATCCTCTGATAATGGAGCCCCTTCGTCCTCTGCTGCTCCCTGTAGGCCTCCTGAGAAAGGCTGTTTAACACCTGTACCTTAACAAAGCCGTACATCTGGACTTGACATGTCAAATGCAAGGATTTGCTTATTCCGATTTCTCTTCGGTCACTGCAAACCGAACATCAGGATCAAGGATGTCACTTCTGGCTGTGGGAAACTCTTTCAGAAACCCAGGTGAGCCCTCAGACCCCGTTTTGAGAAGCTTGAATACACCGGCCCCCCCAACTGAAGCAGGAATACCGTGGCACATGGTTCACATCTTAGCCAGAGACCACTGACCTTTTTATACTCTAACTGGACCCAGAAGAAATAAAAGTAAACTTCTGTTGAGTTTAATTGTAGAAATAATTCAGTAAATCACCATCTATCCCATTTATGTCCATGAAAGTAGGCTAGAAGACAGAAAAACCTCTCAGTATAATGCCAGTGCAGTATGTTGCAGACCACTAATGATGCCCATTAATTGATAAATATATATACAGTGCATCCTCCATATAAGCCTATTAGCTCCCACTCTGGAAACGATACGCTACTTTGCCATCCTGATCTTACAAAACCAGTTTTAATAAAAGGATCCAGCTGAAAGAAGTCCACAGCCCCCCGTCTCAGAGCTGGAAAAAGTCCGGCGGGTGCTGCTTCCCGCTTCTCCTTTTATTATCTAATAACGCCGAGGACAAGACAATGAGCCCGTTATGATCGTCGGGAGCATCGGTGTGATGATGACCCGGCGCAGGAGCAATTAAAACCACCCTCCGCACGGACCAACTCCTACTCAGTCCAGAATATATGGGCGAGCGGGCTTTTATATCCCAGCATGAGCGTTACGGAGCGAGAGAGGCCGAGACGAGAGGAGGCAAACAGGAAATCCATCCCTGACTGGCCTGTTGTCGTCTAGAGATGTTTATGTGGAACTGCTGAGCACCAGTGAACACAGGCAGACGGAGATGTAGATAAACTGAACAAGACTGAGTGAGATAACTAAAGAAAGGGAGAGAGAATTCAATAAAAGGTGCAGATTCCACATAAATCAGATATAAACCGATCGCCCACAGGATCCACAAACACTGCCCCGCTAACGTCGACCAACCTGCGAGCTTCTCCGGCGACGGGGCTCGGGGAGAGTGACAAACAAAATGGATCGCGCCGACTTCACAGCGAGCGCTAATCTGTCAGCTGTTAAACTGCTGCCGCACACAGGGGTGAGGCGGTGAGTTGGTGAGAATTGAGGATGTGACAGCCAATTAGAGCCAGACGCACACAGGACTCCCCCGTTTGCCGGGGCACAACGGATCACACGCTTCTCTAACGAGCCTCAGCTTCCAGAACCCTTCCAAAGAGATGCTTTTATAGCTTTAATAGATACTGGATCATTGTTTGCCAGAAAATTCACATATAATCACGCATCTTTGTGTGTGTTAGTTAGCATCGTTCCTTTGCTCTCCTGTGGAAACAAAGGTTGGAAACAGTCTGAGGGTTTTGCTGCTTTCCTTTAAACATGGTGCTACTGGTACAAGAATCCATAAGGTTGGAATGAATCTCTTTGTACCAACATACCGCCAAAAATCCATCCATCCATCCATCATCTATATACCGCTTAATCCTCTGTAGGATCTCGGTGGGATGGAGTCTATCCCAGCTGAATCAACAGGTATCCAGTCTATCACAGGGCTACATATAGAGACAGACAACCAATCACACACTCATTTACACCTACAGACAGTTTAGAATCATCAGTTAACCTCAGCATGTTTTTGGACTGTGGGAGGAAGCTGGAGAACCTGGTGAGAACATGGGATCAGAAAGATCCCAGGTGTCCTAACCGGGACGCGATCCGGGGATCTTCTAGCTGTGACGCAACGCTGCTAACCAGCCCCGGCTAAAATGAAGAATTTTAATTAGTGATACAGGATAATGCCAATTTCAACCGATAATCGATAATTTTATACTTCTTGCAGCCGATAACCGATTATGTCAACCGATAGGGAGCATGAGGGAGCGGGGTTGACACCGGAGCGTGACATCAGAGTTGGCAGGTCCATGTACTGCAACCACAGCGGCGTTCTAGAGTCTTGGCGACGCTCGGCGACACTCGGCAGCAACCCCCCGACAGCAGCGCCCGGCAGCGGCGCACAAGACTATTCGAATATCAAAATTATTATCCCAATACCACCACAACCAACCAATATTCCCATATTCCAATATTCGGGACCAGCCCTAGTCAAATGTCTTCTTCTGACACGGTAAACAAAGTCCACACTGGTCAGTGCCACCATAGACATACATACGTAGACGCAGCGTTGACTGCCGCTGCCGATTGGAGCCGACGTGCCTACGCGGCGGCCATCTTGGTACAGTGCCACTCGCCCCTACAGTGCATTACGTCTATAGAGGAATGACATGTCTGCACTATAAAAGTGATCATAAATCCATCAGTTGTCAACATATATTGTTTGTTACAAACGTCAGACATGGAGGACGGACAGGCAGACATAAATAGAACAAAAGCATCCAAGCATCCTGTGTCAAAGCTACATGTGTGACGTTTTTAACAAACTTAACCGTTTGGAAATCGGTGGAAAATTCAGTGAATAATTCTACTTTAAGATTGTGGAGTACCTCTTACCTCCATAGACTTACATTCACTCCCCCCTCTGCTAGCCCTGTACCAAGATGGTGGAGCTTTAGGCACGTCCCTCCACAGTCAATGCGGCGTCTACGTATATATGTCTATGAGTGCCACCATGCTGCCCGCGCACTCTGATGACATCACACACACGCGACAGTACCGTCAGGGAGGGGAGGGGTTGAGGAGCCAGACATGAGCACAAACCACAACACACAGACCAACGGAAAAAACCAAGATTCACAGTCTTTATTATAATCAGCTCATTTTTTAATTATCGGAATGACGTCATAATTGCCAAAATTAACCGATAATTATCGGACGCCGATGTTATCATGCATCCCTAATTTTAATGAAAAATAAAAACTGTCCAAAGTTGGCAGGACATAGAAATGAACATGTTCTGACTTACACTCTGAATCTGCATTGTTAAAAAACAGGGGGCTCTGACTCGATGACACTTCATTTGCCTATACGGTTGTCAATCACAAGGTAGCTCCGCCCTAAAGCACAGCCATGACATACAAAATGAACACACGTTGTATTAAAAGGAGAATTGAAACTAGTGGTGGCTTCATTTTTCAGACCTAAAGACTATCCTCATTTACTTATAGTCTATGATCATCAGTGGTGGCACACTTCGACTGCTTTTCAGGAAGTGGCTGCCTAAAGTGAGCATTGGTGCAGCAGTTTTCACTTTATCAACAGTGCAGACAATATCTGACAACATAATAGAGATGAGACGAGTTAAACGACATTCTGCATATGCGATCATGAGCATTAAGCCTCGGGGATATTTGTAAGTGCTGTTCGGTTTGCTTTCTGCTCGCACCACTAAACGATCCGACCCAGCCGTCTTGATTAGCCCATGAAGCTGCAGCTAATGTGCTTCCTGGACTAATCAGTGCTGCTGGAGCTGCCACCGATGGCTGATGAGATCTTGGTTGTTTAGACAATAATCAGCAATACCAAACTTTCAGAAGTGGAGTTGGTGATGGGGGATCATCTGAAAACAACACTGATACAGATCTGAACTGGACTGATAAATACGCAACTTATTTATACAGTTTGAATAATCTGCTCAAACAGTAGAACTGATGAAGCCTCTTGGATGAGATGAAACGTCTTCAAGCAAGTCCAGATGCTACGATTGAAACTATGAGGATAACCACGACCTGGATGACCAAGAATATTCACATACATCTTCAAACAATAAAATTTTGGGACTGCATTTCTGAAGTTCATGGCTCTAAGTCATAATAATCGAACTTAAAACAAACCAAAAAAAGCTTTTACTTTCTAGACTGAGCCCAGAAAACATTGTACTTTCATTTTCTTAAATAACTGATGGAAAAAAGCTAGCGTTTTCACAATGTGCTAGTATAGGTTAGCATTAGCATGTAGCATCTGCAATAGCTTAATGGTAGCATCGGCGCTGGTCACTACCTGGAGCATCTCCTAAAAAGGCCTGGGTCAGTTGAACGTGGGAGTGCTGTTTCAATTAGCAGTTAGCATTAGCATTTAGCAGCTAGCTAAATGGTAGCATCGGCACTGAAGCATTTCCTAAACGGGCCTGGGTCAGTTGCACATGGCAGTGCTAGCTGAGTTAACAGCTAGCATTTATCAGTTAGCTAAATGGTAGCATCGGCACTGGTCATTACCTGGAGCATCTCCTAAATCGGTCTGCGACAGATGAATGTGGCAGTGCTAGTTGAATTAGCAGTTAGCATTAGCATTTAGCAGTCAGCTAAATGGTAGCATCGGCACTGGTCATTACCTGGAGCATCTCCTAAATGGGCCTGCGACAGATGAACGTGGTAGTGCTAGTTGAATTAGCAGTTAGCATTAGCATTTAGCAGTCAGCTAAATGACAGCATCGGCATTGGTCACTAACTGGATCATATCAATTCGGGCCTGGGTCAGTTGAACGTGGCAGTGCTGTTTGGATTAGCAGTTAGCATTAGCAGTTAGCTAAATGGTAGCATCGGCACTGGTTACTACCTGGAGCATCTCTTCAATGGACCAGGGTCAGTTTAACGTGGCAGTACTAGTTGAATTAGCAGTTAGCATTAGCATTTAGCAGCTAGCTAAATGGTAGCATCAGCACTGGTCACTACCTGGAGCATCTCTTAAATGGACCAGGGTCAGTTTAACGTGGCAGTGCTAGTTGAATTAGCAGTTAGCATTAGCATTTAGTAGTTCGCTAAATGGTAGCATCGGCACTGGTCACTACCTGGAGCATCTCCTAAACAGGCCTGGGTCAGCTGAACGTGGCAGTGCTGGTTGGATTGTGTAGGAGCAGTGTGAACTGGCACTAGGGGGGGTGACTCTGGGACCCCAGAGTTCACCTCCTAGCCTCCTGGAGGTGTCGTGGGACTAAGTAGGAGAAACAGCGTTGAAGGGAGGTTTCCACCTGATGACCCCCAGAGACGTGTTAGGAATCACTGCTCACCGGTAGGAATAGAGACAGATTAGGTCCTTTGTCCCCACATTGTCAAGCCTCGCCTTCAGAGGGAACTTCTCTCCTTGAACGGCTGTAACTGGTATTTCACCCACTCATTACCAAAAATCTAATTACAGGCTGCCACATGGTATTCATTTAACCATTTGCGTCTGCATAATTACTTTAGTCAGAGATGAAACGGGACACGAGAGTCTGAGGCTAAAAACAGGCCTCTCATTCAGCAGAAGCAGAATCAAATGAGACATCACCTGACCTGGAAACTAAAACTAGCGCTGGGACAAACACATTTACCGTGGCTGCTCCGTGGCTCACACGGTGCTATGATACTGCCTTCATTCGTCTCTCTGCATCTGCTGTATCTCCTGTATCTCGCCTTTTTAGTGTGATCACATCTGGCCCACTATGAAGAGCTATATGTGGCATTTAAATGAGGAATGAAAGGTAAAGTTAGCCACCGCCCAGAGGTAACAGATGCTACCAAAGCTAACAAAGTCACAGCTGCATCATGCTTGTGTAGGTGGCCAATGTATGTTGTGGAAAGATTTGGGTCATTAAGCTGCATTTCAATGTTGTGGAGAGACGTCAATTACAAGGTGTACTTATCCAACAATAGCAACATGGTGGTGTGCATGGCCTCAGATGGTGGTGGTGTATTTGTTCGTGAGTCGGAGATAATTATGAAAACCCGGTGCATAATTTTGTGGCATCCCTGTAGTGGCCGAAATGTACCAACAGCTGTCTGCCCTGATGCTCCAGTGAGTCTCCTTTGTAGCTAAACAATCCAAACATAGCTCTGTTTTGAGACTCTCATTTAGTCTTCTGCTTGTTTGCAGTCCCCATTTTTATTACCTCGTTCTGGCTATCTCCACGTCTCTCTGCACGTAACATCTACAGTGGTGGAAAAAGAGTTGTCGGACACCCCATGCATATCTGAAATACAGCATTAAGAGTCACTCCTAGGTGTTCAAGTGCAGTTTCTTTTAGTATAATCTATCAGTGAGAGGCAGAGGTTAGCCCGGTGTCGCTGGGCCCAAGCAGAAGATTCTGTGGTCAGATGAGTCCAGTTTCCAGCTCTATCCTCCTCAGAAGGCCAGGCCAAGCATCATCTCCAGCATGTACAGGACCTACTGCCAAGCACGGTGGAGGCAGCATCATGGTTTGGGGATGCATGAGTGCTGCTGGTGTCGGTCATCTCACATTGAACCCTGCCAAGTATTGCACCATTCTCCAAACCCACATGCTCCCTTCTGCACGTGCCCTGTTCAGTCGAGGTCAAAGCAGGATGTTTCAACAAGATGATGCCCGTCGCCACTCATCCAGGACCACTGTTGCCAACTTGGCGACTTTCCAGGTCCTCTTGGCGACTTTTTTTTTTTTGTCAAAAGCAACTAGCGACAAATCTAGCGACTTTTTCTGGTGTTGTTGGAGACTTTTTTAGTGTTTGGCGTAGGAATGAACGATAATTCCAACTTCAACTGATAATTTTATACTTCTTGCAGCCGATAATGTCAACCGATTGCGCACCGGAGCGTGACACTGGAGTTGTCAGGTCCACTACTACAACCACCGCGGCGTTCTAGAGCCTCAGTGGCGTACTAGAGCCTCGGCAACGCTCGGTGGCGTTCGGCGGTGCAAAATTTTTATCGGAATACCACCACAACGAACAAATATTCGGATATTCCAATATTCGGGACCAGTCCTAGTGAAATGTCTTCTTCTGACACGGTAAAGAAAGTCCACACTGGTCAGTGCCACGCCATGCTGCTTGTTTTTCTCTGCCCGCGCAGTCTGATGACATCACACACATGCGACGGTACCATCGGGGAGGGGAGGGGTTGAGGAGCCAGGCATGAGGACAAACCACAAGACACAGACCAACGGCAAAAACCAAGATTCCAAGTCTTTATTATTATCGGGTCGTTTTATCGGCTGATTTTTTAATTATCGGAATGATGTCATATTTGCCGAAATTAACCGATAATTATCGGACGCTGATATTATCGTGCATCCCTAGTTTGGCGACTCTGATGTGAAAGCACGTATCATTCTGCAGTCACTGTCCTCAACGAGCAGCGGTTACCGCCGTGAGCCCCTTCCCCCCGTCCCAAAGCTTTCACAGGCGGTCAGTCTGACAGTAGCCTCCCAGATTAAAGGAGACCCTGAACACGTCCCTATCGGTAAACACCACATTTTACCGACGGTCCCTAAACGCCTCACGTGCTGGCTACGGTGCTGCAGCGTAGCACCAGTTCTACACAGATTTATCACGTTGAAACCGAATGACTTTTATCAAGTGCGCTGTTTTCTATTAGCAGAGTTTTCTATGAGTGGATCGAAATATAAACGTCAACCCCAGTGGATCATGTTTATACGGACAAAACTGTGATCGCTGTTAAAATCTGAGCCATCAACACTGAATGTTTGGGCTATTGTTTCTTCTTAACTGACTCAGTGGAGATCTCTCTGCTGCACCTGAACACTTTATCACCAGGTGTGTCTCCTCCTCTCTCCTCACTGTTACTTAATCGGCTGTAGATCGTTTCATCACTGGATCACAGTAGCAGTGAAATTGACAGTTTTTCACATCAGGCATGGAGAAACCGAGTCAGTGTGGAAGAAACTGAACTATTTCCAACCAGAAACTTGCGCAGCAGCTGCCTGTTGTGACGGAAGGAACCAGATCAGCTGATGACCATCATTCACTCGCACGTTAAATTTCAACTTACACTCTCTTATAAAAGGTCGTGTATGCAGCCGTGTTGTTTGCAGCCTGGAGCCCTGTTATAATAACATAAATGTCATTAAATTACCGGATTAAGAGAAACACATTCGGCCTGAGAGCCTTGAGTTTTACACATGTGGTCTGGACGAAGCATTAGTATTCAAGTTAGCTCGAAACATATTCAGGGCGTTTTTTAAAATGACTTTTTGTCTCTTTCACGATGTTATTCCTCTCTCCTACAGCTTGTCTTACAATTACATGCAAATGCCCAAATATGCAAATTAGGCGATGACGTCATTTAGTGACTTCTAGGACAGCCAATAGCTGCTTTCCTTACTGAGGAGTTGGCAACACCGTCCAGGACCAGCAGAAGTTGGCTGCAGGAGCAAAGGACGGACGTGAGCCACACTGGAAATCTGTGGCGGATTGTCAGGAGGTTGGTTTCAAAGCGTAAACCGAAGAATTTAGAAGAATTAAAAGCAGTAATTCAAGTATAACTGGACAAGATGACCCCTAAACAGTGTGACAGACTGAAGGGGAACATGGCAGCCAGGATTGGAGCTCTACTGAGTGCTAATGGCAGGACAACTAAATATTAATGTGAGGATGTGATGGTTTATTTATCTCTGTTATTTGTTGACTTCGATACGGAAAACTGACAACTGGAACTGTCAAGAATTGAGCTCGGTTAGTTTTTCTTGTGTCTGTCTAAAGCAGCCACAACTTTCGGAACACAGAAAAGACTTTTCCACAAATATTTCAAGATAAGATGAACACTTTTTTTGGTTTTCCCCCTCCACCTGCCTCCAAAAAAGTCGCGAGCATCCACTCAGAGCAGTCTGCAAATGGAAGCACGACCCCAAATATCTGCTCGGACGACTGAGTCTGATTTCTAGAGCCCTGCCAATTCCTTCTCCCAGCATCAACGCCAGCCCTGCAACATCAACGACCGAGCAAAACCCATAGATAGAGGACAGTTCGTGAGCCGCAACATGTCTGGCTGAATCCGCAGAGTCCCGTCCTCCTTCCCTAAAAACGACCAATTTCAACATACTGTACATTTTTTGATGACGCTACTAACATTCCCTTTCAAGACAAGAGGCTTGTAATTTTAAAAAGAATGCGGCTGTAAATTAAAGACTACAAACTACTGGAACTCAGACTGTAAAAGACGTCGGCGGAAGAGTGCAGCATGGATGTTGCGAGCTGGAAACACTTGCGCTGATGCCATCCTGCTGTCAAATAACTGATCGCTCCACTGTACGACTCCCACTCCCCGTTAGCTTTATGTAACGCTGCGTTCATGTCATGCAAGTCATACGTGCTGAAACCTGCCTCTCCCCCTGCAAATCCTTCACAGAGAGAACAGTTAGCGGGTGAGGCAATAAATAAATAAATAAATAAATAAATAAAATCACACACGAGCACTAAAATCCTGCCCTCCTAACAAATAAATCCTCTTGTTATCTTGCTGTAGCAGTGGCGGCAGCCCCGCTCGCGGTGCCCTCCCGAGAGCTCTTCCTCTCCCCCTCCCCGTGCGCCATGACAGATTGACTGAGCCTGACGACAGCTGCCAGAACCCCGCGAGCCCTTGTCCTCCAGACACTGATGGATTGTGGGAGGGGAGCCAGGGTGATTAGCCCCTCGACATGAGAGAATTACTGCGGCGTGCCACCCCAAAAGAGACTGCACCTGAGTGTTAATGCCGGGCGTTCCCACTACCTTAAGTCATGTTGGTAATGCTCACTCAGTTTTACAAACGCACTGGGCTTGAACTTGGCATGTCTACTACCCCTTTTCCACCAAGAAGAACCAGGTCCTAGTTCTGGTGCTTAGTTGGTTCTAATCTGGTTCCTCCTAAGAACCTGTTTGCTTTTCTTTTATCAAGGAGTCAAGTTGGATCCATTGGGTCACCGTAAAACCACTGCGCTAGCATCCATTACATAGCAGTTAAACAAACGCAGTAAGTTGATGATAATATCTATGTTTATCTCTATAGATGGTCTTAAGGCTGATTGTGAGGCGGAGGTCCTCCTGTTGCCTGGACACATCCGTGATCACGCTACTGGTGGGACACAACTGTAGCGGATTTCAGGTCAACAGTTTGTGCTAAACTTCCGTGTGTCCCGGGAGTCATTCCAATACATGTGTGATGGGACCAGGGACGTCCTGGAGAACAAGGACACTAATTAGCGCTTGTGTGTCCCTTTCCACCGTTGATGGTTGGTCACCATAACCCCGCCCCCAGCCCCTGACGTACTCGGTGCTTAGCTCTGGACCAGCAAAGAGTTGGTGCTTGCTGAGCTCCAGTTTATAGAACCTGGAGTCGGTGCTTAGGTGGTGGAAACACAAAGAAGAGGAGCTAAGTCAGGCTCTGGCTCCGAACTAGACCTGGAACCAGCTCGGTGGAAAAGGAGTCAATGACAACAAGTGTCTTGAGCGTGTGTGGAGTCACTGATCCATCTCTGTGCTTTGTATGAGCACAATCAAATACACAACGAAGCGATGGCCTCATTGTGAGAGTGACTTCTATTTCTACAGAACAACGTGCTCTTTTGTGTCCTTTTTTCTCTTTAAGAACAGTCTGACCATGGAATCTCACAACAAAGCATTTATTTTTAACCGAGCAGGTCACATATGGCTCCTTCACCGAGCTTTGTCCAGTGGAAAAAGGCAAATCGTGTTTGCTATTTAAAGAAACATTGCTTGCTGTTTGCTCAAAGTAAAACCAGCCCTATGTTTTGTCTCTTTTCTCACGCAGGTACAAGCAGCTGCAACTGTTGTCAGAAATACCTTTTATGCCATTTACTTGTCTCTTGCCCAATGAAAAACAACAAAAACATCCTACTTTTAGTCAATAAAAACACACTGAACAAGCAAGAAGTAGGTCAATGTGTGAAAAGTAAGACTGGACAATTCCTTCACTGCATACAGCAGCTATAAAATCACAACACACCTTTTTCACCCACTTTGTTCTACAATTTCAAATCTATTGGGCAACGACATGAAACATCCATAATAATAAAACCTTACTGCAATAAAACAGACACTTACAGCTTAATGGAAAACTGGATTCACCAATAAAGAATGCAGTCCGAGTGTTTTCCCCCCTAACAAGACGTTACAAGGAGCTTTAGCTTGTTTCTTCCAGCTGTTAAGGCTCGGAGTTTCATACCTGCAGCATGGATCCATGAGTTCCACATCTTTACAAACAGAACAACAGCGCTGGTAACCAATTAAACTCTTATAATTATAATATATCAACAGGAGTGGATCAGTCCGGACCAGGATCTAACAGCAGGTCGCACTGTGGAGGTCTACATGTCTTCAGTCTTAGGACTATTCATTTGTATTTTATTACAAACCTGCAGCTTCAGACGGCGGTAGGATCCACGAGCGTCTCCAAACAGAGAGAGCTGTGCTTATATTTGACCACAAATGATCCCAACATGGACGAACGGCCGATCAGGATCCGACAGCAGGTCACACTGTGGACTTTGCTTCAGCTCAGACAGGTGAACCGTCTCACAGCGTCACAGTTTATCAGCTGCAAGTCAACATCTTTCACATCGCGGCCGTCCTCGCCTCGGCCCTGAGCTTCAGAGATAGCAGAGATAAACTGAGCTCTTCGATCAGCTGGTATTCGCTTAGTTTCAGCCTGTCATTGCATCGTTGTGTACCAGACGTCGCTTGGTGTGCTGACGAGTCTCGTGAATGACAACATCGTGTGCTGTCCGGCCCTGTGGGTGGTCTGTGTGGACGCTTTCGTGAGGAACAACAGCGGTAAAGCGACCCGGTGCTGTTATTTTAACAAACTGATGAACCCAGCAATGCTCCATGTCCAATCTCTGAAAGGGGCTTTATAGCAGGGACATTGCAACGAAAGATAAAATCCACTGGGTGCAGAGTGCAGGAGGATGTTAAGGCATGCAATTTTGACATCACAGCCTTTACAGAGGTCCCTACGGCTCAATTACAGGTACGCTGTCGGAATATTCCTTGCATTTTTCCACAGTTTGAGCATCTGATCCTTCCACAGTAGTTACACAAAGCTTACATCTGCTTTATAATCAAACTAAATCCCCGTCTCTGCAGTTTGGGACCTTTCAGCAAAGCATCAGCTTCATGCTACGTGGCCAGAAAACACCTCGTCTTTTGGAACCACACTCGGCCTTTTCACAGCGGAATATTTTGGCTCGTGACGGCGGTGAGAACGAGCACAGGTGCGACCGATACCAAGCTAGCGAGCCAGCCTCTGCGTGCAACCGAACAGAATTCAATGTTAGATTCGATCGGCTGTGCTCCTCCTGCTCAATGGCCGTACCAACACTAACACTGGCCGTAAATGCAAAATGAAGTACGCCTCTGACTGGCACCACACTCTACGTCTTTAAAGCTCCTGTGGGTGCCATTCATAGCAAAACAAATCAGCCTCTTAGGGTGAAAAATAAAGGTTTTACGGTTGGTGGAACATCGGAATAGACGGATAAATTTACACCATCATAGAACTGGCTTGTATTATTCTATCAAAGCAGGGTTGCACCACTGGAGACCCCCAATGAGGCTGCAAAATTTCATGACTCTAGATTCATTATATCTCAAGTTGTGGCTCCTCAAACGTCGTTCCACAGATTGGCGAGAAGAAAACAATGACAAAAATGAGCCCAGATTGTACGCAAGGTCAGCTCAATCAATATTCAATCTGAAGGTGAAGAAACTGAAGGTGGGGTTAGTGAATGAAGGCAGAATGACCCATTAGCAAACATGCTCTCTTGGTCTGGGTTGTGGCGGATGCTAGCTGCTAGCGTATGCGAGAAAGGAAAAAGGAGTCATTCAAAGACAGCGCGGCGGTGTCGATTAGTTCATCCGCTACAGTCCCACAGTGAGGTCAAACCACACAGTCAGCTGCTTGGTCGTATTTTCAGATTCTACCTTGAAGACAAGACAACATCTGAGAACGCCAACAACAGATCAAAACACCACTCAGACACTCACAGACAGCAGTCCTCCCCGGGTAAGAGGCAACTCACCTATGAACACTACACCTCTGTCTAAATGCTGTCGAGTCCCACACAAGCACTTCACTGAGAGATCGATTAATATGTGACACACAGAACAGACAGTAAAAGTGATGAATGGTGGTTTTAAAATGAGGAAGGAACATGCAATCCAGACATGTAAAAGCTGAAGTCTGTATTTTTTGCGTATCATGTATTTTGTGCTTCACACTATCCATTTCCTGTTTTGATTTCCTCCTCCAGGAAGCCGCAGACGGACACGATCAGCAACAAAGTAAATAATGATATTAAATAATCTAACCTTTATTTATCCCCTTCTCTGCGTTTGACCCATCCTATTCATAGTTAACTATACATACTAGGAGCAGTCAGGGGTTAAGGGCTTTGCTCAAGGGGGACTCCGGGGACTCGAACCAGCGACCCACCGGTTACAAGTTGGCTTCACAAACCATTAGACCACCACTTGCCTCAATATCACCTAAAAATGCATTAATGAATTAGATTAATTAATAAATAAGCTGAAATAATTCAATATATTAACATTTCAGACATTTAGAGAAAGGTGTAGGCCTCTGTTCTAAGCGAGGCTCTAAACAAGCGACGGCTCAGACTTGCTCCCTGCCCCAACCGAGTTTCACCTGATTACTGGTTTTATTCCATGTAAACAAACAAGCTTTATCTTTTGATTTGTTTTGGCTCCGCTGCTCTGAAAAAAAACCTCTAAAAGTTCAGTGAATTAAAAGCACACAGACGTGTAACTTTCCGCAGTTACTAGTCAAAAATCCTCTCTGACAAACTACATTTCATGTTTTAAAAACAGAGAGAGACGCTCATTCTTTACCTTTCTGCAAATGTCATCCCATAATCCGGTCATATTCCTGCTGTCGTGGTGTTGTTACATAACAGAGCTCAATATCGAGTGCCTTCACTTGTCGACTGGGTCATGCAGTCGCTCTCACTTTCCCACCTCAACCTCTTGCCAGTCCGGAGACTCGAAACTTGGCCACCGCTGCCCCTGAAGCTGCTATACTGATACTGTACAACATGTACTCAAGTTGTAAAATTGACTAACTCAGTATTATCTGCTAACTGATTTGAATCTTCCACCTGTTAAGTAAAAATGCATGCAGCAACAAATGAGCTGACCTCACAGTGGTGGCTATTCGGCTCTGGTAGATTAATGTAGTGGTCGGCTTTGGGCTTAGAAATGTGTGTGAAAACTGGTTTTCTTTTAATTGAACCAGCTTTGAAAGCACAGCCCCTGGCAGTAACCCCAGGTTCCCAGGCCTTGCCTTAATAGCAGCTGCTGAGGTCATTTTTTTCCAAGCATCGAGCTCACACTGTTCAACTTTTACTCTCAGAGTTGGGAATGACCATCATGGGTTGATTCTACAGTGCAAATGACATGAGGTATGTGTTCAGTTTAATTGTAGGTTAATTTAAACACCAGACACTTGTGCTCCAAAATAAAGGATCCATCCTCCATGAAGGACCTAGGATCCCTAATCTGTCTCTATACCTACCAGTGAGCAGTGATTCCTAACACGTCTCTGGGGGTCATCAGGTGGAAACTGCTGATGCTACCATTTAGCTAGCTGCTAATGCTAACTGCTAATTCAACCAGCACTGCCACGTTCGGCCCAATTAGGAGATGCTCCAGGTAGTGACCAGTGTTGATGCCACCATTTAGCTAGCTCTTAAATGCTAATGCTAACTGCTAATTTAACCAGCACTGCCACGTTCAACTGACCCAGGCCCGTTTAGGAGATGCTCCAGGTAGTGACCAGTGCTGATGCTACCATTTAGCATCGGCACTGGTCACCATTTAGCTAACTGCTAAATGCTAACTGCTAATTCAACAAGAACTGCCACGTCCAACTGACCCAGGCCCGTTCAGGAGATGCTCCAGGTAGTGACCAGTGCCGATGCTACCATTTAGCTAACTGCTAAATGCTAACTGCTAGTTCAACAAGCACCGCCACGTTCAACTGACCCAGACCCATTTAGGAGATGCTCCAGGTAGTGACCAGTGCTGATGCTACCATTTAGCTAACTGCTAATTCAACCAACATGTCAGTTCTAGTCCATGGGTTTTCTGGACGTTGTCCAAAGTGTGTCCAACATTCCTATAAATTAGACTGCAACGAGCCAGGTAGTAACTCAGTCCAATGGCACTTTAAAGGTCCAGCACTGGGCCCCTTTAGAGCAAATGAATAAAAGTGTCACTTACTATAATGTGTCCTTTCATTTTCAGTTCAAAACAGCGCAAAGATGGTTTGTTTTGACTTTATATTCCCTGGTTTTAGTGTCTGCAGCCTCAAATGCAGCTAATAATAATAATAATAATACATTTTTTTGTTACAGGACACTTTAAAATGAGGCGACATCTCAAAGTGCTTCACAGGAGGAAGAGTTTAAAAGAAACATTAGTCAAAAGGACAACAACCACTATAGAAAGATAGTAAGACTAAACATCAGAGGGATCAAAGATGCTCCAACAGAGCCTTATTCAAATGCAAGCTGAGCCTGCTGCTGTCCACGCTGCCTTCAGGAAGAAGACTCTCTCTGCATCTGTGATTTACACACCGACAAAACTGAACGTGCGAGGCCAGAACTTTCTCAGCAATCATTTAACTTTGAAATATCGCTGGATTCACGGCAGAGTTGCTGTTTTTAACTCGTGGGGATGGAGAGTTTGTCAGACAGTGTTGAGGTTATAAAATCAGAGCGATGCAGATCTGCAGCTTGGAAACAGCTGTGAAGTGACTGCTGACATGTCGCCTCTGTTTCATACTTGTTCTGCTGAAAACGAGAGCAGAGGTGAACAATCAAGTTCAAATCTTAATATGAAATAATGCAATTAGCAAAACACAAAGGCTCCAATTTAGGATAAACATTAGAGCTTATGTTTAGCATTGCTTTGCCTAACTTGTTTGCAGAATTAGCAGTACTTACAGGCTGCCTATGAGCCATGAAAACCCTGATTCAGTGTCAGATTTTGCTCACTAAAAGCCTTATTATTCTCTTCTTGGGTTTATTATTATTACTCTACTTTTGTGATGCCATTTAAACAACTGTAATGAACACATGGGTGAAGCTGTGCACACCTTTAGTGCTGAGATCAGGTAATGTTTTGCACTACATTTATTGATCTGAAGCTTCCAGGAGGTATTTTAGCACAACACAACCAGATGTCCTCCACAGACCGTTAGCCCAGCTAGCACATCCACATCACACTGGCGGCTTTTAAACGGGGCTAGGCGTGACTTTGTGGTCAGACAGCAGATGCAGCAGGTTTTGGGGGGTTATTATTAATAATAATATCACAATCCAAGACCCGGAGCGTGTTCGGGTCCAACCCCGGCGGTCAGACCCAGACGACATCCCGGCGGAGCGGCAGCTGCACCGGCGGGATTGACGTGTGCTTCAACCGACATCAAAGCAAAACACACTCACGACTTTGCAGCGGCTACAGAAACCTCCTGAACCGCTTTCAGGGCTTTTAAAAAAAATCCACCAACTAAGAGATTTAGCATCCAAAACACACCGAGGGCCACGGGACACAGCTACCGTGCTAAACACGGACACTGGATCGCAGGAGAAAACACGCACCGAGCCTCATCTGGCCAATTAGCTAGCCTGCTAGCCAGCAGTGGTCACAACAAAATGCATTTGCTCCGTGCTACACTGGCGGACCAGGGTTAGCTTCAGCGGCTACTCACCCCGGCAGGAGAGTCGAGGGTGTCCGAAAAACTGAGCCCAAGCCGGCCGGGAGGTCCGACGAACCGTAGAAATGCCGCTGTGTTGAACTCCGGCGGCTACAATCCCCGGACGAGCCCGCGGTGTTGCAGCGTTTCCATCCCGCACCTCTCAGAGCTCCATTAAAAGCTGCATTGTTGAAGCAAGCGACGGCTGGACAAACAGCGGAGACTGTACGCCGCAAAGCATTGTGGGAAACGGTGTTGATCAACTGTACCGTTCCAACACACGGGATGATGGAGGAAGTGCGCCACCTGCTGCTCAGTACGGTAAAATTTAAACAGCAGCTCTGGTAAAACAGTGCAAAAACCAGAAAAAAAAAAAATCATTTAAAAAATAAACAAGAATTATCCTAAAAAAATAAAAAAAAATATGTAGGAAAATAAAAAGGGGGGAGGGACAACAGGGGTATTTACAGGATGAAAAATAAAAAAAATAAAAATATAAACACGATGAGTAACATTATTGATTTAGTATGATATCTTTAAAATATTTGTCGTTTTTATTTGTTTTAATGTGTTTTTATCTCTGTAAAGTGTCCTTGGGTGCTGAAAGGGACCATTAAATAAAATCTATTATTCTTCTTATTGTTGTTGTTTTTGTTATTATTATTAAAATAGTGTATGAAATGATAAAAATATTTTAAAAAATGTAATTAACTGTTTTTACTCATCCAAGCTGAGCCACAGCAATAAGAGGATTAGTTTCAACTCACATAACTCCTACTTTAATAACTGTTTAATTGTTTAAAAATAACAGTGATAATTTTATTTATAAAGCGCTTTTCATCAAAGTGCTGCACACATGTTAGTTGAAAATAAAAATGCATAACAGTCAGAACTTGTAAAAGAGAAACAGTTCAAGCAGTAAAAGAGTAAATAAAAGACATTGGATTGGAAATTGTTCAATACAGCACACACATAAAAAAGGTATCTGGTTACTGCTCCATTTTCCTTAGTCACCTGAAATAGTAGTAAAAGAAAAACAAATTGAGACCATGGACGTTTTTAAAAATGGTCTGGTATTTGTAGACCAAGCTAATCAGTTAATTGAGCAAATAATAGGTAGATGAATAGATAATTGGATCATTTACACTTTATGTATTTTTTAATTGTTTGTATTATATTTTTTCTTATTTTTCTTATGTATTCTGTCTTCTTTTTACTTTTATATATTTTCTTGGTTGTGTTTTGCATTTTTTTTCTTGTTTTATGTATTTTTTTTTCCTTGTTTGCATTGTGTATGTTTTTCTTCTTTTTATTATGTATTTTTTCTTGATTGTATTATTTATTTTTTCTTGTTTTATTCTATATAATTTTTTTGTTTGCATTATGCATTTTTCTTTCTTGTATTGTACGTTTTCTTGTTTTTTGTTTTATTATTTATTTTTCTTGTTTTATATATATATATGTTTATACTGTGTATTTTTTCTTGTTTGTTATGGATTTTTTTTACTTCTTTCTCTTTTTAACTCTATAGGGGGCGATAGTGAGTCCACGTGCCCCAAAAAGCCGCAGAAGGAGAAGAAGAAGAAGCTGTAGCGGTCGCAAGGTGATGACGTATTTCTGCCAAAATGGAGCGACAACACATGTCCGCCTTCGCTTTGTATCAAACTTTGACTTCAGAGCTCCCTTCTCCCGCTCAGAAGCCCCCGGTGAAGGTAGACACACCGCAGTAACGTGCTCCGGACTGACTCGGTGTCTCAGAACCGACACCGGAGCGGTTCTCCTTAATATCCCCAGACGGAGCGTCGCATCATCACCGCGTTGACATGTCTGTGTTTGTTTCTAGGTGGCAGCTAAGAAGCAGAAGAAGAGGGACGATGGAGCTGCAGCTGCCAAAGTCAACGCGTTGAAAGCTCAAATGAAAGTTGAAAGAAAGAAGATGCGGAAGAAGAAGAAGGAGAAGAAGCTTGAGGAGAACCTGGAGGCAGACACACAGGTGAGTCTGTCCCAGGTCATGTCAACAGCGTCCACGCTGTGTAAATGGTTTTACTATGTTTTTCTCTGAGCCTGAAACCTTGTTCTGTGAGGTCTGATGGATTAGTCATGTTCCCCAGCAGCAGGAGGTGGGCTTTGTAAACGGAGAGCTGCTGGATGCTGTGCTGACCGACCTGGCCCAAGTCAACAACAGCAGGGAGAGAGCTAGCAGGCTGTTTCAGTGGCTCATCGACCCCATTCCCGCCAAGTCCTTCTTCAGGTACTGACAAGTGTTCTATATATCTTCTATCCATCCATCCATCCATCATCTACACACCGCTTAATCCTCTGTAGTGTCGCGGGAGGCTGGAGTCCATCCCAGCAGACTCGTGTGTAGCCCTGGGACACCCTGGACAGGTCTCCAGTCTGTCACAGGGCTACACATTAGCTGTGTCCCAATTCAGGGGCTGCATCCTTCGAAGGACGTGAAGGCTGCATTAACTTTTGTTAAATGAAACGGTCCAGTCAACCACGGATTTCCTGGTTGCGTCATGACGTCCCGTAGCGCCGCTCCTGTTGCCTAGCAACCATGACAGACAAACGTTTATCCCGAGGATCAGGATGAGACGACTTTGTTGTAATTTTACCTCACTTTTTGACTGAATTTGATCCCAAAATTGTGATTTTATTTTTTGATATGTTTTATATCCTTGAAGACTTGAGGGTCTTGTTCTGTCCGGTGGTTCGGGACTAAACTGTCTGAAAAATCATCTCGCCCTGCAGCACACGTCATTTTAGCTGGACTTCCACTTACTGCTTGTTGTTTCATTTTGTCCTTCCTCTAAGGGACACATGGGAAAAGAGGCCCATCTTTGTTCAGCGCAAGAATCCCGATTACTACAAGGGCCTGTTCTCCACCGCAGAGTTTGATCGTATACTGAGAGAGGTAACTGTGAAGCATCTCAGTGTGTGAGTCTGAAAACATGAGAACATGGACGAGGGTGAGGCTTGTGTTGGAAGTTAAATGATGAAGCAGATTCTCTCCGTCATTTGAGAAATGCCTTGTGTCGTCTCATCTAAGGAGGATGTTCAGTACGGGGTGAACCTGGACGTCACGAGCTACACTAACGGCAGGAGAGAAACGCACAATCCTCCAGGCAGAGCCTTACCCTTCACCGTCTGGGACTTCTATGAGGTGAGGACGTGTGTTTATTTCTAGTGCCAGGTTACATCGATTACATCACTAGTTCAACAGTTTGGTGGGAGGAGTTTAAAGAGTTTGTGTGCTGGCTGTGAGGGGTCTGCAGAGATGTCACCTGCCTGCTTCCTGACCCTGGACCAGTACTAGTCCTGGATGGAGGGCAGGTCGGCCCCAGCTGTCCTCTCTACAGACCTGATTGTCCTTGTGCCTGTCCAAACCAGACAGTGATGGAGGCCCAGCAGAGGTTGGACTTCCTGAGCTGTCACAGGAAGTCCAACCTCTGCTGGGCCTTTTTCAGACAGAGTCTACGTGGGGAGTCCACCTCAGGTCCTGGGAGACTGTGGATCCCAGAAACCTGAAGGTGTCCTCTGTAGAGTTGTTGAGGATGTTGAGGGGGACGTTGCAGATCAGTCACCATCCCGTCTCTGTCTCCTAGAGTGGCTGTTCCCTCCGCATGCTGAACCCTCAGGCTTTCTCCTCCACGGTGTGGAACGTGTTGTCCATCCTCCAGGAGCAGTTTGGCAGCATGGCCGGAGCCAACGTGTGAGTGTTTGTAACACACACCAGCCTCAGGAAGCTCCTTTTGTTTCAGTGCTAACGTGAGCTTTGTTCAACCAGGTACCTGACGCCGCCTGGAACGCAGGGCTTCGCTCCGCATTACGACGACATCGAGGCGTTTGTGGTTCAGCTGGAGGGGAAGAAGCACTGGCGGGTTTACAACCCAAGGTGAAACACACAGAAGGAGTCCATACACATGCTGTATCTAACAACACACACAAAACAGTTTGACTAATTTAATAAACAGGATTTTCATTTCAGTGGGTCTAAGACTGCTGTAGTGTATCAGGATAAACATGTCAGAGTGTGTCAGTGTGGGTTTGTCTGTCTTTGAATGCACCGTTTTTACAACATGTGGGTCATGATGTCATAAATAAGGCTTTTTAAATGGTCGATGTAACGTCCTTCATGTTCAGGTGTAATAATACACAACCAGTGTGGATTTAACATCTGATGGATTAATGTGTGTCTGTCTGTGTGTGTCTGTGTGTGTTTTCTGGATATCAGGACAGACGACGAGGTTTTGCCTGTGCTTTCAAGTCGTGAGTAAAAATTCTATTATTGTCGTATTTCTTGTTTTATTATTTTGGTCTCAGTTTGTTTAAAGGAATTCATTATTTAGAACGTTGGCAGAGGGTTCTAGAAGATTTTCATTTGTTCTTCAGCGAACTTCAACGAGGCCGACATCGGGAAGCCCATCCTGGACGTGGTGCTGGAGGCCGGGGATCTCCTCTACTTCCCCCGGGGCTTCATCCATCAGGGCAGCTGCCAGCCAGACGCTCACTCTCTGCACATCACCGTCTCCTCCTACCAGAGGAACAGCTGGGGGGATCTGATGCAGAGGGTAATAAAAACCTCATCCTCGCTGTCACACGCCTGCAGACGAAGGCCACGGCTGTAACCTCACAAGAGTCATTACCTACCTCAGATTTAGTTCTGCTTCTCAGTTGTAGTTTAATAATCGATGCCCTTTTCTTACACGCTGCTCTGGTTCTGATTAATCTGCTGCAGCCGCTTCAGAAGTACCTTTACATCTGCTGATCTAAAAACACCTGTGGGAAAACTTCTCAGCCACACAGTTTAGTCTTAGACACAGGAAGACCCAAGTTCTCCTCTTTGAGCTCTGATAACACACGTTTTAATAATCAAGACTAATCAGACTGTGGGATTACAGGGATAACGAACCCTAAACCACATGTCACTGTTTGCTAATCTGCACAAGGTTGAGGTGTCAACAGCTGTGTTATGCAAATCGAGGACATCTGATGTCAGTTTCTGCCTCCGGAAAACTTCAGCAAACCTTTAAACCACCCGTTGTCGATCTAAAATGAGATTAAATTCCCTGGCTGCTCAACTTATTGACCTTTTCAGGCCCGAAAGCCACTGCTGGGTGTCAAAGTCGTGTCGTTATTTTTAAAAAATCGCCAAAACTACACCATATATCAGAGCCAGAAGAGCAGATTTGCAGCTTCCTACAGGACTAACTAACATTTGGTGTGAAAATGAACCAAATCTAAGCAGAAGTTTACAATGTTTCATCAGAATCACTTTATTGTATGTGCCTCTTTTAAAACTCTGTTAGAATTTGTAGCAGATTCTGTCAAAAACAAAAGATTCTGGACTCTTCGAGAAGCTGCTGGTGACTCAGCTCTGACCAACAGTCACATGACGAAAGTTCTTACAGCTTTCGACTGAACTCAACAGGGCAGTGGTGGTCTGGTGGTCTGTGAAGCGGTGGGTCGCTGGTTCGAGTCCCCGGACTGGCAAGAGGTTGAGGTGGGAAAGTGAGAGTCGTCCCAGTCACCACCACTGTGGGCCCTTGAGCAAGACCCTCAACCCCTGACTGCTCCTAGTATGAATAGTTAAGGTTAATATGAATAGGATGGGTCAAATGCAGAGAAGGAATGAACCCAAGGGGATCAATAAAGGTTAGATTAGATTAGATTAACTGAACGGACCATCCTTTTGAGGGCTGGGAAGTCCTGCTTCATCTGGGTAAACCTTGTCGTTGCAAAATACAATCAGCTGAATATAAGAGAAAGACATTCACACACTGATGATCTGTGCTGAACTATACTGAGTGTTGATTCTTAAATAGCGCGGTAGATAAATGATACAGTGAGCCTCATGATCATCTTCTTCAATCTCTTCATTAACTGTTTATATTTAGTCTATTGAGACGTCTTCATATCTTTACTGCCCTTTTCCAGTTGGTTCCAGCAGCCTTAGAAATCGCCATGGAGGAGGATGTGGACTTCAGGCTGGGTCTACCCCTGGACTACCTGACCTACATGGGAGTACAGAACTCTGACAAGGTGAGCTTTAAAGTGGTCTCACTTCACGGTTCACTCGTGGCCGCTGATTACCAACTAATGAGCGACGTTGCTGTCTAACAGGACGACCCACGCAGGGCCAAGTTCTTCTCCCACGTTGGGAACCTGATGAAGAAGTTAACGAACTACGCCCCGGTGGATGCCGCCGTGGATCAGAAGGCCAGAGACTTCCTGCATGACTGCCTGCCTCCTGTTCTCACTCCAGGTACGTGACGGGAAGGAGAGCATTGAACTGTTGCATTAAAGGACGGCTTGACAGGTGAACTGCTTCCGTCCCTCACAGATGAACTGGCCAGCAGTGTGCAGGGAGCGCCGGCCAGGTGGGAGAACGGACAAGTTAAGGATGTGGATATACACATTACAACCCAGACCCAAGTCCGACTTCTCCGCTCCAGTTGTGCCAGGTAGGAGCAGCAGCTTCTTTAACTGTACGTTGTGAGTCGCGCCCTGAAGCCAGTCCACTCGGCTGATACGCTCCCTCCTCGCCAGGTTGTGCAGTGATGGAAATGCCGTTCATCTTTACTACACCACAGACAACTCCAGAGTCTACCACAAAGAGGAGCTCAAGAGTTTTGAAATAAAAGCAGAGGTAGGAACCTCTCATCTCACGTGTGGCTCATAGTTTCCTACAGACGGTGTTGATCTGTTGCTTTTCCTTCCAGCACACGGATGCCGTTGAGTTTCTGATCCACTCGTATCCCAGCTTTGTGACAGTGGGAAGCTTCCCGTGTGGCTCCGTGCAGGAAAGGGTAGGTTTCCACATCCACCGGGTCGGTTCTCTGCAGGAGTTGGGGAGGACTCTTGCATGTGACGGCTTCAGCGACACTCACACCGCAGGAAATGTGAAGCAGGACAAATGACTCAAACACGTCATACAGCAGCTTCGTTTTGCTGCTTGATACAAAAACAAAACTTCATTCCACTCTCCCCGTCTTCAGATCACCTGTTCAGACTCACCTACTCCCTGTACCTGCTTCACATTGTCCCTCACCCTCTTTATTGTATGTTATTTTTAATCTTTTCTATCCCAACTGTATTTTATGTTTATTTTTCGTACAGTGACCCTGGGTGTCCTGAAAGGTGCTTTGAAATAAGTAATTATTATTATTAATTCGCACACAGTATTTCAGAAATGGACACAACAGATGTCATTTTCTCTCTCATGAAATGATGTTTTTACACAGTAATTCAGTTTAAATGACCCATATTTGAGCCGTTAACTGATAAGCTGCTGGGTTTCTTCTTTCCACAGATCGCTTTGGCCGAGCTGCTCTTTGAGAAGGGGGTCATCCACAGTGCAGAACCTCTGTAGCGCCCACAGATTCGTCTTCGGTCATGCCGACCGTGTGAACGGATTCCACTTGTACAAAATAAGATCTTTGATGTGAAAAACCTTCTGTCCCCATGAGTCTTTATTCGTGTGACTGGAACTGGATGAGCCGTGTATCAGTTTGTCGTCTATTCAGTTTAATTTCAACCAGTTAAAAAAAAACATTTAAACTGTGTTTTGCGATAAAAAAACACTGTAGAGCGCCACGTTTTTGATGATAAAGAGCATGTTTATTATTGGTTGATACAACTCAAACGTAGATGTACAGGAGGACCGGCCATCAGTCATTCACACCACAGGTACAGGAGCCTCTGAAGCAGAGGAGAGTCTACCTCCAGGTCACCTCCTCGCCAGGCTTCAGCTCCCTGCAGGGAAGAAAAACCACAAGTTCCATGAGACTGTGGTTTGACCTCGGCTGGGATTAAGTTCACTTTATTGGCTTGGATGTTTGAGAGTAAAGTTTGACGCTAAGAGACTGTCAGGAACATCTGCTGGAAGTGGAAAGTTTCTCTGAGCCTAAAATCTGAGTTTAAGCCGAGCACATTCAGTTCGGAAGCCAACCCTCGTCCAATAGGCAACTGACACAAGTGTTATGCAGAAACCTGAAGTCTTCTTTGCACATATGTTGAGAATATACTTCCGCTGATATACAAGGATTGTGTCCAGCGGTTAGAGAGTGCATTATTCAAGGCTGAGTGTTTGTGTGTGTATTTGAACACATCTGAAGGGGCTCTTTAAAATGTATTTACATCTGAAGTGCACTGAGCTCTGTTCTGGCTCAGACAGACCAAACAAGTCGGGTAAAACCACACCCAGATGGAGGCTAAATTCAAGTTGCAGTTGCTACTCTGTGAAACCGGCATCTCAAATATTTATCGCTGGATTTCCCAAAGTAGAGTGACAGCATATTGATAGTTTACTGCTCCATCTGTCGGATACTTGCTGACTTAAAGAAGCAAACATGCACCAGATGCACAGTTATACATCCAAACCTTTGGTGAACGGGTACAGACATCATCACATGACTTAAACGGCATCTAATCTTCACATCACTGATAGAACTAGTCTCCCCCCACCCCTGGTACTTGTTTCGTTTTAACATGACAACAACTTTTGTTACCTCCTGAACAAAGCACTCTTATTTCTGAACGCTGTCAGCTTCTGGTCCTGCTGCCTGTCAAGGTACCAGCCAATCACGAAGCCCATCGGGACGAATATGTGCACCCAGTAGTCACGGGCAAAGGTTGCAAAATTGACCATGGTTCCTGCAAAAAGAATCAAAAGACACCTGTTATATAGACAGTCTATAAAAACCTAACTGTACATTTGCAGTTAGACAGAGCTGTGCAAATACAAACAGAATAATTACAAATAATAATTTGCACAATAAGGACTACTGGGTACAGAAAGGTACCCACATGACATGGCACGATGCTTACAACATTTAAAATAATCAATAAAACCATATCAATATTTAAGAATTTGCTTAAACAGGAATTATAACTCATATTATTTATCACTCCCTTACTCCATTCCTGTTGCTTTATTACATATGAACATCCTGAAACAAAGCCACGTTTATTTCAAGCTCATTATTCCTTGTTTGTTTTAATGACTGACTTTTCTTATCTTATTTTTTTTATTAAATTAGTATCCCCGAACAAAGCTGTTATTATTTTAGGTTTATTATGTCCTGTTTATTATTGTGATTGTATTTCTATGTCTATATATTTTCCCTACTTGATGGAGCACTTGTCTGATGCACTTCGTATATCTAAATGTACTAAATAAAGTTATAGACAAAAAACAACAACAACAAAAACAGAAGAATGGCGAGCTAATTCAAAAATAAAATGACATGATGATGAATTATTCTGCTGCACCTCAACGTACTGAGAGAACCTCCACAAAGTTATTGTTTTTAACTCAGAACTGACTGCTCATGTATGTATTAGTGCACAATTAAAACCATATACAAAACAAAGTGACACGCATATCAGGAATTCATTGGTCATGTTATGGTTGCTAAGGTTTAACAGGTAAAATGAGACTTTTAGCTATGCAAATCACCAACCACAACTTTAAGCAATGAGCACAATAGCTGCCATATGAAATGTACACTACACAATTACAATATATCTGCCTACAAAGTGGAGCTAGATGCTGAAGCACTGGCTGTTTAGCAGTTAAAAACTAACACTTTAATTGCACCATAGCTAGCTGCCTAGCTAGCTAGCTAAGCTGTTAGCTGGCTGGTATTAGGAATGAATTAAGGTTTTAACCGAAGAAGACTTCTCGGTTTAAGTAGTAAATGTATGTCTACTACAGTAAACACCTTTAAAGCACTAACTCTAACAATAAAGAGAAGCGGCGATGGGGATTTTAAATATTACCTTCTGTTTTCACCAACCTGCGGCCTTCAGCTCCTCATTCACCACTAAGAGAAGGACATTGGGCGATACCAACTGTGCGACTGAGACGGGGTCATTCACTAAATCGAAACACCGTTATCACTTACATAGCCCCTTACCATGTGTTATTAAATACATTCAGAGATACGAATCCATGATTTTAAAAGCAAGCGTATTCGAACATATTATGAAGGAAATAGCATTTTGGGTTTTGACATAAATTATTTTGTTCTGACGCTGCTATACGTGGTACGCTCCTTTGCCCTTTCACCCGTGATGCAGCGCCAAACATGGCTGCTAGGTCTGCTTAAACATGTCTGCATAAATGCTAGCCAAAATGTCTAAATGTTGGAGTTATAGCAAATCATCTTAGTTATTTTTCTATTTCTAGAGGCTGGAGAGAGTTCATGTTGTATGTTAAACGGTATGTTGCACGTTTTTCTTTTGTTGATCCCCCTCTACATCCACAAGCTAACATGTAGCTAGCATGCTAACTATGCTTTGCCGGGCGAACTAGCGCTTTTTTTTATTTACATTCTGTTCGCGTAGCTAACTGCACTCGTATGTACACGTATACAACGTGATGCTGCAATCCATTTCGTAAAATGCTATTTTTTAAAAGTCAGCTATGTTTTGTTTGTGTTCTTCGTCGGTCGTTGAAATGAATGAGTTTTGTGCGCAGGTGCAGTCGAACACGAGTACAGTAAAGAGCCCCACAACTTAAAGAGTCAGAATAATAATATATAAATCTAACTGTACTTTCAGCGCGACGACCTGAGCAACAATGACGTCCATCATCAAGCTGACGGCCGTGTCCGGGGTCCAGGAGGAGTCCGCTCTCTGTTACCTGCTGCAGGTGGATGAGTTCCGCTTTCTCCTGGACTGCGGCTGGGATGAGAACTTCTCCATGGACATCATTGACGCTATGAAACGGTGAGCAGGAGAAGTGCTTCCAGAAGTGGTCCATGAGCTGGGCCTAGATTGGGACCCTACATGTCTTGGGGGTGGCACACCAAAAAACAACATATATATTATAGGAGGTGCATGAGTAAAAAGGGGCCAGTGTGTAGAGCAGAGTCCAGTTTAAAGCTCAGAGTTGAACAAACAGATGACCTGAGGGAAGAAGCTCTTCCTCATCTGCTCAGTGCCAGTCCTTAGGCAATGATGGTGGCAGCAGGGAGAAGAGAGAGTTTCCAGGAACTCCCTTGACCTGCATCGCTGGGTGTAGATGTCCTGCAGATTGGGGACGGTGGATCTGATGGTCCACTCAGCTGTGGGACAGTGGTGGTCTAGTGGTTCGTGAAGCCAACTTGTAACTGGTGGGTCGCTGGTTCGAGTCCCCGGACTGGCAAGAGGTTGAGGTGGGAAAGGTGTCCCAGTTAACCCCTGACTGCTCCTAGTATGTAGAGTCAAGATTAACTATGATGTGTCAAATCTCTTTAAGGAGATCAATAAATGTTAGATTAGATTACCTGAATGGACCACACTTTAGAAGGCCAAGGAGTCCTGCTTGGCACAGCTGCCCATCCAGGTGGTGATGCTCCTGTACAGGTGTAAACATTCCTCAGCTCTGTCAGGGTCAGCTTGAAGTCTCCCAGGTGTCTGAAGTGACTGAGATGCTCTCTGGCCTCCTTCACAGTCGTCTTTATGTGAAGTGGTTTTTAAAACTGTCCACTGATGCAGAGTGGATGGAAGACCCTC
Organism: Dascyllus trimaculatus; assembly: GCA_024666655.1. Lineage (NCBI taxonomy): Eukaryota > Metazoa > Chordata > Actinopteri > Pomacentridae > Dascyllus > Dascyllus trimaculatus. The sequence goes on along the minus strand of CM045455.1, from coordinate 1,566,784 downwards.
TGATTGAGATGCTGAAATCCACAATCAGTCCCTTAGTTTTGCTGACATTAGTCTCACAGGAATCACACACTGGGAGACTTTGGTTTTGTATTTTACAGCTCATTACTAGTCCAGATAGTTGCTTATATAGATGAGCACCCCTGCAGTGTTTTAAAAGGGGAAGTTCACTTTTAGGCAAAGCATCCCTAGTTTAGCTATAATGCTGTCAATGTGTGATATAATGCATCTAACCACAGCAACTTACGGTACAATAGAATGTGTTTTCATTGTTATCTAGCTACCCATACCATGTTTTAGTAGCTAGTCTGTCAATCAGAGGGGTAAAGTTCTGTGATACTGTCGCTGCTGTGAATAAAAAAAAACACTCGATGTGAAAAATAATATTTGGATTCAGTAAACAGATCCACTTCTGACAGTAAAATATTTTCCAACTGTGACTGGAGTTCAGGATTCAACTGAGTAAATGAAACCTTGCTTCCAAGACGCTCTTATGGATTCACAATATCATTCTTCTTCATCACACTGGCTTGTTTTTATTTAAACCAGTCACAGTGAGGTTTCAGAGGTGGCCAGTTCCCCGTCTGGAGGTGCTTCATCATGTGACATCCGTCCTCTCTCTGTTCTTTGATTTGTGTGTGATGCTTGTTTTTCCCTCCAGGTATGTTCACCAGGTTGACGCCGTGCTTCTCTCCCACCCTGATCCCATCCACCTGGGAGCCCTGCCCTACGCCGTGGGCAAACTGGGTCTGAACTGCACCATCTACGCCACGATTCCCGTCTACAAGATGGGCCAGATGTTCATGTATGATCTCTATCAGGTAAGCAGGGGTGTGAGAAATGGATGTGAAGGTGTTTTTTAGCTTTTTTGCATGGTAAAACATTCTTTCCTTCCGTCGCCTTAGTCTCGAAACAACAGCGAAGACTTCACGCTGTTCACCCTCGACGATGTGGACTGTGCTTTTGATAAAATCCAGCAGCTCAAGTACTCTCAGATTGTCAACCTGAAAGGTGAGTGACGGCTGACCATCACAGCTCAGGAGTCATCCCAACTTATGTATGAAGTACAAGAATGTCTTTTAACATCCTCTTCACCTGACAGGTAAAGGACACGGCCTCTCCATCACTCCTCTTCCAGCCGGACACATGATCGGAGGCACGATCTGGAAAATTGTGAAGGACGGGGAGGAGGAGGTCGTATACGCTGTGGACTTCAATCATAAGAGAGAAATGTAACAGAGACGATTCGTACATATAAAATGGAGCTGTATTTGTAGTTTGGTGGTTTGTAGTTTGATGTGCTGTTGTACTCTTGTCTATTCCAGTCACCTGAATGGCTGCACGTTGGAGAGTATCAGTCGTCCGTCCTTACTCATTACAGACTCCTTCAATGCTGCCTACGTACAACCACGTCGCAAACAGAGAGATGAGCAGCTGTTAAGTGAGTATTATTCACAGGACTCTATAGTACTAGTAGCTCAAATTAAAATATACATATCCAGGAAACACTGCACAAGGTATACTAGTGGTCCAGTGGTTTGTGGAGTCAACTTGTAACCGGTGGGTCGCTGGTTCGAGTCCCCGGACTGGCAAGAGGTTGAGGTGGGAAAGTGAGAGCGACCATTTGTCCCTTGAGCAAGGCCCTTAACCCCTGACTGCTCCTAGTATGTACAGTTATGGTTAACTATGAATAGGATGGTTTAAATGCAGAGAACGAATTTCCCCAAGGGGATCAATAAGGGTTAGATTAGATTAAAACACACACCATGTGGCTGTAATGCGTATTCCCTCTGCCCTCCGTCTGTTTGTTCTCTCTAACTTCCATGTTCACATTGTCTTGGAAAGGGTCGATAATGCCATGTGGTGTTTTCATTTGTGTTTCTCCGTTTCCCTCTGAAAGCCAACGTGATGGAGACGCTGCGTGGCGACGGTAACGTCCTCATCGCTGTGGATACGGCTGGACGTGTGCTGGAGCTGGCTCAGCTGCTGGACCAGATCTGGAGGACCAAGGATGCAGGGCTGGGAGCTTACCCTCTGGCTCTGCTCAACAATGTCAGCTACAACGTGGTGGAGTTCTCCAAGTCCCAGGTATCGATCAGCGATTATCAGTATTGGTGAAATGTGGCAAATACGTCATCTCTGCTTTGTAACTGTCATAATTTATAATCCACTGCTTCCCTGTAGGTGGAGTGGATGAGTGACAAGCTCATGAGGTGTTTCGAGGACAAGAGGAACAACCCCTTTCAGTTCCGACACTTGACCCTGTGCCACAGTCTGGCGGACCTGGCCCGGGTGCCCAGCCCCAAGGTGGTGCTTTGCAGCCAGCCGGACCTCGAGTCGGGCTTCTCCAGAGAGCTTTTTATCCAGTGGTGCCAGAACGCTAAAAACTCCATCATCCTGACCTACCGCACCACACCTGGAACCTTGGCCCGCTACCTCATTGACAACCCTGGAGAGAAGATGCTGGATCTGGAGGTGAGACCAGCGTGACGGAGGGTTATGATTCTGCTCCTTTCGCTCACATCCAGACCCAGCTGAGGACGGAACGCGATACCAATGCTTTAATCTTTCTCATTGCGACAGGTGAGGAAGAGAGTGAAGCTTGAAGGCAAGGAGCTGGAGGAATACCTGGAGAAGGACAAAATAAAGAAAGAAGCAGCGAAAAAACTCGAACAAGCAAAAGAGTAAGTTCCTGTAGCGCTGAGTTTCTCTTCCTGCTGGTGTTACGAAACATTTGATCAGTCAGTTCACAGCTGAAACGGCAAATTGGATAAACATCTAACAGAAATTCAAATCGTGGTCTGGATCGTAAATCCAGAGCAGGCTGTTTAAATGGAAATCTAAAAATAGGAGATGAGTCACGACACGACGTTTACACTCTGCTGCTGATCAAATAATGTGTCGTCTGCTCTCGGATAAATCAGAATGTTGTTTTTTTTTTGGTGGATTTGCAGGGTGGACGTGGACTCCAGTGATGAGAGCGACATGGACGATGACCTGGACCAGCCGGCCGCGGTGAAGACCAAACACCACGACCTGATGATGAAGGGCGAAGGCAGCCGCAAAGGCAGCTTCTTCAAACAAGCTAAAAAGTCCTACCCGATGTTCCCCACGCACGAGGAGAGGATCAAATGGGACGAGTACGGAGAAATCATCAGGTACCGCAGCGATTACAGATCACAGATCACAGAATGCAGCCAGCTGACAACGCTAGATCAGTAAGTGAATGTCGCTCTTTCCAAGGCTGGAGGAGTTCCTGGTTCCTGAACTGCAAGCCACAGAGGAGGAGAAGAGCAAGCTGGAAGCTGGGTTGACCAATGGAGATGAGCCAATGGACCAGGATCTGTCTGTTGTTCCCACCAAATGCATCTCAAGCATAGAAAATCTCGAAATCAGGTCAGTGGTCGTCACGGTAACGGAGTGATCATGACTGGAGCTCGGCAGGTTTAACTTCCCGTGATGAAATCCTGTCTTAGCTCACGTTTTCACACGGTCTGACCCTGCGTTTGTGTCTTCGCAGAGCCAGGGTGACGTACATAGACTACGAAGGCCGCTCCGACGGCGACTCCATCAAGAAGATTATCAATCAGATGAAGCCCAGACAGCTGGTGATCGTTCACGGGCCGCCGGAGGCCAGTCTGGACCTGGCCGAGTCCTGCAAGGCTTTCAGCAAAGACATCAAAGTGTACACGCCCAAGCTGCAGGAGACGGTTGACGCCACCAGTGAAACTCACATCTATCAGGTGGGCCGCAGCGAACACCCGCTCAGTGTGTCCTCAAGCAGGTCCAGATGCTGCGATTGAAACCACGATGAATCATTTTTAACCTTATCGTCGTGTCGTATCTGTAAATGTAAGCTTCCAAACCGTCTGGCGTCCTCATCTTCTCTCATCTTTCTCCTGGCGAAGGTGCGGCTGAAAGACTCCCTGGTGAGCTCCCTGCAGTTCTGCAAGGCCAAGGACACGGAGCTGGCGTGGATCGACGGCGTGCTGGACATGCGCGTGGTGAAGGTGGACACCGGCGTGATGCTGGAGGAGGGCGTGAAGGACGACGCGGAAGACGGCGAGCTGGCCATGGACGTCGCGCCCGATCTCGTCGTGGACCAGAATGCGGCGGCGGCGGCGCAGCGAGCCATGAAGAACCTGTTTGGGGAGGACGAGAAGGAGCTGTCTGAAGAGAGCGACGTGATTCCCACGCTGGAGCCGCTGCCTCCACACGAGGTGAGACGGGAAACAGACGCTTAAAGGCCTAGAAAGTTCTTGCCATGCTTAAATATTCCCTCCACTGTGTTTGGAATAATCCTTTCTGTTGGAAGTGTTTCAAGTGTCTTTATCGTCGTGTAAATAAAGCAGCGTGAGGAGCAGATGGGTTTAGTTCCCTGGAGCTGCTGCAGCCAGTCGACCAAAACTACTATTGTCATATTGTGAGGTGGTTTGACCAATTAGAGACACAGAGAAGTGTTCGTGAGAATCTTGGGATTGCAATATGATTCTGATCGTATGTGTCCTAAAGCATGCATTAGCACCTCTTCCTTTTTCCCTCTAGATTCCTGGACATCAGTCGGTGTTCATCAACGAGCCCCGTCTGTCGGACTTCAAGCAGGTGCTGCTGAGAGAGGGCATCCAGGCCGAGTTTGTGGGAGGAGTGCTGGTGTGCAACAACATGGTCGCCGTCCGCAGGGTGAGTTTTCCTCACTGGTGCCGCTTTTCCACCGAGCTGGTTCCAGAGCCTGACTTAGCTCCACTTCTTTGTGTTTCCACCTCCTAAGCACCGACTCCAGGTTCTATAAACTGGAGCTCAGCAAGCACCAACTCTTTGCTGGTCCAGAGCTAAGCACCGAGTACGTCAGGGGCTGGGGGCGGGGTTATGGTGACCAACCATCAACAGTGGAAAGGGACACACAAGCGCTAATTAGTGTCCTTGTTCTCCAGGACGTCCCTGGTCCCATCACACATGTATTGGAATGACTCCAGGGACACACGGGAGAAAGTTAAGGAGAGAGTCGTCTCAGGAGATTAGAAAGAAAATGATAGAGTAGCATGTTAAAGGTGAAGGTTGTAAGATCGTCTCTAAGTGGCTACAGCTGCACTTATTATTCAGAAGTTTAAGGTCCACGGGGCTCTAGCCAACCTCCCTGGACGTAGCCTGCAAGAGGATGACAAACTGAAGAGACGGATGATACGAATGGTAACCAAAGAGATCAGAGGTGAACTCCAAGGTCAAGGAACATCAGTGTCAGATCGCTGGGAGACGACCGAGGAGGAACTTCTGAGTAATACGCGCAGCCTCAGTTTAACATGTCCCAGGTATTTGAATGAACAGGAGGAACAACTGCAGCAAGAAGACCTGTGTCGGTGTCATTAGCAGCACCTGACTGTTGTTAATCTACTTACTGACTGACACACGGGGAAATAAAACACCGATGCTGAATACGAAGCGTGGCGTTAAACACAAAGAGAAACAAACACGGCCTGCCTGAGCGGGACTCAAAAACCTCCAGTTACAAATGGAAACGTCTCGCCTCAGAATCACAGGCGGCGCTTCACAACCGAAGTGAAGGGAAGAATAGGAGTGAGTCAGGATAGGAACAACAAACTGCATAATTGAGAAGAACTGAAAATAGATTCAACCCAGAAAATGAAATCAAAGCGAGCTGCGACTGTTGAAGGAGCCTGTTTCTGTGTGTGTTGGTTAACTGGGGAGTCTAAGGCAGGACTGGGGAACACATTTATTCTAGAGGTCAGCAGCGTGCCGTGCTTAGAGCTTATTCATCTACGTTTGAAGGTGCAGCCTTGTTGTGTGAGGACCTCTTTGACCTGTGCATCTTTTTTGTGCTCTGTCCAGACGGAGGCCGGACGCATCGGGCTGGAAGGCTGCCTGTGTGACGACTACTATAAGATCCGGGAGCTGCTGTATCAGCAGTACGCTGTTGTATAGCAGCAGCAGCAGAGCGACCACATCCCAGAGACAATCCTTTACAAGGACTTTACCCAGAGGAGGAGAGGGCGCCTCTGCCCCCAGCTGCAGCTGTTTCACTGCAAATCTTGTTGTATATTTTCCTTTTTATATATTTTTTTTCCGGATAACATTTTTTTACTGTTAATTGAGCTCCACTACTCCTCTCACTGTACAGTCACATAATTAGGGATGCTTTTTGCCTTCCAGTCTGGCAATAAAACAATTCTTTTTTTCAAATATGCGTTGCCGTGAAGGTTTGTCGCACATATCTGCAGTACAGGCTGAGTAATTAACCTTAGCTCTGGCTGTAATGTGGCTGGAGTCTTCTAGCTCTGGGCCATGGTCCTGCAACGTGTCTGCAGTCACTCCCTGAAAGAACTGGTTTATGGGCTGTGTGAGGATTCTTACAGCTGTTTGTATCGAGGCGACATTAAAGGGGCAGTCTGGTGTTTCTGCCTCTTGTGCAGTTTGAACACTGACTGCTGTGCATTTGCTGAAGCTTGGATTTGGGTTTCTGTCTAGTTCTGGAAAGGCTGGATCCTGTACTTACCAAGTAGAGTCGTCCTTCACCAGATTGCGGTCTCACTGTATCGCGGATTTTAAAATTGTATACATCTAATATTGTTTCACGGATTAAGAAGAATATTAAATGTAAATAAAATACGTAGCGTTCAGCAGATGAGCAGACAAAGACTGGAAAAGTCAGCTACTTCCTCTTGAGCTAGTTTGAGATGCTACACGGCACGCTATTGGCTGATGGATGGAAGGCGACCAATCAGAGCGCTGCGTTCTGCATCCTGGGCTCTGATTGGCTCAGCGACCGTAGCATCAGCCTCCTCAGTCTCCCGTGTACAGCATCGTTCAGCATCTGGCCTTGTCCGTTCCACATGGACGTCTGGTCGCTGTGTTGGGTTTATTTCAGCTCTACGATGTCGCCCAAACGTTCTGCACCTTCTAAGGCTTCTGGAACCCAAGCGTGGGGAGGGTTTATAAAGCCTTAATATATATATATAGATCTTTATTAGACCGTCCCTGCCTGGACAGCGCCCACACCTCAAGCCTGACTCGACTCTACAAGAGCACAGCTTTCAGAACATCCAAACCAGTCGTGTCAGAACAAACCCACTGAGACGTATCATCTGGTTTTCGGGGCGAGCCTGAAGACACGCTCACGAACAAACTGACACACCACAAGACCCAACCGTGCAAAAGAAGAAACAGCAAGTACCATCATAAGAAAACTGATATGTGACCAAACAGTCACAGAATGAGAAGCCTTAAATTTAAAGGCTTTGATCGGGGAGCGAAGAAACCCTGCGGGACTAATCAGCTGATCTCAGTGTGTAAAATGTGTGGAAGTCCTCTTTAAATTGAATATCCTGTGTTTTAAATGATTTGTTGAGCGTGAATGAAGCGTGCTTGTGTTTTCACCGTGCAGGTTCTACAGCAGGAGTGTCCAATCCTGGTCCTCGAGGGTCCTTATCCTGCATGTCTTGGATGTTCCCCTCTTCCAACATGCCTGATTCAGACGACCAGCTCCTCGTGAAGCTCTGCAGAAGCCTGATAACGACCCTGATGATTCGTCGGAAGAGGGAGGCACCTAAAACATGCAGGACCGGGACCGGACCCCCCTGTTCCTCGGCCTGCCGGGTCGGCTGGTTACTGCAGGGACACCAGATGGAGACATTTCCCAGCTGCAGCTAACTAACCAGCCTCTGAATGCCCGTATTAAACCGAGCCGTGCAGGAGGACCTCTGTAACAGAGCGGTGAGATGACACTGTCCCCGAAGTGATAACTGGGATTGAGTATAATTCAGCCGACTGCAGCGAGCCAGGATTACCCATCTCTTTGCATTTTAAGCGACTGTCTGCTGCAGCAAAATAGTAATAAATAGAGTGTTTACCTCCTGGGTTTGCTCATGACCAGGTAGAAAATAATGAAACGCTCCAGCAGGTCGTTTCCTTATCTTTCCTGGCACACATGGATGTACAGCCTGACCTGTGTTGCCGCCGCATTAGGAAGTTGCGTGATAAGAGGGAGTGTCGGGGAAGCGAGGGGAGGCAGGGTGTCACTGCCAGAGCGGTGCAGCCGTGGCGGCACATCGACTCGGCCGATTGCGTTCGCAGCGTTGTGTGAATCCCCGAGGTGGGTCCTCGACACGGGCAGCTGCGGAACGCCAGGAACAAACCCCGCAAATCTTTCCTCGTTACCCCCCGAATCCTCCAGCGTCTCACGAGCCCACGGCGTGACATCACACACACACACACACCTTCACCCAAGTAGGACAGCGGTGGAAGGGAGTGCGTGCATGTGGACGGGTGATCGTCCACACGGTTGGAGGAGATAGACTTGAGCACGGATGGCTGGCTGACATGCAGGCCTGTTTTTATACAGTTGCATAACATATAGTTTTGCACTTTAGAAACATTAAAATTTAAATGCTCCTTTTTAATCCACGGCTCACTCAGACACACACACACACACACAACCTTGATGTTCAACAACGCTCCGATGGTGTCTTTATTTATTTTTATTTTCCCGCTGAACCTCAGTAACCTGTGACAGACAGAGGCTGAGAGTGGCGGCGAGGAGGAGAGGGAGCAGCTCTTCTGTGCCACGGAGCATGCCAGCCCTGCCCAGTCGCTGCTTTTCATTTTGATAATTGACCAGCAACGCCAGAAATGTCCATCAGCTAATCCTCTTAGCTTTCATAATACTGACTCTGTCACAGAAGCCCCTGTTTTAATGTAACGAGCAGCTAAGCCCGGAGCACAGGGCAGAACGGCCCCCCCAGGCCGCTCTGCCCCCTAGAGGCCACCAGTCGTCCTCCCAACAAGCGCCCCGGCAATCTGTTCGACCACATCGCTGAATCGTAAACCCACAACCGGGCCCCAGGGCGAGCACCCCTCCACGCTGTGCTCACTGGCACAAAGCTGCACTCAGAAAGCGAGCATCTTGCCCGAGCGCTGCCATTCATCTGTGTGGATTGGAGGATGAATGAATTTAATCCCTTTTGAATTCCTGGTCTCCTCACTAAGCAGACCACTTAATGCCAATGACATCAATGTAATAATGTGAAAAGGGGACGAATTTCTATGAAACCGCACAACGTTCAAACGGAGCATAAGGCACAAAAATCCCATCTTGCCCTTAAAATGTGGCTGTCACTCTGCCCAAATGGACATCATGTTGATTTTTACTCTTTCCCAGATTAAGCACAGGTTCTAAATGAAGAGCAGTCCTCTGGCATTGAAAAAAAACCATGCACTTCTACATTTTATATCAACCTCTGTGAGCATAATAAAGTTAGAAGATGGAGCTCTCTAAGATCTGGGATGATGCGTATTGATTTAGCTGCTATCAGGAGATTCCTACATTAACTGCAGGAGTGGAAGGAAAAGCATCCCCAAAAGCTGTGAACCATCTGACGACCTAAATCCCAGTTCTGGAGGTGTCTACAACTACGTCATTTAATGCAACAGACTTTTGGGTCACACGCCCCTGGGTCAGCTGAGGAACTGAGTAGAGCTCTTAAGGGAGAAGGTCATGAACCAGCTAAATATCATAAGATGTTAATGGAATAAGGAGAAGATGGAGGCATCTCAGCACTTAGACTGTCCTGGGAGGCAGATCTGGGACCTCTTTTAATGGACAGAACTGGGCTGAGATACGTGGCAACTCCCAAATGATGTCAAGAGACCTGAGGGTGAGGCTCATTCAATTAAAAATACTACATTAGTTTTATTGGACGCCGAGCTTTGTAGACTTGAAAAGCATAGGTGTCCAATCCTGGTCCTCGAGGGCCCCTATCCAGCATGTTTTAAATGTTTCCCTCTTTCAGCACACCTGATTCAAATGATCAGCTCATCGTCAACATAGACATATATACGTAGACGCCGCATTGACTGTGGAGGGACGTGCCTAAAGCTCCGCCATCTTGGTACAGGGCTAGCAGAGGGGGGAGTGAATGTGCGTCTATGGAGGTAAGAGGTACTCCACAATCTTAAAGTAGAATTATTCACTGAATTTTCGACCGATTTCCAAACGGTTTGGTTTGTTAAAAACGTCACACATGTAGCTTTGACACAGGATGCTTGGATGCTTTTGTTCTATTTATGTCTGCCTGTCCGTCCTCCATGTCTGACGTTTGTAACAAACAATATATGTTGACAACTGATGGATTTATGATCACTTTTATAGTGCAGACATGTCATTCCTCTATAGACGTAATGCACTGTAGGGGCGAGTGGCACTGTACCAAGATGGCCGCCGCGTGGGCACGTCGGCTCCAATCGGCAGCAGCAGTCAACGTATATATGTCTATGATCATCAAGCTCTGCAGAAGCCTGATAACGATCCTGATCATCTGAATCAGGTGTGTTGGAAGAGGGAAACATCTAAAACGTGCTGGATAGGAGCCCTTGAGGACCAGAGTTGGACACCCCTGGTCTGAGGTGGTAGGGAGGAAGGTACACTGGTATATGTGTTGTGGCCACTGGGGTCAGTGTGTTGTATTTCTTCTGTGGTGGATTTCTCTTCGAGCATTGTGTGTCAGGATGGTCTGACGGTTTGGGGGTCTGCTCCAGAGTCCAGCTGCCTGTCATCTCGGCTGATCATCCTGAAGCTGAAGACCTGCTCCTCCTCAGCACCTGCTCTCCCCGCCTCCTGACCTGGTGATTGGGCCACCACTCGGTTCCCTCCCACAACCACCAATCCCCTAAAGCCGTGGCCCACCTGGAGAAGACGGAAACCAAACCTTCAGTCGTGGCGCCTGGGATTTGATGCGACCAGCTCGCCCTGGTGCCTTGTCTTTGTGTGTTACTAGGAGGGTAGCCTCGTTCGGCTCTGCTAACCTGTGGAGAGGCATTTGTGTCTCAGTGAAGACGTTCGGCCTCAGTTAGCAGCTCATTAGCTCAGTGAGACATGATGATGTTGCTGTCTTCTGTAGCTGTTGAGTGGTGGTTCTTGTCCTGTGCCATGTTTGTGATGTGTTCAGAGGCACCAGTTTGGGTTTAGTTCTGTGCTCTGGGCACTCGTTGGTTATTGCTGTTGGGTGTGGTGTTGCTGTTGTGTTCAGTTTAAATGGGAGTTTAGTTGTTTTGTGTTATTTAGTCTCGGTAAATTTATGAAACTCTGTTGGCCTTTGTTTGGTTTTATTCGGTTCTTTGATTTTAGAAATGCCCATCAACTCTGTTACTTTATCACCTGATTTTATTACATCCACCAAGGAAGTTCTGTTTCTGCAGGCGTTGGTTGGTTTGTTTGTTTGTCTGTCTGTGTTCAAAATAATTCAAAAACTCATGGACGGATTTGGATGAAATTTTTAGGAAATGTGTGAAATGGGACAAAGAAGAAATGATGACAATGTTTTGGGGGGAGCTATAATGACACGACTCTTCACCAATTTATCATTTAAGTGAAGTGTAGGTCTCTTCTTAAAAACAGCTCTTGGATGGATGGAGGGACGTGGAGGGTGGGGTTGTCTCATGGTCAGGGTGGTCCTGCACTCAGATGAACACAGTGGCTCCACTTTAACATTCATTTCAGACTAGATGTGACAAGCCAGCCAGGGAGCCTCAGAGGTCGAACTATTCCTTTATAATACAGAAACAATATTTAGACTCTAAAGGCAATCTTAGGCTTCGTGGAGGGTCCGTGTACGTCGCGGCCATTTGTTTTCTTATTTTGAGATTTCAAAATAAAAATGAAAAATAAACCGTTTCCTGTTTTTTTCAGTGATAATACAAAATGAAAAACAGAAAACGGGCCCTAATTCATTATCTATTATCCGTTATCTGATTTAATTATTTGTGTTTGTAAATGGAAATTAAAATTAAAATACACCTGTGGAAAACTTATTTCTCTACTTCCTGTTGGTTTTGGCTCCGTGACCCGTCTGACTTGTGATGAGGAAGGATCTGGTATCTAAAGCTCCAGTGTTAGCTCACTGTTAGCAGACCTTGCTGTGTGCCGTGGCCTGATGAAGACCCACTGTGGGGTCCAAACGTTGCTTGGCACACATTGTTCACTATTTCACAGTGGACTTTTCACCAGCGTGGGGTTTATTTGTCCCTTTGGAGGGACCTTGTGGTGCCGCTAGCTCCGCCGCTAGCGCTAAATCGCTGGCGTTCGGCTGCTTTTCGGGACGTTTTTGGGGAGGTTTGGAGGTTTTCTGTTACTTTAGCTTTGTCAGAAAGCAAAGCTAAATCGCTAGCTCTTCATCAGACGTCGGGTCATGGAGCCGAAACCAACAGGAAGTAGAGAAATAAGTTTTCCACGGGTTTATTTTAATTTTAATTTCCATTCACAAACACATCTAATTAAATCAGATAACAGATAATGGATAATGGATAATGAATTAGGGCCGTTTTCCGTTTTTCATTTTGTATTATCACTGAAAAAAAACGGGAAACTGTTTATTTTTCGTTTTTATTTTGAAATCTCAAATAAGAAAACGAATGGCCGCGACGTACACGGACCGTGGAGATCCTAGAAGGTAGCTCCTCATCCCTCCTCCTGTTTCTTATTTCCTCCACACTCCTTCACTCCCCTCCAGGCTCTGAATCTTCCCTAGCTCCTCCCTCCGTCAGTAATTCTCATGCATCTTCTCCTGGTAATGGTCCTTCAGCAAAGGAACCACTTATGCCCACCTACACTTTGAGGTAAACATAGAAAGATAGCGTTAAGCGGGAGTCCTGAATTACACCATTACAGAGGTGATCCTCTTATGCAACCTGCTCTTCACACTGGTCCGCAAAGCAGGAATACTCACGAGCACAAATCCATGAAGGCACTTGCTGCCAGATTATCCACAGTCCACAATGCTGCAGCTGCCATGTTGAATCTTTTGTTGAAACAATGCTTTTTGTTGGGCGCATTCATGGCTGGGACTGATCCTGGCTGAGTCCCTGGCAGAGACATGTGGGTGACTTCACGATCATGTGTGTGTGACTGGATATTTAGGACAGATCACATGAGATTGTTTTGCTTGGCCTCAGTACAAACAGGACATTCTTCTCCTCCCGGAGCAAAACAAACCTGGCCGTCTCCTAACTTGAGGCGATGCAGGAACCGGGATGAAATGCTTCGGATGAGAGCAGCATCAGCGACTTAGCAAACTGCATTCAGGCTGACATGTGGTTCCAGCCAGTCAGCAGAATGCAACCTGGCCGGCCTGCTCTTTCCACTCGACGCATCACGGCCTTATCCGACGTGACACGGCTGACACCACCTTGAGAGCTGTGAGGAGACCCTGCCCGCGATTAATTGGAGCTCAGGGAACGTGATGAAGATTAGCCGGCCGTGTTTACCCCTGCAGACCTCCCTCCCAAACTCGGGGCGACTCCCCGGCGTGCCACGGGGCCGCGTAACGAGGCTGAATCATCCGCAGTGAATGATGTTGACGTGAGAACGAGCGGAGGCCAGGCCGGGGAGTGTGAACCTGGAGAAGTGACTCAGCATTACAACCGTTTATCTTACAGCAATTCAATTTGGATGCCAGCGCTGCGAGTGTTGGCCTGCAGACCGAGGCCAGACAGAGAATGCTAATTATTCTGCTTGCTTTAACTCGTGTGACAACATAAGTGAGGTTTAACTGCATCAGACAAATTCAGATATTGTCACAGGGAGGAACGCTACATGGCTTTTAATTGGCTCTATTGGAAATGTACAATGATATTCAGAATTATGTGTCTGCTGCATCTGTTGTGTTTTGTTTTTGTATCCTTAGAATGAGCCCTTTATATCTAGAGATAGAGTCCATAAGGCAGAATGTATTAGATTCACAATATAGACTGTAAAACTGTGAGATTCATACTTGTTTTTGGCCTCTTCTGTTCTGCTGTACTGAATTCATGTCATGTTGCTCACAAGTTTTGCATCACATGAATCTTCACTTCTTTTGTTTTGGCTTTACACATGAAAGTAGTGCAACAAAGTCATGAGACACAGGGACCATCCTTTGTTACCTCCACCAAGGAGACTGTGATGGCCGGCGTTGGTTTGTTTGTTTATTTATTTGTTTGTTTGTTTGTGTTCAAAATAACTCAAAAACTCATGGGCAGATTTGGATGAAATTTTCAGGAAATGTGTGAAATGGGACAAATGATGACATTCTGGGACTGATCCGGATCACCGTCTGGATCCAGGATTATTTTTTAATCTAAGTGTAACCGGCTGGACAACTAAATGCGGTTTAAAGCCACCAGAGGGCACTCTTGTTTTTGGGGTAACCCCCTCTGACCACATGACATTTTGGGTCTCCACGCGACAGACAGCGACAGTGACGGAGTTCTCTTTCCTTCCTGAGCGACATACGCACGGTTGGGCCGGCATTCTTACCTCCGGTTGTCTAAGAAGCTGGGAGGCTGTTAGGAGCTGCCCCGCGAGAGGCCGCGCCTGTTCATTAGGTCGGATGGGGTGAAGGCCGCATTGTCAGTAGGACATTAGAACTGTCTGTAATTACATTTGTATCTGTAACGTTCCATAGAAAATATGTGAATTGGGAGATTGTGTTGGGGGTGGACTGAAGCTGCTTGATGGAGGTATGAGCTCTCTGAGGGCTTTTCTAGTTTTAAATATAATTTTTACACCTTGTTGCTGCTTTCAGCCATTTCCACGTGTTTTCAGTCTGTTTGCTTTGGTTCATGTTAAAAAAAATTGCATTAGTTACAGCGGGGAAAATAAGTATTGAACACGTCAACATTTCTCTCAAAAAACATATTTCTAATCGAGCTATTGACATGAAATTTTCACCAGATGTCGGCATCAACCCAAGTAATGCACACATACAAAGAAATCCAAACATTTATGTCCATAAATTAAGTTATGTGTAATAAAGTGAAATGGCACAGGGAATAAGTATTGAACACATGAAGAAAAGGAGGGGTAAAAAGGTCTGGAAAGCCAAGAAAGCAGCTGGAGTTTGTCAGTATTTAGAAGGTTAACCTGTCCCCTATTAGTGCAAAGTAATATCAGCTGGTTTAGTCCTGATTAATGCCTTTTAAAAAGGTTTCTCACCAGCAAGGTGTTAGACAAGAAGCATTGCATGATGGGTAAAAGCAAAGAGCTGTCCAAAGACCTACGCAGCCTTATTGTTGCAAAACACACTGAAGGCATTGGTTACAGGCGCATTTCTAAACTTCTGAAAGTTCCAGTGAGTACCATTGGGGCCATCATCCGGAAGTGGAAAGAACACGGCATTACCATAAACCAGCCACGGCCAGGTGCTCCTCGCAAGATTTCAGACAGAGGAGTCAAAACAATCATCAGAAGGGTTCTCCAACAGCCCAGGACCACTCGTGGAGAGCTTCAGAAAGACCTGGAATCAGCAGGTACCGTTGTTTCAAAGAAAACAATAAGTAATGCACTCAACCGCCATGGCCTCCATGCACGCACACCACGCAAGACTCCATTTTTGAAGAGGAAGCATGTTGAAGCTCGTTTGGAGTTTGCGACACAACATTTGGATAAACCCATGACATTCTGGGAGAACATACTCTGGTCAGATGAGACCAAAATTGAACTCTTCGGATGTCATAAGACACAACATGTTTGGAGGAAAAATGGCACTGCACATCACCCCCAAAACACCATACCAACAGTCAAGTTTGGAGGTGGGAGCATCATGGCGTGGGGCTGTTTTTCAGCATGTGGTACTGGTAGACTTCATATCATTGAAGGAATAATGACTGGAGAAAAGTATCGAGACATTCTTGATCAGAATCTGCTGTCATCTGCCAGGCTGCTGAAGATGAAAAGAGGGTGGATCTTTCAGCAAGACAACGATCCCAAGCACACAGCCAAGGTAACACTCAACTGGTTGAAGAAAAAGAAAATAAAGCTGCTAGAATGGCCCAGTCAATCACCAGACTTGAATCCAATTGAAAATCTTTGGAAAGAACTGAAGATCCGGGTTCACAGAAGAGACCCCCGGAACCTTGAAGATTTGAAGGCAGTTTGTGTGGATGAATGGGCCAAAATCACACCTGAGCAATGTATTCGACTGGTTTCTCCATACAGGAGGCGTCTTGAGGCTGTAATCACCAACAAAGGTTTTTGCACTAAGTATTAAATAAATTTCAGTACGCGTGTTCAATACTTATTCCCTGTGCCATTTCACTTTATTACACATAACTTAATTTATGGACATAAATGTTTGGATTTCTTTGTATGTGTGCATTACTTGGGTTGATGCCGACATCTGGTGAAAATTTCATGTCAATAGCTCGATTAGAAATATGTTTTTTGAGAGAAATGTTGACGTGTTCAATACTTATTTTCCCCGCTGTAAGTCCATCCATCATCTATACACCGCTTAATCATCTGTAGGGTCTCATGGGGGGCTGGAGTCTATCCCAGCCGACTCAGGCGAAGGCAGGGGACACCTGGACAGGTATCCAGTCTATCACAGGGCTACATCTAGAGACAGACAACCGAGCACACTCTCATTCACACCTACGGACAATTTAGAACAGGGGTGTCAAACTCCGGTCCTCGAGGGCCGCTATCCAGCATGTTTTAGATGTTTCCCTCCTCCGACACACCTGATTCAAATGATCAGCTCATCATCAAGCTCTGTAGAAGCCTGATAATGATCCTGATCATTTGAATCAGGTGTGTTGGAAGAGGGAAACATCTAAAACATGCAGGATAGCGGCCCTCGAGGACCGGAGGCTGACACCCCTGATTTAGAATCATCAATTAACCTCAGCATGTTTCTGGACTGTGAAGGAAGCCGGTGACAGGGAGAACATGCAAACTCCACAAAGAAAGATCCCAGGCGTCCTAACCGGGACGTGAACCGGGGATCTTCTAGCTGTGAGGCGACGCTGCTGACCACCGAGCCACTGTCATCTCACATCTCAGCATCTCACAATTTTATAGCCATTTTGATGAAAATAATCAGTTTTAATGTTGACAAACTCACATCTTTCACATCTTAACAGCTATTTCATGCTTTTCGCATATACTCCTGTAAGGGTACATGTTACAACTGTAGCGGATTTCAGGTCAACAGTTTGTGCTAAACTTCCGTGTGTCCCGGGAGTCATTCCAATACATGTGTGATGGGACCAGGGACGTCCTGGAGAACAAGGACACTAATTAGCGCTTGTGCGTCCCTTTCCACCGTTGATGGTTGGTCACCATAACCCCGCCCCCAGCCCCTGACGTACTCGGTGCTTAGCTCTGGACCAGCAAAGAGTTGGTGCTTGCTGAGCTCCAGTTTATAGAACCTGGAGTCGGTGCTTAGGTGGTGGAAACACAAAGAAGTGGAGCTAAGTCAGACTCTGGCTCCGGACTAGACCTGGAACCAGCTCAGTGGAAAAGGGGTATCAGAGGGTTCCGAATCAGAACTGGACCAAACATCATGTGATAGTGAGGAAAATGAAGGCTAGAAGCTCACATGATGTATTAAACTGATATCAGACTTCATGTAAAAGCTCATTCGTCTGTTTCTTGTTGAGAATTCGACAATGCCACATGCCTTGGAGGAAATGTAAATTATATAATCAGGGCTTTTTACTCAGGCTTTAAAAACCTCCCTTCAAACACACAAAAGAAACTGCAACTGCGTCCAAGCTGAGTACTCCTCATGACGAGCCGACTGACGGAGAGCTCCTTTCATCCAAAAGCGCATTCCCCTCCTTGAGCCTGCTCATGAATAATAAGACTGTGGCATTAACAGCTCCCACTCATCGTCCTCCGACGCAGTGCCCAGAACTTTTGTGTCCAGTGTGGAGGTGTGCAAGGTGATGAAATAACACAGCAGGGAAATCTACTGGCTCATTGACTTTACTGCACCCCCTCCGCCCCCGGCTTCAAGTGAATGAAGTGAAAGAACTCTCCCTTGCTTGTCCTTTGTTTCAGGGAGACTAGTGCTGCCTGCATTAATATTGACTTTGCAGCCTGTGTCTGCAACTCTGATGCTATCTCCCCAGAATGAATGGGCTGCATGTTTCTACTGGCATAACCTCCGTGGCCGGTCTCAATGGGACTCTCTACTCTTCTTCACGAGGGGAAAAAGGTCGCTCTTCGCCTTCCTGCCCATCCCTTTCTGTTCTGCACACAAGAGAATAATGAAGTTATTTATGTGCAGCTCATTATAAAAGGTTGAGTCTCTCTCAGCCTTTTCTCTGCCAGCCGACTGTCCGTCGAACTGTGATACCTTCATCCAATTTCACGCAGCCCCGATGCTCATGCTTAAATTAGTAAAATCGTTTCAGGAGGGTTGAATTGAAGTTTCGGGCTGAGGAGACGAGGCTGTTGTTTTTGACAAGTAAGTAAGAAATGTGAGAAATAGGACTAATAAGTGACACAATACATTCTTAATCGTCATCCATCCATCTTCTTCCTCTTATCCGGGTCGTGGAGGCAGCAGACGAAGCAGGTCATTCCAGACGTCCCTCTCCCCGGCAACGCTTTCCATCTCTTCCTGGGGATCCCGAGGCGTTCCCAGGCCAGATGAGATACATAATCCCTCCAGCGGGTTCTGGGTCGTGCTCGGAAAACCCCCAAAGGAAGTCTCCCTGGAGGCATCCGGATCAGATGTCCGAACCGCCTCAACTGGCTCCTTTAGACATGAAGGACCAGCAGCTCTACTCCAAGCTCCCTCTGGATGTCTGAGCTCCTCCTCCTATCTCTAAGGCTGAGTCCAGACACCCTGAGGAGGAAGCTCATTTGGACCTCTTGTACCCTGATCTGGTTCTTTGGGTCTCTACCCAGAGCTCATGACCACAGGTGAGGGTTGGATCGTAGATGGACTGGTACACCTCAATGGTCCAGTACACCGCTGCCGCCACACCAAGCCTCCTGTCCATCTCACGCTACATTTTCGCATCACTCCTGAACAAGATCCTGAGACTCCTTCGCACATTTCTCCTGCAGCAGTAAAGAAATATTTAATGTTCATATAGCACTGGTGAATGGGGTGGACAAAATAACATGAACACCCTGCAGCAAAAGCATTGCAGTGCAGCACCACAAACCTCAAGCTAAGCATGACAGCTGAGGAGTGGCCTTGAGATTCAGGTCAAAGTCACCTTCCAAGAGTCTTCCAGGTCCGTGCACGTCGCGGCCATTCGTTTTCTTATTTTGAGATTTCAAAATAAAAACGAAAAATAAACCGTTTCCTGTTTTTTTCAGTGATAATACAAAATGAAAAACAGAAAACAGGCCCTAATTCATTATCCATTATCCATTATCTGCTATCTGATTTAATTATATGTGTTTGTAAATGGAAATTAAAATTAAAATACACCTGTGGAAAACTTATTTCTGTACTTCCTGTTGGTTTTGGCTCCGTGACCCGTCTGACTTCTGATGAGGAAGGATCTGGTATCTAAAGCTCCAGTGTTAGCTCACTGTTAGCAGACCTTGCTGTGTGCCGTGGCCTGATGAAGACCCACTGTGGGGTCCAAACGTTGCTTGGCTCACATTGTTCACTATTTCACAGTGGACTTTTCACCAGCGTGGGGTTTATTTGTCCCTTTGGAGGGACCTTGTGGTGCCGCTAGCTCTGCCGCTAGCGCTAAATCGCTAGTGTTCGGCTGCTTTTCGGGACGTTTTTGGGGAGGTTTGGAGGTTTTCTGTTACTTTAGCTTTGCCAGAAAGCAAAGTAGCGATTTAGTGCTAGCAGCGGAGCTAGCACTAAATTGCTAGCGCTAAATCGCTAGCTCCTCATCAGAAGTCAGACGGGTCACGGAGCCAAAACCAACAGGAAATAGAGAAATAAGTTTTCCACGGGTGTATTTTAATTTTCATTTCCATTTACAAACACATCTAATTAAATCAGATAACGGATACTGGATAATGAATTAGGGCTGTTTTCCGTTTTTCATTTTGTATTATCACTGAAAAAAACGGGAAATGGTTTATTTTTCGTTTTTATTTTGAAATCTCAAAATAAGAAAACGAATGGCCGCGACGTACACGGACCCTTCCACCACATCTCATGAGTCTCTCACAGAGGCTAACAACTGCCTTCTAGCACCATCTCAACAAAGACAACTTAAACTCACCATAGGTAGCGTCTATTCACTGGTTACTGTACTGGATTGTTGGGCAGCTTCTGAATTAAAGCAGCAAACATTCATGGCAGGTTTTTTCTCTCTGTTAAATATGAGTCAGAAGCAACCTACTGCACACCACTCTGGCACCTATTACGTGTTATGTAACTGATTTATTGAGAGATAAAGGAATAAATTGGACTCAACAGGCACAAAACACACAGAAATGTTCAAACCTCCCATCTCACACATTAAAACCCAGCGCATGGTGTTTGGTGCTGTCGCCTGTCTGGGGTTGACCAGAGTCGCCTCACGTCGCCAACAGCTGCATGGGTTTTCATGTCGTGGAAGATGAAGAGAGCAGTGCAGGAGATGACTGCTGTCTCCAGAACACACAGATTAGACTCCTCTCTGCCCTGTTTACTCTTCACACCTGAGCAGGCATACAAATAAACCTGTACTCAGTACTCATGATGAATATTTTATTTTCTCCTGCAGCTGGCTGAGGAGCTTTTGCAAGGGGTAAAATCAGCAAAATCTCTGGAGACACTTCCTGTGTGTGTGCATGTACACCAAGGTTGCACTGTACTGTCAGTAAAAGCCGTCGGCCAAGATGGGCAAGAGTTGGCAGATACAGAAAAAACAGGTTCAGAGCTGGGCATGTGTGAGCCTCCATCTGTCTACTAGCTTCACATAGTTTGTAAAATATTAGTGACGATGCCAACGCTGCATTGATGGAAGGCTTTTTCCTTTGGCTCAGCATCACCTGGTCAACTCTATTCACCACCTCAAATGCACTTCAGCACGATCTGCCTCACTCACAGGACATCCCAGCACGACTGATGCATTCTGCAAATAGTCTAAACGGACATATTGTATTTCTGCTTCCCTTTTCTCCTTTCGTATCCTGTGAACAAGTAAAAGGGAACTGAAAAGTAAAATCTTCATCAGACATTTTAGAATGTTATGTATTAAATTCAAAGACTTAAATCTTCATTTTTGATCGAAACTTACTGGATACGAAGGAAAAACAGGCCTCAAGGGGAAAACATCTCCCTGGATTGTCTGTTTATTAGCTGGTATGGAGTTTTTTTCGGTCAGATCCCCTGAACTTCACGGAACTACAGTGGCTCAAATTTCCATTTTAAGTCCTCGAAGCTGCAGGCTGACTTGAAACGTTGCTGCATCAGCCGCTTTCTGGGCCAGGAGTTCAGGATGGAGGCGTTGCAGGTGGGTTTGCATGTTGGTGGTGTTTCCTGTGTGCTTTACTTTGGCGAGGCACTTCTTGCATATGTCATAGTCTTTGTCCAGCTTGCTTGTTCCCTCAAAGCCCAAATGGGTCCACTCTTTGGACTTAAACATGGATGGGGCGTCTCTTACGGTAGCGTTGCTGTCCTCCATTATACCTGTACTAACTGTTGTTGGGTTGATTCATTTCCGCTCCAGTCTCCCTCATTCATGTGATAAACGCCACCATGTGGAGACATTAAGTAGTGACAGTGCAGAAATGGCAGCTGGCAGGGGAATCTGGAGGGTTTAGAGTGCCTTATTAGAGAAGCCTCTGCCTGCAGAGCGGCTGTGGCTCAGGTGGTAGAGCAGGTTGTCCACTGATCGCAAGGTTGGTGGTTCGATCCCCGGCCCCTCCGCATGCCGAAGTGTCCTTGGGCAAGACACTGAACCCCAAGTTGCTCCCAATGGTAGATTAGCGCCTTGCATGGCAGCTCTGTCGCCATTGGAGTGTGAATGGGTGAATGCTAAACACAATGTAAAGCGCTTTGGATACCACTAAGGTAGAGAAAAGCGCTATATAAGTGCAGACCATTTACCATTTACCATTTGCAGTGTGCAGTTCGGGGCGGCGCTCAACGTTCGACTCCACCCATCTCAATGTTCCATAAACCAATCGCGTTCAGTCTTATTACATACAGCTTTACTTCATTTTGCAGCAGTTTTGTGGCAATCTAACCCCAACCCTTAAGGATCGTGTCTACTAACTAACGTATCTAATGCAATTCAGAGTGGAAGCACATACAGGACCAAATACAGGTTCGTGACTACCGTATTTTCCGCACTATAAGGCCACTTAAAAGCCTTTAATTTTCGAGTTCCAAGCGCTCCGCTTCATTGACTGTCGGACCATTTCCCACCGACATAGGTACATAAAGTACGTACACTAAGTACGCTGGCAGCCATAACCCAAGGTATCTGACTAAGGTATCTGCTTTGACTGTTGGACGATCTTTCGCGAAAGCCGGCATCATTGCTGAACAGCCACCGGTAACGAGACCGACTCCGACAATGACGAGAGGGAACCCGGCATGCTTGATGGAATCAGCTGTTCAATTCAAATACAGAAGATGAAGACTTTGAAGGGTTTGTGACAGAAGATTGATCGGAAAATAATGTGAGTGTATTTGTAAATACGGTACGTAGTAGAATAAAGTTCAACAAACTCACTGTTTTACTTCTGTTTCTTTATTTTAGCATGTGCCTTTTAACCCGGTGCGCCTTATGTATGGCTTAAGTACAGAAATAGATCCTGTAATAGAGACTGTGTCTTATAATCCGGTGCGGAAAATACGGTATGCTAGGAGCATAAGATGGCACTCGTTTTTACATGCAGGCAATGTCCCCTTGGGCGGAGTCAAAATTTATGGGTGGAGTCAAATGTTAGATTCAGCCAATAGCATGCCGACATTGAGCAACGTTGAGCTCCGCCCCCAGACTGTAGTCAGGGGTACTCGCCTTATTATGTTAATTAAAGTACGGATATTATGCGTTGGTAGCAAAGCGGATGGCTGAGTGATAAAGAATGTCCAGAATGCCTTTAAAGACTGGATCTTAATCACTGAGAATCACTGAATCACAGAAGCAGTAGTAAAGATGGAGCTGAAATGAGCAAAGGTTGAGTCAAACGACGGCGGCTCATTGTTAACACACTTGGCATTAAGTCATCAGCGTTCTGCGGTGCGAGGAGACGACACGTGTTTGGCATTTATCTCGAGCAACACATTTCCATCACACCGACTGCTCCTTTTGACATCTGCCCACGTTAAACACCCCTGCAAAGCAACTCTCTCGCAGTTCTCACTTATCTCTGCTGCAGATCAGAGGCCGCTCAGTCCGTCCTGCAGAAGGCAAATAAAAAAAGCCATGTGTGTGTTTGACCGCGGCATAATGCAGTGTCTAAATCTCCGTAAGCAGGCCCTGGCACTGCTCCCCGATTGCCTGCCCGCTGTGTGGGTAGGGGCCTGGAGGGGACTAATCCCTTGGCATGGGCACGAGTCACACATGTTGATGTGTGTGTGTGCATGTGTGTGCGTGTTTGTGTGTGCATACAGAAGACCCAGGCTATCGGACAAAAACCTGCTGACTGATTCAGAAAGCCGCAACTAATGACTTGCAACGCCTTCCGTGATTAACTAGCAGCCTTCACACAGCGTCTGGGATGCCTGTGGGGGACGAGGGGTAAACGCTTTCGGAGGCCGGCCCCATACTGTACCGACAGGGATAGTTCTGATCTTACATAACGTCAGTCTGCAGAAGATTGAGCCAGACTGCGGGGCTTTTGACCCGAACATGCTGCCCGGTTTTTGCTTAAGTGGGCAGCAGCGAGCGGTGATGGTGAAAAGTTGACGCGCTGTTTTAGCCTCGTCAACCTGGGCGTGCGGACGGCTGTGAGGCTGCAGCAGCTTTCCTGTCTGTTATCCTGGCAGCTAAGGTGACCTGCAGCAGGCCTGGAGGCAGCAAGAGCAGCATGTGCTCCAACATGGGCGTTGTGGATCTGAGTGTCAAAGAAACAGTAATAATAATAATGCATTGGTTTTCTAGGCTCTCAAAGATGCTTTACATTACATTATTCATTCACTCCATACTCGATGGTGCTAAGCTACGTATGTAGCCACAGCTGCCTTGGGGTAGACTGACGGAGGCCAGGCTGCCAGTCTCCACCATCGGCCCCTCCGACCACCACCAACCACTCACCCAGGCCTCGTGGTGTTTCCTCACGGTCTCCCATCCAGGTACTGACCAGGCCCAACCTCGCTTAGCTTCCCAGATCTGACGGGATCGGGCATCCACAAGGCGGTACGGCCAAGAACAGCACTTATTTACTAGTCTTGCATATGAACATTGTTACCCCTCTTGCATTTGTACAACAAATATGACGCTACAGCCAGCAGCAGATTAGCTTAGCTTAGCGTTAAGACACATGTTCCCCATATTGTACATAGCCCCGAACAGACAAGCATATAAACAGAATGGTAACATGTCTGTGAAGATTCTTAGTCTTCCAGGTCATGGTTATCCTCATAGTTTAGTTTACGAGGATAGTTAAAATGGTAATGAGTGTACTTGCATGGTCTATGTTAAGCTAAGCTGATCATCTCATTTAGGCCTAAAACTCAGCGAGATAACTGTATTTTTTATAAGTGGAAACGTCATCAGCTTTTAATTCAAATGATTAAAAGTTGAACTGTAGGAAGTGATTTTCAATAAATGCTTCTGAATCTCGTCTTTCTTTGTGCTCAGAGAGAAAGCAGCAGATTGGTACAAAAGGAGACGACATCTTTACAGTAATTGGGTGCGTTAAACTAACAATAAATTACAGTGGCGGTTAAGTCCCTGGGCTGCTCATCAGAAGGTCAGAGGATTGAACCCCAGTGTGGCCACTGTTGGGCCCTTGAGTAAGGCCCTTAACCCTTCCTGCTCCGGGGTTCATACCATGGCTGACCCTGCACTCTGTCCCAAATGGAATATGAGAAAACAACATTTCACAATGCTGTAAAAATGTATCCGTGACATTTAAAGTTTCTTTCTTTCAAATTCATCCTCCCATATTATACTCTTTGGAGTCCAGGGAATAGCTGTCTCCAAACATTTCCTACAACACAAAGTGGCAGCTCCAGGTGCCGACAGCCAAATAAAGGGCGCTCAGTGACTCCTGACCAGGACTCCTCAGTCGGTGACACACTGGCAAAGTTGCCAAAACACTAATTAAGGGTGCAGAAGAGGCCAAATGTGGTTTGACTCAGCGTTACGAGCTGACATATCTGATGGAAAGTTCATATGACACTTGGAATTGCTCGCATTATTACTTTCACCAAGGAGGTTATCTGATGGCCGGTGTTAGTTAGTTAGTTAGTTAGTTTGTATGCAAAATAACTCGAAAACTCATCGACGGATTTGGATGAAATGTTCAGGAAATGTGTGAAATGGGACAAGGAACAAATGATGACATTCTGGGACTGATCCGGATCACCGTGTGGATCCAGGATTTATTTTTTAATGTAAGTGTAACCAGGTCGAAAATAAATGCGGTTTACTCTAAAAGCCACCAGAGGGCACTCTTGTTTTTGGGGTAACCCCCTCTGACCACATGACATTTTGGGTCTCCACGCGACAGACAGCGACAGTGACGGAGTTCTCTTTCCTTCCTGAGCGACATACGCACGGTTGGGCCGGCATTCTTACCTCCGGTTGTCTAAGAAGCTGGGAGGCTGTTAGGAGCTGCCCCGCGAGAGGCCGCGCCTGTTCATTAGGTCGGATGGGGTGAAGGCCGCATTGTCAGTAGGACATTAGAACTGTCTGTAATTACATTTGTATCTGTAACGTTCCATAGAAAATATGTGAATTGGGAGATTGTGTTGGGGGTGGACTGAAGCTTGGTTTTGTCTGGTAATGCTTCACTGTATATATGTTTGACTGCAGTGAGATGCTGAGCAATCACTGCTGGAAAATATAGTAAAGGTGCTTGAAAGTACATTATTATTTCATGTTTGTAGGTTATATGTGTTAAGATAATTTCATTTAACTAAAAGCAGGCCATGTTAAAGATACAGCACATTCACATTAGGATAGTGGTGTAGGTGGTAGCTTAAATATGATGTAAATATCACCTAAATATGGCTCCAAATAAAACAATCCTGAAAATCTAACTAGCAATTCAACTTTACTTGACGATTTCCTGAGTAAAGATTACAAAGAATGTCTTGTTACCTAGCTTCTTTTAACTAACTAGCACTCCCATTCTTTTTTCAGTGCATGGAGGTGCAGTGATTTATGAGAACAGCGTCACCACATTGGTCTTCTAATAGTTTGCTTTATCATGGTCACTGACTACAGGACACAATTTGCCCAAATGTGATTTATGGCTGACTTAAAGGCCCCCATCCCCTTGTTCATCTCTGGCATGTTCTCTGTTTGTCTGAAGCATTTTTCTGTAGAGCAAAACCTACGAGTCCTAACAGCGCTGAATTCTAGTTTTCACTATTGTTTCAGAGGTGATGCATTTCATTTGCTGTCTGTGAGTGTAAACAGCAGTTTGTAAATGCAAGTAAGAGTTTACAGTCGTCCCTCGTCGTATCGTGGTCTCACTGTATCGCGGATTTTAAAATTGTATAATCTAATTTTGTATCACGGATTAAGAAGAATATTAAACGGAAATAAAACACGTAGCGTCCAGCAGATGAGTAGACAAAGACTATGGAAAACTCAGCTACTTCCTCTTGAGCTAGTTTGAGATGCTACACGGCACGCTATTGGCTGATGGACGGGAGGCGACCAATCAGAGCGCTGCGTTCTGCATCCTGGGCTCTGATTGGCTCAGCAACCGTAGCATCAGCCTCCTCCGTCCGTTGGGTTTATTTCAGCCCTACGACGTCGCCCAAACGTTCTGCGCCTTCTGAGGCTTCTGGCACCGAACCCAAGCGCCAGGGGAAGATGCTAACCGTTGCAGAAAAGGTGGAACTCCTCGACATGCTAAGGGAGAAGCTACGTGGCTGAACCCATATATGTTGTTAAAATTAAGTAGGTTTAAGAGCACAGGAAGTGTTTATAAGAGTGTGGGGAGGGTTAATAGAGCCTTAAAAGGTCGCTACTTCGTGCATAGGTTCTGGAACCGAACCCCCGCGACAGACGAGGGACCACTGTATTCAGTTTTTCGTGAAGCAACTGCACTGCCTTTACGATTTAAATAAAGACTGCAGACACTGTGGATTAAACTCAGATGTAATCCTTAGAATTGTTGGGCCAACTCCACACGCTTGGGCGGCTGTGGCTCAGGTGGTAGAGCGGGTTGTCCACTGATCGCAAGGTTGGTGGTTCGATCCCCGGCCTCGGCAACCTTGCATGGAAGCTCTGTTGCTGGTGTGTGAATGGGTGAATGAGAAACACACTGTAAAGCAACTTAACTCACAACAACCCTTGATCTAAATGAAGTTGAACCAGCCTAAGTACCTTAAATTGTTGCCCCTGAGCTTGGAGGATCTTTAACCTCAATTAATCAGCATCAAAATGACAAAACGAGGATAGCAGGTGACTGAAGGGGCTGTGGTAACATGTGGGATCCTGTGTGGGCTCGACTCGTCCAGCCAATCCACGCACACATGACGGGACGGATCCCAGGACTCCGGACTGATCGATCAGCAGCTGCTGTCAGAGAACAACGCAGTCACATTTGTCTGTTTTTGCAGCTGCTGGGAAAGTTACAGGAGCGAGCAGGAGAGCAGGCTGCAGAGGAGGAGGAGGAGGAGGAGGAGGGCAGATGGAAGCTGGGGAGCTGATGCCTCTCTCATCATCATCATCACCATCAGCAGCAGCAGCAGCTCCGCTTTTTTCTCCACTGAGGAGGAATTCATGTGGAAGGGGAGGCGCCCGAGCGAGGCGAGCGGCACGACGGCTGCCCGAATTTAACAATTAACCTTGATGAGCGCAGATCGGTTTCACTTAGCGGCCGCAGGTGCGTGGGGTTTGCGATCCGGCGCAGCTGAGCGATTCCACGTTGATGACCGGACGCTGACGCATTTTCTGCCCAACACTGAAACTCCAGCACGGATTGAGAATATTGCAGCTGATTTATTTCTCTCCCCCCCCCCACCCCCTCCACGGGACAGGATGCATGTTGCAGCGGGATCCCGTCCGACACTCTCCCTCTTGCAGATTCCGTATTCAGGAGTATCGCTGGATTGATCCGGAGACCTGTGTCTGAATTTGACCGCCGTGTCATTGCCCAGTCCAGCAGTCCTCTGAGGGGGGATCAGCCGCCCGCCTTGCTGCTCCCTATCTGCGCACCGCACGGCTTGACATGAGGAGCGCATCCCGGCTGTGCTCCGTGTGAAGAGGCATCCAGGGCGGCAGACACCTCCGGCTCTCAAGGGCGCAAAAGAAGTGGCCGCCGGCCGAGCTGGGCAGCATGGAGCGGGACGACACCGACACCGTGAGCCCGTCCAAGAAGACAATAATCGCCAAGATATTCAAAGTTCGCAAGAGGAGGGAGATGCTGTTCGTCCAGGTGTGCTTCATCTGCAGTGTCCTCTTCGTGGCGTGGAGCATGTCGGCGCTGCTGACCAAGACAGGTGAGTGGGGAGGAGGGGAGCCGAGGAGAGGAGCGGGGATCTGCAGTGTGATGAGGCAGCGCCGGTCTGCTCACTGAGCCACCTCGCACCGATCACAGAAACCCACCACCAGGCTTCAATGTCAAGGGCACGGGACCCGGCGGCGTGTTTTCAAACCGGAGCGGCTCCGTGTTCCGGTCCAAAATGCGCAACCAGCGCTTCTGACGGCCGTTTCCAGACCGCGGAGGTAGAATGTGTGGTTTGCGCTAAAACGGAATTGTGCGTTTTGTCTTTGTGGCCCATCTCTGTTTGGGGAAATGTCATCTGCACGTTTTTAAAACTGAAGGCAGTCTGTGCGTCTGGTTGACCGTAAATGCCGCAGTGTGCGCGCCACGGCAGCGGCACGTTTTAAAATTGAGAACCGAGCTCCTGGTTGCACAAAAAGCCCACCGACCGACCCGGGCACCGACGCAGTTTGCTTTCAGTTCGCTTCGTTTTCCCGTCACACCGCCCCGGAGCTCCGGCTCGTGGGTGACGCTGGCATCACCGTGTCTGGCCCGGAGCTTCACACACTGGATCACGAGCACCGTCACGCTCTCGGGTTCCGCATGGGGATCGAGGGATGCCGATTTTTACGCAGAGGCCACCGCTGATGGTTTAGAGGGGAGGGGGGTGGGGGTGAGGGGGGGCTGGATGTTGCCACATTCGGCGCTAATGACCGCGGTGCGCGCCGAGCGAAACGGTTCGGATGGCCGCTGATGCGTGTGATGCCTCCGTGCAGGGGCGCGCACACATGTCCAAACTCTTACCACGGGCTCGTGCAAACGCTGACACGCAGAGAGCATCCCACACAGCCTCACACACGGTTATGTAATCCAGCAGGCAGCCTCGACATTTTGCTGGTGAGGAGTGAATCTGACGCGGCGCCGGGATCAGAGGTTAACGAGCCCAAACGCTGCTCGGGATGGAGGAGAGCAGCCTCACAGCCCGGTGGCAGGATGGCTCCTCTGATCTGTATTTCAATCAGTGTGTTTTAGGGGGGGGGTCTGCTGTGTTCGAAGTTGCTCTGCACCCACTCCTCAACCCCCCACCCTGTGTTGGGATCCGTCCATTTGCAGCCACACTGAGACTCACTGCAGGCCTCCGACTGGACATATAGGCAGGTTTATTAATTACATTAAAACAACAAGAGGCTTAAAAGATTATTCTGGAATGATATCATACAGGCTATTGCAAATCTCTTATCTCCAAAGGCAGGCTCTGGGTCCCAAAGTAAGCCCCCCCCCTCCACCCCCTGTGGTCACTAATGGCCTGCTTTTTATCATTTAATCAAGTTTGCCTGACCCACGCAGCAGTTGTCACATGAAGGCATCTGACTGTTGGTGGATTTCATTCTGTTTGACCGGCAGCTGTACTGTGGGGTTTCAAGGTGACACGCATGACGGGAAAATCTCCCCTGAACCGTGAGAAGACCCAGAGCTCCCCACGATCCAAACCTGTCGCCGTCGTCTTATCTTTCCACCATCGCATCGGGGACAGGCATTTGTCACGTCACAGTAAAACCTGCTCCCTGTGCCCGCCGCCGAATTGATTGATGGTAGCACGGAGGGAGGGGGGAGTGATGATAGCGCTGAATGGTCCAGATGGATGGGTTCTGATGTACTACCCCTGGGTTACATCTCCGTGAGCAGGGGTGGGGCGCGGTGTGCCGTCACGCATGCTGATCAGGCTGAGTGGATGCATGTGTGACGGGGCTCCGCATGGGGGGGACGGGAACAGGTGTTTGGAGAAGCGGGGCCGAGCTCTGACAGGTAACTGCAGCAGGCCGGCTGTGATGGCCGAGGGGGAGGCAGGGCTTGTTCACAGCGTGGGAAGATTGATGCCCGCCCGTCCTCGGTCTGTCTCCCTCCTGAGCCGATTGAGCGAAGGTGGAGGATGACATTACCGCTGTGGTGTTATTCCTGGCCCACGCTTTGGTTTTTTCTCGCTCCTGTTTGTTTTGTTTCTTCTCCAAAGTAGCCGAGCAGCTCCTTCAAATGTTTATCACTGTGCAGGTGTTAGAGCTTCAGGTTGTCTTTACACTATGTGTCCTAATCCAACCCATCAGCGGCTGAAGATGTGTCATTCAAAGGGCATGTCGTCACTGATAGTGTCACGTTTTGCAGAGGCGTTGGATCGTGCAAGAAAGCCTTTTTATTTGGTGAATTACCCACACGGCCTGCATGTAAATATCCCACCAAAACAGTTCCCTTGTCGAAGCTAATCTCACTGGATCCTGGGCCGAGCTCTGCCCAGTTAAGGCGGTTGTGGAAGGTCCGAAGAAATGCAAAGAAAATCCGGAGCTTTTTTCGCCCCCTGTAGCACAATGCTACATAAAATCCAACACTGTGGCGATCAGTCTGAAGCTACGTTTAGGGAAAGATCACGTTAAAATAAGCAGCCCGGATTCGAAACTGTCCGTAGGCGTGAATGGGAGTGAATCGGTTGTCTATGTCAGTGGTTCCCAACTGGTCCAGCCTCAGGACCCACTATGTCTCTATTAATAACAGTCGCGACCCAAATTTTTGAAATTTGCTGTTCCTGTTAACAAATTAAGGTTTATTTGGGTGTAATCTTAACGCATTTTGATACAACACAGGAAAATTTTGGCTTATTTTTTGCTCATTTTGGTATATTTGGGCGTTTTTACCAAGTTTTTGGGTCTATTTTGGTCCATTTTGACAGATTCTGAACACATTTTGGTTTATTTTGGGCTCGTTTTTAAGCATAATTTCTCCAATAAGCTGGCAGAACCAAATCAAGAGGTTAATAGTGGGCAACTACTGGTGTCACCACCACTAAATATCCTGCTATTGAAAGCAAACGGTGTCTTAAGAAACACGTCCTTTAAAATAAAAGACTTTATACCACTACTGTTTGCTTCTGCGACCCTCTAAAAATGGCTTCGCGACCCACTTTTGGGTCCCGACCCTCCAGTTGAGAACCACTGGTCTATGTAGCCCTGTGATCTGCCCAGGTGAACCCTACCTTCACCCTAAGTCCGCTGGGATAGACTCCAGCCCCCCCCACAACCCTACAGAGGATCAAGAGGTGTATAGATGGATAATGGTTGGATGGATGAGCAACTTAAGGTTAGATGACCTTTATTGACGTGATAACAATGATTAACATGAGTAAGACGACGAAGAAGAACAAAGCTTTATTGTCACTAATACATGTTTACAGCATTATAAATGGTGTTTTCTCATATCCCAGTTAGAGCGCAGGGTCAGCCATGGTACGACCCCTGGAGCAGGAAGGGTTAAGGGTCTTGCTCAAGGGCCCAACAATGGTCGCATTGGGGTTCGAGATTAATAGAAACTACACACACTGTCTGTTTAAAGCAGGAAGTGAGTAGCAGCCTTCAGTGTAAAAGTCCAGTGCTGTCCCATCCATCCAGCCTGAAGTCATCCTCACGTTGTCGCATTAACCCTTAGAGGTTTTTGAATACTTTTAATTTTGCCTTTTATATGGCAAAACATGTTTACCACGCAGCACATCATCACCTATATGATCTATTATTTTCCACTTTGACCTACTATATCAACATATCGGGGCCAAAAACGCACGAAAAACATAAAATCTGGTTTGAAAAAAATAGATTATTTATCACGATTAAAAAACACAAACATGCTTCAGCCGTTTAGTTTTTTTCCATTTTGAAAAATAAGTCCAGAACCTCATTGCTCCAGTTTTCTGTGGTCTGTCGGCATCAAATATAACTGGGAAAGAGTTTCAGGCCTCCGCTTTCAAGTGAAGCTGACGGCAGCCGCGTTCGTGTGCTGGTTTTCTTGTTCCGGCGTCTCGAAAATGTCGTGTGATCGGGCCTCGGAGGGCTTCGTCGCCGGAGCCTAGATGTGTTGTGGGACGTTTGCTGAAACAACTGATGCAGTTTTAGTGGAGGCTACCTGAAGATGAGTTAGAACGATGTCTGTGAGGATCCTCGGTCATCCAGGTCATGGTTGTCCTTGTAGCCTCAATCGTAGCATCTGGACTTGCTTGAGTTTCTCGAAGACGTTTCACCTCTAGAGGGTCCAGTCTTCAAGAAACTCAAGCAAGTCCAGATGCTAGGATTGAAACTACGAGGACGATTGAAATAAAGGGTTGTAATGTGGTGCTTGGACAAATAGCCAATGGGGTTGTTTTTAAGGGGGGACAGTAGTGTTGGTCGAGGTATTTAGACAGTGCAGTGAGATATACTAAATCGAATATGTCATCTCTCCCTTTTCATGGCTTTTCCATATTAAGTACTTAAAGTTCGGCCGCTGGTCATTCTAAGAAATTTCAAAAGCTAGGCGTCACTTTGGGTCTTGGACCTTAATAGACACATTTGCCTCCTTGTTTTACGTTTATTTTTCCTTCTCCAGTATTTGAATGTTTGACTTCAGCCTTCTTTAAACGCCAGCCGGGGTCAAGATGTCAGCGCATGTTGGGAAAAGTAGCTCAAACGTATTATTGACTCTCGAAATAGTTGATTTATTATGTTCTGCTGGTTGATCAATTAACTGACTCCTGACATCTTGACTCATTCTAACATGGAAGAAACTGCCATCAAATATTAATTGAGTGTAGTACCAAAATTAATAGCTACCTTTTATTAAGTATTATTATAAAGTAAAATGTCAAATTGAATACCAAATGTGTCTCCGAGTGCCCCCGGGTTTTCCTGGAGTCCCTGCAATGTCTTGTACTTTGTTTGTTAAACTAGTTAAATCAATAAGATGGTTGATTCATTATCCGATTTAATTAGATGTGTTTGTAAATGGAAATTAAAATTAAAATACACCCATGGAAAACTTATTTCTCTATTTCCTGTTGGTTTTGGCTCCGTGACCCGTCTGACTTCTGATGAGGAAGGATCTGGTATCTAAAGCTCCAGTGTTAGCTCACTGTTAGCAGACCTTGCTGTGTGCCGTGGCCTGATGAAGACCCACTGTGGGGTCCAAACGTTGCTTGGCTCACATTGTTCACTATTTCACAGTGGACTTTTCACCAGCGTGGGGTTTATTTGTCCCTTTGGGGGCACTTTGTGGTGCCGCTAGCTCTGCTGCTAGCGCTAAATCGCTAGTGTTCGGCTGCTTTTCAGGACATTTTTGGGGAGATTTGGAGGTTTTCTGTTCAGAAAGCAAAGTAGCGATTTAGCGCTAGCGGCGGAGCTAGTGGTAAATTTCTAGCTCCTCATCAGAAGTCAGACAGGTCACGGAGCCAAAACCAACAGGAAGTAGAGAAATAAGTTTTCCACGGGTGTATTTTAATTTTAATTTCCATTTACAAACACATCAAATGAAATTGGATAACGGATAATGGATAATGAATTAGGGCCCGTTTTCCGTTTTCCATTTTGTATTATCACTGAAAAAAAGGGAAACTGTTTATTTTTCGTTTTTATTTTGAAATCTCAAAATAAGAAAACGAATGGCCGTGACGTACACGGACCATTAGTGGCCAGTGTTAATTATTAATTGTTATTAATTAATTAATTATTAATTAATTATTAAGTGTTATTAATTATTGCCCATTAGGCAATACAGGCTAATGCTAAGGACGCCGTGGCCTCCAGGGGGCGCCACAAACTTGGGAACAATTTCACCTTCAATATAATTCTATTAAAACTAGTTATTACTATTAAATCTTAAAATGGAAAAGCTCACATTGATTCAAATGTATAGAAATGCCCAATTAATAAGACTACAAAACAATGCTGTCTTTTGTATGTAAATCACCGATGGAGGGAGGCGCCGTATAAAATCTAGCCTAGGATGCTACATTCGGTACGGCTCGTTTCTCCGTCTGGAAAAAAACACCAGAGCATCTTTGAAGTATGTGAGATGTCCTGCTGACACACCGGCGAGGATTAGTCAGGGCTATAAGCAACCTTAAAGATCCCACAACACCAAGAACGTGAACGCTGGAACCCGAATTAGGACGATTAATTAAAATCATCCGCTGGCCTGGAGGAGGAAGCAGATGCAGCGTGAGCCGGCAGCGTCGTGGCCACGGCGGGCGGCGCTTCTTATTTCACCCCCAGCCTGCCTTGGAAACACAGACGGAGTCACGTCTTCGTTGTTCTTCCTTTCAGAATGCTTGGCAGCGAGAGTGCAGTGCGCTGAGCAGCCCATGCACACGAGCACATCCAGCCATTCTGCCCGGTGGAGGCTTCCAGGAGACGCTGCAGATTCAGGGTTTTATAGACTAGAGATCTGATAGATGTGGTGAAGTGATTCCACACATGATCACCTCTACTAATTATTTTTAGATGCACAGTTTTCCATTAAAAAAATACCATCTATTCAGTAGGAGATCTAATAAAGTTCAGCTCTAAATGGGCCAACCAAAAACCATTTCTTACATGTCGTGTAAAAACTGGCCTTTATTCCTTCCAGCTTGATGTTAACTTGGATAGCGTTAATGGTGAGCCTTGCTAGGGTAAAATTCAACAATAAAGCGGTCAACCAGAGGCAGCGGAGGAGTGGAAGTGAACTGGTTGGTGGGAAGGAACAGGTTGGAGCCGTGGCTGGAGGGTTTCGAAGAACTGTGCGACGTGGTTCCGGACGCCTCTGGTACAATCTGTTTGTCCGGCGCCTGCTGATCTACAGCCTGTCTAGCTACACTGGATTGAAAGCCGTTTAATGGAAATGCAGTGAAAAGAGTCGGTAGATTAGGGAATGAGTGTCGAGATCTACCATGGATCTCACTTGGTGGAGACCAAAACTTGAGCTAAATGGAGCGAACGAGGAAACTCCATTCACTGACGTATATCTCCAGATGAATTCCAATGCTGTTGGGTCCGTGTACGTCGCGGCCATTCATTTTCTTATTTTGAGATTTTAAAATAAAAACAAAAAATAAACCGTTTCCCGTTTTTTTCAGTGATAATACAAAATGAAAAACGGAAAACGAGCCCTAATTCATTATCCATTATCCATTATCTGTTATCCAATTTAATTAGATGTGTTTGTAAATGGAAATTAAAATTAAAATACACCCGTGGAAAACTTATTTCTCTATTTCCTGTTGGTTTTGGCTCCGTGACCCGTCTGACTTCTGATGAGGAGCTAGCGATTTAGCACTAGCTCCGCTGCTAGCGCTAAATCGCTACTTTGCTTTCTGGCAAGCTAAAGTAACAGAAAACCTCCAAACCTCCCCAAAAACATCCCAAAAAGCAGCCGAACGCTAGCGATTTAGCGCTAGCAGCAGAGCTAGCGGCACCACAAGGTCCCTCCAAAGGGACAAATAAACCCCACGCTGGTGAAAAGTCCACTGTGAAATAGTGAACAATGTGAGCCGAGCAACGTTTGGACCCCACAGTGGGTCTTCATCAGGCCACGGCACACAGCAAGGTCTGCTAACAGTGAGCTAACACTGGAGCTTTAGATACCAGATCCTTCCTCATCAGAAGTCAGACGGGTCACGGAGCCAAAACCAACAGGAAGTAGAGAAATAAGTTTTCCACGGGTGTATTTTAATTTTAATTTCCATTTACAAACACATCTAATTAAATTGGATAACGGATAATGGATAATGGATTTTCCGTTTTCATTTTGTATTATCACTGAAAAAAAGGTAAACGGTTTATTTTTCGTTTTTATTTTGAAATCTCAAAATAAGAAAACGAATGGCCGCGACGTACACGGACCGTAAGCCTTCCCCCGTTCTCTCCACCTTCTCGCCATCTTGTTTTGTCGCCTTTTGTTTCCTGTGTGACCCCTCGGCGTCCGTTGGGTGATCCTTGTCGCCCAACGGTTGTCGGTTATTCTCGCGAGGTGGCCTGCCCACTTCAATTTGAGTTTACCGACCGTTTGTAGAACGTCTCGGACTTTGGTTTGATCTCGGATCCATTTGCATGATCTGCTCGTGGGCCTGGTGCATGCACGAGTCTGTTTCTTGGTCAGGTTCCACGTTTCAGTGCTGTAGGTGACCGTCGGCAGGATGTACTGATTGTAGACTTGATGTTTGTGGGTTATTGGGATGTCTTTGCTCTTGAAGATTGCGCTTGCCCTTCCAGAGGCTTGCCAACCCATCATTTGCTGTCCAATGGCGTTTCTGCGTACTGATCACACACAATCTCTGGCTGTTGTCCTTTAAAGCCACTAAGGACAAGGCTGTGGTTAAACTGTGGAACTGGTCAACAGCTCAAAAACTTTTCGTCAGCTGGTTAAATCGAACCCTTTCTTAACTAGAGACAGTTAAATCTTTTTGCATGATGCATTTAAACGTCTGATTAAAGTCGTCGGTTGCAGCCCTTCATCAGCCATGTTAGCATTTCTGTGCTAATACTGGTTATCGGCTGGAAATGAGCTAATATATAGCAGGTTTTTGTGTCTAGCATTGCTATATTATGTTTATATATTTGAAATACAGTGTGTCAGAAGTGTCAGTATGATTGCCAAGAGATATGGCTACTGAAAGTGCTTATAAAGAGTTCAACCATCCTGTAGTGAGGTGCTGTTTCCTCAGTGTCACATCGCCTTTATGCGGCGACAGTTTATGAGCACTGCAAGTTTAAAGGACTGCTCAGCTCGTTGCTATGATTTTACATAATAGATTTGGGACTGCGTTTTTTTTTTTTCCCCCTGTCCTCATTAAAGAGGCTTAAAAGCAGTTTAATGAAAAAATAAAACTCCCCACCCCAAAAACATAATGGCACAGCTGCATTTTGATGCGTTCTCGCCGCTGCTGCCGCCGGATGAAAACGTCATGTCGACATAAGCGAGAACTTTTAAGGGATTAAAAAGAAGCAAACCTTGCTGAGATTTTCGACACAGACGTTTCAGGTCATGAGATATACTCTGCGGGACGGCAGCCATGTTGGTTTAGATTGCCTTTCTAAACTGTGCAAAATGGGGTTTCTAGGTTTCCCTGCTGCAAAAAGTAAAAGGCTTTGAGGATTGTTCCGGGAGCATTAACCTCTAACATTATGTGCTGTAGGTTCGACTACAAGCTTAGGCGCTGCATTTATGTTAATGTTGTGTAGTCAAAGCTGTTTGTGTTCTGTTTCAGGCCATGGGATGATAGTGGAGGGACATCCAGACCTCGAGCACTGGGGGAGACGACTGATGGCTTCAGTGCCGGAAAACAAGACGGAGGAGAAGAACTGTTCAGAGCCAGGTATGCTACTCTGAATGGAATCAAGATGTGTGCTTCTCTATGCTCCCCTCATCGACAAAGCAGGAGACATGAAACCATACAAACCTACCAAATAGCCATATCTCTGCCAGGAGTTGTTGGACACAGAAACACACTTGTTGAAACATGTCTGCTGGATTTGTGAATGGGCAGCTGTTGGCTGGAAGCCTTTACTATCCTAAGACTATAATAAGACCTTATTCCACTGCCCCTAAACTGCCAAAACAACCCAACCCAATATGTGTGGTTTAAAATTTACTGCCAGTCAAGATCACCTCGACCAAGCGGAGCCCAGCAGGTCATTAGACAAACAGTAACCCTTGAAAATTTAATTCTCTATATATGAAACTTACATTCTCAACAGATTAATGATTGTGGTCTTTAAATCAAGAAATAATACAGGTTCTAAGTAATGAAAATTAAGTAATTAAAATCTAATTACCTGGGATTCAAGGGGAAAATGTCAATAAATTGTTCTTAAGATGCTGAAGAGTCGCGGCGTTGCTGTTTTAACTCACCTTTCTACCTGGTTTATGTTGCTGCACCTCAGTTTGGATCACTTGTATTTTAATAAACCACCAAAGCGCCATCAAAAAGGTCAGACACTGATTATGTTGCAGCTATATTATACCGAACTGTGTCCTGACGTCTTCACCAGGCTACTCGAAACATCAAGACTACATTCAAGCAGCGGCAGAATCCCTTTTTTCTACTTCTATTTCATTTCCATCGCCTCACTCGGACTTGTTTTTACAAACGCTGGCGCACATCAGCGTTCTGTGATCCTGCATGAGTCAGTGGGAAGAGAACGGCATTAAAGCTGCCAGGGTTGGACGTTTAGTCCCATTTGGCCCGTTTTTATGAAGCGCAAAAATATCAGCTGGTTGCACAAAATGTAGGGACTGCCTGCCTCTAGATCTTGAGTAATGATGCTTAATTGGAGAACCTGGTGAAGGAGATCTAAGCTGCATATGATGTCTGTAAACATTCTCAGTCATCCAGGTCGTGGTTGTCCTCCTAGTTTCAATCGTAGCATCTGGACTTACCTGAGTTTCTCGAAGACGTTGCACCCCTCTGCTAATAGTTCAACAGTGTTAATGGCTCCTGAAGAGTATAAACATCTGGAACTCCCAACCAGTCAGTTCAGAACTGATGAAGCCTCTTGGATTAGAGGTGAAACGTCTTGGAGAAACTCAAGCTAAGTCCAGATGCTACGATTGAACCTACGAGGACAACCCCGACCTGGATGACTGAGGATCTTCAGACCTGTTGCCGCGCACTTCGGGAAGAACACTCTTCCACTGGTGCGGGAGTATGAAAAGGCTTCATGTGTGGTGTATCTCAGTGCTGGGGTTTGTTTTCCCCTGAATTTCCCCAGAACACAGAAGGTGACTCCAGGGCAGAGACAATTTGGAAGTAATCCGAAGTGTTAAATGCAGTCTTTGCTGTGCCTCATCACATCTGACTCAGTGTGGACTCCCAGACTATTACTTCATTAGCGGTCGCAGCAGGGAAAGTCACTCAGGGACTCCTAGAACCTGCTATTTTATATGTAAACAAGCAAACCCAACATTTTTACACCACTGACAGGAAACTACTCGGTATTGCGGCCATTTAAATGAGTTTAAGATAACAGAACAGCGTGCTGGAGGTTTTACTCCTAATCCTTTAGCGCTGCCTTTTCTCAAATGTTTTCCACACCGGAGGGATCACACCGGACTAGACATTCCACACATTCCTCATCGGCTGTAGTCCTCCCTTCTGTTATCCCACCGCTGATCTGCCTCGTCAGTGTAAGCCGATCATATGACTCTTTGTTCTTCGTTCTTGGTCTCGTGAGTAATCCTGTCATAGCTGTAGACCTCAGACCACCTCAGCGGACTGGTCGGTGTGATTTGACTCATTGCGGGCTTTGGAATGCAGCTGTCCTTGAGTGTTTTCAAGGGGTCTTAAAATACTCGTATTGGACTCGGTGCTGCATGATTCAGCCTTTGTCCACATTGGTCCACGTGAGTGCTCTGTGGTGATCTGCAATGCAAACCACGCAGCAGTGTACCTGGATGTGCATGTGGTAGACTCATCAACGGAGACTCCAGTTCTTCCCTGACTCCTTCAGC
This sequence comes from Dascyllus trimaculatus, assembly GCA_024666655.1. Taxonomy (NCBI): domain Eukaryota; kingdom Metazoa; phylum Chordata; class Actinopteri; family Pomacentridae; genus Dascyllus; species Dascyllus trimaculatus. Next base: position 1,527,207 of record CM045455.1, on the reverse strand, counting down.
CGTTACCCCAGACTTCTTTTTGTTTTTCCTTACAGGGAGAGTCACCACAGCGCTAAATTGTCTTCATTTGCAGGTGATTTGTCTGCGGGCTGCTTTGGGAGTACTTGAACTCCTTCCAGCGGTCGTACGAGCAGATGCCGTCAGATGTGGATTAGAGCTCTAGGTTTGCCGTCCCCTGACCCAAGTTAGCTTTCGTTAAGGGTTTCATGTACACCGTCCAAACTACACTGGGAATGTTTTTGTGTCTGAGACGTGAACAAGATCCAGTGGTGTCCTAGCCGTCGGACATACCAGGACAAATCCCTGTGGGCTGCTGCATTGGTGGGTCGGTCATCAACACAATTTTTTTTACGGGCTCTGTCTCTTTACCTGACCCCTCTGTGTGCCCGTCATTATTATCATCAACCTTCACCGACCAGACCCAAGCACCCCCGTTCCCTCCCTAGACCAGTTGAAGATGTGCACATAAATGCATCCAAAGAGTTCACTTCCTGCTTCTTGCTAGGGCTTTTACAGGACAACCATTTGCCCACAAAGGCTTCCAAAAAGAAGTCGTCGAAAGAACTTCAGACGTTTACAGCCTATTGGTTTGTGAAGCGAACTTGTAAGCAGTGGGTCACCGGTTCGAGTCCCCGGACTGGCAAGAGGTTGAGGTGGGAAAGTTAGAGCAACCGTTGGCCCAGTCACCACCAAACCCCTGACTTTGACACCTGACACTTAACCTCTGACTGCTCCTAGTACGTAGAGTTAACTGTGAATAGGATGGGTCAATGCAGAGAAGGAATTTCCCCAATGTGGTTGTTTTCTAGCAGTACAGGTCAAACTGCATGGTTTTAAATACAGGTGGTTCCTCTGCAGTTAACCCGGTGTTAAGCTGAATAATTACTAATAAAACAAAACCACATCAGTGAGACTAGGAAGTATAACTAAGAGTGCTAATGCTGTGTTGGCAGCCTAAGCATTCTTGGTGAAGAACATGCTGTTTTAGAGGACTTAATCATCATGTTATTCCTATTCTGACAAGTGACGTGCATTTGTGAATCTGTGCAACACCACTGATACGTGCAGTTTATAGCTAGTGCTTCATTCCTTAAATGTTTGCACCGTCTTTGCGGCTCTAACACTGCAAATGCCCCTCACTGTGGGATTAATAAATGGATATCTCATTACCTGTACAGCTGATTGTCCAGTGCTGATGATCAGCAGTGGGAAAAGCTGAAAATCTGTGGATGGAACCAGGCTCGGCTGGATGACAATAATTATGGGAGGCTTCATGCTGAGTGTGTGCAACATCTGAAGCTCCATTTAATTAGGCGTCTGTTTGTGGGCTGCATACATTACACTCAGCCAGCTTTGGTCTCTGCCTTTTCCTCATCATTATTTCTGTGATCAGCAAGGGAGCCCTTTTTTTTCTGGGTTCATGCAGTGCTAATGTTGTTTTTGTTGACCTGAGACTTGTGCAGCTCGGGCGCCCATTCATCCCAAGTGCCCCGGTTGTCGGCCGGTCAATAACGGCCCCTGGAAGGTGCTGCTGCAGCGTACCGGCCAAGCTGCTTTCTGTGCTCTTGCTTGATTACAAAGCACGCTTCCAATCTGCAAAATTACACTCCGAGCGGCTGATACAACCTCTGAGCACTGTTTAGTTAACTATCACATGCAGGGCTTGAGTCACACCACCCCATGACATGCTTCCCTTTAGCAGTCCTGTGACAAATGGACAAATGCACCCTTATTTCCTCTCCAAAATCTGGCTAGAACAAAGGTAATGTCTGTTTCTACTTCAGGATTCTAGGATTTTATGACCTCTTTGTTGCGTAAGGAGCAAAATCAGAGAGATGTTAACTAAGCAATTACTTAAGGTTTACTTGAGGGACTCAGAATATTCGGTTATGTATCCCCTCCCTCCTGCTGCTAACTGTGGAGAGCATAAAATTGGAAAGGGGGCCGAGACTTCAGCTAATGTTGTGCTGGAGGAATAAGTTGCCTTAATGCAAATTATTCCGCTAATGCCACGTATTGAGAACTCCCACTTGATTGGCGTGATTATCCCGGTGAAAGCAGACGGAGCCGAAAAAGGTGGAAGCGAACAACAAAGCAAAGGGATTAGAATGGCGTGGATATGTGCTACGAATTAATCGTCGTTTAATCTGCTCGAGGGCAGGGGGGGCGTCTCATGTTAGTCATGAGAATCGGTTCGGGAGAGGAGGAAGTCCAGCCCAAAGAGTGAGTGACATTCCTCTGCAAAAGCCGCAGCTTTGGTTTGAAATAAATATCTGTTGGTGAGTGGAGTCTGGGTTCTGCCGTCGGCTAAACAAAAGGCAGGATCCGAGTTGTTTTTAGGGCGCAGGAAGTTGACGGGCAAAACAGCCGGCGGGTAACGGGCCGTCCATGTTGGAACGAAGGCTCGTCAACTCCAGGGAAACACCAGAAGGAGGCTTTTTAAAAGGGAATTACACAAGCAGGGATTATGCTGCTGTGCATAATGGAAACTGACCTCACTTTGCTTCCTGCTCGCATGCCAGCGATGAAACAATGCAGCGCAGGGGGGGGGGAGCGCAGGCACGAGCACCTGCACAGCGTTTCCCAGCGCTGTGCAATTTAAACATGCATGACCTCCTTCGTGTGTTTATTCATTCACCCGGTTTGTTTTGCTTGAGATCTGATGCTTTGTGTTGCTTTTTTTAGGACACTGAGGCAGCAGATAATATCCTGGCAGGTTTTTGGTGCTCGGCTCTCTTCGTTCGAGGGCCGCACTTCATCCTGCATGCAGCCGAATGCATATGCTTCACAGCGGCTTCCCCTTTAGGTCACTGAACCAGGCGTCCTCTTGGCCACCAACAGCTCGATTACTCACACATGGTCACATAAAGGCTGATGGGAATTCATGCTTAAAGCCGAAGTGTAATAGGTACGTGTTCATGCGCCTGAAATCGCATGTGTTTAAGTGCTTACACGAGCATGTGAGAGCACTTGTACATGTGACGGTTGAGCCCGTGGAAGTATCGAGCTAACGAGAGGATAATCTTTAGTTTTGGGGAACCGAGCCCCCCCTGCGCTCTTCTCGTTTCTGGAGATTTTCCCGTGAGTGGGCTCGCGGGTGAAGTCATCCTGTTTACAAGAATGGTCGTCTGTCGCGGCGGTCGAATCATGCTGCTCACTGATACCCGCTGGAGCGAGCTAATTATCTAATGGGCTAATAATGACCCACAGGAGTCATTCTCCTCTGAAGAGCCTCTCGACTGCTGTACTGGAGTGTCGGTCGTCTTCACTTAATGACCTGGCTGGTCTGCGGGTTGGTGTCCAGCTGTGACAGAAGGTAGCACCAGGCACTCTGCCCATCCTGTCACGTCAGGTCTTTATTTGGTTGTGTAACACCTGAATGAGGTGTGCTTTACCCCCCAATCAGACTGTTTAGCTTCAGCAGTCGTAGACCACAGGGAGGAATGTGAAAACAGACTTTGGTGGTGTAGTTGACTATGAAGGCCTTCTCTCTGATCGACCCCAGTTTGGTCAGTGATGGCTTTAAAAGTACTAATGTGGATTATGGCAGCGATTCATGCCAGTAAATCATCTCGGTTCTCGCGTGGACTCTGGGTGGACTTCGTACGATGAGGAGGCGGCTGTGGTTGTGGCTGATGAACGAAAGTGTTGCCTGTGATTTCTTGCATAAGCAGCAGCACAGTCAGGTGTCCAAACAGGGTTTATTTATAGATTTGTTGCTTAGCTTTTGAAGAGGGCTTCTTTTTTTGCCTGCAGTCCCAGTCCAGAAGTCCCCTCATTCTCCTCTTCCTCCCGCTCTGCTTTACAAAAAAAAGAGTCCCATGCAAACACAAGAACAGCAGGAAAGATGATGGTTTTGGTTTACAATCACAAAACCTTTGTTCAGCACATTTAATTTAAACACCAGACACTTGTGCTCCAAAAGAAAGGATCCATCCTCCATGAAGGACCTAGGATCCCTAATCTGTCTCTATACCTACCAGTGAGCAGTGATTCCTAACACGTCTCTGGGGGTCATCAGGTGGAAACCTCCCTTCAACGCTGTTTCTCCTACTTAGTCCCACGACACCTCCAGGAGGCTAGGAGGTGAACTCTGGCGTCCCAGAGTCGCCCCCCCTAGTGCCAGTTCACACTGCTGCTACACAATCCAACCAGCACTGCCACGTTCAACTGACCCAGGCCTGTTTAGGAGATGCTCCAGGTAGTGACCAGTGCTGATGCTACCATTTAGCTAACTGCTAAATGCTAATGCTAACTGCTAATCCAAACAGCACTGCCATGTTCAACTGATCCAGGCCCGTTTAGGAGATGCTCCAGGTAGTGACCAGTGCTGATGGTCACTACCTGGAGTAACCATCAGCAGCAATGGTAGCATTTAGCAACTAGCTAAATACTACCATTTATCCAGCTGCTAAATGCTAATGCTAATCCAACCAGCACTGCCACGTTCAACTGACCCAGGCCCATTTAGGAGATGCTCCAGGTAGCGACCAGTGCCAATGCTACTATTTAGCTAGTGCAAATACTACTTGCTAATGCTAACCTCTAATTCCTAAAATACTTCAGTACCATAGGAATTAGAGGTTAGCATTAGCAAGTAGTGCAAATACTACTTGCTAATGCTAACCTCTAATTCCTAAAATACTTCAGTACCACTAACAAGCTCACCACCCACTAGGAAACTATACAGCCGGATTCACCTATAATGCTAATGCTAACTGCTAATACAACTGCCACGTTTAGCTGACCCAGGAGATGCTCCAGGCAGTGACCAATGCTGATGCTACCATTTAGCTAGCGCAAATGCTACATGCTAATGCTAACCGCTAACTGCTAAAACACTTCAATTCTACAAACAAACTCGCCACCCACAAGGAAACTATACAGCTGGATTCACCCATAATGCTAATGCTAACTGCTAAGATGCTATCATACTACTGCAGCTTTACTGACGTTTTCCAAATGATCAATGAAGAAGGTAACTGGTCGATTCATGTTGTTAGTTGCATCTCCAAACAATTTACATTCATAAAGCTGTGACATGCACACATTTTACTGATCAGTCACTAAAATGACTGGAGAGTAAATCTACCATAGACTGATCATTACTGTCTTGTACATCTGCAATATATCTCCAATTTACCTCTTGGGTTTCTGTAAGTAGGACCCTGGATTCATCTGAGGTAAACATTATTTATCGTTCTATTTATGAGCCTCATTTGAAATGCATCACCGAAGCCGTCCGTCTGTTATTCCTCTCCTGTGTGTACATCCTGTCCTGTCCTTTTGTGGGAATTGGCTGTGGAGGCATGTTCACGTCCGGTTCGACCTCTACTGTGAGGAGTCGCTGTCTGCCTGAATGTTTACAGGGACTGGGAGGTGCCCACCGCCTACCTGTCATCGCTCTGCCGTCCCAGCGCCGGCGCCCTTTGAGCCTCTTTTGTGATCGCCTATTTTTAACGCTGTCAGCTAGACCCGATTTTATACAGTGCAAAGGACGGACCAAGTAACTGAAGAACTTGGATGGCTATGGCATTTAATTATTGATTAATGGGAGACCTGCAGGGCTGTTAACTGAGGATGACAGCAGGAGGTGAAAAGGCTCGGACGGCAGGAAATTCACACCTGATCCTTTGTCCCGTCTTTTTCTGTTTCCCAGAGGTGTGACGCCCAACCTTTCGCTAATGCGTGTTTGCGCCATCAGCTATCAGTGGGAGTTTAGCTCTCTGCACCGGCGTCGGTTTGCTTTCGATCACCTCTGAGGGGACAACTGACAAATCCTGTAATTGACTGCATCTACGCTTGAGGCTTCCTGAAACGTTTCATTCGGCTCATAAACCTGTCAGGAATGAAATGAGCCGAAGCCGCCTGCCACCGTCGGTGTCGCTGTAACATTTCAATGTCAGCAAGGTGTTCTTCAGTTTCCCATTACACATGAAGGTCACAGTCTGTGCTGCTCATATGTTGCCATAACTTTATATTATTCTGTCCCCTAATCCACTTTAGGCAGGGAGCACTGTGGCTCCTTTGTGCCGTGGATCTCGACTTTGTTAAAAAGATGACATGTGAGGTGACATATGGTGATACAAAGTGTTCCACATTTTCACTCATGTGATGTAATTGAATGAAATCCAAGAGGCATGCAGCCGATTAAGTGACGTCGGGCTGCATCCTGTGGAGTATTTGTTCTGCCTGTGCAGGGCTTTCAACGCCGCGCCGTCTAAGTCATGTGTGCACACAGTGAAGCGTCATACAAACAGATGCAGTGTGGAGTCTCAGGTGAGCGCTGTCCCTCGTCACAGCTCCATATGGGACCAGGGCCCGAGCCTGCAGCAGTTTGCCCTACCTTCGCTTATAAATCCTAATTTTTTAGTCTCATCTTTTTTGTTTTATCCTTCTAGTAGCATGGCTGTAGCGAGTTCAGTTGGTTAGCTGATCCTCCACTTTGGTCCAAACTGAAATGTCTTGCCATGAAGTTTCGTACGGTCCTCAGAGGATGGATCCTGACCTCGGTGTTCCTTGAGTTTTCTCCAGTGTCACTAGCAACTCGCATGGGTATGTACATAATATTCACGCCCTGCTCGAGAGGAACTGTAATCAGAGGTGGTCCTTATTGTCTCATAGCACCATCAAACCTCAGCTGTACATTGTTTAGTGCCAAGTGGAAAATGTCGACCTTCTAGCGCGGTAAAAATGCACTGCGCTAGCTTAGTAGAGCTTAACAGAGCTGCTAGCATGGCTGAAGATTCTTTGTCTTGCGTGCAGTAGAAGTCTAACTGTAGTTCAGAGGTCAGTCAGCACTGCCACGTTCAACTGGCCCAGGCCTGTTTAGGAGATGCTCCAGGTAGTGACAAGTGCCGATGCTGCCGTTTCGCTAGCTGCTAAATGCTAATGCTAACTGCTAATTCAAACAGCACTACCACATTCAACTGACCCAGGCCCGTTTAGGAGATGCTCCAGTAATGACCAGTGCTGATGCTATGATTTTGCTAGTTAATAGATGCTAATGCTAACTGCTAATTCAAACAGCACTACCACATTCAACTGACCCAGGCCCCTTTAGGAGATGCACCACATAGTAGCCAGTGCCCATGTTACCATTTAGCAAACTGCTAAATGCTAATGCTAACTGCTAATCCAACCAGTACTGCCACATTCAACTGACCCAGGCCCTTTTCAGAGATGTCCCAGGTGGTGACTAGTGCCAATGCTGCCATTTAGCGGCTAACTGCTAATTCCTAAAATACTTGAGTACCACTAACAAGCTCACCACCCACAAGAAGACAATACAGCCCGGATTCACCTATAACGCTAGTGCTTACTGCTAAGATACTCGAAGCACCATCAGACCTCAGCTGTACATCGTTTAGTGCTAAGTGATAAATATCTACCTTCTAACGCGATAAAAATGCACTGCGCTAGCTTAGTAGAGCCTCACAGAGCTGCTAGCATGGCTGAAGAGTCTTTATCCTGCGTGCAGTTAAATGGTTAACGGTCTGCACTTACATAGGGCCTTTTACTACCTTAGTTCTACTCAAAGCGCTTTACAGTGTGTTTTGCATTCACCCATTCACACACCAATGGCAACAGACTTCCATGCAAGGTGTCTGGGACCAACTTGGGGTTCAGTGTTCTTGCCCAAGGACACTTGACATGTGGAAGCGTCAGGGATCGAACTGCCAACCGCTCTACCACCTGAGCCATCGCTGCCCAGTAGAAGTCTAACTGTAGTTCAGAGGTTTCTGTCGCTTGTGTGAGTAATATTCTAGAAATGCTGCAGGCTTGTCAAAGAACAAGTCATACAAAGGGCCACTCCCCACAGATGTTAGCCGTCGTCATGGAGACGCCCAGCTTCTGTCTCCAGCCAGGTGCGCTGCGGAGTAGCCGTGCTCCGAGAGATCTGAGCCGTATGGTTGTGCCGCGATCACACTGCATTCCAGCTGGAGCTCCGGATGACGGATAATGAGCCCTCAGCATGGGAGACGTTTCTGCCCGCTCGCTTTAATTCTGCATGACTTCAGGCTCTTAATATAGCCCGAGCTTTCTGCGTCAGGTTTGAGGAGATGTGATGGTTGACTGTTCCTGTTCTCTTTTCTCTTGCACAGGTAGGAAGTCATCGGCGGCTCAGTGGTGTGACATGCAGCAGTGTGAAGACGATTTCAAAAACACTCTCAGCTCCTTAGAAAATTCAAAGCCCACTGATTTTGAGTCTCCAACTTTTTGCTGATGACGATCACGGGCTGCTGTTCACTTTACATGTGATCCTCTGTGGCTGTGGTGTCCAGCCTGTAGGTGTCCTAGACATTTGTGCTGTGTTAGATAATCAAATGGAAGAGAAACAAAACACACCCACAGTAATTCAGTGTAACCCTGCTGGGCTGACAGGGCACCCCAGGCCTGTGCCTCCAAGACCGGGACCCGTCATGAAGTCGCCCGGTCCTCTCCGGGTGGGGCGGGGACACGCACCTCCCGGTCATGCTGCTGCTGCTGATGTGTGGTGACCGTGACATTTCCTCTCTCCTCAGCGATACACGAGTTCCCCGATGACCTTTTCACCAACGACGAGCGAAAGAGTGGAGCCATTCTGCTGCACATTGTGGCGGTAAGAGTGCGTGGGCGTCTCTCTGCGGCCGCCTCGGCCTGTAAAGCAGTCACAGGATCTTTCACTTGCTCTAATAATAAAACACATGATCGAAACCAGAAAGCACCCGTGTTCGTGCAAAGATAACTCGATTTCCAAACCGAGGCGCAGTCGAACACGTGTTTACTGAGGACGGTATAAAAGTGAAGAGCAACAAGAGGATGATGAAATTAATTAGGATTTTGGATCATAGAACAAAAGGATATCATGTCCCTCTGCTGTTGTCTGCAGTCACATGATGATGCAGCCTTCCTGATTATTCGTGTCTGTTGTCGATGTCCGTTCATGACTCGTGCAGGGAAGTGAGAAGACGAATCAAAACGGACGCATAGCAAAGGAATACAACCAAATCTAAACCTCTCTTTAAATGCAACTATCAATAATCTAAAATCTTGTCGTAGTGGTTTTTAAAGTCTGCATGATTCACAAGAATTGGGCTGAAACCTTTTAATGGGTTTCATCATCTTCTTCATATTAGACACTATTTTTCCCTCCTTAGCTCCACTGACCTGATGTAAAGACATGAAGCCACCTGTTTCAAAGCCATCGTTCGCTTTAATGCATCTGTAAATGAACACTTAATGCTGGAGTTAACTGGCTTTAAAAAGCCTGTTCTGGTTAGACGTGTCGGGTCACAGTAACACAGCATTAGGCTTGTAATAGACTTAACATACGGCCGGCCCTCGCTGCGTGTTTCAGGTGCGATGAGTGAGTTTTAAATTAAGACTTGCATCGCAGTCCACTAAACTGCCTCTACAGCTCTTTATCAGTCTCTAGCTTTAATGTTCCACTGTGAAATATAACTCAGTGCCGTCCTGACTGTACTGCTGGGACGAGGATAAAACATGTTTTCATGCTGCAGTCCTGCACTGCCCCCTGTGGATAGCATAGAGCACTGCACGCCTGGCTGAGCGGCTGGTTGTCACACCTGATCTATAATTTATAGATCTTGCTTCAGCTGCTGAAATAGGCTGCCTCCCGCCCTCTCCTGTAATAGAGCGTGTGGATCCTGTAGATGTTTTACATTGTAGAGGGAATTTACTGCAGTTTTAGTGTTGTTATTCTATTAATTCAGCTCATCTCTGTTGACTGGGGGTGTCTCTGTTCAAGCACTTCTATCTCATATCTGTCCTCTTCTTCAATCAACTCTGCCGGTTCTGTCTGCAGACGCTCTACATGTTCTTGGCCCTCGCCATAACATGCGACGAATACTTTGTCACATCGCTGGAGAAGGTCTGTGAGGTACGGAGTTCCTTCATCTTTCCGGGTCACACTTCCACAGTTCTGGTTCGTCTGCTGCATGTGAACCAAACGTCTTTGCCGGTTTTTCTCCTGCAGAAACTCGATCTGAGCGAAGACGTTGCAGGAGCCACCTTCATGGCAGCTGGCAGTTCTGCACCAGAGCTTTTTGCATCTGTCATTGGTACACACACACACACATATATGCAGACACACACACACAGTAGGTGCACACACTCAGACATTCCCAGATGGTTGGTGTCACCGCTGATTCTGACTGGCTGCCTCCTTGTGTGCAGGTGTCTTCATCACCCACGGCGATGTGGGGGTGGGGACCATCGTCGGCTCGGCGGTCTTCAACATCCTGTGCATCATCGGCGTCTGTGGCATCTTTGCAGGACAGGTGTGTGTGTGTGTGTGTGTGTTAGTGAGAGGGAGGGACTTACTGCTCCAGCTGCATGGTTCTCCTACACATGTGCTGCTCTATAAATAAACAGAAGTTTTTTGCTGAAGGGAAACAAAGCCATCTGCTTGAGTTGATTTTCTCAGAACTGGTTTTAGTGGAAATGGAGCGCTAAACTCTGGAGGATCATGAATCCAAGCTCTTACAGTCCAGTCCACTTGCATATTGAATGCTTTTGATACATTAACCCAAAAAACCCGTCTCTAATTACCTGTGAATTGTCAGGTGGTGATGCTGACCTGGTGGGCCGTTTTCAGGGACTCCTTCTACTACATCCTGTCTGTTGTGGCTTTGATTGCAGTAAGTTGCTGCACGCATTTACTGATGAACACCAACTGTGAATGTCTTCTTTGAATGTGTTTTTCGTGATCTAAAAGATTTGCTTCCCTCAATTTTTCAGTTCATCTACGACGACAAGATAGTTTGGTGAGTTGCTCGTCTCGTTTGCTGTCCGTATTTTGCTTTATTGAACGTCCAAAAAGAAAACACATATGCTTTGTTGTTGCTTTGAGAAAAACATAAGGCACAAATACAGAACCAGTAGCCCATAATGGCCTTCAGCAAGATCATGGTAACTGGCATTGCTCAACACTACTGTGCTGCAGTTGCAAATGATTTACAATTAATTGCAACTCTTGTCTGTTTACTAGAAATGCACGATAATGCCAATTCCAATCGATAGCGACAATCGATAATTTTATACTTCTTGCAGCCGATAACCGATAATGTCAACCGATTTGGTTCGTGCTGTGGTGTTGGGTGCGGGGAGCGGGAGGATGAGGGAGCGGGGGTGACACCAGAGCGTGACGCCAGAGTTGGCAGATCCGTGTACTACAACCATGGCGGCGTACTAGAGCCTTGGCGACGCTTGGCGACGCTTGGCGACGCTCAACGGCGGCCAGCAGCGTCCTACAGCCTTGGCAACGCTCAGCAAAGCTCGGCAACGCCCCCCAGCAGCGGCACCTGTTAGTGGCGCCCGGCAGCGGCACACACGACTATTCAGATATCAAAATTATTATCCCAGTACCACCACAACCAACCAATATTCCCATATTCTGATATTCGACACCAACCTAGTCAAATCTCTTCTTCTGACGCGGTAAACAAAGTCCACACTGGTCAGTGCCACGCCATGCTGCTTGTTTTTCTCTGCCCGCGCAGTCTGATGACATCACACACATGCGACAGTACCATCGGGGAGGGGAGGGGTTGAGGAGCCAGGCATGAGGACAAACCACAACACACAGACCAACAGCAAAAACCAATATTCCAAGTCTTTATTATTATCGGCTCATTTTTTTATTATCAGAATGACGTCATAATTGCCAATATTAACAGATAATTATCGGACGCTGATGTTATCGTGCATCCCTACCGTTTACTAATGGTCACTTCACATAAAAAGCACAATGCAAGCTTAAAAGGGTTTGCAACTAGGACATTTGTTCCCAGTTTAGAGTCAAGTACTGCTGGTTTCTACTTTGGAGATGTTATTTAATTTCCAAAGCCATCTTCTCATAATGCTCCCATATCACATTTCTAGCAGGCGGATAAAGCCGGCCTGCTGCAAACAATACAGACCTTATAGAAGCTGAAACACACTGAGCTTTGTCTGTGGAGAGACTTTACATTGGCCTTCTATCCCTTTCTTTCCCATCAGGTGGGAGAGTTTGGTGCTGGTGGTCATGTACGCAGGATACATCCTCGTCATGAAGTGAGTATTCTCGTGTAATCGGTCGAATTGATTGATGATGCGTTCTGCTTCACACACCAACACTAATGAGCTGGTGAGGAGAACCGACTGTGTTCTCCACGATGGAACAGCTGGAGAGGAGCGTCCCATCAGTCTGAGGCATCTTCCAGTGAATAGTCTGACATTCAAGTGGTTTAGTTCCAGCAAATAATCAACTCTAAATCTGCAGAAGGGTCAGAGCGGCTGTTTCTTTGTAGTCACTCTGCCCTGACACTTCCTGTTTGCTGCCTTTTCACTGCAGTATCTGTCCGCTTTGAGCACAAACAGACTCCATCGAGCCGTGTTTGTGACTTTGCGGTCCAAACTGAACACCAACCACGCTGCTGCTGTCTCTGTCCAGCTGGTAATCTGTGCTCCACTCAGCAGCAGCAGCAGCAGCAGCCTGCTCTCTCGCTGCCATAAGAGTTTAATCTTTCCCCCCTCTGCAGCTGCTAAGAGCACGGGCTTAAACGGATCACTCCTCTCCTTTCTCATTTGGAGGGAAGAAGTGCTTACTGTAGGATGTGCTGTCATATGTCTCCCTTCTCCCAAAATATCTGCTGACCATTTTGGGCCGTTCCGAGTCAAAATGGAGCTGAGTGGGGTTTTATATAGCGCCGCCATCAGTGCTCCGAGGTGCCCCGTGATGCTTTTTCCTCTCGGCAAATGGCACGCAAATAACAGCAGAGGGGAAACGTGACAAAATTATTATAAAAAAACAATAGAAATACCTTGAATGTCAGCTCATGAGCATCTTCATAACATCTCAGGTCGTCTCTTCTCCATCTTCAAGCATCACATTGGAAATAAGTCGGTGGCTTTATTCTTTAATATTCTGCAGATGCTTTTTCTGATAACGTTAGCTCATAGCGGCGTTAGCTTGACAACAACTTTACAAGCTTTTCTTTGATGCAATGAGATAAAACCTTACTAATCCTCAAAGAAACTCCTAAAAGCTGCCTGTAGTTCTGTTTAAATGTTAAAGCAGTGATGCTACTCAACAGTAGCTCACACTATGTATGGATGATTATTACGACGCACAGTCTGGTGTAGTTTAATGACGTTTTATTGGACACTCATTGAAGGGTTTGCCATATTCAGCAGTCTACGAAATGCATCCTCCTTTGTAGTGTGTTTCACATTCTAAACTAAAATAATAGCACTGAATCCTGCCTTTCAGAGCATAATCAAAGACATTATCTGGCTTTAATGATGGTCTCTGAAGGCATCAAGGGGATAGAGTAGCTCCTGTAATGCTGCGTACCTCTGCACACATTATGTTCAAAGGCAGCGCCAGAGTTTTCAGTACATTTGTGATCCATTTTTATGTAATGGCGCCCAAATGGTCTCACTGTGGCTGATGAAAGCCTTGAGATCGCCTTCTCTGAACATGTTTCTTTTACTTCTCTTTCTACTCCAGTGCTCCAATTCTTTAAAAACTGGGCCACCATAAAAGCTAATTCTGTAAACTAAACAGGTTATTTGGGCTAATTAATGCATCGTACGTTTCAAACATGCCTTTTCTATGAAGCTGTTCATGCAAATATGTATCTTGACGCTCAGTTCATCCATCTGCTATCCTGCTGTCCCCACCCCAACCCCTCCTGCTATCCCACACTCTCACCCCAACTGGTCGAGGCAGATGGCCACCTTCCCTGAGCCTGGTTCTGCTGGAGTTTGTTTTTTTTCCTCCCTGTTGAAGTTTTTCTTTATTGGTTCCTTCCCGCTGTCGCCGGCTGCTCGCTCACAGGGAATCCAAAGGGAACTTGTGATTGTTGGATTCTCTGTCCTTTGTTTAAAATTGGAAAGTTCTTCACCTCACTATGTGAAGCACTTTGAGATGACATATGCTGTTAATTGGCGCTACATGAGTGAAACTGAACTGAATGTCCTATCTTGTTTGTTGTTTCAGACTCTCAGCTGAACCACTTCAGTATCTCTAATTTAGGGATTATGTTCCATCTGTTCACTAGATTCAACTCCAGCATGCAGAAATTTTTCATGGGGAAGTCAAAGAAAAACGTGGCCAATGGTAACGCAGCGGCCAGCAGTGAGATGGAGGACGGTAATACTAGTTATGACTATGTTTGGGATGACGACCCGTCATCACCTTTGCTCTCAACAGGTAAGGTTAATCAGACAGGCTGGCTGCCCATGACTACACTGCTAGGAAATTAATGAGCTGTTGGTTAAAAGGGGGTCTTGGCCCATGAAATGAAACTAGATGATTTGCCTTTGATTATCTGAGGACTGTGGGTGGGTCCTACTGTTAGAGATTCTGTGGCTTTAACCTTTGCTTCTTTCGGCTGAGCTAACTTAAACTGCTTCATTCTGCAGAAGATTTCCCTAAAACAATCATTCTAAATTCTGGGAAACCTTTGCTTCTGTATTAACACAGTTGAGAAGGTCCAGACCTTTCTCTCCCATGTGTCCCTTGAATGTAGCTGCTGAGCTTAGCTTAGCATACAGACCTCAAACAAGGAGAAACAGCTAGCCAAGCATTTTAAAGGGGTTTTAAAGGGACAATGCTAATATGTACATTCATGAACAAAAGATTGCATACATTTGTAGAGACCATGCATATCATGGAAGTTTTGGGTTTTCAATGACTATTACAAGTCTTGTGTATCTACGGAGGAATCATTGAAACGCATGCATCCAAATGTCCTTTAGCCATTTCTGCCTTCATGTGTTTTTTGTAGCCGTCCACAAGCTTCTGGTTGTACCTTCGACCGCTCCTCCTGACAGAATTGGGACAGTTAAACTGAATTTGCTGGCTTCCTGACACAGATTTGTTTCCTCGTCACAGTCCACAGGTTTTTGGTGAGGTTCAAGTCTGGACTTGAAATTGTTTGCACGATGATTCGGGGATCTGCAGCTACTTTGAAGTGATTCCAAGTGACTTTTACAAGTTGCCAGTTTTCAGATCTTTCTGAGCGCCTTGGATTTTACCACTGTGGTGTTTATGACCGAGTCTAATGATACCCCTTTTCCACCAAGAAGAACCAAGTGCTAGTTCTGGTGCTTAGCTGGTTCTAATCTGGTTCCTCCTAAGAACCTGTTTGCTTTTCCATTGTTAAGGAGTCCAGTTGGAGCCATTGGGTCACCGTAAAACCACTACGCTAGCATCCATTACATAGCAGTTAAACAAACACAGTAAGTTGATGATAATATCTATGTTTATCTCTATAGATGGTCTTAAGGCTGATTGTGAGGCGGAGGTCCTCCTGTTGCCTGGACACATCCGTGATCACGCTACTGGTGGGACACAACTGTAGCGGATTTCAGGTCAACAGTTTGTGCTAAACTTCCGTGTGTCCCGGGAGTCATTCCAATACATGTGTGATGGGACCAGGGACGTCCTGGAGAACAAGGACACTAATTAGCGCTTGTGTGTCCCTTTCCACCGTTGATGGTTGGTCACCATAACCCCGCCCCCAGCCCCTGACGTACTCGGTGCTTAGCTCTGGACCAGCAAAGAGTTGGTGCTTGCTGAGCTCCAGTTTATAGAACCTGGAGTCGGTGCTTAGGAGGTGGAAACACAAAGAAGTGGAGCTAAGTCAGGCTCTGGGTCAGAACTAGACCTGGAACCAGCTCAGTGGAGAAGGGGTATGAGTAGATCCAATGGGCTCTATTTAAATTGACCTAGAGGAGTCACCAGCTGTAGTCAAACATAATCACTCATAAGAAGCTAAGAGGCCACTAAGAAGATTTGATTAACACATCATCACCAAAACTGACCACTCAAGTTGCTCTATGTATATTTTTGACCCAGCAGATTTCCAGAAGACCCTACAGTAAATCTATGAAAGAATAAAATTGCATGATTGTTTTTTTGTGTGACAAAGACGTATGGGTTTCTAGGAGTCATTGGAAAGTCAAGACTGCCGAGCTATGCATGGTCTTTACAACAGTTTGACTTATTTTTCTAATGGTAATCATAAAAGTCATGTTTGTCCGTTCATTGTCTCGGCCCAGGCCTAGTCCGTCTGCGGTTAAGTAACTGAACCTTATCTGAGCATTCAGGGGGCACAAAATGAAATGTAAAATGAAGATATCCTTTAATCTTTCCAGTAGTGCAGTTTAATGTCATGGGACTTTGCTGTCTCGGGTCTCAAAGTTATTAACTTGTGGAAAAGTCTCTTTTTAAATCTTCCAGCCACAGTTCTCCACGTCTTCCTCTCCCACCTCTGACCTTTCTAAAGCTTCTAATCAGTGGCTTTTAACCCTCATGACAAATGTGATTCTTCCCACTTCGGCTCCGTGTTAACATGCCTGTCTGTTTAGCCTTACTAAACTTATTCTTGCTTACTGTCAACAGTGTTGTGCTGCCGTATGCCAGTTCTTTCTGCTTGCATACTGCTTTTCTTCTGCCGGTCTCTGGGGCGTAGACCCACTCACTCCTGAAGTGGTAATGAATTTCACAAGAGGAAATGTTTATGCCGGCTCTGTTTACTAAGTTAATTTATGTGCATTGGTGCATGCATAATAAGTCAAATTAAGGCTAAGTCCAACTAATAAGTGCACTGTAGAACTTTTTAAATTCCCTATACACCACGTCTTATTGCTAATTGTGAGCAAATGTTGAGTTATAAGGTGCCAGTAAGGCTTTGTTAAATATATCTGCTTGTTTATCGTGTCAGACGCCTACGTTACAGTTTGAGGTCACCAGTTTAAAGACGGCGGAGGTTACGTCTCCCAAGTCTCACATTTCAAAATCAATCTCGGTCGGCCCAGAAATATTCACAACTGGTAGGCGAACTTCAAAGCTGCACCAGGCAATTTAGGAAATCTATTTGAAGTCGAGAACCAAGGAATCATCACACCCTCGTATCAACCAGCCCGGCTGCTGTTTGGTGCTTTTAACCAAAAAAACAAGGCATGAGGGAGCGAGGCGTCCAGCACCGGGGGGTCCAAGGGGTTTTGTGTTCCTCCTTTCCTCCACAAGCAGTCGGTCTGTCGAATTACTTGCTGATAGAAGCCAAATGAAGTCCAGCAGAGGAGAGATCATGTGGGACCGTTCATTTAAATTACATCACTGTTGAGGTGGCCTGAATGTACGCTGTGGTCTGCCACTGGTAGAGAAATCTCCTGTTGTGTTTGTAGCATGCAGTGACTTAATACACACTCCTAACAAAGGTTTTAAACTATTCCAGAGGTCTATAGGTGGTGATGGATCCTGTAACGTGCCAGCAGAGATACTGCAGTTTTATGTAGGATGCATTCGAAGACTAATCTTTTTTCACCCTGATCAAAGAAGAGAATGTCCCCGAGTGTTTTGCCGTAGTTTATCGTTAAAAGATGGAGGGATTTTCTCAACAAATAAAGGGCAATTGGATTTAGAACAACAAATCTGACACGCTGTTTTCATGGGATAGTCGATGAGTCTGCCGATTTGCAGAAAGTTAAACTGCACTGTAAAAACTCCACATCTTACCAGTTTATTCGTCTCATTTTTAGTCAGATTGTCTCAACCCACTTGATTTAAGATAAATTCACTTTCCAGGTAACATTTCAGCAGATGGAGGGACGTGTTTTAAGACAACGCATCTTAAATATCTTGTTAAGTCAAACAATCTTGAAATGATCTTGTTTTAGTTGTATTTTACCAGAAACAAGGTTCATTTCATTTCATACATGTTTCAAGCTGAGCTGTTGTTTGTATCAGATAAATAATCTGGATTTAAGAAATAAAGTAAATGCATTTTATTGGAAAATCACCAATTCATATCAGAAAACAGCTGCATGTGTAAAATGTGTAAAAAAAACAAAGCAAATGTCTGCTTTTGAGTTCAAACACCTCCTTTTGGGCGTAGCTGGCTTCACCTAAAACACAACACCTTCAAATGCTGTCAAACACCACTAAATATTAGGATTTCTAGCCAACTGTGAGAAGACATTATATCTCAGAATGCTTCAATTAATCTGTGTGATCTGATTTCAAGTACAAGATGGTCTTAAATCTAGAGAAGAGCCACGATAATACAACTAAAATAAGTTGAATACATCTCAAATTAAGAAGCTGACATTAAACTTATTAAAGCTAAAATCTATTTAATTCTTTATCATGTTTATTCTAAGACACCTCAGCTTGACAATGCTGCTAAAATATAGCTTCAAATAAGTTTTCCCTGCTAATTTTAAGACCTCAATATTCTAAATATCATGTCTTATTTCAAGAAATCTGACCAAGCAAATGTTCACTTGTTCTATTGGCAGATTTTTTCACTTATTTCAAGGTAAAAGTGCCTTGAAATAAGTTTATTTTTCTTGTTTTGGGAGGGACATTTTCTCCAGTGTGGACTGATCCTGATGTTGAACCTGCCCATGTTGGTAACTTACAGTTTTTCTTCCGCTGTCTCCGCTGAGACGACAAGCCACGTGAAGTACGAGGGGTGATTGATGAGTTTTGAGCCTGAAGAGAAAAGTCAGAATAAATTTCAACAGTGCTTTATTCGTCAACATAATCCCCTTACAAGTTCACACATTTCCTCCAGCGTCTTTGTAGGGCCTTGACTTCAGTCTCATAGGTTTTATCCTGCAGGAAGTCGTTCACTGCAGATGTGACGTCTTCATTAGCGGCATAATGGGTCCCAGCAAGGTGTTGTTTCACGTTTGGGAGTAAATGAAAGTCAGACGGGGAATAGGGTGGATGATGCACGAGTTCGAACCCACATTTTTGAATTGCAGCCATGGAGACAGCTGACTTGTTGACTGGAGCGTCGTCCTGGTGGAACAGGACACCACTTCTGAGCTTTCCACGGTGCTTTTCTTTGATTTACTGTACTTGTCGTACCAGGGAACAGGTACTCTTATCACAGCACGTTCAGCAACTCAGTTCATTTTACTTGAATGTCCTACCCTACCCTGCTTGACTCAGGTATTGTCCATGCATTGATGCACACAATGAATCCAAACAGAACTCAGACTATTGCGACATGCTGCTCTCTGAGTCCTAAACATTCTGATTAACAAGTCTTGTTTTCTTGGTCAGGCTCAAATCTTACCAATCACCCCTCGAAACAAGAACAATTTCCTCGTCATGTATGAAAAGACGAGGGAGTGGAGAGAAGAGAAAGGAGGAATGGAATTTCAGAGCATTGGAAAACTTGACTAGACGAGAAATTCACACCGACGTTTAGGGGACGTTTTGTTCTTGGGTTGACATTGAACTGTCCACATGCAGCCCAAAGCGTTGCCTGGTGCAGCTTTAAGTCTGACACAGTGACAGAATGGCTCTTTAGCATTCATTAAAGTTTTTTTTTTTTTGGTCTTGTAATGCTCAGACTGCAAAATGACAGAGACATTAATCATTCAGTCCATAGCGTAACGGCTAAAACTTAAATTACACTTTGGTGTTGCAAACTTCTAGTGTTCACTGTGAGATGCTCCAATAGTGAATGTAATCGATTAATTAAAGTTCTCCTTCAGTCAAGCCTAGCAAAGCTTACAGCCGCGGCTCCGTGGTGATGGTGGACGAGATCATGAACGCCAGCCCTTCAAAGTTCAGGTTTCCTGAGGCGGGCCTCCGCGTCATGGTCACCAGCCATTTTGGACCCAAGACCCGTCTGCGCATGGCCAGTCGCCTCATCATTACAGAGGTACAGGAGGCTGTTGTTGCTGCTGCTGCTACATGTTCATGCTGTAGACTCTTTAAGCTTCATGTTTCTGAATGCCTGAGGAGGATTCTTAATAAACACTTCATGCTTTCTTGTTTCTTTAACTCAATTAAAAATGTGCCAGCAGAAAATCGGCAGTCAGAGTAGCAGCTCGTCTGCTCATGTGCTCTTTGACTTAGTTTCTTTTTTCTGAAAGCGCCAGAAGTTGGTGCAAGCTGCCAACGGCGTGGAGACACAAGTGATTGACGGGAAGGTTGAAATCGAGAATGGAAACGTTCCAGAGGACAAACCCACCGAGGCAGAAGAGAACGACACCATCTCGCCGTTTCATATTCCAAGTATGTGATTCATGTGTTCCCTGGGCGGATGTTGTACTTTGGCTACATGGAGGGGTGCTGTAGTTTTAATAAGATCTGATCTTGATATGTAAGTCATATTTCCAAATCTCTTATACGTCCTCCTGTACGTACTAATTTTAGGAACCTGGGGTGTTGGAGCTGAAAGGAGTCAGACAGCTTTGCTTGATCTGCTTGAGATTTTCTTATCGCCTCAGTAGTTATTGATGTCCTCACTCAAATTAGTCAGCGGCTTGTTATAGACCAGCTAATGATCATCCTCTCTGACAGCTCTGAGCGAGGCTGCCCTTTTATCTGTTGATGTGAAAAGACTCTAAATCTGATTAATCGGATTTTTTTATGAAACAGTCGCATCATCGAGGTGTTTGGAAGTGTTGTTGCCTTATATTAGGCTATAAATAACGTGGGAGTGTAAGGTCTTGGTGTTTGAGGGGGTCTGTACCGTCTGCCTACACAAGTTTTACATCTGTCTGTGAATGTTCTCATTCATCCAGGTCATTCTGGGCGATTCAATGGAAGGCTCAGTAGAATGTCTGTGGAGACGTTTGGCCTCTTATCCAAGTGGCTTCATCAGTTCATGTGTGTCCAGACTAGACTGGGCTGGTCTGACTCTCTGGTGGGAAACCGAGGTGTTTAACGTCTGTGGAGGTGTTTCAAAGACCAGTGGTGACTAACGGTGGTTGGAGCTCCAAAGGTGGGACTCAGATGGTCTCCATGATGGAACCACAGTGGTTGGGGTCGTCAGAGTTGTTCGAGTCACACTGGGCCATTTGCGTTAAATTGTTGTCCAGCAACTTGACCTCTAAGAACCATAGTCGTTCACTAATGGCCCATAGTGACTCAAACAACCCTGACGACTCCAACCACTGTGGTTCTATCATGGAGACCATCTGAGTCCCACCTTTGGAGCTCCAACCATCGTTAGTCACCACTGGTCTTTGAAACACCTCCACAGAGGTTCAACACCTGGGTTTCCCACCAGAGAGTCAGACCAGCCCAGTCAATGACATCTTCACAGACATTCTACTGAGTCCAGTTGCCTTAGATTGATTTACTCAGAAAGTTTTGCATCACAAAACTAGAGAACACTGTTAGTATTAAGGCTTTTGCAAGATAAATAAAGCCTTCAGTGTTTGTGGTGAATGGCAGATGGGGCGACTATGCTAATGCTAACCATGGTTTGGACACAGAGTTATCTTCTGTGTGACCTTAAGTTAAAATATTTTTGGAATAGTGCAGCACTTTGCAAAAGGATACAGCAGAAAAAGATGTGTTGTGGTCACACAGCTGCAAACTCCCCATGTTAGGAGTGTTGGTAGAGCATCATCTGACGTCATGTTTCACAGGGGCCTTTATCTCACAAGTGCACATTAGCAGGAAAGAATTCAAGGGTGAGAGCGTCAGACCTGCACAGGTTTGATCGCTGATGATTGCTGCACGATGGTTAGATTTCTCTGACGTTACTCAGTGATAACCTCATGAGATCAGGTGACGAATGTTTGGCTTCAGGGCATGATGGGAAACACCTGGCGGTCACCTGATCTAACAGCCAGTCCAACAATACAGGGTGTGACAGGAACTTTAGAGAGATTTAAATTAGTTTGAATATGTGTGGATTAGCTAAAAGGAAAATCATGTTTAGTCCTCAAAAGTCTGACTGTGCTGATCTCGTGTGTTTCTGCTGCAGGGAGTATCGGCAGCAAGGTGAAGTGGCTGCTATCGTGGCCTCTGCTTCTGCTGCTGTACTTAACTGTCCCAAACTGTGCCAAGCCTCGCTGGGAGAAATACTTCATGGTCTCCTTCATCCTCTCCACGGTCTGGATCGCCGTCTTCTCCTACTTGATGGTCTGGATGGTGAGTGGAATCGTTTGGGATTCTGCTTTTCCAATTCGTGCTACTCTTCAAAGGACTCTGATCCACGTTTGTTGTTTTTCTTGGTTTTATTTTTACTCCAAATTGAGTTTCTGACTGTTTTGGGCTGTTGGGTGAACAAACCTTCTGCACTCTCACTGCTGGTGTAGCTGCACATCCAGCCATGCAAAACCCCGGGAGAAAACCTTCGAGATTTGGATAAAAAAAATACTGAGATGTATGGCAAGTAACATTTAACGACAGAGATCCCTGTATTTCAGGTAGGAGCGGGTGAAGAGAGTAGCTGCAGATATCACCAACGTCGTTATGACTAGTCTGAACTGTTCTCATGAGGCTTCACGTTGGATCTCGGCCCACCAAAGCATTTCAACAGTGGAAGCAGACGTAACGGAATAGAAACAAAGAGCTCATCACTGTAGAGACGATGTTCACTGGAAAGCTGTGGTCGAGGTTTACTAAAAGTTTGGCCTTTCAGTGAAACAGCTTGTTACATTCAGCTGTGGTTGCAGTACCACGTGTTACATACATGTTTGAGAAGCGAGCAGGCCTCCGACTCACCGTAGCTTCTGACATAACTGCAGATATCTGCAACGTCATTTTGCCCGGTCAAATTTTGATACCAAAATATGCATCGCCCA